>CM053565.1:29504909-29706061 GCA_028646485.1 Cryptoprocta ferox | reverse complement strand
GGAGAAACGGGTACCCTCCTACACTGTTGGTGGGAATGTAAACTGGTACAGCCACTCTGGAAAACAGTGTGGAGGTTCCTCAAAAAACTATCAATAGAACTCCCCTATGACCCAGCAATGGCACTGCTGGGGATTTACCCAAGGGATACAGAAGTGCTGATGCATAGGGGCACATGTACCCCAATGTTCATAGCAGCACTTTCAACAATAGCCAAATCATGGAAAGAGCCTAAATGCCCATCAACTGATGAATGGATCAATAAGATGTGGTTTATCTATACAATGAATACTACATGGCCATGAAAAAGAATGAAATCTGGCCATTTGTAGCAAAGTGGATGGACCTCGAGGGTGTCATGCTAAGCGAAGTAAGTCAGGCAGAGAAGGACAGATACCATATGTTTTCACTCATAGGTCTAACAGGAGAAACCTAACAAGGGACCATGGGAAGGGGAAGCGGGGAGAAAGGGAGAGGGAGGGAGGCAAATCATGAGAGACTCTTGAATACTGAAAACAAACTGAGGGCTGAAGAGGGAGGGGGAAAGGGGAAGGGGGTTGATGGTTATGGAGGGGGGCACTTGTGGGGAAGAGCACTGGGTGTTATATGGAAACCAACTTGGCAATAAACTATTAAAAATATAAAATTCCATTCCTCACAAAAAAAATAAAAGTAAATAAATAAAACATTAAAAAAACACGAGCTAATAACTATAACTGAGTTTTATAAATTTGAAAGACACTATATAAATATAACACAAAAGACAACAGGATTATTATTATTATTATTTTGGTAAGATTTGTTTTCTGGTGCCTTGATAGTAGTTTGCCAAAGATGGTTATTATTATTAATTTTTTTACTAATGAAAAGGGGGGTGTTTTTATTAGTGAGAATACTGTATTAAAATGGAAACCATTCTCACTTTTTACCTTGATAAAGGATCAATCAGTTCATGGAAACTTATTATGGGAGCAATGAAACAAAGAACTCTTATTAGTGTTGATATGGAATGGCTTCAAAATGGTGGTGTGTTTTGACATGTAAAATGCTGTAGATAAATTGCAAAACACAAGGGGAAATTCTCATGTGTAAAATCCAGCCGCCAGGAAATGAGCAACTTGTCTCTTACACAGAGTGAGAGAGAAGCAGTGCCTCTCTCTCTGCACAATTGATTCACGGCCACAGGATCCGTAATTTATGTACAAACAACTATAAGCAGAGGGGATGTGCATGCTCTTTATGATTTTGGCACATCATTGCCACTTTTAATCCAAAACATGCTCAAACCTGGCCAATTTTTCTCCACACTTTGGAAGAGTCGTTTTCTTTTGGCCGGAGACTCACTGTAAAAAGTTTCAGGCCTAGAGAGAAGGTTTTGTTTACCAACTCAGAAGGGAGAGAGATCAAAATCTAGGCAAGAACTGAGGCGGACTTGCAGCCTTAGTTCCACATGGAGTCACACCTCCAACTTCGGGATGAGAGATGGGTATGCTCACAAAAAAGAGGTTAATTTTGTGTGGGATGAGTGAAACTTTCCACAGCGAGAGAACACACTTCGAGCACCAATGCCTGTGTTCTTCAGCAGCCTTTTGCTCAGAGACTTCAGTAACATCTCTGTGAGGGTATATAGAAAAACACATTAGCTGCAAGCAAGAAAAGCCTGGAAACCGGGAGGGACCATGGAGAGTGTGTGAAGAGGAAGATCGAACAGAGAAGGTTGCCATGTGGGAGCCCATCTCAGAACTGCGTGGCCTCAAGTAAAACAACACAAGTCCTACCTTTCCTCTCTATGAATTAACAGTACCAGATGCCGACAGTATGGAACAGTTATGAGGTCCCAGTAAACTATCTTTCTGCTGTAACCTTCTAAATGTGTCAGGGTATATACTCCATTCTATTTTCTCCCATTCCTTTTCTTTCACAACACTTAGGCTGTGAACTGGAGACAAGATGGTATGGCAAAATCCAAAATCACATGGATTATACAGTTGGGTGTAAGCCCAAATCCCAGCCACTTACTATGCTGCATTGGAAAATTACTGTGTCTGAGCCTCAAGTTTCTAATCGTTCAATGAAGATAGTAATGCCTCAGAGAGTTATAAAGTTGTTTAAGAATTAAACAGAATTATGGGGCACCTCGGTGGCTCAGTCCATTAAGCTCAGGCTCAGGTCGTGATCTCATGGTTCCCAAGTTCGAGCCCTGTGTCAGGCTATCTTGTGACTGGAGCCTGTTTCAGATTCTGTGTCTCCCTCTCTCTCTGTCCCTCCCTGGCTCACACTCCATCTCTCTCTCAAAAAAATAAACAAACATTAAAATTTTTAAAAAGAATTAAACTGAATTAAATATATATAGACACACATAATATTTAATATACACAAAATTTTATATAAAATATTTACATATTTTACATATATATTTATGTACATATGTGCACATATACACATACAAGTACATATGTATGCATGAGAGAGAGAGGTACAGTTGATCCTTGAACAACACAGGTTTGAACTGCAGAGGTCCACTTATACACAGATTTTTTTTCAATAAATACAGTAGAGTACTGTACATACATTTTCTCTTCTTTATGACCATCTTAATAGCATTTTCTTTTCTCTAACATTCTTTACTATAAGAATACAGAATATCATACATATACACAGCGTATCATACACATGTTGATCAACTTATGTTATTGGTAAGTCTTCGGATTAATAGTAGGCTATTAGTAGTTAAGTTTTGGGGGAGTCAAAAGTTATAGTAGGTTTTCAACTACACAGGAAGTTGGTGCTTCAACCCCCCACCTTGTTCAAAGGTCAACGGTTCAAAAATGCCTAAAGAGATAGAGGACATGAGAAAGATACTTAAGAATATAGCCCAGGGTCTAGCACCTAATAAAAATTCTGTTAGTAGTATCTATCATTATTAGTTCTAGCATACATTTATTCATTGTTCATTCACAAACATTTTTGAGTGGCACCTAGATGATAGGTAACTGCACTCAAGGAGTTTATTTTGCAGTGTTCAAAACATGCAAGTATCAAATTTAGAATAGTGCATCAACAGAGAGAAACAATAAAGTGCATAGGGGAATTATCCAATGCAAACTTATGTAAAATGACACGTAAGTTATGAAATACCTGAAGCATACAAGGAAGGAAACCAAGAGAAATAGAGAAGGTGAGGGAGATATGGAGTTCCACGTTGGGGAGGGAGACACTGAGTCAAAGAAAATAACAAACAATCAGCCTTTTTAGAGCGTGTTCTATGGGTCACATGCCATACTAAACAATTTGCATATCTCATTTAAACTTCAAACTCAGCAACCTATAATTACAGAGCTGATACTCTATCTGACTCTAATGCAGGGGCTGTTTACCCAGATGCCATGGCATATTTGGGACTAGCACATCATGGCATTGGGCCATAAAGTTGGACAGGTGGTAAAAGCAGAAGGCTGAAAAGGAAAAGGTGGAGGCACCAGTGACTTGAATGGCACTGCTGATAGGACTTCATGGAAGAGGAGGAAGTGCCTTAGAAATATGGCTTAGCTAAGTCACTGAATGGTTTAGTGCATGGAATTGGCTGGATTGGAGATAAATCTGGAGAAAGAGGGACCATTTAAAAGGTTTTAGCAATCAGTAATGTAAGAGATAATGGTGGTTCAAACTAAGGCAGTGACAGAAGTAACAGTAATTTGTGGACAGACCCAGGAGTTTGAAAGAAAATAAGCAGTAATTAAATAAGAGGAATCAGAAGTAAGAGAAGAGCTAGGTTATAAGCCTGAGAAACAGGGTAGATTCACTGAAATAGGGAAAACAGGAGAAACAACTTTCAAGGTCAAAGCTATGTAAGATGCAAAGTGCTTAGTACATTAGGGCCATTCAATACATAGTATTTTTTCTCTCTGTTTCTGGTTCTTTTTGCCTTTCAGAAGCTACCATTATGTACAACCTGGTTCTAGTTTCACCATTCAGCATTGTTTCAAATACAGATATGAATTATAATTTCCACTATTCTCCCAGCCAAGAAAAGTCCTTACACAGGGATCTTTTAAACTAATCAGTAAGGTGATAATCTAATCATTATAATTGTATAGGACAAATGTTCCCCACATAAGAGAAAATATTCCTAGTTTTAAAAATATATTCATATTATATCACTTATCATCAGGGAAATGCATTTCAAAATAATAATGAGATATCACCTCACACCTGTCAGAATGACTAAAATCAACACAAGAAACAACAGGTGTTGACAAGGATGTGGAGAAAAAGGAACTCTCATGCACTTTTGGAGGGTATGCAGATTGGTGCAACCACTCTGGAAAACAGTATGGAGGTTCTTCAAGAAGTTAAAAATAGAGCGACTTTATGACCCATGAATCACACTACTGGGTATTTCCCCAAAGAATATGAAAACACTAATTCAAAGGGACACATGCACCCTGCTATTTATAGCAGTATTGTTTATATTAGCCAAGTTATGGAAACAGTCCAAGTGTTCATTGACTGATGAATGGATAAAGAGAATGTGTATATATTTACAATAGAGTATTACTCAGCTTTTCAAAAAGAATGAAATTTTTCCATTTGCAACCACATGGATGGAGCTAGAGAGTATTACACTAAGTGAAATAAGTCAGTCAGAGAAAGACAAATACCATATGATTTTATTTATATGTGGAATTTAAGAAACAAAAAAAAATCAAAGGGAAAAAGAGAGGGAGAGAGGCAAACCAAGAAATAGGCTCTTAACTATAGAGAACAAACTGATAGTTACATAAGGTGGATGGGTGGGTGGGTGGATGGATGAAATAGGCGATGGGGATTGAGGAGGACACTTGTGATGAGCACTGGGTGATGTGTGGAATTGTTGAATCATTATATTGTACATATGAAACTAATATTACACTGTATGTTAACTAATTGGAATTTAAATTAAAAAATATATAAATACATATTAATTTTAATGTATTTCAAACAAACACTTTTTCCAGGCAAGGTGAATATAACATTAATGGTATGCCTGGTCTGTGCCTTGCACATAATATGTACTCAGTAAATGCACACTGAATGAGTGATAGCTCTGAGTTCTGCTTCACCAGGCAGTTCTCAAAATCTATTTGCTTCTAAGCAAAAAAGTCAAATTGATTGGTACTTGTCTGTAAAGTATTAAAAAGCAGGACAAAGTGAAAGACAATATGAGTTATTAAGTCCTCTTCTGTAATTCCACTATGAGGAGTATCAAGAATCATGTGTCCCTCTGGGCATGTAACACCACAAAACCATTTTTTCATTAGTGAATCTGGAAAGAAGGAAACTCTAAAGACAGTCTGTAGATAAAGCCTATAGATGTCTTATAGATAAATCACAAGTTGTGGGTCATATAAAGTAGAAAGATTCAAAATCCTACTCAACATGTTCACCTTTTATCAGGCCTCAACATCTTCCATTAAGATATGGCTTATTGAATTCTTACTGTTAGATAGGCTGCGTGTCATATACATTATCACATACTGTCTTCACCACAGCACCACTGACATCAGTTACTACCCATATATGACAAACCAAAAAAAAAAAAAAAATCTGAGAAAGAGATAATAAGTTTCCCAGTGTTCATATTTGAGAACCATGATTCTTGTCATTTCTTTAATGTGCTCTGATATATATTAAAATTACTATAAGTATCTATACCCTTGTTCCAATTCAAGTCACTTTTTATAAATATCAATTTATAAATATTTTCTCTGAATTCTAGCTTTCTTATTAGTAAGATGTGACAAATAACATCTACCCTGTTTACTTCAAAACTTGGCTGGGTATGTTTGTATGTGATTTGTATAAGCACTTTGTCAATAATAAAGAAATACTTATATATGGATGGAACAGTAATAGTGTTATAAGCTTTCAGTAGAAGTTAACACTAAACTATAATCTGAATTAATAGAATCTCTGCATGATTAAGAATTAGTAGCAGTAATATTAAATACAATCTTTCTCCTAGTAATATTTTAACAGTTTTCGTACATATAAAATTAATAAAAATTGTGTCTCATTAAAGCATCAAATAGATTAATATAATACTTCTAGTTTTTGGTAAATCATCATAATGGCTAATTTTTATTGGCTTGATAAAATGTATCTATATAATTAATGAGACCAGTAATTACAACTCAAAATAAAACCTGACAAAATTGATAATGTTTTCTCCCATTCTCTTTGAGATAGCTCTTTTATATACTATTATGTTTTAATGAAGTAGGTAACAAAGCCCGTCTCAAAGGTCCCATTCACAATGTAGAAATATTTTACAACTTTCTGCCATTCTATGCATTTTTCACCTTCAAATATTCTCTTTCCCAGAAGGTAAATTTTCAGTGAAATGGCATCAGAATTCTCTAGAAACATTTAATGAATCATCTGTGTTTCTCTAATAGTTGTGACCATACATCATGCTACTATCACTCAGATAAAAGAAGGCTGTACAAATAAATTACAGACATTCATGCATACCTATACTCCCTGAAATCTGTTTGAAACCTGAATTTTGTATACAAGTTTATTATTCAGATTGAAAATAAAATACATTATAGTAAGGAAACACACTCACCTTGGAGAAATAAAAATGGGCCAAGAGGCCCAAGTCCAGAGAGAGGACCAAATACTAAGGCTGTTTTGTGTAGGCCATACATTGACTGGCACTGCCTTTTAAACTTGTAAATATAGGGGCACCTGGGAGGCTCAGTCGGTTGAGCGTCTGACTTTGGCTCTGGTCATGATCTCACAGTTCGTGGGTTTGAGCCCCGCATCAGGCTCTGTGCTGACCACTACCTCAGAGCCTGGAGCCTGCTTCGGATTCTTTGTCTCTTTCTCTCTCTGCCCCTCCCCCATTCACGCTCTGTCTCTGTCTCTCAAAAACAAATAAACGTAAAAAAAATTAAAAAAAAAACTTGTAAATATATGGAGCCATTGTAGGCATCCATTTAACCCAAACATCTTCTCAAACAACATTTCATCATTGTTTCTGTATCATAATCCAATACAGAATTCTCATTATTTGCCGATAAACCAAAATGCATTCAAAAATCTTTTACAAAGTGGAAATAACTTTATCACCTTTTGAATGAAGCTTCACTGTTTGCAAATTAGAAACATATTTACTTAAGGGCCAGAGAATTGAGAGATTTGTTTTAACTCTTTCTTCTTCTTCTTCTCCTTCTCCTTCTTCTTTTTGCAGATGAGGAAATGGAATTTCAGAAAAGTGGTACTCCAGATCAAATAAGAACCAATGCCTGAGCTGACAAACTTAGGTCTCTTTGCTGCACATCAAAAGGTCTTTTATTAAAGCTCTGTGGCTTACTGATCCTCTTAACCACACTCATGACAGCCTAATAGGAGAAACAGAGAGTAAGCAATAGAAGAAGCAAAAAACACAGTAATTACAGAGTATGGTAATAAAAAGCAACATATATTAAGTTCTCTCTGTGTTCCAGGACTTGTTCTAAGCATTTTTGTTTTCATTTATCTTGTACACGTTCCTCCCAGCACCCCTGTGAGGCAGATACCATTGATAACTTTTTTAGATGAAAAAAAAAAAAAAAACCTGAAGCACAGAGAGATTATGTAATTTGTTTACTTATAGTCATGGAACCAGGAAGCAGTGGAGTCAGGGTTCAAACCAAGAAGAGACAAAGATACACATCTGTTTAGGGGAGGACCAGAATGACAAGGATCCAGTCCCAGGAAAAGAAAAGTATGCAAGTCCTTGATTCTGGAAAAAGCCAGGTGTGTCCAAAAACTGAGTGAAGACTGGCATGGCTGGAATATTATTTTTATAAAGGGGGAGAAGAATGAGGGGGGAGACTGGCAAAGGGCGAAGTATGCAGGGTCTTGAGTACCTGCCACAAAAAGCTGAGTTTTTAAGCAGTGAAATGGAAAGCCATTGAAGATTTTTTAAAACCCGGTTTGTAACACGATCTGAATTACATTTGTTCACTCTGGCAGAAAAATTCACGTCTGTTGAGATTTAACAATCATATCTTCATTCACGTATCCATTCATTCATTTACTTAACAACTAATTTGTAAATGCTGATTTTAGCACACAGGCTTACCCAATATTTGCTGGTATTATTTACCAGATCAGACATATATTCACTAATAGCAAATGGTTTTATCTAGAGGTTTCCCAACACTTGCTAAAATCTTATCAGCTTATATAATATGAGATACACGTCCTCAAAATATAAACCAATCGAGGGGTAATTTCTATTAAATCAACCAGTTGTTTAAAGAATTTTTTTCCTGAATCAACTGGTTATTTTTTAAAAAAATTTAAATGTTTATTTATTTTTTGGGGGGGAGGGGCAGAGAGAGAGGGAGAAACAGAATCCAAAGCAGGCTCCAGGCTCTGAGCTGTCAGCACAGAGTCTGACGTGGGATTCGAACTCACAGAGTGCGAGATCATGACCTGAGCCGAAGTCAGATGTTCAACCAACTGAGCCACCCAGGTGCCCCTCAACTGGTTATTTTGACATCATGCTCTATTCCTTAGAACCTTAGTGATCTTCCTTTTTATTTCCAGGTATGACTATAAAATCTGTTTCAAAATGGTAAACATATGTTACTCTGACAGGCAGATACTAGACTCCAATAATAAGTAGAGCTTATAAGGTAACCTACAAAAATCACACTGAGACAGAGTATGAAGCTAAGGGTTTTCAATCTTGGTATAACTTTCACCTTATACATTTAGCCAAAAAGCAAAAGCGATCAAAAAGCATGGATAAACCATGTATTTACCTCATGCTATGCAACAGTTCAATTTAACTTTTATTAAATATCTACTATATACTAGGTACTATTCTAAAGCACTGTGGGAGACACAAAAACAAATGGTATGCCTTCATGCTTATAAACCTTTGTTGACATGGGGTTTTGATATCATGTACTTTTATTCATGTTATTAGGCAATAATACCAAAGATTAGATTTTGTAATAAGCCTTTTGCAGAAACTTAAAAGTAGCTTTCCCAGTAAAATTGCATTGGGTTCCATTTTTTGAAGAAGGGATGTTTTCAAACATTCAAAATATCAAAGAAAGAAAGAGAAAGAAGAAAGGAAAAAAGGAAGGAAGGGAGAAAGGAATGAATTTCAATAGACACTGCCACAGGTATATCAAAGGATCATGCATTTTTTTTATTCACAGAACCATGGGATCATAAAATCTCTGAACAGAAAGAGACCTAGAGGGCATGTAATCCAATGCTTTCTGGATTCACAGTAATATAAGAATCACCTGGGGGGGATTTTTAGTAACATAGATTTCTAGGCTCTGTCTGCTAGAGTTTGATTCAGCAGGTCTGGGTGGAGCCAGGCAATCTGTACTTTTTCAAAGATCCCCAGATGATTCTGACATATAGCCAGTCCTGAGGACACAAGTCTAGCCCAGCTCCTAGATCTGTTATTTAAATCTGGTCTGCACCATCTTTCCAAACAAGTTATCATTTATCATTTACTTTCTACTTGGATATACAGCAGGATAGGACCCTGACTCTTAGACAGCTGTAATTATTAGAATGTTATCCATAAATATGCAGAATGTATATATTATATACACATATATTTATGCATGTACGTATATGTGTGTATGAACCTAATTATTTGTTAATATGTGTCTCCAAAATGGGGCTGTAAGCCCCATGAGGACAGAATCTAGCGCAGTTTTCTTCACTATTTCTATCTAGCATTTAGCTCAGACCTTGACATTTAAAAGAAAGTCGTTAAGATATACTGAATGCATACCTGATTGAATGAGGTCCCTCATTAGTTTGACCTGAGGTCTCCCTCTCAGAAACATCCACTCATTGTAGCAGTTTTTATAGTTCCAGGAAACTTGGTACATTCCCTTTCCAGATACGAGGTATAAAACACAAGTGAAGTATGCTCTTCCCTTCTCTCAAGGGACTTAATTACTATATTTACCCAGAGAGAAGGATGCAGATACTTTTAACCAAAAAAGATAAAAAATGATTTTTTAATCAAAAATGTGAAAAATAAGCATGGAATAAAGGTGGGAATTGAGAGGAAGGCAAATAATCTAGTTGTGATTGAGGTAGAGGAAAGGAAGCAATGGATGTCAAGAAATGCTTTTCAAGAGAAGTGATGCTGAGTTAAGTCTTGAAGGTTTAGCACTTTCATAATTGAATGTTCACACACCTTATCTCAAAGAGAACAAATTATGTTCCTCTTCTTTTTAAGTATATATAGAGAGGTCTGTTCTCAAACCTTCTCTAGGACAAATTTCTCACAAAAGTATTATATATCCCTTATTGGTTTTTCGTTCCACAGCAAATTAACTTAAATATCCTGAATCGTATAACTTAAGAAGCCTCAAAGGGCAAAGAATACAGTATGTGGCTTTCAAGTTAAAGATCTGTAGCTGAACTACAAAGGCACCTACTTTGTTCATGAGTAACATGATTCCTGTAGTTGTAGCATGAGCAAATAATACTGATATGTACACTATAAGCAAAACCAAGCCTTTCCCCTCAGCATGTGGAGTAAAATTGAAACATGAAAGCTGACCAACAAATGGGTTTAAGACGAGACACCGACAATTATTACTTTAACCATCTTGGCTAACATCATAGACTAACTTCCACAATCAACAGATATATAAGAATCATGTAAATATCCTCAGGTAAGCAATGCTGTTTAATAAGCTGGGGAAAGATGGCTCTGAATTGATGTCGTTGTCATAGAAACAATTGCCTATTAAATCAGTAAGAGGACTAGAAAAATGTGGACTTACCACTTCTGGTTAAGTGCACTGCATGGGGAAAATGTGGGAATGTCAAAAGACAGAGGTACTGGCTGTAGTGGTAAAATACTATTCTCGTTCTAAAAGTTAATTTTCCCCTTGTTTTCTGAAGGCATATACCCAGTAAGTTACTTGTCTACTCCTAACACACACACATACAACTTTTAAACTGGAAGTGATAAATTCCATTTCTTCAAAGAGATTTGTGAAAATTTACTGAGCTCCTCTGAAGAACGAAATCAACCTCAGGTTGCATCCATATACTGGAAAAATACAGACCCCCAAGGTGATCAAACAAACTGAACAGCTGCTAGATGTCCATTAAAACAGTGCTAGAATAGTGCTTATTTGATGCATTTCTCCTGGGAGGTTTGTATCTAAAATGAAGCTAGAAATCACATTCTGTCCTGTAAAGTAACTCTGACAGGCCCAACCTGGGAGCAGGTATGTAATTAATAAATGAAAATTACTAAGCTCATTTCCTGTACTTACTTCCTCCCATAGTACCTTCTCTTGAGGGGTCTACACCTGATACTTGTTAGGTTTCTGAAAAAAAGGGGATTTGAAATAAAGAGGATATACAGGTTGTTTGTCAAGGCATATCCTTCTAACAGGTATATAGGACAAAAAGTAGAAATGGTAAGCTCCTTGAGGGTAGGAATCCTTTGGAATAAGAAGTAGCATGTGGTAACCATTTCATATAAATAGACTGTTTGGTTATATTCAGTAAAAAAAAAAAAAAATACAATGTCTCCAATCTTTAGTTTCTAATCTGGAGAAACTCTTCATCTACCAAATGCCCATTCAGGTCTTGGCCCAAAATGATACCATAACTTGTATCTAAGCTTTTACAGTTTGACAAATGTTATATTTACCTCATTAGTAAAAATCCACAGTGTTTTGTTAGATGGACTGTTTCCTCAGAATAAATTCCACAAAATAAGAAGGGTATGGAGATGGTTACTGAATTCTGAATTTGGTATTAGTAGATAAGGACGATACTGCTGCAAATGTAGTTTGTCAAGGAAATGAGGAAGTACAAAGAGGCTATTCTAGTCTGAGAGCTAACATAGTGATTGCCAAGTGTTCCCGGAACCGGCAGCACCAGCATCACTTGGGAGCCTGTTAGATATGCAAATTCTTGACTCCACCTCATATTTCCTGAATCAGAATCTCGAGGGTGGGGACCAGCGGTCTGTTTTAACAAGCTCTGTAGGTCAATTTCATGTACCCTAATATTGAGAACCATCTGGGCTATAAATTAGTTAATTTGAAAAAAATTTTGAAGGACCTCAAATTCTTCAGTATGGCTCCACTTTAGACTAAATGCGGACAGTGGTAAAGCTTGAGGATGAAAAGGCAGGTAAGATGGCAACGTGCACCATGGGCCCTTGTATGGAATTTGCACTGTATCAATTAGGAGGATGGAGAGCTACTGAAATGTTTGTAAGCGGGGAATTACTAAGGAATTAGCTGTCCCAATAACCCTAGGAGCAGCATGAGAAATAGATGGAGTCCCTGACTAGATAAGGTTGGCCAAGGAAATAGGGTTATAATTGGTTGGGAGATTTGAAGATGTCACAAACGTCATGGTTGTAGAAGACTTCTAGAGGCAGGGAAAGGACTGTCTAACTCCAAATTAGGATGGGCTGAGGAGGAGGGAGAAGACACACAAAAGCCTGTTTTAAACAGTGAGTAGAGAGAGGTACCTGGGTGGCTCAGTTGGTTGAGTGTCTGACTCTGGCTCAGGTCATTCACGAATGGTTCATGGGTTTGAGCCCCATGTAGGGCTCTGTGCTGACAGCTCAGAGCCTGGAGCCTGCTTCAGATTCTGTATCTGTGTCTCCCTCTCTCTCTGCCCCTCCCCCGCTCGGGCTCTGTCCTTGTCTCCAAAATATATATAAAAACAAAAAATCTAAGTTTTACTAAATTTCCTGAAGAGAGGAACTTTCTACTAAAAAGAAGTCAGTTTTTAACAAGAATCTATTTCCATAATGTCACTTGGTTCTAAGAAGAGTTCTAAGGAGACACCATGCTACTTCATGCTACTTTGGGGCTGTCATTGAAATTATCACCAGACTTACAGCCAAAAAGGCAATGTGGTATGTGTAAGCATAATGTGCCACCTTAATCTTCATGCTGGCCTATCTGGCAGTTGATGTCATTTTTTGTTGTTGTTTTCAAGCAAATCATCCTACAGGAAAAAAAAAAAAAACCTGCAATCTTCTCAAAATATATGTTTGCCTCTGATCGTCTCAGCTTCCTTTCCATTTCCCCTGCACCACCACGCCCCCCGCCCGCTCCGCGCCCTCCCCCTCGCCACACCTTCACACCTTCTAAAGGACACACACAGGGTAAGGAGCGGGTAGTAAGATGAAGTCCCTCTTTCCTCTCCAAATTATGGATAATGAGACCAAAAGTGTAATGACTGAAGGAATTTAAAAACGTTAATTACTGAACTAATCCCCAAAATGGTGGTGACTACCAACGCAACAACACTCACTTTACCGCTCTTAGGACCTCCTCAAACGTGATAAACACCATGTGTTTGCAAACCCTGATGCCTCACCAAAGGAAATGCCTTATTAGTATATTACCACAAGAACCCATTACATGGAACTCATTTTGATTTTGTAATGAGAAATCCCATTAAAGAGGACTAACTGTAAATTGTGGCTGCTAATGAGTGTTGAAGGGGGTGCCGAATGGAAGAAGGATGGCAGGTTTGAAGGCGTTTCTCCGGGATCCTGTCCTTAGAAGCCTGTGATTTGCCGCCAGCTCTGCCTTCACTTGTTCCTGCTGATTACTGGAGGGTTGAAGGTTAAGGGAAGAGTCGCTGGTTCTCAAACTGAAGTGCTTAGCTTTGATACTTCAGGGGAGAATGGATGTTCGTAAAGCTTAGGCACAAATGTCCATAGGATTCATACACCACTCCCAACTCTGATCCCTATGTACTCAGTGGTAAAAGAACAATTTTTCTAGCAGGCCCTAGGCTCTGCTGCCTCTTGTCTCCAACCTTTTGTGACGCCAGTGGCCCCAGGCGAAGCCCTAGTGTGTGACTCACAAAGGCAGGTGCAAACCACACTTGCGTCAGTGCCCTGGGCGCTTCAGGCTGGCCTGGGCTCAGGTCCTGCTGCTCCAACCCCAAGGGCCCCCAAAAGCGAGCCCTGACACCTCCATCCTTCACCATGGCCAGCCAGTTACGCCTCCCTGTCGCCCCTCACCTCACAAACTTGAAACCCTTGATGCCGCACTTGGGAGACGTTCAAGTGGGCATCTGCGTGGCGATCCAGCGCAGCGATGGGAGGATCCACCTAGCTGTGGTCACAGATATCAAAAAAGAAAACGCTTGGGTCACGGTGGAGTGGGTCGAAAAGGGAGTCAAGAAGGGCAAGAAGGTTGATCTAGAGACAATATTCCTGCTGAATCCAGCGCTGGCCTCCGCTCAGCACCCCACCCCTTCCTCACTGCTGCCCTTGTCTCCGGCTCCCTCTTCGGCCGTTGGGGACCAGTGCACGGCCACACAGTGGATTGCGACCATCCCCCAGAAAAATGAAACACCCTCAGGGGACAACCTGGCTCTGAGAGTCCCCAGCAATCCTTGCCTGATGAAGCGGAAAAAGTCTCCTTGCCTGTGGGAAATCGAGAAACTACAAAAGCAGCGGGAGAAGCGCAGGCGGCTGCAGCTGGAGATCCGAGCACAACGCGCCCTCAGTGCCAACACCGGAAACCCCAACTACGAGATCATGCGCATGATCGAAGAGTACCGCAGGCACCTGGACGGCAGCAAGGTGTCCAGACTGGAGCCCCGGGAAGACCATCGGATCTGTGTCTGCGTGAGGAAGCGTCCTCTCAACCAGCGAGAGACCACCATGAAGGACCTGGACATCATCACCATCCCCTCGGACAACGTGGTCATGGTGCATGAGTCCAAACAAAAGGTGGACCTCACTCGCTACCTGGAGAACCAGACCTTCTGCTTCGACCACGCCTTTGACGACACCGCCTCCAACGAGTTAGTGTACCAGTTCACCGCCCAGCCGCTGGTGGAGTCCATCTTCCGCAAGGGCATGGCCACCTGCTTCGCCTATGGGCAGACAGGCAGTGGGAAAACGCACACCATGGGCGGGGCCTTTTCGGGAAGGGGCCAGGATTGTTCTAAAGGCATTTATGCCCTGGTGGCTCAGGATGTCTTCCTCCTGCTCCAAACTGCAGCTTATGAGAAGCTGGACCTCAAAGTCTATGGGACATTTTTTGAGATTTATGGGGGCAAGGTGTATGACTTGTTAAACTGGAAGAAGAAGCTGCAAGTCCTTGAGGATGGCAATCAGCAAATCCAGGTGGTCGGACTTAAGGAGCAGGAGGTGTGTTGCGTGGAGGATGTGCTAAACCTTGTGGAACTAGGGAACAGCTGCCGGACTTCGGGACAGACATCCGTCAATGCCCACTCTTCCAGGAGCCATGCGGTGTTCCAGATCATCCTAAAGTCAGGAGGGAAACTTTATGGCAAGTTTTCCCTCGTTGACTTAGCTGGGAATGAAAGGGGAGCGGATACTGCCAGAGCCAACCGGAAAAGGCAGCTGGAAGGGGCGGAAATCAATAAAAGTCTCCTGGCGCTCAAAGAATGCATCCGGGCTTTAGGTCAGAACAAGTCCCATACCCCGTTCAGAGCCAGCAAACTCACGCAGGTGCTCCGGGACTCCTTCATAGGCCAGAATTCCTCCACTTGTATGATTGCTACCATCTCTCCAGGGATGGCCTCTTGTGAAAACACCCTCAACACTTTAAGATATGCAAATAGAGTAAAAGAATTAACCCTGGATTTAAGGCCCCACCATCGTTGTCTCTACCCGGTTGAATCTGAGGTGCCAAGGATGTTGGAAAATCACGTGAGAAATTCAAAAACATCCCTTCGGGGGGATGGATTCATTAAAATACCTTGTATCCAGAGTGAGGAGGAAGAACAGGCTAATAAACATACTGAAACACTGTCCACTCCACTAGGGGAGGATATGAGGACTTCAGGGACGGAATCAAGCCAAGGGCCAGGGAACAACATCCAGGAGAGAGCTGGTGGCGTAAAGTATGATGTGGATTTTTGCATTACCCAGTTATTGTCCATTTTGGATCAGAAAATAGGTATTCTGACTGAGATCCAAAAGAAACTCAAATTATTACAAGCCAACTTCCGAAAGAAGACCCAATGTAGTGGAGCCAATGGCAAGAGGTCAGATCTGAAAAGTAATGGCAAGAGGTCAGATCTGAAATGATGGATACACTGCTGTGGCCCCTACCTCTCTTATAAAAGAAAAAATGTCTAAATTATCTAGATATAAAGATCCTCCTGGAAAGTGTAAAACATCTTAAAATATGCTTGTCAGATATGTCCTATTTCCTCCTCTTCTGTGTTTCTGTAATTCATTTTCATTTTGTAGGACGTTGGTGCTCAATTAGGAGCCACTTGCCTCCCAGGGCCATTTGGCAATGTCTGGAAACATTTTCAGTTGTCAAAACTGAGTTTGAGCGGGGCAGTGATACTGGCATATAGTGAATAGAAGGCCAGAGATGCGATTAAACATCGTACGATACACCAGACAGCCTCCCACAAGAAATAATTATCTGGTTGAGAATATCAATAGGTCCAAGGTTGAGAAACCCTGCTGTAGAAAGTGACTAGCTGTGATGAAACCAGATACCCTAAATTTGTGACTAGGAAGGCATCACAATGTAGATTTAAAGGGACTGGAATTGGAACACACCAACGGGTATACACTGGGGTAAATCTAATGATACCCACTCGTGAATCTCTTTCTGTCGCACTGATGAGTAGATTCAAATGGTTTCTAAGCTCTAGTCATAATGGGGGGTGGGAAAGGGAGGGATTTTCTTTAAGCAACTCCGTGTGAGAGAGATTTTTATTTTTAATCTTTGCGTTGAAATTGCAAAGTACTGTGCTTCTTGAGAGTGATAAAGTGTGTGTGTATATGTGTATGTGTGTGTTGCATAAGCATTGGCTTTCTTGACTATGGTATCTTTAAGCTTTTTTTCATCTCACTCTCTTTGCCTAATTTTGTGCTTACATAATTCACATAAAAAGCCTTCCTCCATCAAATTAGGGTAAGTAGCAAGTCAGCAAAGTGGTAGAAAGGTCCTGGCCTGAAACAGGACACATCCCATGAAGGCCTCACAGAAGAGGGAGATACCAATGCCTTAACTCAATTGAATAAGGAAGAGAATTCCTGATTCACTAATCATGAAGTCCATCTTTTCGGGAAAAGTATTAAAAGAGATAGAAGATAAGCCAATATGCAAATATGAATATAATACTCATACATATCTACCTTCTGCAAACATATCTATAAAACATTATAATAAAACAATTAAGGATATTTTGCTTCTATATCCACCAGTTCCAAATTCCTTTTTTTATTTTTTTAAGTATATCTTTATTTATTTTGAGAGAGAGATAGAGAGCAAGCAGGGGAGGGGAAGAGAGAGAGAGAGAGAGAAAGAGAAAGAGAGAGAGGGAATTCCAAGCAGGCTCCGTGCAGTCAGTGTGGAGTCCAATGCTGGGCTTGAACTCACAAACCAGGAGATCATGACCTGAGCTGAAACCAAGAGTCAGATGCTTAACCGACTGAGCCACCCAGGTGCCCCCAAATTCCTTTTTAAAAGAATAAAATAGGATGATTTGCAAAGAAAGTGCCTGGTAGACTGGGGAAACTTGGGGACAGAAAATGAGCGTCCAAATTGTTGTTTTCAAATTTTTTCTTCTTAAGTTGCAAAGACTTCAATGGCACCAAGGAAAACTAACACAGAACTACCATAGAGTAGAATGGTAATGTCTGAGCAAAAAGCTATCTGTATAAAACAATTAGGGTCATCAGGAATATCCAGTCTTCAGTAATGAGGCAATATTATGGTCTATAAATAATTTTCCCCTCTGCTGCTTTATCTGTGAGGGTTAAGTTATATACTAAATTTTTAAACATTTATTCATTTTTGAGAGACAGAGAGAGACAGAGCATAAGTGAGGAAGGGGCAGAGAGAGAGGGAGACAGGATCTGAAGCAGGCTCCAGGCTCTGAGCTGTCAGCACAGAGCCCGATGCGGGGCTCGAACTTATGGAGGTGAGATCATGACCCAAGCTGAAGTCAAATGCTTAATGGACTGAGCCACCCAAGGGCCCCTATACTATTTTTAAGCTAAATAAAACTTTGGAGGTCTGTCTTAATTTAGCACTAGATGATCTTTCCTTCAAAATGAGATGGGCTTTTTTAAATCTAAATTATTTTTGTACGCAATGAAAAAGTATGGGGTTAAGTATCTGGCCTGGGTTCCAGTTTCAGTTTTATATAAATATCTGTCAATTTTGGTAAGTAACTTAGTCCCACTGAACTGCTTTCTTTTATATGAACCACGGTAATTATAGCACTTACTTCAAAAGATTGTAGGGTGGCTTTATTTTCTCTCTCCCTCTCCCCATCTTTTATGCCAATGACAAGTGCCTATTATTTTTCTTGTCATTGCCATTGTCCTTTTCCTACTACTGCCCTCAACTCCCTGCCCCCACCACCGCCACTCCTGCAACACAAGTTTGGGAGCCTACTGGGGTTTCAACATTCTGATATTAATAACATCCATTTTTTGTATTTTATTTTTTAATGACATGTAACATACAGTGGAGTGCACAAATCTTATCTACATGGCTTCATGAATGTTTACAAAGTGAATACCACTATATCGTCACCAGTCATAGTAAGACATAGAACATAATGTCCCAGAAACCTCATTTCTGCCTCATTTCACTCATTAATACCCTGCATCAAAGATAAGGACTCTTCTTGGTAAAATCAACAAATGTAAGTTTGCCTTTTTATCCCCATATTTATGGGATCATATGCTAGATCCTCTTGCATCTCATTTCTTTCAATTATCTATGACCTGCCTTTTTTTTACATTGTTCTATAGTGTTCTGCTGCATAATAACTCATAATTTATAAATTTTACTCTTGATGGAAAACTGAATTGTTTGTGTTTTAAACAATTACTTAATGATGCAATGAACATTCTTACACATGTCATTTGGTGCATATTTATATGTGAAGTATGCCTTGGAATGGAATTCATGGATCCATAGTATGTGTGTATTCAGCATAATAGGCCATGCCAGGAGGCGCCTGGGTGGCTCAGTCGGTTAAGCATCAGACTTCAGCTCAGGTCATGATCTTGCGGTTTGTGAGTTCTAGCCCCGTGTTGGGCTCTGTGCTGACAGCTCAGAGCCTGGAGCCTGCTTCGGATTCTGTATCTCCCTCTCTCTCTGCCCCTCCCCAACTAGTGTTCTGTCTGTCTCTGTCTCTCAAAAATAAATAAAAACATTAGAAAAAAAAAAAACATAGGTCATGGCAAGGAGTTTTCCAAAGAACTTGGACCAGTTTTATACAACCACCAGCATTTTACAAGAATTATGGGCCCTCCATATGTTTGCCTACACTTAGTATTGTTATTTTATAAAATTCGAATTTTACACCATCTGCCATGTATGGAAATGTATCTTATTATGTCCTCCCCCACCAATAGTTAAAGTTGAATATTTTTATATATGTTTACTGGCTATTTAGCCATTCTCTCCTGTTCAATATATGTATTCTGGATGCAAGTTCTTCTGTAGATATATGTATTGAAAATACCTTCTACCAGTCTGAGGAATGCCTATTCACCTTCTTAATGAATTTTTTAATGATCAGAAGCCTATAGATTTAATGATGTTCAATTTGTGATTTTTTTAAATTTAATGGTTAAGCCGTACTTAGGAGGTCTCTACCCCAAATCATGAAGGTTATTTTCTTTAGTTGTCTTCTAAAAATGATTGTCTGGGCTCTGATTGGAGCCAGTGCCCGCTCATCTGCATGCCTACAGGGCAGCAGCAGAAGGAGCTAGTTGCAGGACCAGAGCCAACTGAGACTCCATACACAGGATATGAGACACCGTTGGGTCTTCAACTGGGACCATGTTTGGCAAATCTGCCATCAAGACATGTTCTGGCCTTCTCAAAGCCGCTCTCCTCAGTCTTAGGGTTCACTGAAATTTCATAACTTCTGACCTGGATCCAAAGCTCCCCAAAAAGGCATTTTTGTCTGTGGATGGCTGACACATCACTGTTTATTGAAAAGGACAGGAGCACCTGGGTGGTTCAGTAGGTTAAGCGTCAGGTCATGATCTCACAGTTCGCGAATTTGAGCCCCATGTCAGGCTCTGTGCTGACACCTCTCTCTCTGCCCCTGCCTCACTTGTATTCTGTTTCTCTCTCTCTCAAAAATAAATAAAACATTAAAAAAAGAAAATAAAAGGACAGGAGCTTGGGACTTTCTGTTCTACCATCTTGCTCACCCTATGTGTCTTATTTCACTCAGAGTACTCTTTATGGGAAGACTTTACTGATCCAATGTATTTAGTGGATAGAAGATTATTTAGATTTAGTTATTTTTTTTCTTATACAGTTTTAATGGGTTGTAGTGATTTATTATCATAGAACTATAGGATACTCATTATCTTTAATGGTCATATTATTGGCTCCGAATTTTTCATTCCTGATACTGTACCTTTTTTCTTAATCAGATTTGTAATATGTTTATAAATTTATCAGTCTTTTCAAAAAACAACTGGTCATTTTATTTTCTCTATTGTTATTTCTTTCCATTTCATTAATTCCATTTTTCCTCGTTTGTATAATTTCCACTTTTTTCACCTTTTTGAGCTCAATACTTAGATCATTAATTTGTCAGCTTTTATTAGACTTTTAATATTATAAAATTTCCCCTACATGTTGACTTATCTACATAGAGTAATGGCATACCACCTTGATCCATAGTTCTGATTTACCCTTAAATTTAGAGTACAGCATGTATGACATCTTCACTGAAATTCTCCACCATCATGGAAACTTGCCTTCCCAAAACTATGAGCTTGCTAAATTATCTGCTGTCACTTATTTTTAAGTCACTTTTCAACAGTTTTCTGTTTTTTCCCTTTTGAATATTGACCTATGTATGTACAGCTTTGGATTCAGCATAGAGCTGAGGGAAGAATTTGCTCACGAAATGTATGTCTCGTTCCTCTATGCTCTCCTTTTCTCCAAAATCATTCCTGTTGGCTTGTAGGCCTGAACTTCCATCTCAGCCTTCTCTGACACTCGGTCCCTGTGAGACTGCAGCAATATTTACTTGGCTGTGGCTCATTTGGTCTTACTGTTTTCATTCAAGAATCAGCAAATGCCTCAGGGGGAAAAGGCAGCAGCAGTGAATGTAATGGCCATCTCAGTGTAGTTCTCTTTGTGATTTTTTTTTAATAGCTTTGGCTTTTAGTCTATCCCTCACCACAATCAAATTTAAAACATTCCATCTCCGCCAAAAGAAACCGTGTACCCCTCATGCATCACCCCTTAATTCCCATATCCCCAGCCCTAGGCAGTCACTAATGTACTTTCTGTCCCTATGGCTCTCTGCAGTTTTGATCCTTTATGTCCTGACTGTCTTGTCCTTTGATTATTGTATTCAACTTTATTGTGCCCTTGGTAGGATAGCTTGTTATTCTATCTTGATGACACTATATTGGTTGACATAAATAATTATGCATTTTATACATGACATTGAGACAAACCACATATTTTTAAATAGCATTCTTATAATAAGTTCTAATCAATCTCAACCGAATGAAAATTTCAATTCTATGTTGAAACTTAGCAAGTAAGGGAGAGCCGCATATCAAGATAGGTAAGTAATGGCACCCATTGTTGGAAAGTGGATACAGGACAATGTTGAGTGCATCGTTTCCTACCTAGAGAGATATATGTTAATTATTAACGAGATTTTATCTAGCTTCTGCTTACTTGTTCAGTTGTAGGTTTGGAAATTATGGGAGGGTGTCTGGGTGGCTCAGTCAATTAAGTGACTTCAGCTCAGGTCATGATATCACAATTCCCCGAGTTCGAGCCTTGCATCGGATTCTATGTGTGTCTCTCTCTCTGCCCCTCCCCTGCTCACTCTCTGTCTCTCAAAAAAATGAATAAATGTTAAAAAAATAAAAAAAATTTAAGGGAAAATGGAAGAAATTCCTGAGTACAATTCATCCACAGATCTTAACCCTCTTTAGGAAGAGCTGTGTAAACTTATTTATGTAAGTGTATATATACACACACAGTTTTGCTTATATATTTAGATATTTTCCCACGGATTGTTACATTCATACCTGTAGAACACAAAAGCTCTCCTTTCGTAAAAAAAAAAAAAAGGAATTGACATCTTGCTAACTACTTTTAGTGTATTGGCCTCTGGTGAGTTGACGTTATTCCTTAACAAATGCACACTAATGTTTCCACCATTGTTAATTTTTTCCTGAGAATACATGTGGTCCTTGAAATGATCTCAAAACATGTAGCACAGAATTTAACATGAACATCAGAAGACAAGACATTTTGTAAATGAAAAAAATCAGAAAATTAATTGGGGTCCACTAAAAAGAGACTTGCTGGCTGTTCAAACAGATGTCCTGAAGTTAAAGAGGAGGGTTGTAAAGTAAATTAATGCTTTAACAAGATTGCTTGGAAAATGGCAGAGCTCCTAAAGTGAGAAAAATAAAATACTTTCAGTACTTTGAAAACATCCATGGGCACACAAAAAGTTGACATGCTAATTACAAGCTTGCATCTGTTAATTAAAGTAGCTTTTCTTCATTTCTGTAGTGGACAAACTTATTTTGAGTAGCTGCATGAACTTGCAATTAATAAAACTGCTTTTAAAATACTGAACTTAAGGTTTCATAATTTCAAACCCTCCTTCCCACAGTTAATCTATGATAGTAAGGTTTTATATGATCATTCTATTACTTTTTTTCAGGGAGATTATTTTCAACAATCTACATAATAAAATAGTATGAGAGTCCTAGATAAATATTTATGTGTTGGTTCAATGAATGAGTGAATTATCTTTTCTTTGAAGTTCAATTACTGATTTAAAATATCATTCAAGTAGCAGAATCATAGTTTCTAGTATGTGTTTCTTTTAAGAATGTCAAATTGTCTGTTACTCAAAGTGTAGAATATTATCTTCAAAGCAAACTTGTCATTGATGAAGTATTTGTGCAATGCTTTTTATTCTCCAAAAGAGCAACTGCTGATAGAAAACCTTAAGGCATCATTTTCCGGGTGTAATTGTTTTTTTCCTATTTAGGCCATTTCCTTTCTAATCTTAAATAAAAATAATCTAAGTAATTAAAAAAAAACAGGATTTTAATGGCTTAAAGAAGATATGGAACCAAATCAATGATTGGGGATAAAAATCAGACAGACCCAGGGAGCCTTCTGTATTTGTGTGTTTGAGGTGACCCTCAACATGAATGAAGCTGTCTCCCAGTCAGAGCTAGAATACAAGGGCTTGAATGGTAACAGAGGAAACAAATGGAATAATCGGGAGGAAGAAAAATGGGAGAAATCATCAAAGCAACAAGTACAAAAGGTTTTACCCTGAACTAATTGAAAATAAAAGTTAATGACGTAAGTCCTAGTTAATATACCATGCTCAGGCTTATGGTTGTCATGAGGTCTGCGAGGACAAAAAAGAGAAGGCTATCCTGGACCACAACGACTCTAAATTGTCAATCTTATATTGACTCGCATGACATGATTCTAAATGCTGAGATTGAAACCAAATGAGCTAAGTGAGCAACGATGCCAGATTTAGAGTCAGAGACTGCGGATAATTTCAAGCTTTGCCACTGAGTAGCTGTGTGACTTCAGACAAGTAATTGGACCTTCTGTAGTCTTCATTATTCTTAACAATGTTTTTTAAAAAGAAGTCTAGAAATACAACACTAATTCCACGGAGTGACATTGGAAAATCAACATAAAAATGTTCAGTAAAAGATTTTATTGGTAATCTTCTGGGTTCTAGATGCTAAAGACAGAAACATGGGCGTATAATTGTCTCTGCCTTTAAGGAACTTATCATTTAAATGAGGAGACAAAGCCTTGCACAACTGAGAAATACATTTAAAAAGTGTGTTATCCTGATATAAAAAGTACTATGAAGTTGATGGTTAATTTAGTCAAAGCGGTCCTGGGAAACTTCCAAAATGATCTACTCCTAGATCTGGAATGATGAAGGAGGAAACTAGTAGATCTAAAATGAAAGAATGGGGGTACCTGGGTGACTCAGTCAGTTAAGCATCTGATTTCAGTTCAGGTCATGATCTCATGGTTCATGAATTTGAGCCCCATACCAGGCTCTCTGCTGTAGCACAGAGCCTGCTTGGGATTCTCTGTCTCCATCTCTTTATGCCCTTCCCCTGCTTGTTCTCTCTCTCTCTCTCTCTCTCTCTCTCTCTCTCTCTCAAAAATAAATAAACATTTTTTAATAAAATAAAAGGAGTGCCTGGGTGGCTCAGTCAGTTAAGCATCTGACTTTGGCTCAAGTCATGATCTCACGGTTCATGGGTTCCAGCCCCACGTCGGGCTCTGTGCTGACAGCTCAGAGCCTGGAGCCTGCTTCGGATTCTGTGTCTTCCTCCCTCTCTGCCCCTCCCCCAGTAGCATTCTCTCTCTCTCTCTCTCTCTCTCTCTCTCTCTCTCTCTCTCTCTCTCTCTCAAAAATGAATAAACGTTAGGGGTGCCTGGGTGGCTCAATCAGTTAAGTGTTGGACTTTAGCTCAGGTCATGATCTCACAGTTTGTGAGTACGGCCCCATGTCGGGGGTCGAGCCTGGAGCCTGCTAAGGATTCCATGTTTCCCTCTCTCTCTGCCCCTCCCTTGTTAGCACTCTGTCTCTCTCTCAAATATAAACATTAAAAAATGAATAAATGTTAAAAAATGTTTTAAATAAAATAAAGTGAAATGAAAGAATGGATATTCAAAGCAGTAAGTAGGCTGAAATCTTTGGAATTAGTAAAGGAAAACCAGCCAAAAGGTGGCTCAGTGCTGTCATTCTCAATAAAATGTAGGTTCTTTGAGAACAGGGACAATATCTTTTTTGGTTTATATCATTAGCATCTCACATGATCCCTGACACTATAGGAACTCAACACTCGTGTGGGGATATTTATATTTTCTGTCAGTTTCACCTAGCTAGGGTTGATGGAAAAGTATAGATCTTTGTTTTTTTAAAAAAAATCAATATATTTTGAGAAATTATTCTGTCCAGTGGCAGAAAGTAAAATCTTTGCATGGCCAGTTGCCACAAGTGAATGTCTAGTCTTTATCCTTTAGCCACCCAGGCACCCCTAACATTTATTCATTTTTGAGAGAGAGAGAGAGAGAGAGAGAGAGAGAGAGAGAGAATGCTACTGGAGGAGGGGCAGAGAGAGAGGGAGACACAGAATCCGAAGCAGACTCCAGGCTCTGAGCTGTCAGCACAGAGCCCGAGCCCGACGTGGGGCTGGAACCCATGAACCGTGAGATCATGACTTAAGCCAAAGTCAGATGCTTAACTGACTGAGCCACCCAGGCACCCCTTTTATTTTATTAATTTTTTTTTATTTATTTAGTCTAAAGAAGGAGTCATATCTTCGCACTGGCCCCTACCTGGCCTCAGCTCTCCAACCTGCCATCTAGCAAAGAGCTCCATGGAACACCTGCTAATACTATTCATCTGTCTAGCCACAGGGCTCCTCCAGGTCCTTTGGCATCCACTGTCACATCTCTGCCACGGTCAGCCCTACAGGAAAACATTTGGTTCTTAGCTGCCACCTACCAGAGATGTGCCCTGAGGCTCTGGAGGCTTGGATTCAGCCACTACTTGGCCACATGCAGTTCTCTCTACACTTGCAGAAGACTCTTAAACGTCTTAAAAACCAACCAGTAATCTGACCATAGGACTCCTTGGGTCCTTAAATCATTGTAGGATTTGCCCACCACTCTATCCTTTAGGATATGTTTCAAAGGGAAGATGATACACAACATGCTTGTGCCTCTATTATCCCTCTCATGTTCTCTTCCATTCAATACCTCTGGTGTCTGACTTCAGCTCAGGTCATGATCTCATGGTTCATGAATTTGAACCCCACATCCGGTGCTCTGCTGTCAGCACAGAGCCTGCTTGGGATTCTCTGTCTCCATCTCTTTATGCCCTTCCCCTGCTTGTTCTCTCTCTCTCTCTCTCTCTCTATCTCTCTCTGTCTCTCAAAAATAAATATATTTTTTTTAATTAAATAAAAGGAGTATATGGGTGGCTCAGTTGGTTAAGCATCTGACTTCAGCTCAGGTCATGATCTCGCCATTCCCGAGTTCGAGCCCCACATCGGGCTCTGTGCTGATAGCTCAGAGCCTGGAGCCTGCTTCAGAGTCTGTGTCTCCCTCTCTCTCTCTGCCCCTTCCCTGCTCATGCTCTCTCTCTCTCTCTCTCTCTCTCTCTCTCTCTCTCTCTCAAAAATAAACTCTAAAAATTTTTAAATAAAAAAAATCTGAGAACATGAATATTTAAAAGAATATTTATAAGGATAGTGGAAAATTGTCAGTGAAGAAGGATGAGAAAGAGAGGTCAGAAAAGTAAAAGAAAAACCAGGGGAGAGAAATTGGCACAGAAAGCATGGGAGAAGAGAATTTAAGGAGAGAATAGTTTACAATGTTAAAAAAAAATCAAAACACTGATTGAATAAACACTTAAGAGTCAGTCAGTGGTTTCTGACAAGGTGTAGGTCATTAATAACATCTGAGAGATCAACCTGAAAGAAATGGTTGGTGCAGAAGTCATTTTGCAATGGGTTGAAGAGTCAGAGAACAGTCTGGATAATGAATGTGAAAGTGCTTCATAAATTCTGAACCACTTTACAAATACAATTAGGATATACAGCTTATTAATTTCAGGGTCTGGCTATTGCTCATTCACCAAACTTTCTGAATTTGGCTTTTTTTTTAATTTTTAAATTTAATTTTAATTTTAATTTTTTATTTTTTTGTCATCAGGCACACACTTCCTAAGGCTTTAGCATACTATATTGCAGTCAATGGAGAACTTAAGGAAACAGACGTCCCTAAATTTTAACAGCCTTCTTGTACCTTAACCTAATCTTCCATATATGTCTCATATGCAAAAAAATACACTATCATTAAACAACCTCCAAATGTTTCCCACCATTTGTCACACATCATCTCCCTGATGCTGAGAGTTCAGCAGCTTTACTTAAGCTTCGTGAAAACCTCTGATTTGTTCAGGCAACACTGATATAAATTTAAATATGGCCTTGACTCCAGCCATGAGATTTGGAACACAGTCACCACTTGGCCATCCCTCAGAACTGAACCTGATTGCATTACGTTCAATCTCTCTTCTTTCTTGACTTGTCTATCTCTGGTTTCCATTTTGTATAGATTCCTTGTCAATCAAGTCAGCTTGTGACACGCGACACAGACTTAAACTATTATTAATCATTCTCTGAGAGGTTTCTTTCTCTGACCTGAGCCCATCCTTCTCAAAAAACCTTACTCTTAATCTCCTTGTAATGACATCTAATTGTCAAAACATTAATATAAGGCATAAAATGGGCCGTTTTAGATCAGTTATATATAAATGGTTCAGAAAGTAATGAATTGAGTATATTAGTTTTTTTAGAGACACTAGCAGATATTAATATTTAAAAGATGCTGCCACTGTTTGAGATTTTTCTACCAGAACCCTGCAACTTATCTGTTCACTCAAGAATTGTTTATGAAGAAAAGTCATCAAATGAAGTAATTTCGTATTTATTTTTATTGGCAAAACAGTGACATCTATTGTTCAATGTTATATAAAATAGAATTTAAAGATCAAAAGCAAAGCCATTTTTATGGGATTCACTTCAGAATAATAACTCTCTTAAGTGCATTGTTTCAAAAAAACTAATAGGTAATACCTAAAAATTCATTTTTAATATAACATCAAATTCCGCTAATTATTTAGGAGTATGAACATTTACTCACTATTCAAAAGGCCCAGGATTTGTCTAGTTGCTAAATTAGGGAGGGAGAAATAAGGCAATAAAAATATGGGATGCGATTCTTAAAGTTAGCTGGATTTTACAACAGATGTGTTTTTCTCCTCACAAATCACTCAAGTACGTACAAATAATTTTGTGAATGCTCAAACCGAATTCTGAGTTCAAGGCAAGTTTCTTTTCCCATCTTGCCCCCATTGTCAGCTAAATCTATGAACTATAAAAGTTGTTTACCATCTTGGCTACAGTTGGCTACATTTTATTGTTTATAAGCCTGGGGTCAAGCCCTGAAGGTGATCAATTTCCTTCTTGCTCTTGCTTTTCTCTAAGATGTCATTCACAACCATTCGATTAAGCAAAAAATTTTTAAGTTGACAATACCAAGCGTCCATGAGGAATTGGAATTCTCAAACACTGCTTGTAAAAGCATAAATCACTACACTCTCTTTTCAAAGCAATTTGACAATATCTTGTAAATTTTAAGATGGACATAGCCCATCATCTGGCATTTCCATTTGGTAAGCACTCCAGAGAGAATTCTCACACATATATACAAGGATACATTTTCAAGAACTACAACAATGTAATATTGAAAATGTTGTAATAAATTATCTATTATGAGAATAGATAAAATCTTGCATATAGATAGATGATAGATAGACAGACAGATATACTTTAAAACAAACAGTGATTGAATTAGAGTAGAATCTATCAACATAGATAAATCTCAATCAAACAATATTAATAAAATAAACAAGTTCCAGAATGATATGTGCCAAGTTATCTTATGTATCCTGTAAGAGACCTGCATAACATTCTATTTGGTTATATGGACACATCATATGTAAAAAAGTATACAACAATCATGAAGATAATAAATACCCCTTTCAGCAGAATGTTCACCTCTGGACATAAAAGGGAGTGAATGTAATAAAAAATGGACACTTAATTATATGGAATTTGAATTGCATCTGAAATATTTTCCTTATTGAAAAATAGGTAGCAAATAGGAAACAAAATAAGGCAAAATTAGGAGTTATAAATGAATGGTGGTGCATTGATTCATATATAAAATTTATACTTTTTAGCATGTTTGAAACCTTTCATAACTTTGTTATAAATGGCATTAAAATACTAGGTGGAAATCATATAGAAGAGTGAGTCTCTAGCTAAATGAGTCTCTTTCTAACAAGAGCCAAAATAAATAATTGAGATGATGCAGGGGAATGAAAAAATTTAATTTTATGAAGAAACATGTACTAAACATGATATGGTTTTTAAAAATGATTGGCCAATTCATTGAAAATGATTATATTTGTGGTCATGTGTGAATATGACATTAACGTTAAGCAAATTTATCATCAACCAACAACAAAAGAAATCAGAATCTCAACATATGGCCCTTTAAAGAAACCTGAACGTGACACTATAAGCATTTTTCAGTATGTGATATGGTAGATAATGTTTCAAAACACTGATACCAGAGCGGTAATGTGACTTCAAAGAGCTTTTGAGCAGTGGTTCACTCTGATTGAGAGACATTCCATTTGCCAGAAGCCCTAGAGACTGCTAATGAAGAGGGGGAAATTGGAGGCTGCCCATTGTTACCTGCGGCCTTGGTCGCTGAAAACAGTATTTTCTTCTACTCTCAGAATATTTTACTTTTAAATAAATTTCTAAAATAATAGAAAAATGATCAAACTGATTATCATATTTTGTAAAAATGATCAGCCTTTGAAAATGTCAGACTAAAAAGTGTAATTTTGGAGAATAACAATGAACAAGCTTTTGTTTATACTCCTAGCAGTCTTAAAGCGCTTTCTCTTAAATTGAAATATATGCAACTTCTATATTCATTGTTTTCAATGAATATTTTCGAGCTTATATTACATGACAACACTCAGTTGAGTGTTCATTGACCTCTCATAGCCTTCTTAAATAAATGTCATAGAGGCCACTGAGGTTTATTTATGTGTGGAGAAAGTTGGAAGAGTCAAGAGAGGACATGAAATCCAAGCCAGGTCCTAACAGAACAGGACAAGAGGCACATATTTCGCTTCCAGAGTTTTCCTCCCAACTCACCTTGTACACTTCATTTCAAGCCTCTTCACTGCCACTTCCTCTCTCCAGCCCTGCACACAGTAGGAAGGTTGATTGTTACTTTCTACTCACATACAAATTTGAAAGTCTATGTATGCCATGGCTACTATTTTCTGGTCTGGGATCATATGGAGGAAGCATCTCATGATCTCATGACATCCCCTCACCCTGTGCTGAAGGAATGTGTCATGGCATAGACAACAAGAAGACAGGGAGACTCAGTGGTCAATGGTCAAGTCCCCATGGACGTGCTCATGTGGGTAAAGAGCACTTGAAGTAAGAAGTTGGGCAACATCCATCCGTTTAAAGCATAGGTTGTAGGGGCACCTAGGTGGCTCAGTTGGTTAAGCGTCTGACTCCAGCTCAGTTCATGATGTCACAGTTCATGGGTTCAAGCCCAGCATCAGGCTCTGTGCTGACAGCTCAGAGCCTGGACCCTGCTTCAGATTCTGTGTCTCCCTCTCTCTGCTCCTCCCCTGCTCATGCTCCCTCTTGCTCTCAAAAAAATAAACATAAAATTAAAAAAATAAAGCATAGGTTGTAGGTAGTTGGGGCCTCTTATCATGCTATCTCTAAATATCTACTTGCCCCCTATTTTAAAAGTTACCATTCACTTTTATTAATAATTAATAATATTCACTAATATTAATATTAATAAAATATACATAAAGTTTCTGTTGCTGACATAAGGAATCACTGAAAACTTGGTGGCATAAAAGGTAGCATATATTTATTATATTACAGTTCTGCAGGTCAGAAGTCTACTGCCATTGGGCTAAAATCAAAATGTTGGCAGGGCTGTATTTCTTTCTGAAGGCTCTAAAAGAGAATCCATTCCTTTGCATTTTCCAGCTCCTGGAGTCTAGCTATATTCCTTAGCTCATGATCCCTTTCCTTCAACCTGAAAGCCAGCAAGGTTGCATCTCTCTGATCTTTCCTCTATCATCACCTCTTTTTCTCTGATTGCAGCTTCTAAGGATTCGTGTGATTACATTGGACCAATCCAGACAATTTAGGATAATATTTCCATTTCAGAGTCGTTAACCTGAATCACATCTGCAGTCTCACCACGCTAAAGTAACATATCCACAGGTTTGAGGGTTCTAGTTGTGGCCATCTTTTGGGGTAGATTTAAAAATAGTAACAACACCAACATAAAGTGAAGATAAGAGTTGAGAGGTAACTTTTGCTTGCTTACCTGTCTGGTCCTTTACATATATTATCTTATGGAATTTTCAAAACAACTCAGGAAGTTAGATGATAATATCCAAAGTAAGCATATAAAAAAAAAAAAAAAAGGATCTCAGAGAGAAGTTTAGTAATTTACCCTAAGTCACATAGATTCCATTCCAGGAGTTGAACAGAGCCTACATTCTGCTCTTAAGGCAATAGACCAATCTAAAATTTAGAGGTATATTTTAGAGGAAGACATATTGCCAACATGCAGAAGTTTAAAATCATAGCTTTTTAGTTTAAATAATTTATTTAAAAATCTGACCATTAATCGAAACCTGGCATATTAATGTCTGCTTCTCCTAGAAACAGTCTCTCAGTAAAAGATGATAGTGTGGTGTCCCGATTACTCAGTCAGAAAAATTCCCTGCCTTTTTGCTGTTCTGTCATCGTGAAGACATCACCAGACATCATCCTCCTGTCTCTTCTTCTTACCTATGTCACAAACTCACCTATTCCCATGGCCACTCCTTTGGTGCACATGAAAATCTTCACTCTCATGTCTGACAGCAATAGCCTTCTGACTGGTTCTCCTGCCTCCTGTATTGCCTGCCCCACACCTACCACCCATTTCCCCTCCTTAGAAGCAGAGTCAACTCTTTACAATTTCCATCTTAGCTAGCTCAAGCTTGCTTGAAGCTTTTGGAAGTCTCCCCATTTCCCTCATCTCCTCTGAGACAACGGACAAACTCTTGATCCTAATAGACCTGCCAAATTGACTCCTGCTTTCCTCTTCAATCTAATTTATCTCACAACCACCTCATACTTCTTCCTTCCCTCCTTCACACAGATTCATGTTGTATTGACTTTCTTTCCACTTCCAAAACATTCAATTTCCATCTCTCTCCTTCCATCCTTCTCCCTCTCTCTTTTCCCATCTTCTGCCCTCTCTCTCTCTCCTTCTCCTCTCCCACTTCCTTCATCCTCTCTTCCTTTCTCTCTCTCTCTCTCTCTTTTTCTCACTCTCTCTCTCTCTCTCTCTCTCTCCCTCTGAGTCTCTCCCTCTCTCTCAAATGTGTGCACAATCACTTCACCTGTACTTTCCCACATCTGTTCCTCTGGAAAACTTTCAGGGAAATCTCCACATGTAGTTCTTCTGCACATCCTTCTCTGTTTCCCAAATCTGAATTAGTTACCCTCATATATGTTCTTACAGCATCATGTACATCAAAACACGTTTTACTCTAGTTTTCTTTTCTGTTCATAGCCTTACTACAGAACTAGACCCTACATCAAAGTATAGGGGCCATATCTTCAACTATTTGTAAATTTTTATTACATATTTGCCTTTTTCTGAGGGCATAAATACTTACATATGCATCTTTTATGTTTAGGATTTCTACATACAGTCTCCAATTCAAAGCTAGTAAGATACAAATATTTAAAATTTCCACAGTTACTGACAAGAACAGAAGTCACTGAATTTTTATAACAGTTATACTTCAGGTTATGGTAAATTTTTAGATTGAGCATAACTGTTATAGTTTCTGCCATAAATTTTCATATTCTGACTTCCTGTCCAAGTAGTCAGCTAGATGGCTCCCAAATCATTGTATACATTATCCTTCCCATAAATAACTGAAGGTACATATGCCTGTCTCCCCAAAAGATGAATAATTGGGAGTGTTTTTTATTCATAAGTGCATCAAGTCTGAGACTAAAAGAATTAAAAACAAGAATTTTGATTTAAGTCAATCACCTTCTGAAGCCAAGACAAAAACATGTTAAACTTGATGGCTATAGTATTTCTTTCCAGTTTGTTCCCTACTGTGTATAAAATAGAGGAAGAAACATGTATCAAACCAATCTTTTATATTGAAATTATGTTTCTAAACCAAGTAACTCATTTAATGGATTAAAAAAATCATTTAGTGTGAAAACAAGTGGTTTTTCAACTGAATGCTTTATATTTTAATTGTTTATTTTTGAGTGATTAAATACATGCTGACTGACCATCATAACAATCAAATTAGCAAAGCAGCTGCAAATGTTAGCTCAGGCTTAACATGTCTCTTTTTGGCCCAGTTACATTTGCCCCTGCTGGAGAACTTAAAGTTTAGTTCTCAGATTCTGTCAAGGAAAGCAGACTCGAACTTTGAGGATGCTTGGATATTGCAATGAAACAAAGCAATTGTCACAGGGTAATAGCAAGAGTATCATAAGAAGACAATATTAAGTATGTAAAATACATAAAATACACTCAAAATTATAGAATGCATCTATTTAGCAGACCTGGTGCAGTTACTATCTGCTGCTACAGTTTTCACTATAGATGCAAGAAAAAAGGGCCCTCATGCTTTCTGTGTGATTGTGGCAGCCAAGATTGAATAGGAGAATGCAGAGCAAATCATGGTAATACAGGGGAAAATATTGACAGATAATTTTTGCAACTCAGAAATAACCTTTGAAACAGTGCAACAGTGAAGAGCCTCCTTTACTACAAAAAAATCATATATATAAATATTATAAATAAAATTTATAAAATTTATTGTATATATTTATTATATATCATATATATTTATTGTATTTTATGTAACTTATAGAATTATATATAAAACTTGAGTTCAATATATAATAATATATATATTTATATAATATTTCATGATTATATATAATATACTAATATATACTATAATATATAATACTTATATTTATATGTATATAATACATACATATAATTTATTATATATTATAGCTATTAATTTATTATATATTATTTATGTAATAATACAAAACTTGAATTAAATAATCATTATATATATATTACATTATTATATATATTAACAATATATTACTATATTATATATAACAATATTACATATAACATATTACATACATGTAATTACATATGTAACAGGTTATATATATACATATATAGGGAAAAGAAAATCATAATGACATGTTATTCCTCATTGCTGCTATAGAGTCAAATAAAACGGGTTACAGAAGTGATATATCTGTCATCGAAACATTACTTCTTTAAAAAATTTTTGATGTTTATTTTTTTTGAGAGAGAGAGAGAGTGGGGAAGAGGAAGAGAGAAGGAGGGAGACACAGAATCCAAAGCAGGCTCCAGGCTCTAAGCTGTCAGCACAGCGCCCAACATGGGACTGGAATTCACGAACTGTGAAATCACGACCTGAGCCAAAGTCATGACCTGAAATGCTCAACCAACTGAGCCACCCAGGTGTCCCTACTTCATGACTTCTACTGAGTTTCTGACTTTCTCATTATGTGAAATATATGGATAGACTGAACAGATTATTCTCATATTTTCTTTAGGTTAATTCTCCTACTAAGTTCTGGGCATGGGAAAAGATTGTTATTTTGCCTTGTAAATTCTACTAGAATTTTTAAGAAAAGCATTTTCTATTTTAATATTGCATTTTTATACATCACATTATATCTCACACTAGTACTGTGAGGTTGGCTAATAAGAGTTTTAGTTGGGCTTCCCTGGAATCAGACTCTGAAATGAGGTTTTATATGCAAAAGATATAGTAAGGAAAAGATCCCAAAGAAGAGTAAGGCTGCCCTTATATCAGGAAAAAAAAAAAAAGAGGGTAAATTAATCTCATGTGCATGGAAATTTTAGAGTACAAATGTCTCAGAATTTTACTGATCTGAGATAGGGATCTAAGCCTCCATATGCCCACTGCCTTCAGACACTGGCTACGCATTTCCAACGGGGACATGATTTTCCAGTTAACTCTGTCTCATCCCATTTGCAGGCAAAATAGGTTTCAATAGCCCAAAGGCCATCCTTTGTTTGCTGTTGGAAGTAAAAACACACAGAAGTTAGGAGTAGGGAGGGATATATCAAACAGTATTTTAAAAAGTAATCCAAAGGGATCTGAGTGGAACACAAACACTGAACACCACAGTCAGGTTTTACTAGCTCATGTTACAAGATGAATAAACTGATGTTTAGAAAGGAAATGTGATTTATATATCACAATACACAGGTAAAGGTGTAGAACAGATGGATACAAGACCCTCACTGTAAATTCTGTGTGGCTCTGGCTGGTCCCCACTCCCATTACCTTATATTATATGATAATGTTATTTAGTTATATAATTAACTATTAGTTATATAATTAACATATAACCTTATAATAAAATATGACCTGATATTTTATAGCACTCTACACATTTCTGATTACTTTGAATATTTTACTTTTCTTCATGTACGTAGTTTTATATCCTTAATTAAGCCAGAGGTCACAAACATAAGGTTCTTGGTGGATAATATAAATCAGTGACTCAGGATTGATGAGAGACATGATAAAGAACGGTGCCCCCCACTCTCCCGAGAGTTGCCACCTCTCAGCCCCAGATTATTGTTGGCCCAGGGGGATAAAGATCCAGTGTTGCCCATCTTCCATTTTTCCTAAGCTTGGCCAGAAATCAAGACATTTCACATACAGTTTCCTAATTTCTAAATACTGGCAACTGAGGGGTTTTTGTTGTTGTTGTTGTTGTTCTTGTTTTTAAGTCACAAAAAACCATGTTCCTGTGCAGGTGAGTTGCCAGTTTGCTCGATGGTATATACCAGCAGATCTGGTGCAGCTTAAAGTATGTGCTTCACCTAGCATTGTTCAAATAATACATTTTTGAGCTATAATTCTTGCCAAACCAAAGTATATAGAGAAAAGGGTGTAATTTGTGTGCTTGAGCTCAGGATCCCTAAATTAAGCCAATGCTTCCATGAATCTTATGCAATTCAATCAACTTTTTTTTTTTAAAGTTTCTTTTCACATGAGGTATTTTTGGCTTTGAGTCTCGGTGTGAACCACAAAGAAAAGCAAGAGGAGATCTCAAAACCCTTTAACATTGTTCTAAATTCTCTCAAAGTGAGGTCACTCTGACTAAGGCAGTGACTTAACCTTATGATATCCAGTGTCCCCTTTGATAACATTTTCCTGTAATGCCACCTCTACTATTTCAGAATAAAATTCATAAGATACTATCAAACACTAATATGCATAAGTTTTAATGAAATCAATATAAAGCCCTAACCATAACATAAAGAAGAAAGAAGAGAAAACCAAGCTACAATTAAATAGCATGTTTTTCTATGTCTAAACACTTGGACACAACTATACTAAAAGATTTAATTAAATAGTTGATGCTTTTACCTATATATAAAAACATATATTTTTATATATTATATATAATTTATATTAAAATATATAAAAATTCAAATGTCAACTACAAATGAAGACCAATAAAATTCTGGATATCTGTGATCTGAATTATAAAAATACTTTGTTCTTAGTAAAATATTTTCAAAAATAGCAAATAATTCTTGGTTTAAGTTTCCAAAAATATAAATAAAGCATATTCTTCTCTTGATGTTCATAACCATTGAGTGGTAAATGCAAGTGCATAAAAAATCAGCAAAAATATCGGGATTTATGCATAAAAATGAGTTAGGTTCTGGGTTCAGATAGTTACTAAAACATTTTAATCTATGTGGATGTCCATTAGGACATTTGACATGAGAGAATGCTTCATTAAGCTTATTATCTCCTGCATTAAGAGGTTTCTAGCATCCCTTGTTCTTACCTACTAAATATTGGTGCAGTTTCCCAATTATTGTGACAACCCAGAGTCTTCCAGAAGCACCAAATTATTGCCTAAGGGGCAGTAATTTCTTCTTCAGAATGAATGTTCTAAGAAGTTATCATGAAGACAGAAGTCAGATAATTAAACTAACAAAAAAGTGTCGAGTGAGACCTCACTTTTTTTTTTTCTCCAAATGACAGTTAACATGGTACCTGGAGAAAATAAAATCTTAAAATCAGCATCAGCCAAGGTTGGCCATCCCTAAGCAAAGAGTAAAATAATAATTTATTATCCATGAAAAACTCTGTTAATCACTTCAGGTTGACAAAGTGGTAAACAATCTTTGCAACACCTATGATTGCGGTAGAAGGTCAAGAGAAATTAAGTCAACTCCTTTCTCCTATTCAAACACTTTCGTGCATAGCTCTGGCAGATGCCACTTTCTTTGATCCAGAGATCACCAAATATCCTTATTAGCTGAGACTGGAATGATTTAGTGGTATAGGTGGATTTTAGAGAAAAGAGTCTCTGATTCTAAACTGTTGAAGAGATTACCCAGTGATAAAGACATCATTCATGTAAGTGTGAACACAGGACTAAAAACCAAATGGAGCTCTGATTTTTAAAATAATTTCCAGATCACATGCTCTGATATATTGTTTTTAAGGTAAGTGTTCAATAAATATTTTAAGTCATATTTCTATTAAAGAATTTTGAGCTAATAGCAAAAAATATCTTTCTGAAACATAATATCATCATGATGGGGTCTGGAAAATTTAAAGAAGGACTCTGGTTTTAAAATAGTAATAGAATTATTTTCACCAAAAGCCAATAAGAGAAAAAGAAAAAAACTAACTTCTTATATTTTACTAAATGCCATAGGGAAAGACATGGATGTATTTTCAAATCATATTGCTAGAAAAAAACAAACATTATTGAAACAAATGATTACTGAAACAAAATCACAAGAAGAGTGTTAGTAGTGAAGGGAAGAAAAAAGGTAGTCATAGAACATCAAAGACATGAATTTGACTAAATGAATTGTATAGCCATTTGAAATGAGGCTGGAATCTTCAGATTATGAATTTACTAAGGAAATACAGGAAGTGAAGAGTCTGGTGTTAGAACATAAATTTAAGTATATGAGCAAATGTTTTCCCATATATCTAGTATATAGGTTTCCCATTTTATTTCTCATCCTTCCTCAGATTTAGCAATCAAAATATATGTCTTTGACAAGATGGTTGGCTGATGATTCTTAGAAATTAAATGAGAAACTGAAAGGTCAAGGTTCTAATCCATACTCAATCTCTGACACATGCAGTTGTAGGCAAGTCATTTAGTACTTCTAGTCCCCAAATGGATTTAATTATTTTAACCATTTTATCCCATAATACTTTATATGTACTAAAAATCACATAAACGAAGTATTTGTAACCTTATTCCTTTTAATTCATCAGAAGACTATTATATTCATTCAAACATATTATTTAAAGGGGTTTTCTTGACTAAGATTTATATGAAATGGTAAAGAACTAATGCTTAGATACACAAAATTCTTATTCATTTTCTAGAAAATTTTCTTCTAATACAGGTAGAGATTCTCTTAATCATTGAACTAACTTTTACTGAACTCATCTAATATGATGGGTACTTTGCTAACCACTGAGGAAACATACCCAAGACGTTGAAAAGCTCCTAAGTTATCAAGTAAATACTATACAGATTGTATATGTACGAAGTTTATAAAGCAGGGGTAGGTTAAATGCCATGAGAAATCTATGTATAGAAGGGAACACATGTCACTGAAAGGGTTATCTAAGGCTTTCTTGAGGACTTAGACCTTGAAGAATGGATAATTTTTCACCAGATGGAGAGATGTTTGCACAGGGAGGGGAATGCAGAGAAATTTTTACATGATACAAGAGCTTTCTCTCAGAAAGAATAGCCCTAGGAAAGGTAATATCTTGGTAAATAGTAGGAATTTACATATTTCCTTAAAGACAGAATATATAGATGGAGATAATATGGTATAAGACTGAAAAGGTGAGGTATGATAAAATCATTTAGTGGCAATAGAAACCTCTGAATATTTAAACATGTGAGAGTGGGCACCCTCCTACACTGTTGGTGGGAATGTAAACTGGTACAGCTGCTCTGGAAAACAGTGTGGAGGTTCCTCAAAAAACTATCAGTAAAACTCCCCTATGACCCAGCAATAGCACTGCTGGGGATTTACCCAAGGGATACAGAAATGCTGATGCATACGGGCACATGTACCCCAATGTTCGTAGTGGCACTTTCAACAATAGCCAAATCATGGAAAGAACCTAAATGTCCATCAACTGATGAATGGATCAGGAAGATGTGGTTTATCTATACAATGGAATACTACATGGCCATGAGAAAGAATGAAATCTGGCCATTTGTAGCAAAGTGGATGGACCTCGAGGGTGTCATGCTAAGCGAAATAAGTCAGGCGGAGAAGGACAGATACCATATAAACATAGGTCTACCGTATAAACATAGGTCACTCATAGGTCTAACAGGAGAAACCTAACAGAGGACCGTGGGGAGGAGAAGGAGGGAAAAGAGTTGGGGGGAGGGAGGGAGACAAAGCATGAGAGACTCTTGAATACTGAAAACAAACTGAGGGCGGAAGGGGGAGGGGGAAAGGGGAAGGGGGCTGATGGTCATGGTGGAGGTCACTTGTGGGGAAGAACACTGGGTGTTATATGGAAACCAACCTGACAATAAACTATAAAGTTAAAAAAAAATAAACATGTGAGAATAATGTGGGGAGAGCTGTAGGTTTTTGACACTACTCTAAAAACTTAGTATCATTAAGGGACCATGCAATCATGATGGGGAAGATAGACATATTTGTAATATGGTGAAAAATTGCACAAGATTTAGTGACACATAGCTTTCATATTCCCTTTACTGAGGGCAACATCAAGAAAATGTGAGAGAACACAAGGGTGTGATTTAAATTTCTAAGACTGACTATGAACTTAAATTTTTTAATGTTTGTGTTTGAGAGAGAGAGTAAGTAGGGTAGGGGCAGAGAGAGAGGAAAACACAGAATCTGAAGCAGAGTAGGGGCAGAAAGAGGGAAACACAGTATCTGAAGCAGACTCCAGACCCTCACAAACCAAGATCATGACCCAAGCCAAAGTTGGATGCTCAACCGACTGAGCCACCCAGGCGCCTCTGACTGGGAACTTTAAAGCTTACAAATCCTAAAAGCTACATTCCCTCCTCAACAAAGGAAACAGGCAAATACCTCCCAGAACACTGTCTTTCTCCAGAATTTCTAGAAATTTTCTTGGCCTCCTTCAGCAGCAGAAATCTTCCATCTATGTGCTTCATGCGGAAGATATATGACTTTTACATTTGTTTATCCAATTTCCCATGAGCTTAATCTGAATAGCTATCTAATTTATTCTCTGAGGATAGAGTAAAACAGCTTGTCTCTTTTCTGAAAATATGTGGACTGAATTATTTATTTCTAACTTCTTAAGAAGCTTATAAGACGCAGGATGAAAGGTCAGGATTAATTAAGAAAAATGGTGTGAATTCCAGCAGAAGAAATGTATGTTAATTGGCAAAAAACTGCGATAGCCATTACCCTATTGATATTCAGCGAAACTTGATTGGACTGAAAAAAGAATGCCTTTGCCTTAACGAGTTGTGTGTTGTGATAATGTTGATTTTAGTGTTGAAGTGCATACAATTTTTGAATAATAAAATTTCTCTAGAGTGCCGTTCCCTGACAGTTGTTTTCCCTTCATTATCAAAGGCAAAGGAAAGCCACTCAAGATGTTGGCAGTGAACCATTAAAGTCTGCGGACTGGGTTGTAAGGACAAAGGCAAGATTAGAGAAGTTGTAGCCAATACCTCATAGCCCCTGTTCTCTATATAATGCAACTGTAATGATTATACCTTATATGCTGATGGGAATTTAGCAGGGCTTCCCATTCACTTAGAAGTATGCATTTGTGCTGACTGCTGATTGGGTTACTGCGTCGTAAAGACTGAGTGCTGATCTGGGCATCAGAAAGTAGGGACTCTTCTGTCTCTTGATTTGAGTCCTTTCTTTCTCTTCTCTGTCTACCCTTGTACAGAGGTCATTTTGTGTTAATGTGTCTTAAACAACATATCCTAAATAAACCTCATAATCGTCCTTTCTGAGCCGCATTTTATCTCTAGTTTCTCAACCCTTTATTTCATTTCAATACTTATATATATATATATATATATATATATATATATATATATATTGCCAGATATTGCCCCAAGTTTGAAACTATAATAACAAATATGTAGGCGACTGTCCTCAGGGATCCTACAGCCGAACAGGAAAGGACAGACATGCAAATACATGTGATAAAATACAAGCCTAGTATGGAACATGCTGATAGAAATATATAAGACTTTTCCAGTCCTTTAATCCCTGTATCTTGCCTGTCACCCGATTCTGGCTATTCTTTCATCAAATGGCAGTTCTTCACTGGAATGAACAGAAACTCTAAAAAAGGCAGAAATGGTGCTTGGACATGGTAGCTACTCACTAAATATTATTACATAAACTTATTGAATGCCTGAAATAGTAATCAAACCACCATGGGTACTGAATAACTATTTTTTAATGAATAAACATAACATTCCTTTTCATTCAGCTCTGATGGAAATAAGTGATCATTACCTTTTATTTGGACTACTGTAGAAATTCCTTCCTCTCAATTTCCCCTTTTTCCAGCATCCAACAATAAAACTACCAAATGCATTGCCCCTAAACAACTAGCGTCTAATACATGGATGGGCAGCGTTTCTCTTTTAAGAGTCACACAGTAATTCCTTTCAGCTTTGTGATCCATATTTTCTCTTTGGCTATTACTCAGCTATGCTACTGTAATGCAAACCTAGCTACAGCCAGTATGTAAATAAATTAGCAAGTTGTCCTGTGTTCCAATAATAACTATTCACAAAAACAGGCACTGGGTCTGATTTGGCTGTAGTTTGGGAACCTCCGATTTAATAGCTATCTGAAGTTCACAAAGCATTTTCATAGACATTATTTTATTAGATTTGTATGATGACATTGTAGTGCTTTTGCACACCTGTTCAACAAACAGTAATTGATTTCCTATGTTTAAGGAATTGAGTTTAGAGGTGCCTGGGTGGCTCAGATGGTTAAGCGTCCAACACTTGATTTCAGCTCAGGTCATGATCTCGTGGTTTCACGAGTTCGAGCCCCTCACCGGGCTCTGCACTGACCCTGTAGAGCCTGCTTGGGATTCTCTCTCTCTCTCCTTCTCTCTGTCCCTCCTCTGCGCATGCTTTCTCTGTCTCTCTCAAAATAAATAAAAGGAATTGGGGTTTAGACTAGGACTAGGAGAGGAATATGCCCAATTCCTGCCCTAGTAGAAGTCACAGTCAAAACTAAAGAGGCAAGCCGGTAAGCAGGTAGTTACTAAAACCTGAGATGAGTGTTATATGATTAGTATACATAGAAGTCTAACAGAAGAGTGTAGTGCTAATTATCTTGTCCTTGTTGTGTGCTACAGTACTACTTAGGTCTTCAATAAACAGATCACAGAGTTTATTAGAACTTTCCGGAGAAAATACATCAAACTTCAAATTCTACTTCTACCAAGGTACAAGGTGCTGATTTATAATCTCAACTGTATTTCTGGTGCTGGTGTAATTCTTTAGACTGGTAGCTTGTAGAAGCAGCCTGCTCCCACCCACTCTGACTTCTCTAACATCTGTAGGGATAAAACACACTCAGGTCCAGGGGCACCTGAGTGGCTCAGTCAGGTAAGCGTCTGACTTCAGCTCAGGTCATGATCTCATGGTCCATGGGTTCAAGCCCCATGTCAGGCTCTGTGCTCCAGCTCAGAGCCTGGAGCCTGCTTCAGATTCTGTGTCTCCCTCTCTCTCTGCACCTCCTCTGCTTGAACTCTGTCTCTCTCTCTCAAAAAAATAAACAAACATTAAAAAAATTAAAAAACACACACACTCTGGTCTAATCTTTTGGCACAAAGCCTACCCATAGCTCCTGAAAGATCCATCTTTAGCATCAAAAATATGAATTTTGGAATAAGAGAGGTCTGAATTCAAATTCAGACTCCCATTACCTATTAACATAATGATGCTGGGGAAACATCTCTTGTCCTTAGTTTCCGCACCCATAAAATAATAATAGTAAGAAGAAGAGTAAGAATAATAAGAATACATTCTTCTTCTCCTCCTCCTCATCCTTCTTCCTCTACCTCCTCTTCCTTCTCCTTCTTCTTCTTCTTATGGAATTTGTGACAGTAAAATAAAATAAACTAAAATAATAAAATATCCAATCAAGTACATACCTGGTATTTTGTAGGTATTTAGTACCTGCTAGTGCTCCTCACTTCTACCTCATGCATAAAAAGCTACACCTTGCTTCTGTCCCATTCCAGACCCTGTTCCTGCATGTTGCTGCCTGCTGTGAACTAGGGAGTCAGGGCCTGAACAGATGGTATTTTCATCCATGTCCCTTGATTGTTTTCTGACCTTTGCTCTATGTCTAGGAAAAGTAATATGAATTATTGAGATCTAAAATATAATTTTCTATTATGAGCAGAAAAAATCGTTCAAGATAATAATCTCAATGGCATTAATATTAGTAGTAGCAGCTATGCTTACTGAGTGCTTATTAGACTCTAGGCACTGTGCTAAGTGGGATATGTTCATTATCTCATTCGGTCATTACAAATTACTACTAATCCTAATATTATTTCAGTTTTAAAGATAAAGAATTTCAGTTTAAACAGGTTAGGTAACTTCATTCTGGCAATAGTGGACTTTTCCAGATAGCTACTTTTAAAAGTCATAGCCCAGGGACACCTGGGAGGCTCAGTGGGTTAAGCTCTGCTCATGATTTCAGCTTAGGTCATGATTTCACAATCATGAGATAGAGCCCTGCATCAGGCTCCATGCTAGGCGTGGAACCTGCTTAAGATTCTCTCTCCTTCTCCCTCTGCCCCTCCCCTGCTCATGTGCCCTCTCTCTCTCTGTCTCTCTCTCTCTCCAAAAAAAAAAAAAAAAAAAAAAAGCCATAGCCCAAACAGCTGGTGAGCTCACCTATCAAGCCATCATAAGAGGCCTTTACACAATTAATTTGGAATAGCAAGCTCATTAGGTATCCACCTATCTACATAACTACAAATCTATATACCTATCTATGTATCTATTTTATCTCTCTACTATCCATCCATCAATCCATCCATCCATCCATCCATCCATCCATCCATCCATCCATCTATCCTGTTATTCTGATTTGAAGTATTATTATTCATCATACCTTTTCCAAATATAAATATGGCACTGTAACACACAAATAACTTCATTGATGACTAAGTCTAGACAATTTTGAAGCGATGTGTTTTCATCCTTATTTTAACATTACTATTTTATTTTCTTTTTTTAATTTTTAAAGTTAGTTTATTTATTCTGAGAGAGAGAGAGCGCGCACTGGAGAGGGGCAGAGAGAGAGAGAGAGGGTGAGAGAAAGAATCCCAAGCAGGCTCCACACTGCCAGCACAGAGCCTGATGCAGAGCTTGAACTCATGAACTGCGAGATCATGACCTGAGCTGAAGCCAAGTGTCCGATGCTTAACCAACTGAGCCACCCAGGCACCCCTATTTTCTTTTTCTTTTTTTTAAATCTGGTCTATGCTGTTATCTTGGTGTCCTTCAGAACTATATACTTCCTTCAAGTCCTTCTTCTCATCCATTCCAAAAGATCATGCAAGTATTTTAATTCTCAATTTACCAGCACTTTACACACACACACACACACACACACACACACACACACACATGCATGCACCCCATGTGACTAAACAAGACTACAAAATTTAATGCTTTCAAAGATCGGATTGAAAATGCATTTCAAAGAAAGGGGATGTGATCATTTTACTTGCTGATAATTTTACTCTAAGGTAAACAACAGCTCAAACTTGACAATGAAGGACAACTGGCATCTCTGCGTACTTCAGAGTTGAGTAAACAATTGGAATTGGTAAAGATTATGTTGAATTTGCAGTTGTTTTTAACCTTGTCTTCACATTGGAATCATGGAGTAAGAAGCTTTTTTTAAATTAAACTTTTTATTTTGAGATATATACACTTGTAAGGACTATTACAGAGAGTTTCTATGTATGCTTTACCTGTTCACCAAATGCTAACATCTTGCAAACCTATATTATACTATCATAATATTGACACTGATCAAATTAGGATATACCACAAGAATTCTCATATTGCCTATATCGCTGCTCTTTTAATTCCTGGAAACCGTTAATCTCTTCTCCATTGCTTTAGTTTTAGCTTTTCAAAAATGATATATGCAAGGAATCATATAGTATGCACCTTTTGGGAATGGATTATGTCACTCAGCTTAATTCTCTGGAGATTCATCCAAGTTGTTTGTTGTTGCATGCATCAATAGTTTGTTCATTTTTATTGTTTAGTATACTCCATTATTTGGATGGACCGCAGTTTAAGCATTCACCAGTTGAAAACATCTAAGTTGTTTCCAGTTTGCAGTCATTACAAATAAAAGTGTTGTAAGCTTTTGTGTACAGGTTTTCACGTAGTCTTTATTTCTCTGGTGTAAAAACCCACAAGAGTAATTGCTGGGCCGTATAGTAGTCGCATGGTTAGCTTTTAAAGACCACACCAATGTATTTTCCAGAGGGCTGTACCACTCTATATTCCCATCAGCTTTCCATGAGTGATCCAATTTCTTCATATCCTTGCAAACATTTGTGGTCTCATTATTTGTACTTATTGTAGGCATTCTGATAGTGATATCTCATTGAGGTATTAATTTGCAATTCCTAGTAGTTAATAATGTTTAACACATTTTCATGTGGTTATCTGCTATCCATATATCATCTTTGGTGAAATGTTTTTCCATTATTTCTCTCATTTTCCAATCTGGTTGCTTTTTAGTTGTTGATTTTCGAGAGTTTTCTTTTAAAAAAAAATACTAGTCCTTAGCCACATATGTAATTTGCAAATATTTTCTCTACTTGTTCATGGAGTAAAAGTTTTGGGGTTTTTGTTTGTTTTTAGTTTTAGTAATGTCTAATTTGTCAGTTTTATGGATCATATCTTCAGTGTTAAGTCTACTCTTTTCCAACCCTAGATCCTAAAGATTTTCTTCTATTTTATCCTTAAAGTTTAATAGCTTTACACTTTACATTTTCAGTTCATTTTTATATAAACTGTAAGATTAGATCAAAGGGTTTTTTGTTTCTTTGTTTGATTTTGTTGTTTTTGCCTATGGATTTGTTGAAAAAGCTATCTTTCCTTTCCTCCATTAAATTGCTTTGTGAAGTGGTGAGAAATAGGTTGAATTTTGTGATTTTATTTCTGTATTTTGTTTCATTATCTGTGTCTATCCCTCCACCAATACAAGCCTTAATTACTATAGGTATATAAGTCTTTAAATTGGGTACAGTGATTCTCCCCCTTTATAAAACTGTTTTAGTTATCATTATAGCCCATTCCTTTGCCTTGCCATATAAATGTAGAATAATTTTGTCTATATCTAAACCAAAATTTTTGCGGAGATTTTCTAGAAATTGGATTAGCCCTTTATATCAATTTGGAGACAATTGGCATCAATGCTACATTAAGCTTTCTTATCCATGAACACAGAATATTTCTCCATTTATTTAGGTATTCTTTGATTTTTCTAATTATTATTTCATAGTTATCAACATAAAAATCCTATGTTTTGTTAGATTTACATCAAAGTATTTCATTTTCTGAGCCATTATAAATGATACTGTATTTTAATTTCTGTGCTTATGTATTCATTCCTAGTATACAGAAATGTAATTGATTTTTGCAACCTTGCTTACCTCAGCGATTAGTTCCAGATATTTTTTGTTTCTGATAGATTATCTGTAATATTTTTTTGCATAGACAATCCTGTTAACTGTAAATAGTGACAGTTTTATTTCCTCCTTTCCAATCTGTATGTCATTTATACTCTTCTCTTGACTTATTGAACTGGTTAGAACTTCAGCAGTAGTAACAGTGTACTTCCATGCTTTGCTCCATTCTTGGGATGAGGGGAGAGCATTCAGTCGTCCACCATTAAATATAATGTTAACTGTAGTTTTTTAGTAGATTTCTTTTAGCAAATTGAGGAAATTCTCCTTTTTATCATGAAAGACTTTTGAATCATGTCAAATAATTTTTCTGAGTCAGTTGATACCATGATGTGATTTTTCCTCTTTAGCGTAGTAACAGGTGGATCGCATGGATTGATTTTTCAGCCTGATTATGTGCTTTACATAGCTGGATCCTACTGTATATCTTATTCTGCTTCTTTCTAGAGAGCCAAGATCCCAAAGGAAGTAATAGTATCAATTAATTTTTGATAATTTAACACAATTAGAAAACTCGATGGAATTTAAAGCAGGGTAATATTACTTTTTTCTAATAGTCCTAAAAAAGTGTCATGGAAGAGGTAGATCTTGAAACAAACTTGAAAATAAGTTTCAACTTGACATAAAGAGCTGTAGGTTAAGTCTAGAAAAAGAAATGTATGAGTAAAGCAGAAAGTCTGTCAACCTTTATTTAAAAAACTTTTTTTAACCTTTATTTATTTTTGAGAGAGATAGAGTCCAAGCAGGGGAGGGGCAGAGAGAGGGAAACACAGAATCTGAAGCAGGCTCCAGGCTCTAAGTCATCAGCACTGAGCCCTATGTGGGATCTGAATCCATAAACTGTGAGATCATGTCCTAAGCCCAAGTCAGATTCTTAACCGACTGAGCCGCCCAGGTGTCCCAGTCAACTGTTATTTTAGCTGTGTATTTGCTTAGCTGTTACTCACTGTAAATTCTTGCTTTTCTTTTTTCTTAAAAAAACCATTTTTTATGTTTATTTATCTTGGGGGGACAGAGAGAGAATAGATACAGAATCCAAAACAGGCTCCAGGTTCTGAGCTATCAGCACAGAGCCCAAGTGGGGCTCGAACCCACAAATCATGAGATCATGACCGAAGCCGAAGTTGGACACTTAACCAACTGAGCCGCCCAGGGGTCCCTGTTGCTTTCTTCATCTCAGATGTTCCTATCATGTTTTAAAGACTTTGTGCCAGTCAGTCATCTTAGCTTCAAACATTCACTGATACACTCAACATTTTGATGCTGAGACTGGGACTCTGCCAACTACATTTCTCCTCTGCCAATTGATCCCATATTTGGTTCTGCCAAAAAGAGGCACAAAAGGGAGACTCTAAAGCTGGAGGAAGCAAACAGGGTTAGTCCTGCCTCTTTTCCTCCATTCCCCCATTCTTGGTGGCCCGCCTCACACTCTCTTCTTCACTCTGCTGTGGCAGTGCTTCACAGAAGCAACAGCTGAACCCAGATTATGATTTTTCAAAATCTCACAGACCTGGGCCTATCCTGGACCCACCTGAATGCACCAGCTGCAGTCTGGGACCTTCCCCTTCTGAGGTCTAGGTCCCAGGTCCGAGGGACCTTCCTCAGAGAAGCCAGTATCAGTTCTGCCAAACCCTCCCCTCAAAGGTCCGGGTTTCACTACTTGGGACTCTTTCTCCTCCTGGCTGCCATGTTTTGATAATTCCAACCTCTTCCCTTTGGTACTACAGCCTTTGGAGTGGTAGCTGCTTCTTGACAATGCTGCCACTGTGATACTTTATGGTTTTCTTTTTATCTCTTCTGATACCTAGTTAACAACTTTATACCTGTTCAAATCATCGTTACGGGTTTTGTCTCCCAATAGGACTCTAATACAAAAATATTTGAGATCCAGTTTTTTCTTTGAATTCATCCCTAAAAACAGTATTTTCTAAACAGTGTCTAGAACATATTTACATTATTCATTTTGACAGTTTATTTACTCAACATCCATTGAGTGTCAGAAACTGTGTTAAAGCTGGAGATACAAAGAGGAAGATCCAGTTTCTCTCTCCAAAGATCTCATATTGCCATTGGAAGACAGAAATGCAAATATATCATTTCAGTTATCGGACTGCACATGTTATGGTAAGAGATTAGAGATAATACATGTTAGGGAGTGGTAAATACTCAAGGGGCTGAGAAGAAGTGGGCCCATCTGAGTATAAACAATACACACACAGTTGGACAAGGGGCGAGGGTGCTCAAGGAAACAGAGTTGCCGGGAACTCTCTGGCACCAACAAATGGCACTAATGAACTAAATAGTAAATTGTGAGGATGGCGCTGAAAGGGGAAATTGAAGAGTTATACCACATCACAGAGGTTCTTGTTAACATGCTGGAGATTTCTAACTTTACCCTTTAGGCCAGACACATTAAAAAATTAATTCACTGCAATCAGTTAAAAATTGGGAGACTTCACACAAATTTCTGGCTTCTCTTGAAATATCAGACCATCTGGCCACACCAGGCCCATGTTTCTATAGGACAATCAGCTGGAGCTGAATAATTACTGCCCTCTTTAGGTGGAACCCACACTTTCCAGGTGGCCAAAATCTACTTGCTTTTTTTCATTACATTTTTTACCTGATTGAACTATGTAGGCATTATGTCACTCTGTTTCACCCTAAATGAAAAATATTTAAACAAGGGAATTCTGTGTGTGGCTTTAAAGAAATCACTGGAAGAAATATAGTAAATGGTCTAGAATGGGAGAGAAGCCTGGATGATGACACTCTCAAAGCACTGATACATAAAGCTTTTTGTTGTTGTTGTTGTTTTAATGTTTATTTTTGAGAGAGAGACAGAGAGTGAGTGAGCATGTGAGTCGGGGAGGGGGACAAGGGATCCAAAGCTGGCTCTGTGCTGAGAGCAGACAGCCTGATGCGGGGCTTGAACTCACCAACCTCAAGATCATGACTTGAGCAGAAGTCTGACACTTAACCGCCACCCAGGGACTCCAATATGTAAAGGTTTTAAGGAGGCAATGGTGGTGGGGTAGAAATAAATGAGCTAGATTTTTAAAAAAAAAGTAGGATTAATAAGATTTGGGAAAAGGCCAGGTAAGGGAGAATGGGGGATGGGGGTAAGGATAAATGCATCCATTAGTTCCAGGGTGTCTGGCTTTGAGGCCCATAGTAACATGCCAAAAATATATCAAGAATAATGGAGAGAAGGGATAGGTGGACAAATTTAAATGTGAATGTGTTGAATTTGAAGTGTCCATCAGATTTCCAGGGGGAAAGCCTGGTGGGTAGGTGAATATAAAAGTCTGGAAACTTGGCATTTTTCTGCCACAATGGCTTAGAAACAAGGATTTGAGTCATCTTATGGTTCTGAGCCATCATCTTATGGTTAAATCATTACTTAGGAATAAAATGTGTGATTTCTGTTGTGCTACACTGCAATTAAAGGTAACTGTTTCCTCCCAAAAGAAACCGAAACAGTTAGTATGTTACTTAAGAAGAGCCTTTGTTACTAGTAGGGCAGGGAAAACTACAAAACAGAAGTTACAAACAGACAAAAGTCCATAAGGAGACTATGCCCAAGTAAATTTCAAATCTCTATTGAGAGTGTTGTATTTTCCTGATGAGAAATTAAGTATGCTACAATACTCCCTTTCAGAGTTTTACAGAACAAAATAAATATGACTTCTGAATAAACATAAAATACTGAAAGACCACACCATTTACCATAAATTAACTTTATTTTGAAGTGCTTGTATTTCCAAGTGTGTATTTATTGGCTTAATGATCCCACTAAATAGAATAATTATATCATGTCACCTGGCAGTTTATTAGCAGAGTATTCAAACTGTTGGCTGCAGTTTGCCGGTTTGTGATTATTACTCTGATCAGATATATTGCAATGTGCTTATTTTCTAAAATAATCTTAGAGTTGAATTTTAGGGCTGTATTGATCATCTGATCATTACACAGTATAGATTGTTGAAGAAGACACAGATGATAGAATGTAGAACCTCGAGAAGCCACAGAGTATACATGGAACACAGAGACCTTCAGTATACAGTCCTAGTTTACACATTGCATGTCAGAAACAGAACTAGAAAACACATTGCCTGTCTTCCCATAGATGGTTATGTAATAGAAATATCATTACACGCACTGTTAAAATTCATAGTTACATCATTACTGGATTCTCTGATTATATGATCAGCAACTTCTCTAATTGTTATCATTTGTGTTTTCTACCAAACTAGGTTTCCTTTATGGTGCTTGGACAATCATCTCTGATAATTACTTAATACAGATGAGACATACGCATGTCTCAGTCCTGAGGACCCACGTATTTCCCTTTTTTCATCTTCTTGGATATACAGGTATGTTCCGCTTTTCAAAAGTTTGCATTATGCCAGTTCACTTTTATGAAAGACCTACATCGGTACCTGCTTTCATGAGCCAAAAGAAGTCCGAAGAGGATTTTCACTTCTGTGAAAAAAGGTGAAAAGCAAAAATAGCATTCAGCATTTGTATTGCAGCAAGCCCTTCTGGAGGCAGGGTGCACCCCAGACAGCCAGCAAGAGGCCCCACAAGCTCCTTCCCCAGGAACTACACTCACATCTCAGCATCAAGCTGTCCTAACTTTGGATGGTGTCTGTGTGCATTTATGTTTTGTTTCGATTTATGTTGTACATCCATTAGTAAGGTGCGTCCTAAAGTGTCAGAAAAGACTAACAGAGGTTATTTTTTGCATGTGAGAACACCCAAAAATTTCCATATAAATTATTGGTAATCGTTTCTTTGATCTATGCGATTTGGGATTATTACATGTTTCATAGGAATACTCTACTTTCAGGTATTGGGAGAAACCTGTATTCATGTCTTAATTAGGCAAGTGTCCAAAATTAAAAAATAAAAGGTGAGTATATTTCTTCTAATACTAGTGAACCAGATATTATAGTCTTTAAACAGCATAAATGGATATAAATACTGAATAAAATGGACATTTAATAGACTCATAGATCCCCAAAGAGATCAGTTTCTGAAACTAGTCCCATAGGATATTCCGTACTTGCTTGTATCCTACACCTTTGTGGGCTATTCACCAGCCAAATTACATAATCTAAGGGGTGCCTGGATGACTCAGTTGGTTAAGGCTCAGGTCATGGTCTCACGGTTTATGAGTTCAAGCCCCGCGTCAGGCTCTGTGCTGACAGCTGGAGCCAGGAGACTGCTTTGGATTGTATGTGTGTGTCTCTCTCTGCCCCTCCCCTGTTTGCACTCTCTCTCTCTCTCTCAAAAATAAATTTAAAAAATTATAAAAAACAAATTACATAAACTAACCTATTTTTAACCTGGGGAGGCAGTGAGAGGTGGGGGGAAATAATACCAAGGTAGTCAGGAAATTTAATCAGATAGAATAAATTATTGAAGACACCAGTAAGCCCAACATGTTCGAATTTTGGATTTACAGTACAAGATCTGAACAATGCCCAAATGAGTTGGAGTGCATGAATAATTCCCATATGCTTTCTATGCGTTGAACTGAAAAAGACTGCAAGTTTTAAATCCTCTTGGGGGGGCACGTGGGTGGCTCAGTCAGTTGAGCAACCAACTCTTAATTTCAGCTCATGTCATGATCCTAGGGTTGTGGGATCGGGCTGGACACTGAGTGTGGAGCCTGCTTAGGATTCTCTCTCTCTCTGCCCCTCTACCCTGCTTGTGTATGATTTCTACCTCCTTCTAAAAATAAATAAATAAATAAACAATAAACATATTTTATAAAAAAATAAAAAATAAATTAAAAGATTAAATCCTCTTGGAAAGTCTGGCCAAGACACAACTATGAATTTAACTATTTATTTGAAATCTGACATGTCTATTTAAGTATCATTACTAGATACTATAAAGGCCTTTTCAGATTGTGGAATTAATCAAAACTATAGTTATTATGAACCAAGATAAGCTATTTTGAAGAATATGAAAAGTAAAGTCCATTACTGGACCACTCTGACCCTTTCAGGGCTTAGGAAAGGACTTATAGGATCCTTACCAAGTGGGACTGGCCTACAGTTGAGGATGAAAGCTGGATCAGAAGTTGATTCTACCTGGAGTGGCTACAGCTGAATGAGTAAAAGGAGTAAATCTGGTCCAAAGTTTTAGAGATACTCTAAGAAATCAAGATAAGTAGCTATATCGATTGACCAATAATTCTACATAATAACCAGCCCCAAAATGTAGTGGCTTCAAATGTGGCATTTACCTAGCTCCTAAGTCTCTGGGTTGGGTGAGTGATTCCTCTGATGTGGATTTGAAAGATCTCAGCTGAACTCACTAATGATTTTGCAGTCAGCATGCTTGTTGGCTCAAGGTGAGATCATCTCTGATGGCCTCTGCTTAGATGACTTGTCTTGTGATCCCCCCATCCCTGCAGCATGTAAGTCCAGATATGTCCACATGGCAGGCTCAGGGATTCAAGAGAAAGCAGAGCACATAGGCATCTTGGGCCTAATTCAGAATTGGCACACTACGAAGTCTGCCACATTCTGTAGGCCAGACAAGTCACACATCTAATCCAGATTCAAGAGAGGAGAAAACAGGCTTGACTTCTTGTTGGGGGAGATGTAAAGTCACATTGCAAAGACCAGATTTAGGAAAGCCAAGAATTCACACCATCAATGCAATAAATTTATATGATTAGAGAAGCTTGACAGACTTTCAGTTACAGGGATTAAAGATAGAAAGCAAGCCAAATGTCAAGAGCTGAGCATAAATGTAAAGAAAACAGTAACTTTAAACATAAGATGGAATTCTGGATAATCAATAACAGTTTACATGATCATGTACTGATGTTTGATTCATGGTAAAAAGTAGCTCCCTTTCAAAGGTACAAGTCTCAGGCAAATAACTCATCATAAAATGCTGGTTTATTCCAGGATTTTCAGTGGTTCCTATTTGGGGGTGATTTTGCTGCCTACCCCCCACCCCGCCGCGTCAAGGCATACTTGGCAATGTCTAGAGATATTTTTATTTGCCACAACTGGGCAATTGCAATTCCAAGACTGCTACTGAAATCTAGTGGTTCAGATCTGGGGATGCTGCTCAACATTTTACAGGGCTCAGGACAGACACTACAATGAAAGAAAACTTTCCAAAGGTCAACAGTGCCAAGGCTAGAAAACCTTGTGCTGGACTCCTCTTCTCTCACTGTTGAGAAATATTTTTAGTGCAGAGCAATCCAAATTTACCCAAGGGATTTAAAGATATGGATTAAAGAAATATTTATAGTCATATTGATAGTTTACATGTAAGTCTGAACTCAACCAACACAAATATTGAATAGCATAGCTGTAAACTTACAAGGAAGTGGAATGAAAATTTTCAGAGGAGCAAATATTTATAAAATCCATGAACTTTGCTCCACAGAACTTCAGGAGAAACACATTTGGGTCAACCTTTAAGCAAATGAGAAAATTAGATAGCAGAATAGATGTAGTAAGATAAACCAACAGCTACAAAGGAACTGATGTGGAAGAAATACTATAAAAGCATAGTAACCTCAGATATTTTCATTAAAAGACAAAAATACTACTTAATTGCTCAATAGGCCCTGCAGACATGATTATATCATCGGACAACAGAAGGAACATCATGTAAACTTATGAGTTCTTCACATTCATGATTTCTCTTTTCTCAAGTATCATTTTAAAGTTTAATCATTTGGGGCACCTAGGAGGCTCAGTTGGTTGATCATCAGACTCTTGATTAGGTCACGATTCCAGCATCATGGAATTAAGCCCCATATCAGGCTCAAGGCTCTGCATTGAGTGTGGAACCTGCTTGAGATTCTCTCTCTCACTCTCTCTCTCTCTCTCTCTGTTTCTCTCTCTCTTTCTCTGCCCTTCTCCCCTGATATTGCACTCTCTCTAAAATAAAATTTTTTTTAAGTGTTTAACTGTTTTATTAGAAGCCATGCTCAAATGTTTTAGGCTCTTCTGCGTTTTCTTAAAAGAAAGCAGAGGATGTAATTTAACTTCTCCTTATACAAAAATTATAACACACACACTCACAACATACATATATATGTAACCCATACATGTATGATAAGGTTATTTATTTAATAATTTATATTTAAGTCTCAGTACAGACTTACTCGTTAAAATCTTACAAAACAAATATTCACTATTCTAACAGTTTGATCAATTTGTTAATTTACCATTAATGTGCTAACAATTAATTAATTAGTTTTAATGCTAACAGCTTAGGATAGTAATGAGAAAGATATATGAGGAGTTGTCTAAGATTGAATTACGGGCATCTTAGATTGCCACTGGTATCTTACAGATGATAATTCTTAACTTTAAGCCTTAAATATTGGCATTTGCTTTTCCCTGGTAACCTACAAGTAGCATGTAAAAGAGAAATATTCAACATGAGTTTATGTAATGTCAATTGTCTTTGGGGCAGTAAATATTACAGGTTGGTAATCATTACCTATTAATTTATTGCTGCCAATATCAATTTTACTCAAATTACTGAAATTTGTTCCTAGAGGTTTCTTCCAGTTGTCTTGAAAGAGCATTATAAATGGCAGTTTGGCTGGCTCCCTCCTATTTTCTTTTTCCTAAGAGAATCAAAAAAAGAGATTTAGTAAGGAGAGGGTATAAGATTAGTTAATTATTCAGCAAACATGGTTCAAATATGTTTGAGCCAGGCACTGACCCTTATACACTTGAGAGCCTCACAAAGAAAGAAAATGTCACAACTTATTCTTTAAATTTTATTTATAAAATATGCCAAAGAAGCAAAAAAGAGTGGAACACCCCATGGCTCTCACAGAAGCCCTTATACACAGATGAATACCATGTGTGTGCGCACACAGTTTCCTTGGGTCAGGATTTCTGGAGATTTCCTGCTCTATTGCCTGCCAAGGCCCAAGCTTAGGACAATCAGGCTGCAATGATAAAGTTGTTCATTAGATAGCAGGTGGCTAAGCTAATTGATTTGGGAGGAAGTGTGGTCTATCAGAGTAGAAGACCATCAAGCTTTGGAGTCAGACAGCTATTCATCTGTAACCAGCCCAACATTGAATTCGCTGCAATTTATTTTACATCTCTGAACCTCAGTTTCACTAACTTCAGACATGAATTAAAACATTGTTCCTACTTGGGGCGCCTGGGTGGCTCAGTCGGTTAAAGTGCCCAACTTTGGCTCAGGTCATGATCTCACGGTTAGTGGGTTCAAGTCCCGTGTCGGGCTCTGTGCTGACAGCTAGCTCAGAGCCTGGAGCCTGTCTTCAGATTCTGTGTCTCCCTCTCTCTCTGACCTTCCCCTGCTCATTCTCTCTCTCTCTCTCTCTCTCTCTCTCTCTCTCTCTCTCTCAAAAATAAATAAAACATTAAAAAAAATAAAAAAATAAATTGTTCCTACTCAAAGTTATCATAAGTCAATGTTTATTCAAAGGTTATTTTCAGTTATCTTTTTCCATTTGTGTTAGTATTTTTAAAAGGTTTGCTGGAGCCCAGATATGAACTCTGCCCTCACAGCTATTTAGTAAAGTCACTCGTTAGGAAAGAAGCAAGTAGGTCATCATTAGTCTAAGCTTGCCTGGTTAAGAAAGAGGGACTAATCATTGGCTTCAACTCAGAAGGAACTTGCATCTGAGTGCACACTGGTAAACTGCTTGGGTGGATTTCCTGACAAGAAGAAGTATGTTTCAGGTGCCCATAACCCCACTGGAAAAATCTTGGATGAGGACTTGAGGCATCTGCAGGAATTGAAGAATCCTGATGGCCTAAGGAGCTACCCTTCAGATTGATGTGATTTTCAAGAATGGTGCTCTGGTGTTAGTGTAGCCCTGCCCTCAAAAAGTTCACAGACTCATAGGGAGATGGACACATGCACTGACACTTCATGGATTCTGCTGGAGTTCCAAGAAAGACAAGGACAAGCTATCAGGGAAAGCTTCCCACAGGACAAAGTACTTGGGAAAAGATTAAAAAGATCTGACACAGAATACAGGAAAGCATCTCAGCAGAGCATATAACAAGGGAAAAGTTCTTCCCAATTTATGTATTCAGGCTATAAAATTTTCAGCAGAAAATCACATAGTCAACTTAGGACTTTTAAGAGATTTCTCAATGCTGCCTAGAAATGTTTTACAGTGCTCTTCTCTCTCCTCTCTCTCTCTCTCCCCCAACAGCTGCCTCCTGGAAATCTTACCCAGCATTCCTCTCTTTCACCCCCCTCCTCATCTTTTGGTTTCAGGTTAAGTGGCCAAATGAGAAACATTTCTTTATCACTCAAGTCTGGGGTCTGAGCCATGTGTTTTCATAGCAGCCTCTTTTCCCCATCAGTATTTATTATAGCATCTAATAATTGCCTCTTTACTGTTCTTGTCATTCTCTAGCTGTTTAAGTTCTGTGTGGGCCTGGCCTCTCTCTATTTTGATAATCCTCACCTTTTTTAGACTTACCATACACAGTATGTGGTCAATAAAGATGCTGAATAAGCTAATGAATAGATGTATAGATATAAAATTACATGAATATATGTATACATTTATGTACCTCCCCATACACATACTCACATGCATCTACAGTGAGTTTCTTATTCCTTTATGTTAGTACTCTGTTGTTTCTGGCATGTGCTTAATGCATCAACCAGTTAAATCAAGATAGACACAAAGTGGGAGTTGCAAACCAGAGGCAATTATTGAAACTTTGTACTAGATAAGTCCTTGGTTACAGGGATCAAAGCAAATGTCCAGTTTTTGGAACTATGGAAGATCACTATACTAGTCTCATAATTCAACTGGTGCAAAATTGGAGTTTTATGAATTTCAGCCATGGGGCTGAAGTCATGGGCTTTAACGGACTCTGCATCAATTCAAGTTATGAATTCAGACACAGGAACTTTAGTACCTGAGACGGCTTCTTTTTCTCTTTCCCAGCACTACAACATCAATAAACTAAAATATATCCAATGGAAAGTTAACTATATGATTATTCCCTGTTTCCCATTTCACTGCTTTGGTCTTATCAGAAGATATGGGTCTAGTTCCAAGGAACTCCACTACCTGAAACATCTAGGAAAATAAAACAGCCACTTTGTCTGTAATGCTATAAAAAAGGGTACCTTACTTGATAAGCTTCCCCTTTCCAGGACACTGATTGACACCTCAGTTCCCAGGCAACTGGCCATTTCTCATAACCAAGAAGTATCATAACACACATCATAAAGTGAAGAACTATCAATACACTGCTCTTCACAAGGATGAACAAAGACTTACAAGTGACAGGGATAAAAGCTTGGCAACAGGAGTGGGTTGAGGCGACCCAGACAAAGAATAATATATGGACCATCTGGCAGACAGGTGGAAGGAATGGTTGGGAATCTTCCCTCACTCTAACTGAAGAGTTGTACACAGTATTTGGTCAACACACCCTCGAGCTCAGCTCTTCACTTTGTGGCAATGACTGCTGGCAATCGATGAACAAGCCATCTGAACAGCTGTGAGGCATTTTTCTGTTAGCTTTGAATATGTGATTGGCAACTGGATGACAAGATTGCTAAGGAGCGAGGTCCTCTATGCATCTCCCTTGGGTACTATAGTCTGACAATTAAGCAAAGTGGGGTGCAGGTCTTGTAGCATGACTAATTTGTCTATGTGTTATGCTTTGTGCATGTCATTAATAGAATAGTGGAGAGGAGGTATATCCCCCTCCGCTGATACTCAGAAATCCTTCAGCTCCGAAGTAATCTGTTTTTTCTGTCTAAGGCTCTGCAGAGAATTTGAAGCTATTTCTAGGTACTCTTGAGTAAACAGCCAGAGAATTATTAAGTCTTGGGAAGTAGGTGTCTGGAAGTGATGGGGAGGTCCAAGCAGATACTGGGTAACATTTTTATGTGGAATAAGTTATTTTTATGCATTTTACAAAGAAGGGAAAGAATTCACTATAAAAGAGACAGCATGACCATAGCAAGAGTGCTAAAACTTAAAGTCGGAGCAACCTGTTTGGGGTCTTGTCCCACTATGTACTGATTGAGGGGGTGATCTCGAGCAACAAATGTAAACTCCCTCACTCCCTGTTGCCTCATTTGTCAAGTTCTGAAAATAATGCTAAATTTTAATACTCTTTAATAAATTTCAAGTGTTTTTAGCCAGATTAGGGGAAATATTTTGGATCTGATGTAGAGATCTTGTGAGTTGTTTGGGTGGCTCAGTTTGTTGGGCGTCTGACTTCAGCCTAGATCGTTGTTCCCTGGTTTGAGCCCCACATTGGGCTCTGTGCTGGCAGCTCAGAGCCTGGAGCCTGTTTTGGATTCTGTGTCTCCTTCTCTTTCTCTGTCCCTCCCGACTCATGTTCTGGTCTCTCTCTCTCAAAAATAAATAAAACATTTAAAAAATGTAAAAAAAGATGTAGAGATCTTGTAAAAAAGATTGTTGAATAAAAATAACATTAATATTAATAAAAATAGCAGATTTATTACACTCATTATTATTGGCACCATGATATGCTTTAAATATGTGATTTTATTAAGTCTTTATAACAGCAGTTAAGTGAAAACACCTCTGGTTTTCCTTCTCTACATGCAACACTCATACTTCACATCTGGTCACCAAATGTGTGGATGGTTTTCCTACACCAAGCAATTGTCTGACACCAGCTGGGTGTCTTCCAATTTAACTCAGTTCTAACACTATCTACCTGGAGTTATTGTCAGATACCATGGCTAAACTCTCCATCCCACAAGACTGCCCTACTTCAGACGCCAACCACAAGTCTAGATTGTCACTTGTGCTTTTGACTGACCAGCTATAAACTGGAGGTTCCTATTATGCCCTCAAGTTTGATCTATTGCTAGAAAGGCTCACAAAACTCATGAAAGTGGTTCATTTACTAGACCACCTGTTTGTTACAAAGGATGTAACTCAGGAGCAGGCAGAAGGAAGAGAAGCATAGGGCAAAGTATGAGGGAACGGGTGTGGAGCTTCCTTTTCTCCTCCAGCCATGCTAATCCCCACCCCCCAGGACCTTCACATGTTCAGCAATTTGGAAGATTGAACCCCACACTTTTGAGATTTTTAATGGAGGCTTCATTATATAAGGATATGATAGATTAAGTCATTGGCCAGTAGTGATTAACTCAACGCCTACATCCAGGTCCTTTTCTTTCACCTCCCCAGAGGTCAAGGGTGGGAATGAAAGTTGCAACCTTCTAATCATGTGACTGATTTCCCTGGTAACCAGCTTTAATCCACAGGCTATCCTGCAGCCCCAAGGCATCAGTCAGTTATCAATTAACATACAAAAAGAAATGCATAACTTCAGAGATTCCAATGGTTTTAGGAGCTCTAATGGGGACAAAGATCAAATATACATTTCTTATTATAAATCACAATAGTACAACAGTGCTTATGAGGATGTCTATATGCCCCCACATCTATATGTCAGTGGGTAGCTGAGATTTGAACCCAAGCACCCTGATTCTAGAAGCTACACATTTTACTGCCTTATTTTTGGCACATAATTTTTGCTTTTCAAATGTCCCATACCCCTCTTTCAAGATGCATTTCTTTATAGGAGCACCCAAGTGGCTCAGTGGGTCTGACTTCAGCTCAGGTATGATCTCACAGTTCGTGAGTTCAAGCCCACATTTGGTTCTGTGCTGACAGCTCAGAGCCTGGAGCCTGCTTTGGATTCTGTGTCTCCCTCTCTCTCTGCCCCTTCCCTGTTAGTGCTCTATCTCAGTCTCTGTCTCTCTCAAGAAATAAATAAACATAAAAAAGATGCATTTCTTTATAAAGAGACAGGAAAATAAATCACCTCTTTTTGTCACAGAGTACTTCACTTTCCCTTTTCTCTGGGTGACATATAGTATTTACATAATCTTAAAATTTTTACCTTTAAATAATTTTAAGTTTATAGAAAGGTATAAAGCTAATCCAGTATTCCCCATACTCCATTCACCAATTCCCTTAATACCAACATCCCATATCACCATGACATGTTTATCAAAGCCAATAAATTAACAGTGGCACAATAATGTTAACAATATACATACTTTTTATATTCTTTTATCTGTTGACAGAGGAGAACACAAGAATTGTATTGGTGCAAAGCTGAACTTAGGCAAAATCTATCTGGAAATTTCTCTCTGAATAGAAAATGGAGATTGCTTTAGGAACTTGGCTCCTCTCATCTCGCCTGATGAAATCTCTGGTGACTGTCCTTCAATATGGATTATTAATGATGAGAGGAAGTTGGGTATATTGTCGTGACTCTTACAAGTCTTATTCTAGGTGTTCTCCTCCGATCTGGGAATATGGTCTTTAAGCCTTGCTCCCAAGGTGTGGTGAGCAGTTCTCCCATCAAACAAGTCACCTCAGAATCTGAATATTCTCTGTGGGCTCCATCATCCCAAAGGGATGTAGTCCCTACAAAAAAGACCCTGCATCTTGAAAGAATCCCCACATTTTATGGGACTGTTATACAGATCAAATATGATACTTTATGAAATGCACATCAGACTATTCCTGATTTTTGGTAAATTTCTTGGAAAATTACTGAAATCTACATTTAAAATGCCTAAGAGGAGGCAATGTTGATAATGTTACAAGTCTTTACCTCTTAAAGTGTAGTCTGAGCGGTAGCAACCTCAGGGTCACCTGAGGATTAGTCAGCATGCATAACCTCAGACCTACTGCAGGTTTATGGAATCAGAATCTGCACATTAATAAAATTCTCAAATAATCTGTATGTACAATAAGACTTAAAAAGCATTAACATAAATTACCTTTTTATTTTTCCACATGTGCTATTATTATTAACATCTTTCCCAATATACATCACCTTTCCGACATTCACCATCCTTTTCCTGACTCTTCCGTGCTTAAGACAGCTCAAGTCTAAAGATAAGTATCAACTGCACTTCAGCTTCCTGTTGGATTCCAACAATAGAAAAGACAAGCAAGAAATAAGAAGGCAAGAGAGAGACATCAAGGTACACTCTGATATCTTCTTCCTTCCCAATCCCGCTCTTTGAGCTCTGGTGTTGACAAGTAGCTTCATCTTCAGACAATGGCTTCTCTCTGGCAGCCACAGCTGTGAATTGGGCTCAGGTAACAGGACTTCCTCCCCCTGAATCTTCCCAACCTGAGTTAGGAGTTCCATTCTTGCTAATACCTGACCACTTCCTCAGCCTTTGTTGTCTCCCTTACCTCTGATGAAACTCTGGAAACAGTTACTTTGTTACTTCATTGAAATCTTTTTCGGGGGTTCCTGGGTGGCTCGGTCGGTTAAGCATTAGACTGGTTTACATCGTGATCTTGCTGTCGTGAGATCGAGCCCCGAGTCAGCTCCACGCTAAGCTTGGAGCCTGCTTGGGATTCTCTCTCTCCCTCTCTCTCAAAGACAAATAAATAAACTTAAAAAAAATCTTTTTTGATAATTTTTTCCAAGTATGTTATGTTTCTTGCCATGATCATGTCCCTATGTATTCACAATATATTCAGAATTGATAACTCTATATTCAGAATTGAGTACAACTATATACTCAGAATTGACAACTTTGGACCCTTTAAACTTTGCTCTGAGAAATTTGTGAACTTTTCTATTTGTTTATCTGAGCAAACGCTAAAAGCATAAAGTTTCTATTGCCTTTAAGTATCAGTTAGAAACCTGAACATAACCTTCTTTAGAAAGCAGACCCTCTGGACAGTAGTATGCCCAAGATTCCAGTTATCTCAAATGGAAAAGAAAGCATTTGAAAATCCTTCCTGTGTCTTCTTTATGGGACCAGATGTTGCTCCCAATATTGATAATGTCCTTCCTGACTTATTGATCTAGCTGATCCTACTTGTCTTATCAAAAGTAAATTATTTCCTTTTCACATGGCTCCATCGGCTTTTAATGCCCTTTCTTTTTATTCTATAATAATTTTATATAGAAAGCAAAAGCTTTGGTACCAAATGTCCTCAAAGAGTTCATCCCAAGATATAGAGTACTAGGAAATTCAACCTAAGGAAATGAATCTCTGTCCCCATGTAAAAAAAATTTTTTTTTGCAACATTTAAAAAATAATTAGTACAGGCGCACCTGGGTGGCTCAGTCAGTAAGGCATTCGACTTTGGCTCAGGTCAGGATCTCGCGGTTTGTGAGTTTGAGCCCCACATTGGGCTCTGTGCTGACAGCTCAGAGCCTGGAGCCTGCTTTGGATTCTGTGTCTCCTTCTTTCTCTGCCCCTCCCCTGCTCATGCTTTGTTTCTCTCTCTCTCTCTCTCTCTCTCTCTCTCTCTCTCAAAAATAAACATTAAAAATAAAATAAAATGATAAAATAATAAAATAATTAGTAAAGAAAAGAATGCTTTAAAAAAGGAGATAATTACTAAAATTTGGTAGATCTATACAATAAAATATTAAGCAGCCATTGAATATCATCTTTTTAAATCATATTAATATAGGTTATATATATATATCTGCCTATATACATGTCAATATGTAGTCATTATGTTTCTCTCTCCATATATATATATATTACAATATATACAATATATATTACACATACATGTTGAGATATATAATATAAATGTTAAGAGAAGTAGAAAAACAGATCCAGAAAAAAAATATACGCACCAAAGTGTTGATGATAATCACCTATATACTCTTAGCAGTGGTTTCTCTTTATGTATAACTGCACTTGTGATATTTTGTATTTTTATTTTTAATGTATTTAATATAAAATCTAAACTGCAGTGCACTAAATAAAAAAATGCAGTGCACTAAATTAAAAAAAAAACAGGAATTCTTCCTTTAAAGGGATAACTCTAACAGCTTACCTGCTATCAGTTCTCCTGAAGATAAGTTCTAAAATTCACTTAGTTGGGACTTGCAGAATTGCACTTGTAGAAATCGTATAAATGAAAAATTTGCAAGTGGGAACAATAGTAATCTGTCCCCAATTTACCTTTCTCTATTTCATGTGATGACGAGATGCTTTGTGATCCAGCTGTTTTGCTCAAGGTTGATGCAGTATTCAGGTCAGATATGCATCAAACACTCTATTTTGTAGATTTCATGTTTTATTTATGGTTATTGTTTTAGACGCATTTCTCCTATCTTTTGGCTGAATCCCTGCCAGAATGACTCTTTAAAATAACAAAATAGTATGAACGATAGCAATTGTAGTTAGTATATTTTCCTCTGTGTAACTGACAGTGCTGACAGGTAGTGAGAATTTTGATTTGGCCTGAAGGCTTAATGTAAATAAAAATCTAAATGACTCAGTTTTTTATTATTAAATTCTGCCTGTGTTAGAATTCTCTGTCACTGTAACCCCCACAAGAAGCTGACACAGGTGCCAGCCTGTGCCAGAATATTCAGTTAACTAAGTAGGAAGGTGACCTTTTTGCCCAGTGGGTGCCAAGGCTAATTTTTTTTCAAGAGTCCATTATTTTTCCAGGTGAATGTGTTAGATAACCTTGTCTGCCAACAAGTCCTTTCTGATTCTCTAGTTCTCAATGTGTGATTTTGCAAGCCTTCTGGCCCATGGATTACAACTACAAAAGACAGTAACACTATATTTGTCCAAGGATTTAGAGTTTGCAAAATTAATTTTATGTATCTTGTTTCTTTTAACAACTCACAGCACCATAGGTAAGTAATATTATTGTCTCCACTTTACAGATAAGGAAACTGAGGTTTAATTTAGTTCATCTAAGGTTGCTACTAGGTAATTGATGGAGCCAGTATTCAAACTATAGTCTTGTTAGCTCTTTAGGTAACAGAATTACTGCATGTTGCTACATGGCAACATTCCTGTTGTTCAGATAATTTTACAGTTGCTAATTAATGAAAATCAATAAATCATATAGTTTCTCCAAAAGCTGGAAATTGAGACCCTGATCCATTCAGGAGGAGTAAAGAAAAAAAAAGCTGAGTGAATATTCAAAGTTACTAAACCGAGTTGAAATTTTATGAGTCCAGAGCTGTTTTAGAACTTTGAAGATTTCAGATTTTGCCTTATTTTTATGCTCATCCAGCACAGATATGTTTCTGAAAAAAATGCTCAGATACTCAATAGTATGTCATTCTATCATGAAGATTAAGTTTGCTAAGAAAATGCTGTGTTGTTGTTTTATAGTTTTATTTTTATTTTTTTGTAATGTCCACATAGGCAGTAGTCTTCTGTTTTATATGTTTTGTAAGTTTAAATTTTCTTATAGCAAGCGTTCTTGAAACCAGTGCTTCCTTTTCCTAAAGCTAGGAAAAGACATTTTGGAACATGAGTGGCTAAAATTGAAAGGTGCCATTTTGCCTATTTGGTTTTCTGCTCCATCTGAGCTTTGCGGAAAGAGCATCAATAAGACTGCGATTATTTCATGCCACATCTGAGGGCTTGCTGGCTTAATGTCAAATTGAAGAAGTATGACACTTTATATGAGAGAGACTGTTTTCTTCAGTGTGTGTGTGTGTCTGTGTGTTTTGATTCTCATACTTAGCACAAAACCTTTGGTTTTTATACTCCCCTCTCTTACCCCATTCCACAGCCTATGTCCTATATTCAGTCTATATCACAGGACATTACCCTTCAATAATTTAAGTCACCTCAGCTCTCTTCCAGTTCCTTGCCCTGCCTCACCACCATCCCTGCTATCACACAATACCAGCCCATTCTTTTCACTGCTCTATCATTAAGAAAAGAGTGGGATTTTTAGTCAAAATCCTTCCGTTTACTTCACCTCACTTCTCCCCACTTAACTGCATGGTATTTCCACCTCTCCCTCCCTCCTGGCTCCACCAAATAGGCAGCCAGAACTATTTCTCATCCATACTGTGAATATTATCCTATCTACCCTCCTCCAAAAACTCTTGTATCAGTTATACCCTTTCTTTAACTTCCACCACTTTCTTTATATTTCAACCAAGAAAACAAAACATACGCCTCTTCATACTAAATCAATGCATATGTATCCCCACTTTTCAAAAGTTTGCATTATGCCACTTGGCTTTCATGAAAGACCTACATTGGTACCTGCTTTCACAAACCAACAGAAACCCGAAGAGGATTTTTTGCTTTTATGGAAAAAGGTGAAAAGCAAAAATAGCATTCAGCACTTGTTTTGCCATGAGCCTTTATGGAGGCCATGTGTACCCTGAGCAGCAGCGAGGCACCCCCCCCCTTCCCCCAGGCTCCTTCCCCCGGGAACTACACTCAGCCTCTCAGCACCAAGTGCTGTAGCTTTGAACTGTGTCTGTGACCATTTGTGCTTTATCTTGATTTATTTTGTGTATCCATTAGCAAGACAGGTCCTAAGGTATTGGGAAAAGGCTAAGAGAGGTTATTTTGGGGGACTGGAATGCTCAAAATTTTTTCCATATAAATTAATGGTAATTGGTGTTCACCTTTATGCCGTTTCAGCTTTGGAAAGCTTTCATAGGAATGCACTTTCGAATAGTGAGGGAAACTATATCTCTTCACTCATACATGCTTCTTTTTAGTAATAGCACTAACTCGGCAGCCAAGGTACTAATTCTCTCTGACATCTTTCTTCATTTTCTTATCACCCATTCATACTTCAGGCCAGGGGTGACTTCCAACCTCTTAGTTCCCCATCTTATTCCTCTAAAATTATTCTTCTTATTCGTCCTTGATGATTTCACATATGTAAAGCTTTATTGAGGAAAAATTGTCATGCGAAGTAGAATACACATGTAATGTATAAAGCTGGATGAGTGTGGACATGTACATACACTCACTCTATGATCTCCACAATCAAGGTACTAAACATACCCAGGGAATTCTTGCTCAAAGTGTTTAAAGTTTCAGTTATGCAAGGTGAGTAAGTTCTAGAGATGTGCTGTCTAGCATAGTACCTATAGTTAACAATATGCTATTGTGCACTTCAAAATGTATTAAGAGAATAGCTCATGCTAAGTGTTCTCTTTCTCTCTCTCTCTCTCTCTCTCTCTCTCTCACACACACACACACACACACACACAAATCCACAAAAGAACACAGGGTAATTTTTTGAGTGGATACATTTCTCTTTTGCAAAATAATTATTTACTTTCCTGATCATAAAATCAAACAAATATACTAATTATAGAACATCAGTTATGTATATATTTACTTTTTTATATTCAGTAGTTTTTTTCCTCTTTATTTTCACCTTCATTTATAATTAGATTTGTTAATGTCCTAATTTATTTTTAAATGACCAGACTTTTGCTTTTATTCTACTTTTTATTTTATATACTTGTATTGAATAACATTTTCTCTTAATATCTTCCCTTAGTTTCTTTACATTTTTTCATGTTTATTTATTTTGAGAGAGAGACAGAGCGTGAGTGGGGGAGGGGCAGAGAAAGAGTGAGACACAGAATCCCGAAGCCAACTCCAGGCTGTGAGCTGTTAGCACAGAGCCGGAAGCGGTCTCGAACTCACAAAGTTGGATGCTTAACCGACTGAGCCACTTAGGAGCCCCAATATCTTCCCTTAGTTTCATTCGAGTTGCTCTTTTGTACTTGAAGGTCTGAATTGAATGGTAATTTATGTTATAATGAAAGTATTAAGAATATGGGTGGACATCTAAGGAGAGCTTTAGAGAATCCATGTTTTGGAAAGCACAATTCTCCATATTTAATATATTCTAAATATACCAAAACTGTATTTTTATTTGGATTTAGTAGTTACTTAGAAGAATATTTTCCTCTCTTCAACTGATAGTTCATTTGAAATCTGAACTTTGCTTGATATTTTCAATTTTTTTTTTTAATGATACTATGATCAGAGAATGTGGACTGAATAATGTCTTCCTTTTCTGGAGCTAAGTTTTTTTTTTTTCTTTTTAGAGTGACACATAATAAATTTTATAGTCAGTATGTAAAATTTAATATAAAGTTATATTTTTCTATTTGTGGGAGAAAATCTTTAATATCTAAATTTTATTTCATCTTTATTAATTATATTATTCAAATCCTTTGTAGGCTTTAAAATTTTTTTATCTGCTTTACTTGTCATGGAACAATAGTGGCATGTAAAACACTCCTGTAATGATTATGTTTCTGTCAAAATTTTGACAGGGTGCCAATACATACATTGATTTGATAGCGTTAGATGCCTAATTATACTTTGATTATTTGAATTACCATTGACTTTATCAAATGTCATTTTTTGACAACCTTTTTTGCTTCTGTCCCTTAATCATTTTAAGTATTATTTTATTTTTAGTTCCTCTGGATCATATTTTACTAATGCTAAGAGTATTTCTTAGCTTCTGACTGTGGTCTTTTGGGATCCAGTGATAACTTTGACAAAGTTTCGTGTTGCTAAGACTAACCATCAGACATACTACTTATTTTTTTATTGTTCATCTGAGGCAATGGGTATTTTCACCTTAGCCATAAGTAATATTTGAACCACTTTAAATGCAGATAAATTAAATTATTCCCCAAAATAGATGTGGACCATTTTAAAATAATTGCACTTGCTTGAAATATCAAAAAGCTTAAGAAATTGGACCCACCCTCCCTTTCGGTCATGAGCAGAAACTTGTTCAGAGCTACCCACTTTAAAATGGGGCATCTTTTCTCAATCTGGCTTCATGCATTTGTTACCTACACAGGCTCTGTAATCACTGTTGTCTTCAACTTTTCTTTATACACTCAGTTTAGACTCTACTACTGCATAATCAGAATCTTCTTATAGTGATTGGCCTTTTTGTCTTTCCTTGGATGTTCTTGTCCGTAAATAGACATTTATAAACCCTTTCCTATTTTTGCAAAATAGAGAAGCACAGAAACCAAAGGACAATCTCCTTTGGGTCGGAGAACAAAGCCCTGTTTACCAGGCAACTCTTTCTGATTTTATAAATACCTGAAGTGTGGACTTAACTCACTTACTTGCATACAAAGCATGTAACTTTTGTGTCCCTAACACTGTGAATATCTTAGGCTTTTGACTGTTTGCCATCTTGAACTTGTATTATTGCCTTTTCATAATTTACACTGACAACCTGGGTTTAGGTTTCTATTCATCAACCTAGCTCTTCCCCCCCTGTCCACAAAAATGTTGTGAACTTGAAAATTGACTTATGGCTGACCTAAACTCACTGTTTTCTATGAGAGGGATGTTTGCCCTAATTCTCCTTTAAAACCTGACTCTCTATCCTGGCTTCTCCTTCTGAACTGGAGAGACATGGACTCGCAAAGGGGAGAATGTTTTGTTTCAGTGCCTGGAGGAAAAAGCATTACTGTCATTCAGTGAACGTGTTCTACTTCCTATTGAAGTTTCCCAGTATAAAAGCAAACCACCCAAAAGAAAACCTATAACAAAACAATTACCTGGAAAGTGAGTATATTCTATCTCATGCATTTAGAGGGAGTTCTCAAAAAAGAATCATTGCCAAAGCAAGATGCCTGAGATTTTCAAGCGCAGGGTGTTTAAACGATATAATGGGAATTCAAGCAGAGCAGCTACATACAGTGTCATTCCCTGCAACTCTATCATAGATTCTCATGTTTCTGTGGCTCATTTATAAGGCTGTCATGTTTGAATTTATTCTGCCGAGCAGTCATTTGCTTTTCCATGGTACTGTTCTAGATATCAACTAGATATCCATATCTCCATCTCTTTTTTTTTACCTTGTCATCTTTCAACTATTTCTTTATCTTTCCTCTTTCCAGTATGACACATATTTTTATTGCTGTCTTTATATTTCTATTGTTTCATGTGAGCTAGATTTTGGACTGCCACATTCTTTTTAAAGACTTAAGGTGCCGTCGGAAATAGGGCCAGTTGCATCTCCTGATCACCATCTTACTCTTACTTGCCTAAGCTCTTCATTGTGATGTTGCAAATTATATTGAGGTAAAATGCACATTTCTTCCTAACAGCAGTTCATGCAGGCGTCAGAGGAGCTTGCAATCTGAGGGGATAGATGTGCTTAAAACTAAATGAGGAGACAATTAATTAATAGTAATTTGTTTATGTCTAGACATGTTACAAATATAGATGGCACATGTGCTGTGTGTAAATTGGTATTTTTGTATACGCCATTAATTAAATGATTGAGTGTTTTGGTTTCAGTAGTGTGCTGTGAATTTTCCATGGGGTCCTTTCCTTGGTGCTGCTTCACCCTGAGCCTCTCTGTCTCTCACTGTCTGCTTCTACTGCAGCTGCCTATGTACCACCTGCAAGCTGGCACTTCTTGTTAGAAGATCAGTACTTGTTAAACAGTGTTAAGCTGAAGTGGTTGTGGCATTATTAGCACCTAATTGGTACCCTGGCCGGAAGAACTAAAAGTCCATAGAAAAAGATTGAACATTGTTGAGAAATGTGGAAGCCTTTGAGAACAAATACTTGCTGATGTAGACTATTTATGGATCCCCTTGCTTCTTTGCCCGTTAACCTCATGGCATATTAGTTACTTAGTGAACTACATTTTGCTTAGTCGGTCAATGTTTCAAAAGAGTAATGAACTTTGATTTGATTTTGTCTTGATAGATAGGGCATTTTTATTTTAGACATTTTGACAGCTTATGTTAAAGCTTACAGGCAGTGGAAAGATGAACTGTGGAGCAAACGCTTGTTGGTTTTTAAACCATCTAGCATCCATGTCCCCTTTCTAATGATACCCTGGGTTCCTTCTCGGAAAGTATCTCACCAAATACTGTATGTGGTCTTAATGGTGGGTGATAACTAAGGAACTTGCCTATCTGGATGGAAGATCATTTTTCTCACTGTCTGGCATATACCTGGAGCAGGTATCTGATTCAAAATTGGCTAAGTGCTAGTCTCTACTTGGACACAGAATCATGAGCAAATGAAGCAGGAGAGGAAAAATGGATGGTGACTTCTCATTCCAGTAGTACTGTCCTAATCTGGGGATTCTTTTATAAAGACTGTTGCCGCTGTTGGCATCCAAACTCTTTGAACTGAATTGTAAGCCTGCAAACTTTCCACTGTAAAATGCAGCCTTTCAGAAATAAACACAATGTACGGCTTGGCATTCTAACATAGAGCATATAAAGCATCAGCACTGGAATCAGACAGCATCACTTCTGCCCTGGCTTTGCATGTAATCAGATAGCACCGGGCCTGGTGTTTATTCCCTACAGTCTGCCGCCCCTTCCGCTAGGAGGTAAGTATCATCATGCCATCTACCCCATGGAGTCATATGTATGTAAAGGGCTTAGGATAGAGCTCGAGATAGTGTATATTCTCAAGATTTAATTATGATATCCATTGACTCAAAACTAATTCCAATGTTTTTGTTTAATCTGTCACACACACACACACACACACACACACACACATTATCTCAACTGATTTCTTCACAAAGTCATTCACTATTCTGCCTATTAACATACTCTTTAACTATAGAGAACAAATCAAGGGTTACCTGAGGGGAAGTGGATAGGTCGATGGGTGAAATAAGTGATGGGAATTAAGGAATGCATTTATGATGAGCACTGGGTGATGTATGGAAGTGCTGAATCACTAAATTGTACACCTGAAATTATATCACACTGTATGTTAACTAACTGGAATATAAATAAAAACTTAAAAAATAAAGTAAAAATTAGCAAGTTCCATTTTTAGTGGGCAAGATAGTACCACTATCTTCCAAAGCAAGTACATTGAATATCCTTCTGCCAAGTGTTATGCTGTGATGAATTGGAATGTAAGTTATATTCCTTCCAGGAAACATCTCGAAGAAGTTCCTGCTGTCATAATTGCAGGATCATGTTATCAGAGATGTAGTCCTTATAGCATCTCATGGAACTCGCCACGAAGAACATCATAGAATCTATATTGTTGCTGTTCCACCTGAATCTTTGTGGTTGTTGTAGCTGTGATGCTGTTTTAAAGTGGTTGACTGAGTTGAAAAACACTAAGCTAGGAATCAGTCCATAGACATGGACATTCAGAGTCTTGTTTTGACATATCAGATCTCCCTATATTTCAGGTTGACTCTCATTGTTCAAGAGCAGGGTAAAGGGAGAAAAATTGCAGTGATCTAGAAACCTGTATCAACTCTTTAGAACTTATAATACTTGAAAGGGATATTCTGGTCATTCCAATTGTTTTTATCTTATTTATTGCACTTTTGGTAGAAAGGCTATATATTCTGAAACACTCTGGGAGAGCAAAGAGAAATGCCCTAGAATGATAACTAGCTGGAAGCAATTTAAGTATCTGGCCAGCTCTGGCATCTGTCAGCAAATAAGGCTAATAGCATGCTATTCACTCAGAGTCTATTTGTAAGATTAATGGTACAAGATAGGGTATTTCATATCCTTACTCTGTTTACCAGCATGAGATAGTCAGAATGGAAATGGTTTTGAAAACACAGAAATCCCATTGTGTATTTTACAGAGAATATATATTTTTTCAAGGTATTTTGACAACATTAATGTGGTTCTGACACCTTTTACTATTTTAAGAAGGTTTCTATACTGCAAAATGTATAAATGGTCCCAAAGACAAAATAGAGGGTTTACAAGTGGAGGGAATTCAAAGCACTTTACTGTATGCTCTTTTGATCAAGAAGGGAGTTGGAAATGCCCTTCTTTGTCTGAAATGTAGACCATGGATCCCACAGTCATTTTTTTAAAACACACCTTCATCTAGCATAGGCAAGTTAGGGGAACAAAATATTCAAGAATCATAATATAATGTTTTTAATGACCAAAACAAAAATAAAACAGATTTCAAATAATTCTCATGACACCTATTAAAAAATACACTGTAAATCATCACATTTTGATGCCAGAAAGAATTAAGATTCTTCTCATTCAATATTCTTACTTTCCATTCCTTAAAGAAAAAAAGAACCTGATCCTGAATTATTAGATGTGTTAGAGCTAGGCCCATTTTGGCATCAATATACCAGCAAAAACATTTTTCTAAAAATTAATATTTAATAGTTTCATTAATATAAATGGCATTTCCGATAGGCCCTTTAATTACATTTTTTCAATAAAAATAAATGACAAAATCTTGAATTAATACTGAAGTCTGATAAATACATTTTACAAGAAAGTTATTATAAGTACGGCTCTAGGAAATACCAGATAAGGGGCACGTTGCTCAAATGGCGTCTTCAGAAATCTTCGGTTACTTTCAGAGATCACGAATTAAAGTGGGCACATCAGGAAGCAGCTTCATAACATGGAGAAATCTCTTAATGAAGATTTTGCAAGAACATAAAGATGTTCTGGGTGAAAGGTTGAAATATGTGCATTTATTACCTTTCTTTATTAGGTTGGTGCACGTATAACATCATCGCTATCTTCTGCAGCTGCTCCTTTCACTGGCCTTTCTACATTTAATTCTTTTCCTCTTCAACGCATCTGAAACTCTGTCACCAAAATCTCTCCTTCTGAACTTTTCTTCTGAGGTTCACACCACCACCACATACTCATTATCAACCTATGGCATCACAATAGCAGGCAGGGTGCATGTATCAGGCAGGGGTCAGGATCTCTGAGAATGCCCACTTATTTTTGCTGGTAATGTATATGAGAAAGCATTCCTCCCTCAGCAGCTGACCATGGGGAAGCAGGGTCAAGGAGAAGGAAAGCATAGGCCTAGCCAATATTGACAAGTCAAGCAGTGCAGGGTGTGTGTGTGTGTGTGTGTGTGTGTGTGTGTGTTGAAGAATGTGAGAGTCCAAACAGGTAAGTAGGCATTAAGAAATTTTGAAAGTTTTCTATTTTTTTTTACTTTGTGTATTCTAGAGATATTTATTGGATATTTATGATATATTAGGCTCCGAGGCATTGGAAATATAAGGTATGCAATACAGTGTCCACAGCAGACTGGGAGAAGACAAATTTACAGGCAATTATATACACTGGAAGTATTATAACAGGGACTATAGGAACACATACATCATCTAATGCAATCTCTGATGCAGGGAAAAAAGTCTTCCTGGAGAAGCAGATGCCTAATCTGAGACTCAAGGGGTAAGGGAAAGTGAATCAGTGGGAAGAGATAAGAGAATGAGGGCTGCAGTGTGGGAAGGTCTTCCCAAACAGCAGCAGCAGCATGTGCTGATGCCAAGGGGGCTGAGATCATATGCCACATCTTAAAAGTTGCATTTAGCTCCTTTGGGTTGGACAGTGGGGTCAGAGAGGGCTGATGATGTGAGACTCTTTTTGCCTCCATTGGGATTAGTTGGGGGTCTTGTGGAAGGCAGCAGTTGGAGATATTCCAGGAAAGGATTAGCAAAGCAAGTGGACGCAAAGACTGAGGAACCAAAATGAATACCAAGAAGGTAAGTTGACTCCCTATTGCCTTCAATCTCCATTTCTCACTAGGGATTGTACACAGCTCACTTCTGTGGTTACAAGCAATAGGAAACAGCTCTGACTAACTTAAGCACCAAAGGATGCATCCTTCTTGGAAGGATGTTGGTGACCTATAAGAAGGATGAAAAATTAACCTTGGAAGCCAGCAGGAAAGAAGTCAGTTTTATGTTTAGTCAGGGCTCTATTTCAATTCAACAAAAATACTACTAATCACCTGCAATGTGTCAGACTACGTACAAGGTTGGGGACTGAAGACACAGAATTACGTAAAATAGTCATGCACTGTCCTTTACTGCTCTTAGAATCTAGCAGTGTTGGGGGTGGAAGGAGTGTGCCTGAAACAATCCCCGAAGGCACTCATGTCATTATGAGGTATGATACGTGCTATGAGAAAGAAATAACAGAATTTTAAATTATCATGTCAGAAAACACTTAGCTGAGGAGGTACATTTCACCTTAGACGTGAAGAATGTGTAGCTATGCAGGTGAGAAGCATGTGTGACTTTCCTGAAATGTGGGAGGAGTTGGTGTACCAGAACACTGTTAAGGCAGGAGAGTGGAAGCATAGTGAGTTAGGCAGGGTGTGGGGTAAGATAAAACTGAAGTGAGACTGGAGCAAGGTCATAACACAGTGTAGTCGATCATGCATAGATTCAGTATTATGTTCTACATAGTGAGAAGCTATTGAGGGGTTTCGAGCTGTAACACACGATCTGGTTTTCATATTGAAGATTGACCTGGGTCTTATACACAGAGCAGAGAGAGAGTGCAAGGCAAGCATAGAAGTGAAAAGGTCAGGACAGAGGTACTTAAGGCAATCTGGACACATTTAACATCTCTCTTCTTCTAGTTCCTTTGGGGAATTTCCCCTCCCCCCTGCATGTCCTAGATGTGATTACTAGTCTTGATGGTTACTCAGAGTATCCTCATCCCTCTAGTCAAAGTGCTTGGCTCACAAAGGGGCAATGACTCAACCAGAATCAATCGGTATGTTCTCTGGGATTCACATATATATGCCAGAAAAGAGAAATTATTTTTCACTGTAGTGGCTAAGCTGATGATAGTTAAGCATAGTACTTCTATACATAGTAGCCATCTTTAAATATATGAAAAAGTGTATGATCATCCCAGTTCAGGGCTCAGATGTGAGGTGAACCAGGCACCTGCCTCGGGTACATGATTTAAGGCAGGATCAGTATTACCAACTCATCCCTTTGCCTCAGCCTCCAAGAGGGCTCACATACCAATGATCCTTCATTTAAAATTTTGAATGTTGGTTCATTACAGATTTTTTGCATTAATTTTGTGTTTTTTAAACTGACATTAATGTATTATTGATCTGGATTACTGGGTTGTTTGGGACTCCTGAAATCTTTCATCCTAGATGAGCACCTCGCTCGCCTCACCTTGAACATTGATCATTTTGGGTCTGTCTAGCATTTGAACCCAATTCCTATGTTCAGGAAATAATGTGCCTCATATGTCTAGACAGGAAGCAGCGCTCATGTCTACTGTGTCAACCATGTCTACTGTGGCTATGGTAGGTTGGTTCACTTCATATCCATTCTAATGGGTTTATTGTCTTTTATTTTAGAAGCTAGGGAACTAAAATATTCCCCATACTTCCTTGCAGCTACTCATCAGACATATAATGTAGGCTCTACCAGTCTTACAGCTTCACATAAGATCTTGATGCCTATGAACTGAAGGCTAGGTGTGTAGTGATCAAATATTTTCATAAGCCTAGTAGCAGAGGCATATATGTAGACTTTTGGGGGGCAGTTGAGGTGGAACATCTGGTTTCCAGTCCTGGGGAAGAATAGTACTGAACAGCAATCTGTACTTCACTAGAAATATCTCACAACGCAATAATGCTTTGATTATTCTGACCATGCAACATACACATGGCTCTTACGGCTCTCCTAAAGATCCTAAGAGTTACTGAGTAACATGTAATAAATTATTTTTTGCTTAAATTAGCAGGTAGGGGCTATACTTTGTGTAACAAAGAGCTTAGTTCATCTGTTAGCTTTTCTAGTCTCCCTTGCAGCAAAGGCACAGACACGCAAATTAGGGGCAGCAATCAGAGGCATCTGTTTTGTTCCTTGAATCAGGAGCTAGTGACACAAAGAACAAAAGGGACATGGATGCACCCTTGTTTTAGAGGAAATGGCAGCAGAAACAATACCCAGTTTGTGAAAGCGACAGTGGCAGATACTAGAAGCAGCACCTGGACACCTTGATTTCAATGATGAGACCCTGAGTATATGACTGCCCTCACCATGCTTGGACATTTGACCGGCGGATCCTGAGAGGTAATAATTTTGTGCTGTTTAAAGTCCCTCCATTTGTGATACTTTATTATACAGCAATAAACATTTAAAACAATGTGTCAGGGGCGCCTGGGTGGCTCAGTCGGTTGAGCGTCTGACTTCGGGTCAGGTCACGATCTCGCGGTTTGTGGGTTTGAGCCCCACCCCCCCCCCCCCACCGTGTCAGGCTCTGTGCTGAGCCTGGAGCCTGCTTCAGATTCTGTGTCTCTTTCTCTCTCTGCCCCTCCCCTGTTCGTGCTCTGTCTCTCTCTGTCTCTCAAAAATAAATAAAAATGTAAAATTTTTTTTTCTAAACAATGTGTCAGTGTTTAGTTGACTTAATTTTTTTTTCTTAGCAGTACACAAAACAGTGGAGTATCTCAGAATTGATAACATCATGGGTTCAAGGAAATGTTGACAGTGATTTAAATCTTCCCTGTTTTGTTCAGAAGTTCAGTTTTTCACATTCAGGAGTAAATAAATTAAGTCCTTGGGTTCATTCAGTTGGAGCAGCATGAAAGAAAACTCAGAAGAGTTGGGAGTATTTACAGGATGCTTATTTATGATAATGGGCCACATTATCTAAACCAAGGATAAAAATATTGGGAAATAAAGGATAATAGATACCAAAAGGTGGTACTGCCACTTCATATCTATGATAGTTTAGATAAATTACTTATATTTTCCTTTTTTCCTCATCTGTAAAATGGAGATGATTATACTATCTCCCAGGGCTATGGTGATAACTATATAAAATAATATATATATCGTGTACTCCAATGTCTAGCACGTGGTAAATAACTATATTCTACCATCAAACCCTATTTAAGATAATGCTTCTCTAACTTCTTTATCTAGAAGGGATTTCAGTGAGAATAAGTTTTCTTCAGTGTCTATTCCCTCTGACTACTCGGTCATGTCTTGAACTTTTCTAGGCTCATGGTCTAGACTTGAAAATTACTTTTTAGTTAACTCTTCTAGACCAGAATAGAATAAAGTTTTCACTGAATCTACAATACGATGAAAAATACAATTATTCAAGGCCAAGAAAAGTTTACAAACCACACCAAAGAAAAGTCTAGCTTATTTCAGTATATGTGTAAGCATTTAAGAATATTTTATGAAATAGTAAAAAATAATTTGAAGTCGTTAAACATATCTCTTGAGCAACTGGACAAATATAAAGTTAAGTCTTTACATTCTCCACATGCTCAAGCTATGTCTGTACCTGGCATTTCAAAACCAAAGGCTTAAAATCTCTCTCTCCTGAGGTCACGGAGGTCAATCTTTCTCAGTATGTCATTCATTTGGCATTTCAGTCACATGCCTCAAAAGCACTGTAGAGAAATCTTAGTGAAATCTTAGCTCATGGTATGTTTTGTATTGACAGGGTTAACCAACTGGAACAGCTACTGAGAGATACTTCTTTGAATAAAACTTGGCTGAAGACAGAATCACTGCTAGTTGAAAATCAATCTAAAATAACATATTTTTATATTATATATTAATATAAATGTGATTACTATACACATTCACCAAATATGTATGTGTTTGCATATATTTGCATATAATTATATATACAAACACATATAATTTTTTGTATAGATCTTTGCAGATTAAAAGAGGTTTAAACATGCCACATTTATTCCTGTGGTTCATTTACCATGAATCCAGTGGATATCTGACTACTACCTGCACAGATTTTTAGAATCTCTAAATGCAACTCATTTAATATATAGTTACCTAACTTGTGAGAACTTTGAAATCTTTATAGGAAGGAGGAACAACATTTAATTACCTCCAAATGAACATTTGCAAGTATTACAGGAAGGAGAACCCTCTGTGAGAAGGCTTATAAAAACAGTATTTAAAATTGGGATGGCCTGCATACTCAACACCTCAAATGGACTCTAGCAAACGATAATTCAGGTTGTATGTTATCCTTGATCTCTAACAGTTGGAATTTGTTGACATTTTATGAATATTCTACTGACACAACAGTAACTAATATTATTGGAAAACATCAACTTTTAAAAAGTATTTTTATATACACTTAATTTTATAACAATTCCATTATTATCAACCACTTTACAGACAAGAGAACTAAGAATCTGGAGATAAACAATATACCCAATATCACACAACCAGTTGAAAGAGGATTTGGGATTCACATTAAGACTTTTGGTTCTAAGTTTAGGCTCATTTCTCTTTTAACACATTTGCCATGTATGATTAAGGCTACATATAATATATAATATATTTATAATTAATATATTATAATATAATATCTTAATATAATTATTATAGTATATTATATTATGCATAATTAATTAATTAATAATAATAATTAATAATATTATATTATAGCTATACACTTTTTTTTCTTGTTGTTAGGCCTGAGTACCAAGAAAAAAGCAATTTCTATCTTTGAAAAACTACTAAGTTTCTCTAATCCTTTTCAAAATTTGAGATGTTTCTGGGAAAACATTTTTCAAACTCAACTATTAATTATAATACTTAGTTTCTGAACAACCAAGACTTTCTGTGTCATAAGTTTTATATGAATAAAACAAAACAAATTTATGCTGTCATCTGTGCCAACTAGGATTCCAACACTGATTCCAAGGCGATACATAACTCTACACACATAGGGCAAAAAAGCTCTAGTGAATCCACCTGCACCAAAATAAGAAAATAATTGATCCCTCTATAGAAAACTAACATACTCTTAAGAATTATGTGCAATTTTTGAAATATTTGATTCTGCAGACAAAGGGTTCAGCATGGAGATGTTTACCACTCTGTTGAGGAAAACTGTTGTAAGCATTAAGTATTCACTTTATAATCCAATATAGAGCCATGGTGAACCTGTGCTTTTTTTTTAATAGGTTTTATTTTTTATTTTATTATTGTTTTGTTCTTATTTTTAAGTGAATTAACATACAGTGTAGTCTTGCTTCAGAGTAGAACCCAGTGATTCATCTCTTACATATGACACCCAGGGCTCATCCCAACAAGTGCCCTCCTTAGTGCCCATCACTCATTTAACCAACACCCCCAGCTGATTCCCCGCCTCCAGCAACCTTCAATTTGTTCTCTGTATTTAAGAGTCTCTTATGGTTTGTCTCCCTCTGTGTTTTTATCTTATTTTTCCTTCCCTTCCCCTATGTTCATTTGTCAAGTTTCTCAAAGGCTCACATTTAGAATGTCTTGGTTTTAGAGAAATAGGTATTTTTCATATTCATCCATGGTGCAGTCTATTTATCAAAACTTCGTTCCCTCTTTGGTAAGAAAAATATCTACATCTCAATGAAACATTCCTATATGCTGGCCTTACTCAACCAGTAAAATAGAAGCCTTTAAAAAATCTTTTAGACTAGTATATAAGTAAAGACTATTGACTGAACTATTTACTCTTATATATTTTTAATTTTGAAACCCATTACAAAACATCCTGGTTCTCATAAGATCATGTCACATAACTCCTAATATCTCTGTGCTCTGCCTGAAGGTATCCTTCAGAACAAGTTGAAACTCAGCCTAATCCTAAGTGAAGAATTCATTTGCTCAAGAGAGCTTTTTTGGGCACTGTCTGTGTGCAAAAACTGGGCTAGATGCTGGAACACAAGAATACACACACACACACACACACACACACACACACACACACACATGGCTTCAATAACAAAGTTCTTCAAAGTTTATTAGGAAAACTAACACAAAAGTATAAGATAAGTGTTATCCATGTTACATGATCAATACCATTTGGGCATGTGTACAAAGTGTTCATCTGGGAAGACTTTTGGAGGATGAGCAAAATCTGAGCTAGAATATCAAGGAGAAACACACATTTATTACAAAGCAAGTAAAGAAATGGAATTCTAAGCTGAGGAAAGTTTATGTGATAGGAAAAGAAGGGGGCAAAAAGAAGATACTGGGAAGTGATAAATACTTCACATTTTCTCAGAATATAATATACAGGGGAAAGAACAGTGGGAGATGGATTTTGAAAGGTAAAAAGGAATCAAATCACGAGGATTCTAGATACCACACAATAAAAAGAAGAGAGACAGTGTTTGGATTTTTTTACCAAATCCATTGAAGAGTTTTATTAAAGGGCTGTAGAAATAAAATTTGTACTTTATAAATCCCACTTTGGATGCACTATAGAGAAATAGAGGGGAAAAAACAGAGTCAGGGAAATGTGGTAATTTTAAGATCCTGTTTCAAATAGTTCACATGTACAGGTACACACATTCTCTTACATACACATCAAAGCTGGGTGTTTCCCACTATAAACTAAAAAGACAGATGCTCTTCATGGATGTAGGAATCAGCTGAGGTCACTGCAAAGTGGCATCTACTTCTTTCTGATCTGAAAGGTTTTCCTGTGTTTTAAAAATGTTGTTTTGATGAGAAATAATAAATATACTCTTGTTCAACAGATGCTTTCATAACGAGGGGAAAAAAAAACAAGTCACATAAAGGAAAGGGTATATAGTGATGCATCTCCAGGATTCAGGAATTCAGCTCATAAATGATTGCAATACTCTGCTAAAAGATAATCAGAGTAGAAACCAAATAGGGATATAGAGAATGAAATGTTGTGAGAGATGGTTAAGAGGACTGGGAGATTGATCAGACATTGGGCGAGAAGAAAAGAAAAAAATAGAGATGACTTTCATGTTTATTCTTTGGGTGATGGCACATACAGTAGAGCCTTCTACAATGGTTAGAAATATAGTTTAGATTCCAGAAATGTTTAGGTTGGCATGTTTTAAACCAAATCAACAAACATTCAATTTAATGTTGTGATTCTGAATCAGATATTTGGCATCGAAAAAAATGTACTTTGTGTTAGTAGTTGGCAAGCTAGCAATTTCCTCCGTGCCTACAATTGAACTACATAATTTACAGACCATGGAACATTTGGTTTCGGTTCTGAGCCAGAATAATAGTTTCAGTTGATGCCACTTTATAATACAGGATATTATATGAATAGTTATAATTAAGCAATTAGTTACGTTGCTCATGGCATAAAGTGAGAAGCACAAAGAAAGCCTCAAAATAGGTAAGCAATACTGCCAGTTGAATTTAGACTGTAGGTAAAGATGGGACTAAAACAAGTAAAGTCAATTACAAGTATCCTGATGTGATTAAATAACACTCGGAGGGATTTATAAAAATAGTTGAATAAAAGTATCCATTGCTCAGGATAAACTAATCTTAACTTTAGGACACAATTCATTTATTCATTCAACCTACAGAACACCTATTAAGAGCCAGACACTGTGCTAATAAATGCTGGGGATAGAGTCATAAAAACCACGGCCTCTGTAGTTTATAACTCAGACAAGGAGGCAAGTGTTCAATCATTACAGAAACCTATAATCATAAACTGTGAAAACCTATGAAGAAAGGTACAGTAGGCAGAAAAATGCCCATACCCCCAAAGCTGTTTACATACTAATTCCTAAGAACCTGTGAGCATATTATCTCACAATGCAAAAGGACTTTGCAAATGTGATTAAGTTGAAAATCTTGAGATCTTGTACTATATGGGACCCAGTATGATCACAAGGTCCTTAAAAGAGGGAGCAGGAAGCTCAGAGTCAGAGAGGGAGATGTCATGACAAAAGCAAAGAGTCAGAATCAAAGAAAGACTTGGAGATGCCACGTTGCTGGCTTTAAAGATGGAGGAAATTGCCACGAACTACGGAATGCCAGCCACTTTGAAAGCTGGAAAAGGCAAGGAAACAGATTCTCCCCCAAGAGCCTTTTTAGAAAGAGTGCAATCCTGATGACACAGATTTCAACCCAGTGGAACCCAATTTGACCTTCTGGCATCCAGAACCATCTGATAACATAGTGTGGTTTTGAAGTACTGTGACCTTTGTGATAAATTGCTACAGCTGCAATGGGAAACTAAGCCAAAGGTTCAAAAAACTATGTAGGGAATATACAACAAGATGATTTGCTTTGAAATCACCTATGTTAAACATGATTTTGAAATTCCAGTAGGCTCATGCCAATCTCCTTAAAATGTTTCTGTGGTTTTCTTTTTGCCATGAAAACAGAGCCTGTAACATGACAGACGAGGCCCTGATGATCCATTATGTGTGTGTTTTTCCAGTTTCATGGAAGGCAGCTTTCCCTTTGATCTCACCATTCCAGGCACACTTCTTTTTTTTCAGTTCTTTGAAATGAGCCACATTCCCTCCTTCTGGAAGGACATTAGACAAGGTGTGAGGTGCTCCCTCCTACAACCCCGCCTCTCCTCTAGTTCATTGCAGCCTATCTTTTAGATCTGTGTTCCACTGTTACCTCTCTACTTCTGTGAATGGTAGGTTAGTAAATGTTGGAGGAAATTTAAGCTTGTTTATATAATGAGGAAATACACAATTTAGAAAGGCAGAGGTAACCAACATGAAAACTCATAATCAATACAATGAGTTTTCTGAGAAGGTAGAAAGCCATGAGATTGAAGACAAAATACAAAGGGATTAGGAGAAGAAAACACATCTTTAGTTTTTTTTTTCCCTCTCTCTCCTTTGCTTGTTCATTCTCATCTTCCTGCTTTAAATCCAGTATGCCATTAGCTTTAGTATACATACACACACACACACACACACACACACACACACACACACACACTTATAGTATATATGTATTCTTTCTATCTACCTATCTATCTATAGTTATATATATATATATATTTCTATTTCAATGATCTTATTCATGGTTAACTTACTGGGTGGGAAACTATAGAGGTAACTGGGAGAAAGTGGTTATCAAACTGTGTAAGCCATGGGCTTGACCTTCAGTGACCAAAGGGAGAGAGGAAAATGAAGATCCCTATGGATCCCCAAAACATAAAGATGCTGCAGTTGAAATGAGAGTCCTCATTGAGCCAGTACAAAGACAAATCTGTCTAAGCAAGGCAGAGTAACAAAAATATCCCTGAATAATAGAGAATTGTGATCATCAGAAGTGAGAAATCAGCATGCAGTAAACAAATAAAAGTAAAATAAAATGGAAACTTTAGAGTAAAGAATCAGGTCCCAACTGCATGAAGAATAGAACTCTAAAAGAGACTATACTTTAGTATGTGTATTGGTTAAAGGATTATGGAAACAATAAGGTAATTGAAATAAAAATGGGCTAAATTGAAGGACAAAACAAATACAAATTCTAGAAATTATGTTTTCTTCATGAATTGACTTTTTTCATTATGAAATATGACTCTTTATCTTGAACAATATGCTTTGTACAGAAATCTACGTGTACACCAACTTCCATATGCCTTCATTTGCATGGAATATCTTTTTCCAGTCATTTACTTTCAAATTTCTGTATCTTTATATTTGAAGTGTATATCTTCCATCAACATCATAAAACTGGGTCTTGCATTTTATCAAGATTGACAGGATTTACCTTTTATAAAAGTGCTTAATCAATTTATATTTACTGCAAACATTGATGTATTTAAGTCTCCTGTCCCATTTGTTTTCTGTATGTTCCATGTATTTTTGGTTCCCTTATTCCTCTCTTCCTTTCTGCTATAAGCTGAATTGTATTTTCTGAAAGTTCACTCTACAGATTAAGGTAAACACTTTTCACTTACTCAGTTATGACAGAGCTCTCAGAGCTATATTAATTAGTTCATAATAGAAGGAATCTCATCTGCATAAATTGGGATGGGAAGAGCAGAGATGGAAAAACTTTCAGGGTCACTGAAGAGGCCCCAAATTGCATACACTCCAAATTAGAGGGGTTTATAAAAGCTTTAGATGTTGAACTAGGTTTTTGATGACTATCTCCAAAATCTTTCTGATGAAAATAGATTGACTTCATTCAAATCTTGCAAGGGAGGAAAGGATAAGTCTATTGGAGATGTTAAGGATAAGCTCTTTAACAACTTTAAATAATACCCAGGAGTAGATCCTGAAGCAAATGTGAACACAGCTCCCTCCTCTTTTTCTTTAAGCTTTAACAAAAAAAAAAAAAAGGGGGGATTTAATATACAAGCAAAAGTCAAATGGAAAATAGTCCTTTTGTCAAACCTTCTGCTCACTGAATATTTTTATGAGGCGGTGGAACAAAAATAGAATAAAACCTAGAATACACCAATGTCCTTACAAATAAAATAACTAAATGCTTAATCCCAGTCATTAAGGAATGTAACAAGAAACTTCATCTCAGGATACAAATGCATATACCATAAATAAAACTGACATGGGTTGCGGGAAGGAATACAATTGTCCAGTGTTAACTAAGACAGTTAAAGGGGGAAAAAAGTAGGCAATCAGTAAAGATGACCTAAGGGGGAATAAAATGCTCAATTTTTTGTTTTACATTTTAACCTAAAAAGAAATTTATCTAAATATTAGAGGACAATCTTGCAAGTTTTTATTTACACATATGCTACAAAACTAAGCATAAAGGGTTGTGTTCTTATATACCCTCAGCTTCAAGGTCAACAAACTGCTCAGGTGGCAGGTGTCTCTAATGACCCTCAGACACTCACTCTCATGTGTTTAACTGATTACATTCTTTCTTCCTTAGTGGCAGCACAGCTGCTAACTTCATAGACAGGGATATATTGTGCAAATTGCCAGATTCAATGTTCTCTTGATAGTGTCTTTCCTGAAATCCTTCGAGACTCTCCTATTCATAAGGTCATAGATAATTTGGACATTGACTTACTGGTATACTTGTATCTAAATCCAACCTAAATTGCAGAAAAGAACTGGAAAAGAACAAAGAACTGGAAATTCTGTGCACTAAAATGTCCACTGATATCAGCAGAATTGTGGAGGCTGAACCCTTGAAGATTCAGATAGACCCATCCAAAACCCTACTACAACACTCTTTAGCAACACTCTACTAAAGAAAGACCAAATAAATAAATGAAAAATAATAAAGATACATTCTATCTGTACCAGTTAATGTAATACTTTTATCATCCAAATTAAGAAACAGGCAAGGATATAGATTTTTTTCAAGATCATAGGGCCATAAATAAAATACTTATTTCCAACTTCCCTGTGGTACCAAAAACAAATACAGTTTTATATTTGGTGTCACATGAGGCTATATAATTTACAGTCATACACTGGTAGTCTGCTTTTTTTATTGTCCCTTTAGATCAAGATAATCCAATACCTCTCTGACTTCTCCTGGCAAGGTCAACAATATACCTGGACATTTATGCTTCAGGATTTACAGAGGTATCTCCTGAGTTTTTATGAGTTCTTTGCCAGGGACTTCACAACCTTACGATTCTATTTGACCCCATTGCTATTCAACCTGTGGATGGCCTTTGGCCATATGTAAAGATGATTTGAACTCGAGGGACATAAATGTTTCCTAAAATAAGTTACAATTTAATGAATCAAAGTGCATTAACTGAGGCATGAACTATCATAGGGAGGTAAATTACTTCAAAGTATCCCTAAGTCTCATTAGCTATGGTAGGCTAGGATTTCCCAACTTGTCTGAAATAGACACACGTCTTTAGGACTTAGATAAGTCTTCAGTAACCAAAAAGTTCATGCTTTTTCTTAAACTCATCAGAGAACGAGGTAATAAGGCAATGAACTGGACAAAAATAGAAAAGATGGTCCCCTGAAGGAAAGATTACCCCTAAGTTCTGGCGTAACTGAGTGGGGTGCAGAAACAGTGGCAGGAAAGGTTTAGTAAGGGTGATTGGCATATTTTTTGGAATCAGAGTTGCCAGCAAGGGAAGGAGATACTCCTAGGGGTGGCAAACACAGAAGTCTACACATGCTTTCAGGTTTTTCTCCATGAACTTAGCTTACTAAAATGATTAGACAAGTCCCAAGAAAGTCTGTTTAACATTGCATACCTTGGGGAGAGGAACAACAACCACTGCAGAAAGCCAAGAAATTTTTCTATTGGAACCCTTCTCTAAATCTCCTATGAAACAGAGCCTTAACTTGTGAAAGGAGAGGAAAGGCAGCAAACACGGTCATAATTAGAGCACTGGTGAAGATCTATTGCAGCCTGAAGAAAGGAACAGGGAAAAAGTGTCCTCTACCTTGCAGAGGGGCAGGGATATGTACTGGTGTCAGAGATATAACAGGAGAGGGGCCGGAGTACTAGAAAGATCACATCCCTGAAACTTAGGATATAATAACTATCTGTAGCTTAATCACATGCAGGAAGAACATCTCCCACTCCCAAACACAAGACTAACAAGCATCGAATAATAAGTTCACTGTAAAAGACATACCTTCTCTGAAGCACAGTTCAAAGAGGAGGCCTAAATCTGAAGATGGAGCAGCCATTGAGAAAAATCCCTCTGGCAAATCAGCTTCCACAATAAACACAAAGTATCCCTAAAGGATTTTGATGTCTGTGGTAAACGAAAAGTAACCATAGAAACCACAGACTTCAAACTCAACCCAACTCCTGAGATTAGCTCAAATCCCATACACAAAGAAAGCATCAAGAAAGGTGTGCCTATTTCCAGGTATAAACAGATTTACCTTGGTCTCTACTGTCCTCTGCAAAAGACAAGAAAAAACATAAAACGAAGAAACAAAGAAATTATTAAAATCATATCCACATATGACAGATGTTACAACTACTAATTTAAAATGATTATGATTAAAGTGTTAAAAGTTCTAATGAGAAAGCTGGGAAACATGCTAGATGAAATGATAATTTCAGCAGAGAAATTGAAACAAAAAATAAAATAAAATAAAATAAAATAAAATAAAATAGTAAAGTAATGTAAAGTAAAATAAAATAAAAGCACCAGTGGTGCCTGGCTGGCTCAGTCAATGGAATGTTAAGACTCTTGATCTCGGAGTCTGAGTTCAAGCCCCACGTAGTATGCAGAGATTACTTAAAAACAAAACATGAAAAAATAAAAATAAAAAACACCAGAATTAAATAACACAGCATAGAAAATGTTTGACAGGCTTATCAATAGTAGATTTAATATAGCCAAGGAGAGTATTAAGGAACCTGAAGATAGGTAAAGAGAAAATATCTAAACTTAATCACAAAAAAGGAGTAGAGGAAGAGAAAACAAATACAAAGTATCCAAGAGTGTGGGACAATATTAAATTCTCTGCCATACCCCTGAAGAAGAGACAGGAGAAGACAGAATAAATGTGAAGATGTGATAGTTTGTTTTCCAAAAATTAATAATAGAAACCAAATCCAAGATGCTCAGAAAACACCAAAAGGGAAAATTATCATTGAATTCACTCCAAAAGAAAAGAAAAATCAACACATATGAATGTGTCATATTATTATATTCAAATTGCTCAAATAGAAAACAACTCTTGATGGAAATTAGATTAAGAAAAAGACATTTACAGATGAAGAGATAAGAATTATAGAAGACTTCTCTTCAGAAGTCATGCAAACTAAAAGACAAAGTGGTGACACATTTAACGTGCCAAAAGACAAATATCTCAGCCCATAACTCAACATCCAGTGGATTATCTTTTTCTTAATGAAGAGGAAATAAAGTCTTTTTCAGACTAACAAATAATGAGGAAATTCATTGCCAATTCACTTACTCTCCAAAAATATTAAAGATGGTTCTTTAAGCAGAAAGAATATGAGACCAGACAGAAATTTGTATTTACATAAAGTGATGAAGAACACTCAAAAATGTATGCCATTGCCTTCCAAAACTTGACCAATAAAAATCAATTCTATCTCTCAACAAACCCACTGTTTTCCAGATCCTGGATCCAGATCTCAGGTATTCTGTACTGTGTTTTTCATTTCTACCATGGTCATTTCATTCTTTCATAGACGTTACACCTCTCCTCTGGAAACATCCTCTCCTGGTTACCTCTTTCAAACACGTTTAGGACTCTGAAAAAGTGGCTTTTTTTCTAATGATACAGGAATAATAAAGTTAGCTTTTCTTGATCAAGAAGTTTTATGATGGTCTTCTTGTTTGAAAGTCAAAATAAATATGCAAAACCTCAAAATTTTTAGCATAAAACACAGGAGGATGTGTTTATGACCTTAGGTAAGGCAGGGTTTCCTGATGAAAAGGTGTATAAAGTCAACCAAATTGACAAATGATTTCACCATTCCTAGTGAAGTGAAAGACATGCATACCACTCAACCTAAGAATTCTACTTTGTTACATTATATGAATTAATTCACACAGAAGGAAGCATATACAATCATGTCCGTCACTGTATCATTTATAATGGTGAAAATGTGGGAGAAATATACCAGAACCTCAGTTGAGAAAGCTTAAATTGCTATATGATGACAAAATAGAATTCTGTCAAGCAGAAATATTAATGCATATCTAATATGAATAATATTAAAAATATTTTATAATTGAAAGGTTATATATATGCAATGTAATATACATATAACAGGCCTCCCTTACCCACAGGGGATAGCTTCCAGGTCCCTCCATATACCTGAAGCCACAGACAGTATTGAATCTTATATATATATATATACCATGTTTTATTCTATACATGCAGAGCTATTGTAAAGTTTAATTTACAAACTAGATGCAATAAGAGATTAACAACAATAACTAATAATAAAATAGAATAATTATAACACTATACTGTAATTAAAGTTATGGGAATGTGGTCTCCCTCAAAGTATTTTATTGTACTGTACTCATCCTGATGATGATGATATGAAATGATAAAATGCCTACATGATGTGTTGATGTAAGGTGAATGATGTAGGCATCCTGATGAAGTATTAATGCAGGTACTGTAAACATATGAAACCATTATATAGTAAGTTGAGTTATATAAAGTTGCTCTTTTTATAGACCAAATAAAGTCAACCATCATCAGTTTCATGGCATTCAATCTAATCTAATTTTTTTTCTCTAAATTTTATTTATTTATTTATTTTGAGAGAGACAGAGACAGCCTGAGTGGGGAAGGGGCAGAGAGAGGGAGAGAGAGAATCCTAAGTGGCTCCATGCTGTCAACACAGAGCCTAATGCAGGACTTGAACTCACAAAACCTTGAGATCATGACTTGAACCAAAACCAAGAGTCAGACACTTAACCAACTGAGCCACCCAGGCACCCCCAACCTAATCTAACATAAAACACATTTAAAAAAATAGTATATATTGTCTGTATATATTGTTATTGGTAACTAGCTGACAATTTACTAGCTAACCAAATTGCTTGACCTTATAGTATGTGTCAAGCATGATTATAAGAATTTTACATGTATTAATTAACTTAATCTTCACAATCACCCTATGAGGTAGATACATTAATACACTTATTTCTATAGAGAAGGACACAGAAATTGTGTAACTATTTAATGAAAAGAAATAAAAAACCATGTCTAAAAGGAAGTAATCTATCTTATCGTAGAGTTTACTCATAGAGAAGAAGGTGGGTGGGAAGATATTGTGGGGAGGGTGGAGAGGGGTTTATGTATTATTACAAACCAACAAACAAATAAAAAACAAAGAGGATGAGAGATCTAAAGTTAATATGAAAAAATGCTATGATCTTTATTTCTTGACAGTTCATAATTGTCTATCATATTATTTTTTATACTTAATGTTTGAGATTTCTCTTTTCTCTCTCTCTCTCTCCCTCTCTCTCTCTTTTTTACATTTCAGAAGAAAGACAACCATACTCTTTGTGCATTGCTCTCCCATTATTCCCAGCTTTTCCTCTAGCAGATACTGGTCTTTAAGTGATTTTCAAAGTCCTCCAGAACAGCCCTTGATAATAACAGGTGACACTTAAATGCCAGAAAAGCATCTGTTAAAAGTACAAAGGAAAGAGATTGCACCTGTGTGGCTCAGTCAGTTAAGCCTCTAACTTTGGCCCAGGTCACGATCTCACGGTTCCTTGGTTCGAGCCCCACGTTGGGCTTTGTGATGACAGCTCAGAGCCCGGAGCCTGTTTCAGATTCTCTCTCTCTCTCTCTCTCTCTCTCTCTCTCTCTCTCTCTCTCGCTCCCCTGCTTGCACTCCATGTCTCTATGTCAAATAAACATTAAAAAATTTTTAAAAGAGATTAAAAAAAAAAACAAAAAGAAATTTCCTTCCCCCCAAAATATATTCCATCTCTGCAAGTACTTGGGAATTTCTCAGTATATATTGTAGAATTCCAAAAATCATAGACTTATTTGACTTCCTGCACATGAAAGATAATTGCTCTTTGAAATTCCTCAGCTGAAAAGCAGTAGAAGTGGAAAACTCAGGGTAAGTAAACTAACCACAGGGAAGTAATCAATTCACAAAACTCAGACAATGAAAATGTAGCACAGGCACATCTCCAAGTTAGGGTAAGACCATACTCAGTGCCTCTCTTAATTAATTAAGTTTTTTTTTTTATTGAATTTGACATATAACATTGTGTACTTAGGGTGCAAAATATGTCATTCTGATATATTCATATATTGTATAATGATCAGTATTGTAATGATATTTATCACATTACATAATTATAGTAAAATATTGTCTGAATTGGTAACACTGTGCATTAAACCACTATGGCTTATTTACTGCTAGTTAAGTGTGAATCTAGTTAAGGGTCAAAGAACAAATACAGGAAAGATATGGCTGATTCTCCTCCTATGTAATTTTCTTTTAGATGAATTAGTACAAGGTTTACAGGAAAAAGATTTTATTTTTTATTTTAATTAATTTATTTATTTATAGCACAGTGGGGGAAAGGACAGAAGGAGAGAGAGAGAGAGAGAGAGAGAGAGAGAGAATCCAAAGCAGGGTCCATGTTCACTGCACAGTCCCATACGGGACTTGAACCCATGACCCTGAGTTCATGACCTAAGCTGAAATCAAGAGTCAGATGCTCGACCAACTGAGCCACAAAGGCGCCCTGTGGACAAAGATACTTTTTAGCCACAGTGATTGTGTTTGAATTGTAACTATGCAAGGACAGGCCGGAAAGGCTGGGGTCCCTTGGAGGTACAAGTCCCGTAGGATATTTTTCCTTCAGTGAGGCCGGAACAAGCCATCTTCTGGGCAGAGCAATTCTTCCTGGGAGGCATCCCAACACTGCTGATAGAGTAAATTAGAGCCTCAGGCTGCTTCTCTGACTTGGAAAGGTCTGGGGAGGATGGATTCAATCACTGAAAAGTGGTTTGTTCTTGTTCTTCACTTTTATCTTTACATGACCTGCTTGCTCTGTCTTCCTCCCCTCTTCTCAGCGGCTGTCTTTTCCTCAGTATTAGAGGTGCAACTACTCTGAGTGCTTTATCATTATCACCTGATTCTTCTTGAGGGACCATATGTAAGAGACGGTTACCTGGGACTAGAACCGATCTGTGTTTGTGGATTAAAATGAATTTGGTGTAAGCAGCACTGTACTTTCACAAGTGAAACAATCTTGAATATCATACTCCGATTTTGATTCTTCATTAATATGCATGATGGTTTTAGACATGTTTCATACAAAACAATGACTCTAAGGGAAAGAATCCTCATCTAAAAGATCTTTCAGCCTGAATCTCAAAGATTCAGTGTCCCTTGTAATCTCTTTCCTTTTCTTCCTGTTATTTAGCAAAACATATTTGGGGTCTTTAATCAGTTTATGTATTTTTGTATTATATAGCCTGATTTTCATAAAATTTTAACTCCCACTCCTGATAAGAAACATATTGTATATAATATTCGTACACATATGTGTGTGTGTGTGTGTGTGCGCGTGCGTGCTTCTTTATGAAACAAAAGTTTCAGGGACGCCTGGGTGGCTCATTTGGTTAAGCGTCAGACTTCAGCTCAGGTCATGATCTCATGGTCTATGAGGTGGAGCCCTGCGTTGGCTCTGTGCTGACAGCTCAGAGCCTGAAGAAGAGTCTCTCTCTCTCCTCCTCCCCCACGCACACATGCTTATACTCTCTCTCTCTCAAAATTAAATAAATGTTAAAAAAAAAAGCTTCATGGAGCAATACTTACCTTTCTATGTCTACTGCACTCTTATATATCCACTCGATTCTTTTTCAATTAAAAAAGTGTTGGTGCTACTTCACTAATTTCATGACCTAACACCAGATTGCAGACTATATTTTGCAAAGCATTCATTAGCCCACATAGATATAAATTGATCTTATTAAAGCAAAGAACATATATAATACTATATATAACACAACTATAACACATGCAGTATATATGCACTATGTGTATATAGCATATATGTATAATATATGGTAAAACTTACATAATTTATATATAATATTATATACTATACCTAGTATTATTCAATTTAGAAACTCTCATTTCTAAAATTTTAACTGTAGTCGTGAGATAATGTATGTTAGATGGCCATTCAAAACATTATTTTTGCTGGTTTTGATCTAAATCAGAACTTTATGCAAACAATAAAATGATTTGATAAGATTGGATGACCTCAGAGGGAGATGAAAATATGGTAGAGCTTATTCCAAAATCGATACGCATCTAAGTATATTCAGCTATCTTTATATAAGATATCCTTTCAATTCTTCCTTAATGATAAACTGGTGAAGACCTTCAGTCAAGTGTGATTAAAAAATAGTCTTTCTACATTGAAGATTCTCAATAAACGCTAGTTCCTATTTAATCTTCACTGTGTATCGGTCATTTTGAGTCCCAGCTTTACAGATAGCTGCAGAAGATACCATTAGCTCAAAGCACTGAGATTTTTGTTTCCATGGGATGATTCTGTTTACACCTAAAGAATAATGGGGACTTGTGCTAGATTCTTCAATTAACTTGAGGTTTTCACGATACTGGCAATAAACTCACGATAAGCTACAGACAGTTGTCTTATTTCTGCCTTCCTTATATTTCTTTACATTTTCCCCCACTGTGGTTGCAGCTAAAGCAGAAAAGTGCTGGTGTTAGCTTACAGTTTCGCCTGCTATTGGAAAATACTGGAGCCATCCATGACAAATGTGCAGCAAAAAGTGAAAGGAGTTTTCCTGCTTGTGAAGAGCAATGTTAGAAAGTCCACCTAGTCATGACAGATCTATGCATCATATCTTATTCGTATAGTAAATAACTTTTTACTTAAATGTAATAAAATGGCTTTTTCTAAAACTTAGTGTTGTAATTATTACTTTTGTTTACTGCACATCCACAAAGAAGAAGATTAAACTCACATATTTTGAAGATAAGGCAATAGGTCAAATCCTAAACCCAGAACCTAATTCCCTAGCAGCCTATAGGAGTTGAGAGAGAATGCCGGGTTGTTGTATAGACCTCTTTATGAGCCATTGGAAGAGTACTTCAATGACATTCGAAGAACTGCATTTTAGAAAGATTACTCTGATTGCAGCCATCATACCCAAGGTCAAAAACAAGAGGAGAAACAAATTCCATCACTTTTTAGCTCCACAGTTAATAACTTCTAAAGCACAGTAAATGAAGGATAGCTGGGTGCAATGCAGAGCAATGTAGGAACACACAAAGAAGGACCAAGTCTTTAGATGTAAACAGAGCTGATTAAGGAGCACTCAGTTTTATTGAAAACCAGCCACTTGGTCCCTGATTGAGTTTTCCACAGTTAAAGGCTCAGGGTTAGAGGAGATAAGTACAGATTCTCCAGAACTCACCCAGAGAAGAGTGAGCCAGTTTCTTCACTTTATTCTGCTTTTTCTAATAACTCTCCACAAAAATATGAATATTAGGTATCATGGGCATAAATGTTTAAATGACATAGAATAACTGCATGGAGGAATTAGAACAATAATTACTTAGGTATAATTAGATTCCATACTCATACATCAGAATTATAATAAGCTATGCATACATTTGAATCTGAATGGTTTCGAGGTTTTACACTTGCTTCTCTCTGCTATACTTAAAGATTTTTTAGTATCTGATTTATTAAAAGATACTGTGGGTCCTGAATTTACAATTACCTGAAAATATCTAGATGAATCAACTGACCTGGAGTGTTTTTGAATGGAATGTTTTCAAAGGAAAATCCAGTTAAATCTGGTAGATTCATTCAGCTGGGGTGCCAAGAGTGGAAACAATGTGCAACAGAATCACACTCACCTCAACTACGCCTTGCTTTGTGTAGTGCCTTACAGAGAAGGATACCATACCGTTGGACACCATGTGGATGCTTACCCAAGTGAAGTTATTGACAAGAAATCCACCTACCTTCTTACACTTTTTAAATGTTTATTTTTATTTTTATTTTTGAGAGAGACAGACAGAGTGGGAGCAGGGGAGGACAGAGAGAGAAGAGACACAGAATCGGAAGCAGGTTCCAGGCTCCATGCTGTCAGCACAGAGGCCGAGGCAGGGCCCAAACTCACGAACTCTAAGATCATGACCTGAACCAAAATCAGACACTCAGCTGACTGACTGAGCCACCCAGGCACCCCAGAAATCCACCAACCCTCTAAGGTGACCCTCTAATGTGCTCCTTCCTACCATTTCCCCAGCAATTTTTTTCAACAGTAAGTTTTTATATACTGACTAGATAAGCTAATGTGGTTTTCCTTTTTAACACTAAATCAAAATCTCCCCCACCAAAAAATCCTCCCTTGGAAACCATAGGCTTTCTTTTCTCACCAGAGATGTTTTCTACTTATGCATTCTTTCAACACACATTCACTGGGCTTCACTCACGTAATTTAATAATGAGCATTCGCTGTTCATCCTCCTGCATGTCATCCCTATGCTAGCCTCTGAGACTATAGAAAAGAAAGGCACAATCCCAACTCTCATTGCTCATATTTGACAGAATGAGCAGAGTAGCAATGTGCTAGAGTATCATTACTTCTGTGTGATACTGGCAAAAGGGTTTGAGTAGAACCCAGAGAGCTAGAAGTCTGATGACTGATTCTAATATCACCCAGACAAAACTGCTCATGATATGGATTGAACTGTGACATCAGATGACCTACTTTGCAGTCTACTCAAGCCGACTCTGTTTAAAGCCTAAGAGAACAGCTGAATCTGGCTCAGAAATTTCATATTGGATTCCAAAAGGGCTTAGTAGTTCCATGCAGCTATGGCTAGATTTTCATTTAAAGGTTTAGACCATCTGTCCACTTATTTCTCAATGAGCTGCTCACTTCATGGAAACAACTTTTATTTTTTTAATGAGTACTCTACATGTTAAATGACACAGTTATCAAATCAAGTAGACAAGAAACTTCAGAAATGTACAAAAAAGAAGCTTATGATTTAATAACACCATGGAAATGTCTTGATTAACTTAAGTGTAGTTTTCTTGTAGGGATAATAAAAATTATACATATATATATATATAATTCCTTTTTAAAAATGTTTAATGTTTATTTTTGAAGGAGACACAGAGCGGGAGCTGGAGAGTGGCAGAGAGGGAGACACAGACTCTGAAACGGGCTCCAGGCTCTGTTCTGTGAGCACAGAGCCCAACGCAGGGCTTGAACTCACGAACCATGAGTTAATGACTTGAGCCGAAGTTGGACACTTCACTGAGGCATCCCCTATAATTTCTTTTTAATAAGCAGTGTAGGGGTGCCTGGGTGACTCAGTCACTTAAGCATCTGACTCTTGATTTCAGCTCAGATCATGATCTCATGGTAGTAGGATTGAGCCCCCATTAGGGATCTGTCCTGGGCATGGAATCTGCTTAAGCTTCTCTCTCTCTCCTTCTGCCCCTCCCCAGCTCTTGCTCTGTCCCACGTGCCCTCTCTCCCTCTCTCAAATAAGTAAATAGATAGATGAATAAATAAATGAATATTCAAATAAATAAATAAAAATTAAAAATAAAATAAGCAGTGTAAAATCCTCTTACAGATTGAAATGAAGGGGCTGAGGTGGAGGTCAAATATAATGCATCTGAGTTGTAGGCAGATATGTTTGGAGTCGTGGCCATTGATGAGTGACTGACAAGCAGAGAAGAGATAAATATGTATGCAAAGGATTTCAATTATTCATGTTTCTTAGGAGGCAGCCCGGGTTTAACCTAATGGCATCTCATTTCTTGTCTGTTACACTGGGAAGTGGTCTAGCAGGTCTAGAGAAGAGAGTCTTTTCCCAAGAAAATTCCTTTGTGGCCCAGAGTACGGAGAAAGGATAGCTCACACTTCACAATCGTTCCTATGAGGGAAGGGAAGGCTGGAAAATCCATGTTGTTTTGAATAAAGAATATTCAAGTGCATTTAAATCACTTATCTAAATTTATTATGATAAAATCATGAATTATGTTCACTCTACATGTGCAATTAGATGGCACAACAGATGGTGAAGATTTACAGAAACATTAACATTCTGGATAAGACAAGTTTAATAAATTTGTCGATGGAAGTCTCTGGGGCTATGGGGAAATGTTTACATGCCAAATAAGATGGTAGCTAGGTTTACAAGAAGGCACAGACCCAGTGAGGGGGATTTTTGCGTTTCTGCTACCAAATTCTGCATCCTGGATTTGCAAAGGTTTTTACTGTCGTGAGAACTCTAGATAGTTTCAGAATTTGTTTCACTGGAGCCCACACATTATGCTGAGAGTAGAGCTGCCAGAAAAGATGTCTGTGAGCAAAAACTGGGAAACATCTGTCTTAGAATAGTCCCTAAACTCAGGAGCATCAGGGCATCTGAGGTTTTGCTTCTCTTTGAAACACAAATCATGGAAACTTATTCAAATCAGAGCCATTCCCAGTCAGCACTCACAGCTTTTTCAGGCCACTCAAGCTGTACACTTTAACAAGTCATTGTTCATTCGCTCATTCAAACAAACAAACAAAACATTTATTCACCGTTCCCTATTTCAATAGCACAATAGTAAATTTTATGCACTTTATGTAGGGAAAAAAGTCCACTCCCTAAACATTGTATTTACATGGTAAGAATCCAGAATCCCCTTTATAATGGATTTAGCTTCATTAGTAAAAATTCTCTCTTGAGTCACTTTTGATTGATTTTTTTCTCATTGGCAGTGAAAAGCACAGCCATAGATCACTCTAAATATATTTTTTTGCATAGTCACTAACATTTAATTAAACGAAACCAATAAACAAAAACAATACAATTTTAAGAAAAAATGTCCAGTGAGCCTTTCTTATAAGAGTGTTTTCAATGTTGTACATCAACTCTTAAAAATTTTATAAAACCATATATCAAACTAGGGCTACATGATGTCTTTTAAAGGAAATTCAGGGACGTAGGTCAAAATTCTAGCCTCCGGCTTTCAAATGTGAATGGTTGGGGAATGTTCAGAGTCACTGGGCTAGCAAAGGGTGGGGATTAGATTACCAAATCGGCTGTTGGACTGAAAAGTTTCTCTCTAAACATCTCTGCTGTACTTTGCTAGCAATCCTGCCTTTTTTCCTTATGGGTGGGAAGCACCACATACTGAGTTATTTCATTTTAATAATGGCACCAACGAAGCTATAGCTCCTGTTAAGTTGCTGGAATATGTTCTGATTTCCACCCCACTTTTGAATATTAATATCCTATTTGTCTTAACCCCAGCACCCTGGCTGAGGCAAAAATCTGAAATTATATTTCCCCCAGCATTTATCTGACCACAGGATTGGCACCACTGTACCCCTGGCATGAGTATTTCAGTCCCTGATGTTCTCACTAATAGATTTTCCATCTGTTACTCTGTCATTTCATCGGTGTATGACTATATTACTTTATGTAGCAGTGGATCAAGTCAATGAAGACAGGCTCTCCAGCCACACTCTGGCAGGGTAATTTAGTTAGAAACCTGCCCCATTCAATATCTGATACCTTCTGGGGCCCCGGGGTGACTCAGTCAGTTAAGTGTCTGACTTTAGCTCAGGTCATGATCTCATGGTTCATGAGTTCAAGCCCCACGTCGGGCTCTGTGCTGTCAGCACAGAGCCTAGACCCTGCTTCGGATTCTGTGTCTCCCTCTTTCTCTGCCCCTCCACTGCTTGCGCTATCTCTCTCTCTCTCTCTCTCTCTCTCTCTCTCTCTCTCCTCTCTCTCTCTGTAAAAAAATAAATATTTAAAAAAATTAAAAATATATATCTGATACCTTCTACATTTGCTTCAGCAATAAACTAAAAATGATAAGGTACCTAATATTAAGTAAGATGTAGAGCACAACTTTCAAAGTAATTGGTTGATTTTTTAGTATGGAAAATATTCCAAATATCTTACTGCAATAAACAAGAGCACAGTAAGAACACAGAAGACAAAATGGACTGGAAGATCCATCTTGATAAGTAAACCAAAGATATATGAGAAAAGAGAAAAGTAAAAATGTGTACAGTAGAAATCCATTAAATCCCAAACTGGTGATATTTTCAGAAAATCAAAAAAAAGTTGGTATCAAAAGTTAGGTAAGATGCAGATCTATCTCGAGAAAACAGGATAAGAAAAATTAGCTAATCCTGTTGAACTTGGTCCTAGTAATAAGTTAACAATCCACATTTGCTTTTAAAAGACAAAAATAAATGTATATGTCACAGCTAAATAGAAAACACATTTACAAATAATACATAGAGGAAGAAATACATACTTTGACTGAGTAAAAGTTTGTTCTGAATAGCAAAATATCCAAAATCCTCAGAAATGAAAAATAACCTATTATCATTAAAGTAAATGAAACAAACTCAAAAAATAAAAATAAAACAACGAAAAACCTCAGGAAAAGCACCAAGCAGAAACTATTATATACATACTTGCTTTTAAGTCTTTAAGGGACAGAAAATCTCCAAGCTACTTAAACTATTAGAGAACATTTAAAAATAAAAATCTTTCAAATTCATTTTACTGATTTCATACAGCCTTAATATTAAATTACAAAGGCAACACAATATAAAGAAAATTATGAAACCATCTATTTTACAAATATAGATGCAAAATGTTTGCCTCCAGATCTCAAAAAATCAAAGTCCAGCAAAATAGACTCCGAACTAAGTGGAGCATGACATAGCATGACAAAGTGGAGCTAATTCCAAGAATGTAGGGGTAATGTAAAATCTGAAAACACTGCATTGAATCAATAAGCTGATAGTGAAAAGTCACTGTCTTGGAAAGGCTGTAAGAATATTAGGTAAAATGAATGTAACTATCTTACTTGATTTCCCGACAGAAGAGATACTTTTATTTTTTTAATTTTTTTTGTTTAAAATTTTTGTTAATGTTTATTTATTTTTGAGAGAGACAGACCAAGAGTAGGGGAGGAGCAGAGAGAGAGGGAGGCACAGAATCCAAAGCAGGCTCCAGGCTCTGAGTTGTCAGCATAGAGCCCGACAAGGGACTCAAACTCAGGACTGCGAAATCATGACCTGAGCCAAAGTCGGATGCTTATCTGACTGAGCCACTCAGGCACCCCAAGGACACTTTTAAACAGATGGCCTTGCATCTACTACAGGAACTACCATGGAACTTGGGCTTTGAGTTGCCAGGCCATTCTGATCATGGGGAGGGGTTACAGGGAACTGAAGGTGGAGACCAGAACACTGAATTAAAGATGGACTCCAATCCCAATCAAACACTTCAACATTAGAAAGAGACCAGAAGAATACCAACCTGTCATCATTATTATCTTTAAGTGGAAGAAATACCCAGCCAATTTATATTTTCTACCTTTTACAAATGCCAAAATTACCATAATGAGTATATATTACATTTATAATGGAAAAATTGTTTACAGAACTGTAATTGAGTATTATGGTGGGGGGGAAGACTGTTCTCAACTTATAGAGTAGCTCATCTAGAGTGGTTCTGTTTCCATCTATTCTCAATGTCTTAAATGATAGAACTCTCATTGTTTTATTTTCAAGAATTTCTGGATATTTTTAATATAATATCTAGAAACGATTCCTATTCTTCACCCTAAATTTTTCTTTTATTAATGTCTTCCCCTGGCCTTTGAAAAGTCATTTCAAAAATCTCTAAGAAGTCAACCTCTTTATACACAGTAAAGGTCTGTGTTTCTTAAATAACTTTAATCTTAATACTTTTTGCTGTTTTTTAAGGCATTCCCCTTCCTATCAGTTGACTTGCTTTTCTTTCTCCCTCATGCTATCTACAGAAATCCTACTTTAATTATACCACTTATGAAACTTCAAAAGAAAACCTCTGCACAATAGATTTATTCTTTTGCGGATTAATTTTACCTGTTAAAATAAGTTTTCTTTGTTTACAAGGTAAAGAAACCCAGATGGACTTGAGTTTTATTGAACTCTTTTATTGAAACATCTAGATTTCAGTTCAGGCTTTTTGAAAACCAGGCTTGGTATGATGGAGGTCAGTCACTACATTTTTTTTCAGATAGCAACGCACACATGCCATCATTCTCCCAACTTTTATTCTTGTATTGAAGGTATTTCTAAGAAAGGGGATATGTTCCCTCTTCCCATGTAAATATACAATACTGCTCTAAAATCCCTTAAATTAAACTGAATGAAAGATAGTAACTTAAATAAAAATCAGCCTGGACAGGGAATTAAATTAATCACGTACCTATAGTCAAAGTTCAGAAAATAAAAGAAAATACAATCTTAAAAGACTCCATTTTATTAAGGATAAGAAGAAATCTGAGCTCTACACCACAGAATAATATCATAGCATTTCTGCTATAATTTTTAAAATTTAATTTGCTAACCACCCTGCTAGCATTCATTGGCTTCCCGCTGCACCTTAAATAAAATCCAAACTCCAAATCCAAACAAGAGCCACGATGTATTTCAAGCTTACCTTTGTAACTTCATCTCCTGACACATTCCACTCCCCGCCCACCACCACCACCATTTTGGTTGCTTTCTAGCTCCTGGAGTACACCAGTCATTCCTGCTTCAAGGCCTTTGAATTTATAGTTCCTATACCCAGAATGTGTTTGTCCCCACTTCATTAGCCAGCTCCTTCTCATCTTTCAAGGATGAAAGCACTCCACTCCAACAGATTGTCCTTTCATTACTTACTTTTCAATCTCTGTACCCCCCTTGTTTCTTTCTAAGCATCCATCACAATTTGCAATTACATATGTATTTATTGGGCTTCTTAATGTTTGTCTCCCTCTCTAGATGCTAAGGACCAAACCACTAAGCATCAAGCAGAAAGTTAGCATATAGTTTATTGTCAATAAACATTTGGTAAGTGAATGACCAAAAATACATACAGACAGACATACAGACATACAAATTATATCAATGAGAGGACACTTTAAAAGCTCTCTGTAATAAGCCATGGCTTAATCTTACAGCAAATATTTTTTAACCTCTCTTCCTGCTGAGTGTATATGCAAAGTTCAAAGCAATATATAATGATTAATAGAAACAATAAGGTTCATAGAGTCACAGAATATTAAGATCAAAAGATATTTGAAATGTCTCGCTTTATTTTTCTATTCTTTTCTGGAGCTTAGTAGTAGGAAGACCTAGATAACATTCAGAATACAAGAACAGGAAACCTCTAAGCAGCAGTCCTAAAATCTAAAATGAGAGGAGAAAGACTAGAAGTTGTCTCCCAGAAGCTGTCAAAAGCTAAAGGTGAAGTTAAAAGGAAGGAAAGAAGGAAGGAAAAAAGGAAGGAAGGAAGGGAGGAAGGGAGGGAGGGAGAGGGAGAGAGGGAGAGAGAGGAAGGCAGAAAGAAAGGAAGGAAGAAAGAAAAAAAGAGCTGGACATTTAAAAGTGAGTCCTAAAATTCTCTGTTTGATCTAGCCCTGCCTGTCTCTCTACCCATCATCCACTGTTCTTTCATTCACTCTGAATACCACCTACATCGACATTTTCAAATAATCATTTTTAAAATAATTAAATGAATTAAATTTGATTAAAGTACGACCTAAAAAATAAATAAATTTTAAATAAATAAATATAATTTTAAAATAAAATTCTCATTATTTTAGGGGAAAAACGCTTTGTACCTCAAGAAGTTTGATCACATAGTTTTCACTCCCTGAAATGATTTTCCTTTTAGTCCGGTGACCCTCATGCCCTATAAACCTCACCTTAAAATAGCACCTCTTTGGGCCATCTGGGTGACTCAGTCCATTAAGTGTCTGACTTTTCATTTCAGCTCAGGCCATGATCTTACGGTCGTGAGAGGTCATGAGATTGAGCCTGGTGTCAAGTCTATGCTGGACATCGAGCCTGCATAAAATTCTCTCTCTCCCTCTCCTTCTCTCCCTCCTCTCCTCTCTCTCTCTCAAAAATAAACACTAAAATTTTGTTTAAAAAATCAAGTGCCCCTGTTTTATTCTGTTGTGGCACTCCTAATTTTCTCATATAAAATCTATGTTACTTTTTGCTTGCGTGGTGTCTCTGTGTGTATCCCCTTATTTGACTTATTTGTGATATATTTTCATCTACTTTCTTCACCACGTGCATTAGTTTTGGAGGGCTGCCTTTACAAAGTACCATAGGTTGTGTGGCTTTGAGAGCAGAATGTTATTTCTGCACAATTATGAGAAGCTAGAAGTCTCAGGTCAAAGTGTCCACAAGACTGGGTTCTTCTAAGCCCTTTCTGCTGGCTGGCAGGTGGCCACTTTCTCTCCATATCCTCACTGTCTTGTCCCTGTGCATCTTTGTGTCTCAATCTTTTTTTATATATAAGAATATTAATTATATTAGAATAGGGCCCACCCTAAAGATTTCATTTTAACTTAGTTATACCTTTGAAGACCCTATCTCCAAATTACAGTCACATAGCCATATTCTGAGGTCCTTGGGGTTAGGACACTTTGTTGGGGGTGGGCAGGGATGAAATTCAGCCCATAACACCACTGTATTCCCAGCACCTTCCTCAGACTTGGTATACAATGGATGCCTTTACAAAACAAAACAAACACCAAAAAAGATGTTTGTAAAATAAATGAATAATTTAGTGCAATATTTCTTTGTTCAGTTAAAAGGAAAAAGGAATAAATCATTTTTCCCCATTTTTTTATGAAATCTTCTAAAACACCTTTTCAAAATTGTACTTCTAGTAAAAATATAGTGATTTTGGCTTTTACATATTAAACAGCCAAGTTTTCTCTGAAAGATTCAGGTAGGTTTCTTTTAAATGAACACCTCAAAAAAAGATAATCCAATAAACTTTTCAGCCTGAGGAGCAAAAGAGATAAATCTTGAGGCTAAAACCTATGCACGATTTCAAAGACTGCAATGTTTTTAAACACAGTGTTTAGCCTTAGTTGTATCAGACATGTGAAGAGTTTGTAAATTGCATCTTTCTTATAAATTAAGTCATTGCTCTTAAATTTGTGAAGTAGATGCATTTGGAGTTGGATCTTGTTAGGTCAATAATCAGATAATACCTTTATAGCTTTCTCTGTGTTTTAGAATAATTATGGGAATAACCATAAATATTAATTCCTATTCAATATGTATGTACTTTGGAATCCTGAGGTGTGAATAGCAATATCTTATTATGAGAACCAGAGTATTCATTAAGTGCTTTTGGATACTCTTTAGAGAGTACATTAAAATTCAAGTGTTACTATGCATAAGGGTAGTCTGCAAAACTCAAAGAAAGATTTCAGAAGTAACCACTGAATATATTACTGGAGTAAAAACTTATTAATCAAAATATCAACATGAAAGAAAAGAAGGTCAAGTGGTTACATGAAGTCAGGTTTTTTGAAAATAAACTCAAAAGGATACTATAATACAAAAATTATATTGCAGTCTTCCAACAATACATTGTTTTTATCAATGCAGTTCACCCAGAAATGCTTTGATGTTGCTATTTTGCTTTGCATTGTTATTTTGTTCTGTTTGATTTTGTTTTGTTTTTATGCTGGTAGAGTGTTTGCATACATTATAAAACACCAGAAAAGAAACATTTTAGAAATACTCCTATGCGCTGGGATGGTTTTAAAGTTTTTTAATTGTACTTTTTAAGTGTCATATACAATTTACTTTTTCTTTTGATGTACATTTCTATGAATTTAAGGTATGTATAGATACTTGTAACTATGCCTGTAATAGGACAGAAAAGTTCCATTACTCCTCAAATTTTTGATGTTATCTCTTTATAGTTAAACCCTGCCCTTAAACCCAACCCCCAGAATGCAGTGATGCTCTCCCCATCTATTTGAGAATGTCCTGTAAATGCAAGTACATCTTGTTTAGCCTTTTGAGACTGCCTTCTTTCATTCAGCAGAGTACCTTTCAGAGTCATCCAACCTGTTGTATGTATCATAGTTCATTCCTTGTTATTCCTGAATAGTGTTCCATTTTATGGAATCATCACAATATATTTACTCATTCTCCCACTGAAGGACATCAGGTTGTTCTTAGTGCTGGCAATATAAATATAGCTGCGATAAACATTAAAATGTAGTCTTTTGTGTGAATGTAAATGTTCGTTTCTCTAAGATAAATGCCTAGGAGTAGGATTGCTGGGTCAAATGCTAAGTGTATTTTAAATTTATAAGAAACTGTCTAATTATTTTCCAGAGTGGCTGTGAAATGTTATATTCTTACTACAATATCTGAGAGATCCAGTTGTTCTACATCTTACTAGAATTTATGGATTTTGTTGTTGTTGTTGTTTTTACGTTTAGACATTCTCATAGGAAATACAAAGGTTTCTCATCTTGACTTTTTTTTTTTTTTTTTAGGATTTTATTTGTAAGTAAGCTCTGTACCCCATGTGGGACTCAAACTCATGACCCTGAGATGAAGAATCGTAGTCCACTCCACTGACTGAGCCAGCCAGGCACCACTTTTCCTGGTTTTACTTTGTATTTTCCTGAAGGTGAGCAATGCTGAACATCCTTTCATGTGTTTATTTGCTTTTCTTACATTCTCTAAAGTGTTTGCTCAAATCCTTTGCCTCGTTTTCTTATTGAGGATATTTATTTTTATTTATATATGTTTCCTCCAAGTCTTTCGGTGGATATGTGATTTGAAAATATTTTCTGATTGGGTAGCTTGTTTTTTGCAAAGAAAAAAATGATTTTTTTTTAGTACTTTTAATGGATTATAATTTTGGTTACCTAAGAATCTTTGCCTCAGCCTAGGTCACAAAGATTTTTCTATTAAGTTTTTTTCCTAGGAGTTATGTATTTTATGTGTTATATTTATAACCCATTTTGCAGCAATTTTTTGTATAAGTGTGGGGTTTACTTTGAGGTTTATTCTTTTGTATGATCAGTTGTTCCAACACTATTCGTTAAAAAGTCTAACCTCTCTTCATAATTTGTTTTATGCACCTTTGTCAAAAATCAGTTGTCTATATTTGTTTAGATCTATTTCTGGACCCTCCATCCTCTTCCATAATCTGTATCTCCATACCTTTGGCAACAAAACACTGTTTTGATTATTTCAGCACTTTATAATAAGTCTTAGAACTTAGTCTGATTCCTCCATTTTATTCTTCCTGTTCTAAATTATTATAACTTTTGCCTACCTTTATAAATTGTACAATCACCTAGTGAACACAAAATTTTCTCCTGGGATTTTTATTAGTATTGTGTGGCATTTATGGATCAATTTTAAAAGAACTGACATGTTTACTATATTGACTATTCAAATCCATGAACATCATATGTATTTCTATTTAGGTCTTCTTTAACGTCTTCCATCAGAATTTTTAAGTTTTTAGCATGCAAATTCTGTATTTGTTTATGAGATATATACATCAGGATTTCATTTGGGGAGGTTATTACAATTGGTTTCAATATTTCTTTTAAATTTTTATTTTTTTAATAAATATGTTTCTAAATGTACATTTCTGATATACAGAAATACAATTGACTTTGTGTCAATTGTATTTCTAGTTCATATCCTGTGAACTTGCTAAACTCATTAGTTCTAGGAGATTTTTAAAAATAGGATTTTCGGGGCACCTGGGTGGCTCAGTCAGCTGAGCGTCCGACTTTGGCTCAGGTCATGATCTCACAGTCTGTGGGTTTGAGCTCCACGTCAGGCTCTGTGTTGATGGCTCAGAGCCTGGAGCCTGCTTCAGATTCTGTGTCTCCCTCTCTTTTTCTGCCCCTCTCCTGTCTCTGTCTCTCAAAATAAAATAAAGACATAAAAACATTTAAAAAAATAAAATAAATAAATAAATAAAAATAGGATTTTCTACACACATAATGATGTTCACTATAAGTATAAAAAGTTCTATTTCTTCCTTTCTAATTTGTACGGTTTTTAATTTCTTTTCTTTGCCTCACTGCAGTGGCTAACACCACCAGTACTGTGTTGAAGAGGAATGATAAATGCAAACACCCTTGCTTTCTTTTCAGCCTTAAAGGGAAAACATTCAGATACTTTTTAAAAAATTGTTAATGTTTATTTATTTTGAGAGAGAGATATGCAGAGTGCGAGATGGGAGGGGTAGAGAAAGAGAGAGACAAAGAATCCAAAGCAAGCTGCAGGCTGTGAGCTGTCTGCACAGAGCCTGACGTGGGGCTCGAACCCACCTACCATGAGATCATGACCTAAGGGGAAGTTGGACTCTTAACCGACTGAGCCACCCAGATGCCCCTCAGATACTTTTGATAAGTCTATCACTTGTTTTGTTTTGTTTTGTTTTGTTTTGTTTTTGGGCTTTTTTTAAATATAGTTTATTGTCAAGTTGGTTTCCATATCATACCCAATACTCATCCCAACAAGTGCCCTCCTCCATGCCCATCACCTGTTTTTCTCAGTTTGTTCTCAGTATTTAAGAGCCTCTTGTTGTTTGTCTCCCTCCCTCTCCTTAACTATTTTTTTCATTTCCCTTCCTCTATGGTCCTCTAAGTTTCTCCTCTTCCACATATGAGTGAAAACATATGGTACCTGTCTTTCTCTGCCTGACTTATTTCACTTAGCATAATACCCTTGAGTTCCATCCACGTTGCTACAACTGGATAAGCCTACTACTTTTGATGTACAGGCTGTGAAAGAGAAACCAGTAACCTGCTGTCTGTTTTTTTCACAGGTAAGATGTCTTTGACTCTGTCTACCAACTAGGGCTGTTGTAGTTGATATAATTTCCATCCCTTCCAGATAACACTCTGAGACCCAACCCTTCCACTCTGGGGATGGAGAGAAGAGGACCTTCTTCTCAAGTGACCCAAAACTCAAAACTGGCTTTTGATTGCTACACACCACATCCATCTCAATGGCAAGCATGTTCACATTCAAAAGAGCCTTTGAGCGTAGGGTCAGTATTTGTTTTAACCTATGATTTGGATTCATATTTTCTTTCTAAACTAAAGCTAAAATGAGCAATTTGTTTGCTTTTCAAATGATCTGCATTAAATACTACTACTTAATTCTTTTAGACTATCCAAAGCTCTAGAGATAATGCAAATGATAATATGATGTCTAAGCAAGCCACAAAATATAATTCTTCAACAAATATCAATAGACATGCATAGAACACATGAGATACATGTTTATACATGCATGGCATATTACATACTTAAATTCATGTGAAATGTAGGATGTGCATTATATAATAAATGAACATACATAGTTGTATAAACTACTCTTAAAACCTAGAAGCAATTAATAGGTCTCTCATAGCTCAAGAATAAAAAGGACCTTCTGAATGAAAAATTAAAGAATATAATAATACTGACTCTCCACCCACATCCCAGGATTCTGGTAAAGACTCAGTAGATAATATGTATAAAGGCTTTTTAAATCCTTAGAGAAAGTTTTGTGTAAATAATTTTTTGAATTTGCATACCCATATGTATGCTAATAACTGTTTCTTTGGAGATGATTTCCTGCCTGGGGCACTATACATTAAAGGTGATATCAAGTTATGTTTATCTTGTGAGAAAATAATGCAACACTGGTTTATCAAGAATAACATGAAAGCTCAAAAATAAAGTCACCAAAAAAATGATGCATTATTTCAATAACACTTTACATTCTTATTGCACATTTCATCATAAAGATCAATAAAATGTTCCTACTAATAATAAATGCAAGAATTATTCAACATCCTGTCTTCACAAGTTGTCTCAGGAATGGAAGACAGTAACTGTATTTACACCCACCCAGCTATACAGTTCAATGATTTAGGAGAGAAAGTCAAAATCTCAAAAATTACAGACAGAATTATGTCTGTCAGAGCTTGAGTCAGGGGGAAACTGACCCAAGAAAGTAACCAAAATCCACATACTAGGTTGTTGCATTGTGAAATATACATCTTGTTTTTAATAAACAACAATAAAATCTATAACTACCGCTAATTGTTTTCTTAAAGTTTTAAAATAGGGATCTTATAGCAAATATCTCGAAATTATTGACAAAGAGGTAAAAGGGAGAGAATTGAGCTATTTTCCATAGTTAGCCTAACCTCTTTTTTTTTTTTTTTTTTTTTGAGGTAGGGGAGTAATGAGATTTTCCCATGAGATCTCCTGGCCCATGGAGAAACTGAGTCTTACATAGTCTATCTGGTACAAAGTTTTCCATCATCAGTGAAAGAGCAACCTCCTTCAGGCATGTTGTTGCTAGGTTACTATTAAATAGAATTACTGTACTGTAATATATTCATAAAGAAAGAGTTAGGAGATAAGTAAGAAAATAATTATAATAACTTTGTCATGTTTATGCAACTCAATGCATTCGTATATCCAGAGGCATTATTCTAGGAGGAGAAAAGAAAAATAGATTTTCCATTTTGAATATTCTTAGTGATTCATTGAATGTCTCTCGGATAACCCAAACACCTTGAAAGCATTTCAATTAAAGAGGATATTTAAGCCACAAGTCTAGGGTCCTGGATTTCTCTTAATCAATATTGCCCCTGATTGGTACAAATGCTGACATTTGACAGAGGAAAATTATAAATGTTATTTTTGAGGGAACCTGGAGTTATATATTTTCCAGCTTACAACCACTGGAAAGAAGCACAAGGTATCATGGTTTAAGGATTGTGTGGTTTAATATTCAACCATCAAATAATGTTTCTTTTATAAATGGCTCAGTGTAGTTAATATGTTTACTGGCTCTTGTGCTACAAACCAATGATCATTTATATATTATGATCACTGGACAAAGTTTTACACATGAGACGTTGAAGCCAGAAACTTGTAGATGGGGTCTGACATCAGTAAGTTTTAAAAGCTCCATTGGTCATTGCTGAGCAGCAGAGCTCAAGTCGTGCATTCTTCTTTCAGAAGGTTTTTAAATGAAAGGGCAGAAGAGCATAGACCTTTAGAATTGGGCGTTGGCTGTGTTAATATTAGGAGAATATCAGAATCACCAGATAATTTAAACTCAAGAGGAAAATTTTTAACTGAATCTATTTCCTGCAGCAGGCCTCTCCAATCTTTCTCATTCACACTCCAGAAATTATATTGCTTTAGAGAAAATAAAGGGATAGAATGAGCAACTAACTCCATCTGTAAATTTTTAAAAATAAACCTACAACCAAAAATTGCACCTCTAAAGTGTGAGTTTGGGATTTGGACATTTCTTCAAGTGAAGGGTAAAAAATAAAACCTGCCAGGAAATGGAAAATAGAATTTTTTTCTACTTCCCACTTTATGAAAGTGACTATAACATGTGCAAAATCACCACTGATATTCAGTCCATCCCTGAAATATAGGTTTGAGTAGGATAGAGGACTAAATATGAACTGAACTATGTGAAGCATACATGACAAAAAAAAAAAATAAGAATAATCCAAAAGGATATGGAGTGCACCAATTTTTTTTTTTTTTAAATTCTCTTTTCCTATACTGATGGTTCAGAGAGCAGGGACAAATGTTTTTTAATATTTCTCTCTGCCTTACAAAAAAGTTCTATTTCTTGTTGTCTCATCCTACACACTCAGCTAACTAGCAAAAGTTATTGATACCCTTCATTTTAGGCAATTTCAGAAGAGTGGAGATACAGTAGAATTCTCAACCTTTGAAAGGGAAATACTTTTGAACCTCTACGCTGGCCATCCTTCGAAATTCTTACCTCTGGGTGGAAACCCAGCAAGCCAAGCTTTTCCTCTATTTCTTAAATGGGAAGCACCAGCCTGTTGCCTCTCCTGACTTTACCCTCCACTGTCAGCCTGGCTGCCTGCCTCTGGAGGAAGGCACAATGGACTTGGGGCCCCTCGGGGTGGGCTCTGATTCCTCCAACCCTCAGGCAAAGGCTGCAATGTCTATAACTGAGTTCCAGCCTTGCCACTGTGTTCTTGCATGCTTTTTTGAGTGTTTCCCAAATTCTGAAATGGAATTTTAGCATAAATCAATGAGGGAGGCGCTTGTGAAAAATGAGCATTCTCAATTGACAACCGTTCCCACCAGGGAGTCATCTTTATTTCAGTTCTGTCATCAGCACTGAATTTCCATATGTGTGTAAATGCATAGAAAAATCTGGAAGGATAATGCACTTCACTTATAACAGTGCATTTCCTCTGGGAAAGGGAGGTGGGATGAGGTTGATGGGCAAAGCAACTTTCACTTATTCTCTAATAATTTAATTGTGTAATTAATTGTTTCATATGTGTAATAATTCAATTTTATATCAATTAGTAATAGGAACTTACTGTATACCTTACATTTAAAATTTTTTAATGTTTATTCATTTTTTGAGAGAGACAGAGTGTGAGTGGCAGAGGGACAGAGAGAGAAGGAGACACAGAATCCAAAGGAGGCTCCAGGCTCTGAGCTGTCAGCACAGAGCCTGATGTGGGGCTCGAACTTAAGAACCATGAGATCATGACCTGAGCCGAAGTTGGCCGTTTAACCAACTGAGCCACCCAGGTGCCCCTACTTAACATTTCATAGAATAAACAGTTCTATGGAATATGATGTAAAATAAAGTCTCCCTGCCTTTGCAAAGGAGATCCCCTCTTTTTGAGAATAGGAATATACCCAAGTTTATTATGATTGATTCCAGTTGAGGATATATTTATTTTGTTGCCTATATACCCAAATGACTAGATAGTGAATTACAGATTTTATAATTTTGTTAATCAACTGAGGGAAGAAGGAGGGAGGGAGGGAGTACAAGAATATGGCATGTGATTCTTAGCTCTTCATTTCTATGCCTAAGGTAGGTATCGCTCAGATTGCACATATTTTCACAATCCTCAAAACCTCAAAACAGTGTTCCAGAAGCCACTGTTAATCTATAAGCAATGACCCATACTACCCCATGAAGTCTTTTAAGGCAGTGAGGTGTTCTTAATGAAGTGGACACTAGACTTCTGCCCTGAACTTCTTATCATAAGGATGCATCTGAGGAGATCAGGGAGATTTCCCACATACATATACCCAAGTTTCAACATTGGAAAAATTTGATTTTTAAAAAATGTTTATTTATTTTGAGAGAGAGAGAGAGAGAGAGCGTGTGCACACACACATGCATGCATGAACAGGGGAAGGGCAGAGAGAGAATCTTAAGCAGGTTCTGAGCCATCAGCACAGAGCCTGGCTTGGGCGGGGGTCACGGGGAGGTAGCAATCTCATGAAAGGTGAGATCATGACCTGAGACAAAACCAAGAGTCAGATGCTTAACTGATTGAGCCACCCAGGTGCCCCAGGAAAGTTTGATTTTTTATAAATACGATTGGACCCTAACATGCACATACTGTAAACAGACTCTGCAGCTGATTCTGATGAATTGGTTAGCAATTACAGTGTCATATAATTGCCATTATCCATTTATAAATACTGATGGTAATGCAGGTCTATTACACGTAACTTCGGATGACTTCTGGTGTAGTTCTGATCCTAGAACTTAATAGCCTCATGATCCTGGGGGGTTATAAAGTTGCCCCAAGGTTTAGGTGTTTCACTGACAAAACCTGATTACAAATACATTGCCACTATTTCTCATAGTTGTTTCAACTCCAAAGGACTGCTGGCTTAGCTGTCTATCTGCGGGACCGTGAATGAATCACCACACCTCTGGGTCCCCAATATCTTCATCTCTACAATGGGATTATGTTACTGGTTCCATGGTTCTCCATCTGTGTTCTGAATCACCGCCCTCGAGGACCATGTTGGCTCAGAGGATATGGTAAAGAGTGCAAGCAACAAGGTCTCTATCCCTCTTTCCCTGCTTCAGACAAATCATCTTATGTCTGAGTATTATATTTCTGTGTGAGATTCTTTCACACCCAAATATAGTTTAAAGCACTGAACCAGATGAACTCTGAGGTCACAACTAGCTCAAAAGTCTTTACATCTAATCACAGAATTGTTGGGCTCAAATTAGATAATCGTTGTTAGTGTGTTTTGTAAAATGCAAAGCTATCAAGCTGAGTGGCCTTGGAAGTATTATAGCACGGGCTTAAATTTTCTCAGCTTGCAAAGTGGACTAACCTCCTTTTTTTTTTATTGTCAGTCCTGGCTTGATTTCTCTTGCCCTTGCACCTTTATACTGCTCATAAAAGAAGCCAGTTTCCTGAACATACCCTTTCACCAGACTCTTTGATCCCAATCAAATGCTAGCCTCAGCCAATTTCAGCAGAGGTAAGAATATATATTCATAGAAACCCTGCTTCCTCCCCTTTTTCCAACTGGCAGGGCTTAGAAAATAACCACACTCCTACACTGGGAAGGAATATGGATGTTCAGGCAAGATTTCTGGGTACCCATATTAACTGTCCTAACCTCTGTACAAAAATGCGTTTGTGGCAGTCGGCCCTTCCTTGAACACTACAACTGAGTGAGCAGTTCTGTCTTAGCAATGGGCTCTCTTCAGGGTCCTGCTCAACTCACCCCTTTCATTACCCCCTTCACATACCTATAATGCATTACCCCAAAGGTTCCCAATATGAAAATGTCCAATTTTTGAATCTAGTCATTCTGTATTGATAATGGTGAAGAAGTCATTCCACAAGGATGAATTAGGAAAGATTTGTGAAGATTCAGCCCCATGACTATTTAATTTATAATTGAGGGAACAGCATCAACTATAAAGCAGGTAAAACTGCAGTCAGTGTGTTATTGCTAAAGCGTGATGTGTGAAGTCTATGCAGAATGACTGGAAAGTTAGTTGAAGAATGAGTGTGTCTTAGAAGGAGTTTATGCTAATGTTAAGGCATTTGGACTTTATTTTGCAAGTCATGAGAGAACCCTTGAGGCACTTGAAACTGAGAAGTGATCTACCTCTACAAATTCTTCTTATTTTTACATGTATGTCTGGAAATGGTTTGTTTGGGTAAACCACTGCCTCTAATTTGCTATTTACATTTGCACATCAAGAGATTTTTTTCTTATGGAAAAGTACATGTAAATTATATGAGACCAGGGATATAAATGCAACTACTCTGAAAATATTTTGCAAAAACTGCCGTGGAATATTTTAAAGCATATACGTTTACACTGAAATCCAGATTCCTAAATGTTAACCTCTTCTGGAGTGTTTGAAACAATTTCATCACTGGCAAACACATAGCTCATTTACTGAGGCTTACATTCTACTGACACTGGCTTAACAAGGCACGAGAGACTTTAGTTTACATTTCTCCCGAAAATGCTGGGAGAATTATGCAGATCTGTTCCTGAAGCTGCCATTCCTCTACCTAATTATTTTCTGCATATTCATTTGAGTGCTTTAATTCAGTTTCTTCAACATGTTCTCTGACTTCAAAATGTTTTTAGGTCCCCTCACACATTTGTGATATTTCTCCCCCACTGGATTCTTAAAATGTGGCAACTGGCCACCTTTTATGAGGTGGTTTAGGAATTTTAAATTTTTTCTTTTAATTTTAATTCCAATGTAGTTAAGGTACAGTGTCATATTGGTTTCTGGTGTACAATATGGTGACTCAACAATACATCATCCAGTGTTCATCACGACAATGATACTCCTTCATCTGGTCTGGGAGTTTTGATCCTCTGTATTTATAGGTTGAATGGGTGGCATCCTCAGTATCATCTCAAGTGTGCTATTAAGAAAAGATGATGGGAGTGCCTGGGTGGCTCAGTCAGTTAAGCAGCTGACTTCGGCTCAGGTCATGATCTTGCGGTGTGTGAGTTTGAACCCCGTGTCAGGCTCTGTGCTGACAGCTCAGAGCCTGGAGCCTGCTTCAGATTCTGTGTATCCTTCTCTCTCTGCCCCTCCCCTGCTCACACTCTGTCTCTCTGCCTCTCAAAAATAAATAAACATTTAAAAAGAAAAGAAAAGAAAAGGTGATGAAAATCTAGCCTACTTCTTCCTTCTCCAGCCCATTTTCCTCTTCTTATTTATCCCTGCCAGACCCTTTTTCCATATACTTTTGAATAATGAAAAGAATGATCCAAATTTTTCCTCCATTCCATTTCTACACACATGCTACTATTTGTTCCCATTTCCATTGAAGACTGTCTCATCAGAGACAGAAGATATTTTAGCTGATCTCCAACAGTGAAAGAATGGCAATACATACACCCATCACTCTTCTAGACAAAGTCTTCAGAACAAGATCTGAATAGTAATATCATCATCATCATCATCATCATCATCATCATCATAACAAAAGCAACAACAGCAGCTACCAGAGATTGAGCAAAGTTATGACTTACATGTGACTTGCATAAACTATCTCATTTAATTTCTGAAGCTATCTTATGAAGCTGTCATTAATGTTATCTCAAATTTGCAGAGGAGAAAACTGTATTTATTTAGAGTGAAGATATTTTCCTAGAACAGACTGCTAGTAAGTGGAAGAATCAGAATTCATCCCCAATCTCTCTGACTTTTAAACCTGGTCTGTGAACCCCGTTCTATGTCTGCTTTGCAGCCCATACCTTCAGACATTCATCAATTCATCAGGTGGTAATAACAGATATCTTAGCATTGGTAGACCCCTGTGTTAGAAACTGTACAAGACACAAACAGGAGTCAAACCTGCATTCTGCTCTCCGAGGAATCATACATGTTTTAATAGAAATAAGTACAAGATAGAAGAAGAAAACACTGTAACAGCATAATGTAGAATATGTGTTGCCAAAGTTCTAAGGAAGAGGAGGTGGCCCAGCTAGATGACTGCAAGGGCTCTTAGATGTGCAGCCTCATTAATATTCAGAAAACTGCAAACTGAAACTGCAATTAAATAGTGTCCTCACACACTGGATATTAGCATCCATGTTAAAATGGATGCAAATATGTTAATGTTTATATCAACTAAGTGCCTAAGAAGATGTAGAGCAAAAAGAGTTTTGTTGTATCAATTTTTCATAATCTAGTAAAGTTTAGGGCATGCATACCCTAGGATATAAGAGTACCTCTCCTAGGATATCCCTGAGAAGTACTCTTGCAAAACTGTACCAGGAGAGACATACAAGTATGTTCATAGAAGCACTGTGTGTAATAAAACAAAAAGGTGGACAACCTAAATGTCCATCAATAATAGACCTGATGAATTTAAAAAATGTGATGTATCCATGTCATAGGATACTCCAGAGTAATTAAAATGGATGCACTATAACTATAGGCTTTAACATCAATGTATCTCACAAACAATATCAGAACCAATGAAGCAGACCACAAAATAACATATACAGAATGATTCCAGCTATGTAAAACTTTAAGAGGCAAACTAAGCTATTTCTAAGGATATATACATACATAGTAAAACTATAAATAAGAACAGGAGAATATTTCTTGAGAAGGAGTCGGACCATTGATGGTCTCTATTCCACAGCAGGATAATGTGGCACAGAGAGTTTACATGTAATGAATAGTATCTTAAGATAGGTGATATATACAGGGATGGGTTCCAGTTAGACTTTATGACTTACAATGACCTTTGAAATCATCTACATGTTACAAATAACCTTTTATATGCAAGGGATTTTCAAATAAACACAATTTTCAAGATAGGTCTAAGAAAGACTGTGATGGAAATTTTATTTATGTAAGCATGAGAAAACAGGGCTTTGGAATTATGGAGATGGGTAGGAAAGGTATCATAGACAAAGGTACTGCACAACCTACTATTACTTATTTAGGGTGTGGTCATTATATAATATGGGATGAGTAACTATAATCATTGAGTAAATGAAGTCCCTAAATAATTAATATGTGTGCAATTGGGGGCTGAGTGGAGAGGAAACACATGCAGGGACATGAACTGTTGTGAATAATAGTTCCTGGAGATAATCATGGGTAACCTGAAGCAAATGACTAAAATCAACAAAATCAGATGTTTTGGTAAAAATATCAGTCTGTTGTAGAGTGTCTAAAAATGTACCTGTGACAAGTAATGCCCATGTAAGAGAGAGAGCAGGGGAGGATGGGATGGACATGAGCCCATTTGAAGACCACAAGACTCAAAATGTATTAATGATCTAAAAACACGTTATGCCGATATTTATTACATAAAAGCAAAGATATTAGGTAGCATCATGAGACCAAACTAGGTAAGTATTAAGACAAAGAGAGTGCAGGCCTTCCTTGAGAAAAAATCCACAATATAGCCAATGGAAGAAAACACAGAGGGCTCAGACTTTTAACATTTAGACCTAGAAATGGTGAGAAATGTATACCGCTTCGGTGGGAAGTGAAATTCTAACATTCCCATGGCTGCAAAAGACTCAGGGCCAGAAGCAATCCAGGGCTCACAAATCTTAAATGCTTTTGAGGTTCAGAGAAAAAGCAGTGGTAGGAAACGTAATTAAGTGAAGAGACTCCACATCACATGCAGGCACTCAGAATCAAATTTGGAAAATGAGTAATGTGGCCATCCTTCCGAATTCCAGCCTTTGGGCCACCAGACTGGGACTCCTGATGGCCAGTTGCCTTGGATGAGGCAAAGGGAACTGCCTGAAGTCATACAACCAAGAAATGGCATAACACTATATATGTGTTAGTCTCCATCCTCATCATTCAGCAATCATTCCATTATTGTAGCACATTACTCTTCTCTCAGTATCATGCTATCAGTGGAGAGTGGTAGGGGGTTGGAACAGAGAGAGTGACTTCTATTGTCTGTGGCTGAGTTTGGTAGAATTTAGGCTTTCCATTTTAAATATCAATTCATTTCAAAAGCACACAAACCTAAATTAACATACAGGTGTGGATTTTTAAATCTCATGAAATAAATGAGGTCATTGTATTCAGCACATTCTTGACATTTTAATGAAGCATATTAACAAAAATTATGCTCCAAAGTCATTACACTGAGCTATTATTCTGTGTTACACTAGGCCATCACTGAATCTGAAGGAAAAACACCTAATAAAATTATGTTATGGTAATATTATCAATAATGACATAATTATAGTGACATTAATGACAATATGAGGGACTTCATTCTAAAATATCACTACATGGTTGAACAAGTTGAGTGTAAATAAAAAGCCATCATTTGTAGCTCATGAGCAATTCTCTGCTTAATTTTTCATGCTGTAATTTGCAGTAAAAATGACAATATGGAGACCCATACTTTACTTGTCAAGTAAAGCTGCACTTTCCTTATTATCTGTCACTGAAACTATCCATTCTGGACAATTTGAATTTCCCATTCTCCCTACATTTTGATAAGACAGTGAAAATATTAAAGTATTCTACACTTGGACATACTTTAAATAAATTAATGTTGTCTTTCAATATTGCCATCCCCAACTACTCTATCATCATCATCATCATCATCATTTTTATTATTTAATATATCACCTGAAGGTGGCAGATGTAGTGACTTCAAAATTAAAGAGAGTCTAAACTGTGAAGCGCCTGACCTTCTACTTCTCAAACAAGTCAAGTGACTAGTTTTATTTCTAAGGACATTCTCCACTAAAATCTAAGGTAGAAGAAGCATTCTTTGCTTCCCCACTTACCAGCTGAAGGACTTTTGAAGTGGCACTTAAATTCTCTGAAGCTTACTGATCTGTAACAAGGGAAGTTCCAAATGAGAAAAGAATAGGAGCATAAAGACCAAAAGAAATTACCTGAGGAAAACCGGCTGGCCACATGAACAAACAAATTCATCTTTTCTAAGGTCATGTACTTAGTTGACCAGACTTAGACTCAGTATTTCCAAAAGTCCCAGACTTGATCAAGCATGATGATTTACGTGGGCAAAACTTGCAAAACCTGGAACATTAAACACAGTTCATGACAATTTTATACTGTGGAGAAGAAATAGTTCCCTAAGTACAATATAACTCCCAGAGAGTCTCTGTCAACAGTGTGAAAAGCACTATTCATGATATTTAAATGGAGCCGCGCTACATGGTGAGCAAAACTTGCCATGAATTTGCTCATCTTATTGATGCTAAGTAGTATCCAGAGCCTAGTAGGATATAATGCTCTCTAATATATATGTTCCATCAGAAATTCATCTTTCCTTTGATGGACATCTTCCGGCTACACAAGACTGAGCCAAAGCTTTGTAATGACTAGTTTTCTATACTTGGTCAATTTCAGCTCTGAGAGTGTGCTTAGTAGTATTCCTTGTAAAAAAGAAGAAGATACGGTCTACTTTTTAATATATGAACAATTTCAAAAATACACAAAATCAGAGAGAATAGTAATAACAAACTCTTATGTACCTATCACCAGGCATAAACAATAAACAACACAGAGATGATCTTTGTTTCTCTACAACTCCCTCCATCCTGCTATCTCTTCTAATAGCCACAACAAACCCATGTATTGGAGTCCTTCATTATCTCACTCTTACAAAGCAACTGATACATCCAAATATTAAGTAGTATGGCAGAGGTCACATCTAGTGAGTGCCAGACCCAGAGATCAAAGACAGTTCTGTTTCACAGTCTTCTCTCTGGTCTGGTTTTGTGTGCTCCATGAAAGTTAGTGGAGTCTAGAGCCACATAAATTGCCACATCAGCCACAGCACTACCATAAAATAGAAGGCACACTTAAATCGGGCAATTTGAAAAAAGGTTAATAAAATGACTATTTACAAAAAATTAATGAAGTTCCATGAGTTAGTAAAATCAGGAGGAAGTGTCACTAACCCTAAGCCCAACAATCAAAGGCAATGAGCATTTATAGGAACTCAGATTCAGAGATGGCTGTGTGTACAGAATTGCATGATAGGAGCCCCTTTGTTTAAGGGATATCGCTAATGTGAATGAGTCCATGGAGAGTAGCTGGAGCTATCTCACACCATTCCTTTATTTCCTTATTTCTCATCTCACCAAATCTAATCAAATGCCAGATGTCAGGGTTGCCCATTGATATAGTCCACAGAAGTCAGCCTGTCAAAGCTCAGAGCGGGGTAGAAATGCTGGATTTGGAGGGGAGAAAGATGATAGTCAGCACAACTGTCTATCTATAAGCAGGGAAGATGTGGTGTATTATTTTGACATAATGACCCTATTCTTATCAGAAATTTGGGAACCTTGGTGAAGAATAAAAACTGATACTCAACTTTTATTAGAAAAGCCTGCATTACTAATTATATTGGTAATGCAGATAGAAAGTTTTCAAGAATTTCTAATAACTGTTAAATCAAAATCTGAGTCAGTTTAAGAAGGTATTTGCACACAATAGTTAAAGCAGCATGTAAGTACCTAGAAAGTATGCAACATAGTGTATATATTTAATCAATGTTTGTTGATTACATGTGGACACAGAAGAGCCTAGCTGGGCTTGAAAGATTATGCTCATGATATTAGGGAGGAATAGAAGCAGAATATAACACCCTTGTTCCTGTCTGATTTCATTGGTGAGCCAGAGGTAAATATTTATTACAGTGGTCATACTACTAGCAAATTCCTGAAAGAACTTTAAAAACATGAAGATGTTTAAAGTTTATTTATTTATATGGAGAGAAAAAAAGGGAGCGAGTGCAAGCAGGGGAGGGGCAGAGAGAGAGAGGGAGAAAGAATCCCAAGCAGGCTCCACATTGTCAGTGCAGAGCCCAACACAGGGCTCAATCTCATGAACTATGAGATCATGACCTGAGCTGATATCAAGACGCTTAACTGAGCCACCCAGACACCTCAAAAACATGAAGATGTTTAAATCCACCCAGGCCACACCTAATCAGTCAGAATCACCAGACAGAAGGCCTGGCATATGCACGTATTAAAGCCTCGGAGGGAATTAGGTAGCATAACTAGGATGAAGAAGCCCTGATTTGTCTTAAACATGAATACATGATGAATGTAAAGGTTTGAATGTGGAATGAGGAAAGATTAAATCCAAAATGACTTTCCCGCAATATAATCTCATTGAAGGTGGAGGTCTGTGTCTCTTTGGTTCACCGATGTATTTTGAATGCTTAGAATGGTGCCTCCCATAGTGTAGTAGGTATTCAATAATAATTTGTTGAGTAAATTAATTCTGAAATGAGATAATGTACACAAAGAATTTAGCACAGTGACAAAATTATAACATGATAACAATTAATCTTTTATTCTTCTAATTGATTGATTACACATCTATCTTTATTAGCAAATTATCCAGCCTCTCCCTTTTGTACTTCTTAGTGTAATGATATATCCACACACCAGGCAGGCAGAGAGAAATAAAGAATCATATAAGCTGCCATTAATTCTTACAGTGGTGCTGTTACTTGGGAAGACAGCTCTTCACAGTCAATAGAACGCATACTCTTTGTGCATTTCTGGGTAATGTGCTTGCTGGTCCAAAATTGTGCACTATATATAAAGATTTATCTATTTCCTATATTGCACATCCTTATGCCTATCCAAGCTTTAAATATGCCCTCGTGGCCAGGTAACAAGGAACATTAATTCTTCTCTTTTAAGAGAGTCCTTCCTTCTTCATGGAAGTCTGGGGCCCTGCGTGGCATCTAAGGACCAGTTTTGATGCTTCTTCCCCGTTTTCCTGCCATGTGCCTAGTTAGTTGTTAACAAAGATTAATTTGGATCCCTCCTTCATCTCTCTTCTCCCCACCTACAGACAGCCCTCTTTTTATATTTTGCAGAGGCAGAAATAATGTGGAATCTCCACTGTTGGCCATTACCTAGCACTTTGAGCCTCTAGAACATACTGGAAAATATTATTTATTGAATGCGGACTACGCAACAGACATTAGATAGTTTAAGTCAGTGTTTGTGTTCTGTCCATTGCTATTTTGATAGTTTTCAATTTGTGCTCAGTGTCCAAAGATTCCCTGATCCATATATTGTACAATTCTATTTATAAGAGATGCCCAGAAGAAGCAAATCTACAGAGACAGAAAGCAAATGAGTGGCTCCCAAGTAAGATGAGAACACTGGGGAGGTGGGGAAAGCTAAGAGTTGTGGGGTTTCTTTTTGGGATGATGAAAATGTCCCAATATCAATTGTGGTGATGGCTGCACATTTGTGCATTATATTTGTGAATATACTAAAAGTCAGTGAATTTAAATTGACTAACTGTATGGTGTGTGAATTATATCTCATCAATGGTGTTTGAAAAAACAAACAAATGAACAGGATTTTCTGGTAAGTAAGCTTGGGAGCATTCATTACTGAAACACAATGGTGTAATAAACATTCTGATCAGTCCTAAAGTGAAATATAAACAATTAAAATATAGTGACACTTATTTACACACAAACAGACTTATGTGTTTGTTTAGCCTTCCTATATCCACTGAAATCCTTAACAGTTTCCCCTGCCGTTTTCCTAAACACCACTTTGGGAACTACACATTTTTTATAAGAACTCATGTAATCTTTACAGCAGTTATTCATAAAAAAAAAAAAGCTATTCGTATTTTGGCAGATGGAATGACTGAAATTCAGAAGGGCTAATAAATTTGTCCAAATATCACAAATAACAACAAAGATTAGGTGTGAACTCAGGTCCTCACACATTTCTATGATTGAATGCTCTTCAAACACTAAAAATATAATGCAATTTTATATTATTGATGTGGAGAGAAAGAGAGAGAGAGCTACAATAAATTTGGGGAGAAAACCAGGCAATAATTTTGCTTATGTAGCATACATTTGTAAAATATATATTTATATGAACATATGTAAATATCTCTGTGTGTATTTGTGTGTGTCTGTGTATAAGAATATATACTAAAAATGTGGTAGTGTTACAGACTGGAAAAATGTGTTTTTAATTTATAAGTATATCCTACTTTTTCAGCAAAACACATGCATTAGTTGTAAACAAAAAATGTGGATAAACAATCCTCTCCTCCTGCTTCCTACCCCTTTGGTCTATTTCCTATAAGGACACAAAGTATCTTGAAAAGGTTTTATGAACTAGAGATATAGCTTAGAAATCCCAGATGGTTTTTGTTTTTGATTTTGGTGTGGTGTGTATGCGTGTGTGTGTAGGAATATGGGAATTTTTGAGTTTCCAACCTGCTTTTTAATGTTTGTTGTTTTTAACCTTAAAATTCTTCTTCTAGCTCCACAGATGCAATGAGATCTAGAATAGTTACTTTCTTTTTACAGTTGATAAGTTGCTGCAATATAAAAAGCACAAAGAAAATTAGAGTCAGAAAGGCCAGGAGAGATAAATGAGTCAAGCCTCTTCATTGTGGAGATGAGGAAAATAGAAGCGCAGAGAGGTTAAGTAATTTGTCCAAGCTCACGCAGTTTGCTGGGGAGAGTAAAGGCTAATCTTTACCTCTCTCAATTCCCCTTTCAGCCCACTTTCTGCTAAATGACATCATGTCTCCAAGAAAGCTTCATTTGCTGCATAGTCCTATACTAATTAAAAATATCCACATTTCCTCTTTGCTTGGGCAAAACCTGTCAGATGGTACTCAGCAGGTTTCTCAAGACCAAAGCTTTCAGAGCTGTAAGAATGAATGCTTTTAAGTAGTCCCTCTATCCCAATAAGGAACAGAACAAATGTTTTCAATATTGGCTCTGGGGCAGAACATACCATGCTAATGTGGTGGCACATTGTGCCTGCCAAGGAGAGAGTTCTGCATCCCCTTTCCAATTCTGGCCACAGGTTGATATGCTTTGGAGCTTGGTTGCATAAAACTCCCTGCACGTTGTTGCCCTGTGAGATTTTCCTCCACGGAATTCCATGGTTGGTTTTGCCCTTCATCAGAAAATACCAGGAGGTCAGGAAAACTGAAGAGGATAATACCTAGGAGCTCAGGGATTTTACTTTTCATACTCTATCAGTCACGATTCAATTAAAGAAGAGCTATTGGAGTAGATGGGTAGACTGATGGATAGATAACAGTTTTTGTTGTTATTGCTGATTTATTTTTTTAGCAACCTCATATCTTGGAACTCATCTGACTTTCATAACTAAGCGTCAATGTTCTTAATGTTATTACGAACTGATAGGATGCTTACAATTAAATCAAATGGTTCTTTTGCTGGACATAAACAATCTCACAGAACATCTCCCTCAAATAAGGGCACTGTGCAACACAAGATACCAAACATCTGCTTCTCACTAAATGAATGAGTACTACTTCTTTACCAGGGACCGCTTCATCCCTGCTTTCATATGCCCTCCCTATGGATAAGATTTAAAATATCCAGCTATAGAATTGTCTCTGCTTTCCAATAATACTAATTTAGATCAAACCTTTGCTTCCTTATACCCTCTCCCAAATTACTCAACCAAAATCCAAATTCTTTAATAGGTCTTTCAAATACTCTCTAACTGAAATACTCCACATTTCTCCATGGTATATATTCTTGTTCATTATAATGAATAAAAGTAAAGCTTCTTCTACTTCAGATGTACCTACGGTCTTTTCCTGAAGAGCATGGACTATATATAACCCCATTTATTTATATGTGTGTGTATGTGTGTATACACATATATGGAGTTATGACTATATATACTCAATCTATTATATATGTATACTTCATAGATATACATATGGAATATATACATATGGAATATATATATATGGAATATATACATATGGAATATATACATATGGAATATAGATATATGGAATATATATATATATATATATGGAGTTATTTTTGCTACAGGGATTTGACCTTGCACAATTGTGAAAGCTGGTTTAACAGTCTCTGTAATGCTGTTATCTGCCCATCTGATGCTGGATCTTGAAATGCACAGGGCAGGCAGTTGGGAAAGAAAGATGAATATAACGTGAGGGAGAGCTGATATAAAGTGAGAACAAGCTGGATCATTGGAGACAGCACTATAAACTCATGTTTAGCTTAATATAGATACAGATGGCTACATATAGAAATATTTATAGATATGTCTATATACACTGGTTAGTATGCACACAAATATCTTCTGGTCCAATCAGCTGCAAGGGCCAAAAAATGAAAACACCCCAGTAGCAATGAGGACACCTAATGTCCAGATCTTGATTTCTAATATCATTCTCTGATAAAAGGATCCACAACTCTTTGGAGAAATGTCTGCTTCTAGGAATGGAGCAGAAACTATACAATGTGAGCCTGAAGAATTTTATGGTGCCAGAAAGCAAAAAAGTGCTAAAAAAAAAAACAACCCTCCTGTGATGGGGATATGTCAGAGAGATACAGGAACCAACGGGAAGAGCTCCTGATAGCCAACACAGGAACGATTGGAGTAATAAAATAAAGTAGTATTGGATTTTAACCTAAAGAATAAAATAAATATCTATGAGTTCATATTCATGCCAATACATGATTGAACAAAAATAAAAAATAAATGGGGAGAACAGACAAATCTCTCATGCAGAAGGATTTCAATAATAGGTATAGATATTATCTTCTTAAAGACATTAAGCATAACTACCAGTTCCTAAGTGTTAGCTGAGCATAGTGGTTTTCTTCCAAAGAATACAGTATAGAAGGGAAAAGCAAAAAAGAGCAACTTTCTAATGAAAGAACCTGACAGATACTACCCCAAGCCAGGTAATCAAAGCTCATATCAACAGTGATGTTATATTGATAGTATGTACCCCTGAAACTAGGTGATGAGAATGCTACTTTATCTCTGTCCTTCCCCCAAACTCCTTATGCCAGTACAATTATTAGAAGAAAAAAAAGAATCAGAAAATACCAATAGAAGGATGTTCTACCAAATACCTGACCAGTAATCCTCAAAATTGTCAAAGTTATCAAAAACAAGAAAATTCCTTAAAAATTTTTTAATGTTTATTTTTATTTTTGAGAGAGAGAGAGAGAGAGAGAGAGAGAGAGAAAGGGGGAGGAGTAGAGAGAGAGGGAGACAGAGAATCTGAAGCAGGCTCCAGGATCTGAGCTGTCAGCACAGAGCCCAATGCAGGCCTCAAATCCACAAACCATGAGATCATGACCTGAGCCTAAGTCAGATGCTTAACTGACTGAGCCACCCAGTCACCTCAAAAACAGGAAAATTCTGAGGAACTGTTACAATCAAGAGGAGTCTAAGGAGTTATTACTATTAAATGTGTTGTAGTAGTCTGGATAAGATCATGAAACAAAAAGAGAACATGAGGGGGGAAAGTGAAGAAATCCAAATAAAATATGGATGTTAGTTAGTAATATAATGTATCGAGTGCCTGGGTGGCTCAGTCGGTTAAGCGGCCAACTTCACCTCAGGTCATGATCTTGTGGTTTGTGGGTTCAAGCCCTGTGTCAGGCTCTGTGCTGACAGCTCAGAGCCTGGAGCCTGCTTCAGATTATGTGTCTGCTTCTCTCTCTGTCCCTACCCCACCTGCACTCTTTCTCTGTCTCTCAAAAATGAATAAACATTAAAAAAATAATATAATGTATCAATATAGGTTTATTTATTTTATTATTATTATTATTATTATTATTTAGAGAGAGAGAGAATATGAGTGAGGGAGAGGGGCAGAGGGAGAGAGAGAGAATCTTAGGCAGGCTCCACACTCAGTGAAGAGCCCAATGTGGGGCTCAATCCCATAACCCTGGGATCATGGGCCAAAATGAAGAGTCAGACACTCAACTGACTGAGCCACCCAGGTGCCCCAACATTGATATATTTATTGTGATAAACATACCATATTAAAGTAAATTGTTAGGGATGCCTGGGCGGCTCAGTCAGTTAAGCGTCTGACTTGGCTCAGGTCATAATCTTGTGGTGCGTGAGTTTGAGCCCTGCATCAGGCTCTGTGTTGATAGCTCAGAGCCTGGAGCCTGCTTAAGATTCTGTCTCCCTCTCTCTCTTCCCCTCCCCCACTCCTGCACGCTCGTGTGTGTGTGTGTGTGTGTGTGTGTACGCGCACGTGCGTGCTCTCTCTCTCAAAAATAAAAATTAAAAAGTTTTAAAAGATATTAATAACAGGGAAAATTGGGTGTGGGGTATATAGAAACCTGATTTTCTTCACAATTAATTTTGCATATCTAAAAACTGTTCTAAAATGTAAAGTTTATTAAAAAAAAAAAGAACCAGTTGGAATCCACTAGCATTAGCTATAGGCTGTATAGATGAACTAAGATTTGAGTCAGTTCTTGTTGCCTTTGACCTTGATGGCATGGGTGTCCTGCAGAAGCTAGGACTCTTCACCATGGAGTACTGAAGGAGTACCCTGAAGAAGGAGGCAAGCCCTTCTGCCACTCCACTTGTACCCTCCAAATCTCACACAAGAATCTCACTTGCCTTTGGTTCACCCTAAACAAAAGCATAGAAGAAAGAGAATTCTGGAAAACATGGTTTAGCATAGCCAGGTTGACACATCACAAAGTCACCATACATATGCACATAAACATCCTAACATTTGTTCAATGGGGCAGAGCTATCACATTACAAACTAAAGATAGCCCCCAGAAAGGTAGAGCAGACTTAAATACACATTATTTATGATAAATTTTCGTCATTTCTTGGAATAGATTTTGATAGGAAGAGACAATGTGAATTTAAAAGTCCCTGAGAGAGAAGAGGAAGGAAGCAGGAAACAGAACCATGAAGTGGACAGGGGAAAAGACAGGCTTTTGCCTGAAGCCAGGGCCCAGCGCTAATCCAAAAACAAAGAGAATTCTCTTCCCATGTATCAAACTTTATTTTAATCTAATAAATACTGATGTTCATATTGGTTAGGGCCCTCACTCAAGTATGATCATCATGTTCTAGTAGTTAAAATAAAATTAATGGTAGCTTGGTTATTTTCCAAAAGCAATTCATGATTAGGAATTCATCTGTTTAGGGGCGCCTGGGTGGCTCAGTCGGTTAAGTGTCTGACTTTGGCTCTGGTCATGATCTCACGGCTCATGAATTCAAGCCCTGTATCAGGCTGTGTGCTGACAGCTCAGAGCCTGGAGCCTGCTTCAGATTCTGTGTCTTCTTCTCCCTCTGCCCCTCCCCCATTTGCTCTCTCTCTTTCTCTTTCTCTCTCTCAAAAATAAACATATGGAAAAGGGGAATTAATCTAATTCAGTCAAAATGAGTGTTAAATTTTAATTTTACTTCCTGATGCAAAATTATGACAACTGGCCTAGAGTTGCTTCTTTGTTGATAAAGACTACAAGAGCTTACTGATCCCAGGTTGTCTGAGACTGGTCTGTCAACTAGACTGCACAATTTTTGAGATAAGAAATCACCCATCCCTTGTTTTAACTCCTATCTTCAGCAACTTGCAGAGTATCCAACACAAAGTTGGGTCATTGTTGAATGAATGATTGAATAGCGTGAGTGAATTTACAAATAAAAAAAATTAAGATTATAGTAGTAGCATTGCTCCATAGAAAGATCATGGCTTCAGAGGCAGACAACTCTACCAAACTGGGGGCTCAGAGAAGATATTTAACATCTAAAGTGAAAATCCATATCATCTACATGCTGATTACTCACAGTTTTATAATTTTAGCCCAAATTACTTTTCTGAACTACCATTCTGCATGTCCAACTGCCTGCTTGACATCTCCATTTGGACATCTAGTAGACTGGGAAGACTCAATATGTCTAAAATTAAGCTCTTGATGCGTTCCATATCCCCATTTAAAAAAGCGTTTTATGGACTGTTTCTCATTCATTATTGCCAACTCCATTCTTCTAATTGCTTATGCCAAATATTTATTGTCACCTTTAATTCCTCATTTTCTCTCAAACTGTAAAACTGGCCCATCAGCAAATTTTATCATCTCTATTTCCAAAATATTTATAATTCGGCCACTATCCCTATTGCTGCCACCCTAAGCCACTATCATCTGTGACCATGATTATTGCGATAGGGTCTTCCTGACCTCCCTGCTTCTGTCATTGCTATTCTTGAAGACTATTCTCAAAACGGTAGCAGAGTTTACTTCTTTAAAAATATAAATGATAACTGTGTTTCTACTCAGAGGAAAAGCTCCAAACCCAATGTTCTTACTATGAGCTCCAAAGCCCTATAAAATGTGCCTTCCTTTATCCCTTACTCTTTATGCCTCTATCTTCCACTGGTTTGTCCCTCATTCATTCACTCCAGCCACACTGTTCTCCTAGGGATGATAACAATATCTAACCTAGGTTTTATCAAAGGTATTAAACGAAATAATGCATATAGAGTTTAGCCCAGAGCCACTTCTGGGAAGCATTTAATGGATGAGAATAGCAGTTACTAAATCTGTTGTGATCATTACCATTACTATGCTTCCCAAGGAAGCAGCATTCCAAGACAGTATATTCATCTTGATCATTAACCATATGATTCAAAATCACTTTCAACTGCTTCTCAAAGTCAAGTTTATCCTTCAAGTTTAAAAAATTGCCATGAATTTATTCCTTCAAAAATTGGCTTCAGACTCTGGAGGGTCTTCCAGAATGCAATTTCTAAATTATCCTGGTTCAGAAACAACACTTGCTAACCACTCTGGTTGGGAAAACACTCGGTTGATCACATAAGTTTTCTTATTTTTTTAAATATCAGCTTTATTACTTTACTCATGCTTTATAGAACAGAAAGCATCATATATTTTAATTCATATCTGAATAATACCATGAATAGCTGGCAATGAATAAGAGTTAAATTTAGATAATGCTTTTTTCTTTCCAGTAAGTTTTTCAGAGATGGGAAAAAGTAGAAGTGTTTGTTGTGACTATTGTTTTTGCTGTTTGTTTGCTTTTAAATTTCCCTTTGTGTCCAGGCTTCGGAACTTGCAAAGAAATCTGACACCGGTTTGTCCTCCTGTATAATGGTAAGCTTGGGAAATGAAATCTTCTTATACTTTTACCACTGACTTATTTAAAATCAGGGCAAGAATTACATCTCTGCACCTTAGAGTAGTATTCCAAACTTTTTGAGAGATGTTGGGAAAGTTCAGTTACTATGATTTGAAGAGAGTTCCTTCCATTTTTGGTCCCTCAGGAATGGATCACCAACATGAGTCTCACCCAGTAGCAGCCCTTTGGCTAGGGTGTTCCCTTTCTTGGCCTGGTGACTTCCTGAGCAGACCAGTGTTCCGTTACATGGAAGTATACAAACTGCTCAGGTTATTTTCAAGGGCCTCCAAAGAACCGGAGACCTTGAATTGGAAGGGATTTTGCACAGCTTCCCTCGTTCAGAACCTCAAATCAAAACCAGACATGAGTGTTCCTGCATGCTTCCTCAGTGCACAGTCCGAGTGCTGATATAGTTTATGTTTATGGCCCATCTCTCCCCATAGAAGTCCCACAAGCTCAGGAATTTGTTTTTGTTTTTGTTCTTTTTTTAAATTTTTTTCCTTGATGTAGCCATCATTTCTAAAACAGTGACTACAGGCTGAATGAATGAATCTTTCCCCCCATATAGCATGTAGGATCCATGTAATTTTATTATTTATCATTTTGTTAAGCTTAATCATGAGAGAGATATAAGAAATGCTCTTCATTTGCAGGTTTTGAAAAAGCCTTCCAAAAGTCATGTGTGTGGGTACTGTATGGAACAAAATGTCAAAGCCTCACAAGAAAAGAAATTAAAGAAAAATGCAAAGGACAATGATTACCACAGGGCTTTTATAAAATATCTTATAGTTACAACAGTCTATTTTAAGCTAATAATTTAGCTTCATTTGCACACACACACAAAATCTATGCCTTTACCTTTCCCCCAACACTTATTGATGTCACAATTACATCTAATTATTTTGTGCATCCATTAACGTAATTATAGTTATTTGTAATACCTTTGTCTATTAACATTCATACTAGAATTAAAAGTAATTTACCTACAGCCATTACAGTAACACAGTGTTTTGCATTTGTCTATATATTTATCTTTACCAACGAGCTTTATACTTTTGTATGCGACCACAGGATGAGATTAGGGATCCAGGCCACTGAAGATACACCACCACAACCAGGCATTGTGAGCTTTTTGCTCATCTTTTTCTCATTACAGGAGACAGAAAAGTACCCTTAATGGTACATGATAAGGAAGAGAATAAGGGTGTCTGGGCATGAGCAGGAAGACATGAGGTGCCAGGACGCTATGAAGAATCTGCACACGCACTGATGAAAAAATCACAAATAGGTAACAACCTTTTCTCTACCCACAATTCTAAATCTTCATTTATTAATCACTGGATATCACATGGACCGATGAACTTAGTAATAACCCTTTTTTACATTTATTCATTTTTGAGAGAGAGAGAGAGAGAGAGAGAGAGAGAGGGAGAGCGTGTGCGCACGCATGTGTTGGGGAGGGGCAGAGAGACGAGACACAGAAGCCCAAGCAGGCTCCAGGCTCTGAGCTGTCAGAACAGAGGCCCCATGTGGGGCTCAAACTCAGGAGCCTTGAGATCACGACCTAAGATGAAATCTGACGCTTAACCGACTGAGCCACCCAGGCGCCCCTACATTTTTAATAAAAGTATTATATAGACAAGGAGCTACCAAAATATTTTTCCAATGTCTGCATATGCTAAGCTCATCTTTGCTTATATTAGTCACAAATTATAACCCCAGTGCACAAATAATCGTGTCTCCTGCTATACCATAAATATTTTATGATGCAGTGTTTTCACAGCCCTTTTTCTAATTGCTTCGTAATAGTACAGGAAGTGGATGTATCATGATTTGTGTAACAATCCCCACAATATTTAACACTTTATTTGGTAGCAAATTCATTTGTTTGACCTTTTTGTTTTCCCTTCATTAATTTGGTTTTTCCTTGAAAGGTATTTTTCCTCCATTTGCCTTTTGATGTTTTTCTACTTCTGTTTTATTTTCTTTTGTAGTTTTTTCCCTCTATTAATGACTTTGTTGTTTATCATTATTATAATTATTATATTGTTTTAGTCTTTGGCTTTATTTTAGATACTTGAGCTTTTCTTCATGTTATATATTGACAGCCTGATCCTCCTCTGGCATCCAGCAGAAAACGAATCCTTCTCTCCCATTACACATCCATTTGTCTTTATTTTTTCCTGGTTTTAATAACAACTTAAACTAGTTTTACCTCTGCCAGATTTTGAGTTTTTTTAATGTTTCTTTATTTTTGAGAGATAGAGAGACAGAGCATGAGCAGGGGAAGGCAGACAGAGAAGGAGACACAGAATCTGAAGCAGGCTCCAGGCTCTGAGCTGTCAGCACAGAGCCCTACGCGGGGCTCAAACTCATGAACCACGAGATCATGACCTGAGCTGAAGTCAGCCGCTTAACCAACTGAGCCACCCCGGCACCTCTGGATTTTGAGCTTTTGAGAGATTAATTTTGATTATTACCATAGCACAATCTATATTTTGTTCTACTGGTGAAATTGTAATTTCTTGCCCTTAACTCACTAATGTCCAAGAAAGCCCTACTAAGCTTTGACTACAGAAAATTCTTATTCATTTTTAAAACTCATGCTCATATATCACTTCTTCTATGAGGTCTTCCCTGCTCTTACTCTCAGGCAAAAATTTTTCCCCAATTGTCTGATGCCTACAGTTTATAGAGATCTTTTTTCATTAGGTGTCTTTGTCTCCCTCTCTAGACCGAGCTTATGAGGTACAGGAGGCTGACCTTGTGCTTTGGTTGTTCCCCAACAGCACAACTAATAGTATTCCATAGCTAGTTAGTGATTGCCTCCCTTGGTAGCTGTTCCCCAGAGAAAGAAAAAAGAAAGATTCAAATCCAGTTTCCATCCTGGTTGCATTATTTTTCATTTACTATTTTCATTTTAATTATAAAATATTTTAATCACCACAGAAGTACAGAAAACAAATGCTGTAATCATTCATGCATCTACCTCTGAGATTAAAGAGATTTTAATAGTTTGTACTATTTGCTTTTCACATCTCCCTACTTTAAAAATAAATGAAACGTTATAAAAACAACAAAAAATCATTCTCCCTCCCTCCTCTTCTCTCTTCTCCCTCCCTTTCCAAGGCTAACGAACGCCCTGAAGTTGGCGTGTATTACTCCTACGCATGCTTTTTGACATTTAAAGTATATATAGAAATCTATAAACAATATATACTGCTGTGTTGTGTGTTTTTTAAAAAAATCTCATAAGTTATACTGAGTAGGGAAAAAATACGATAATTTTTACCCCATCTACCATTTTTAGACCTGCATTTTATGGGAAAGAAAGAACAAAAGAACGAAAGAACGAAAGAAAGAAAGGTCTTACTGGTAACATCTGAGCTTCTAACATTATAAATAATTGTTTACTTATTTCATGTATTAGGGTTCTCTGGGAAAACAGAGCCAATAGAATGTGTATCTATATCTGTATCCAATCTATCTCTACATATCTGTATCTATACTGAAAGAAAGAGAGAGAGAGAGAGAGAGAGGTTTATTACAAGGAATTGGCTCATGTGAATATGGAGGCTGGCTAATCTAAAATCTACAAGGTGGGCCAGCATGCTGAAGACACAGGAGAACTGATGTTCCAGTTTATAGCTAAAGCTAAAGAATATCTGCTATAAAACAAGGAAGAGTCCATGTTACAGATGAAATGTGAAGAAAATTCTCTCTTCCTTAGGGAAGGCCTATCTTTCTTGTTTTTGCGGGCCTTCTACTGATTGTACACTATGAGGCCCAACCACATACTATAGGGTATCTGTTTTACACAATGCCCACCAATTTATTTATTTATTTAAATTTTATTTATTTTGAGAGAAAGAGAGAGCATGAAGGGGGGAGGGGCAGAGAGAGAGGGAGTGAGAGAATCCCAAGCAGGCTCCACATTGTCAGTGCAGAGCCTGATGTGGGGCTCAATCCTATAAACCGGGAGATCGTGACCTGAGCCTAAATTGAGTCAGACCCTGAACCAACTGAGGCACCCAAGTACCCCAATGTCCACCAATTTAAATGTTAATCTCATCTAAAATACCCTGAATAATGTTTGACCAAATATCTGGGCACCCCATGGCCCAGCCAAGTTGACATGTAAATTGACCATTATACTACTTTAGATCTGTTTTCTTAGTTTCACGTAAAAGTCTTTGAACAATACCCTTCCTGTGTTTCGGAGAGAAATGTCATGGCTGAAACATATTTCTTTCAACATTTCTTTTGGAAGGTAGTCATAGCCTCATATCTAATCATTACCCTAAGCTTAACCATAGTCATGATGCTCCCAACCCCTTTAGTCTCCTATCTTTCCATGCATATTATGTGCTAAGAACAAATCCATACTGATATGCCTTTCTTCATTTAACTAATAGGAAAGGCTAAAACCCAAACCTTTTATATGAAATAATTACCCTTCCTCAAATTGGTCTTTGTTTCTTATGTGAATGTTCCTCCTGGTTCTTTTCTCAGTGCCCCTTAGGCTAAAGCCCTACCCTTCTACAGCCTTGTAATCTATGCCATTCATCCCTAATTGAAGTTGTGCTTAACCCAGTTTGTAAGATTTTAATTAATCCTTCAAGCTTTCCTTCAAGCAAACCTTCCTACTTGAAGTTTTACTTCACTTGCATTTGTAAGATTTTAATTAGTTCTCCAAGGCTGCTTCTTTTGAACTTTCTCTCTGACTTCACCACTTCTGCTGCCATTTTTCTCAGATTCTAAGATGCCCCCTGTTGTAAGATGCACTGTTGGTTAATAACAGCTTTCCTTTTTCATGCGGGGGAATTAACAGGATTGAATCAAATGTACATATTTTCTTTTATAAAATAAACTAACTGCCAAAAGAGTGCATTTATCCATATATAATTAAATAGTGCTTTCTTTTTCTATATCACAATAAAAATTTAAATAAAAATCATCTCCTTAGCCAAAGTCCAAATAGATTTCTCATTCTCTTTTGGCCACTAGCTTGTAACAAGCTGCCATTCATAACCTGTCCTGATGTCAATTCCAAAACTTCACCCTCTGTTCTTCTTCCCTAGTATTCTGTCTGTGTCTGTTTTTGGTATGCATGAAATATAACCTAAATAATATTGGGAACTTTTCTTTCTGGAAAATTTCTGGAATTGTTTTATCATATAAATTAATAGTTCCTTGTAGATTTGATGGAATTTCAAACATAAAGCTGTGTGTGGGGTAAAATCTAGAAGTATAAATTTTCAATTTTGTCTCCCAACTACAGATTTAATCAAATGCCTTAAAAATCGTGTTCAATTATAGTTTTCTTAAATTGACCATTTAATTTAGGTGCCTAAATTTATTAGTGTATATTGATATAAGTATTATCTTACAGTCTCATTGCCAACCTCATTTCATTACTCAGGTTTATTTTCATTTTCTTGCCTACAATATTATGGGTTTTCCCCTGTATCAATCTCTTCCTTCTATTCCCTTTTGTGTTCTCTCCTTATCTTATTTCATTGAATAAATATCTTACTTATTTTCATTTTTGTTTGTTTGCTAATATGGTAGGAAGAGTTGGCAATCATTTTCACACACACACACACACACACACACACACACACACACACACACTTCATCCATAAGAATAGGACTGCTGAATCCATGGCACACTTTCATGGAAATAACAAGAACAGATATTTAAAAACTAATGAGGTGCTTTATTATTCCACTTGGCTCTAACTTGAGCAGAATGAAATCAAAGACACTACAATAATAAGGTCCTGCTGACTCTTAAGATCTGAATAGGTTTCATATAATAAACAAAACATTCCCTCAGTATGAGTGTAGAATGCATGTTACCTAAAAAGCAATCTTGGATATTAATTGGAGCCAGTCCTCATCTCCATCCCCTTCCAGAATAGATGCGGTTGGGGGTGTCAAGCATCACTGCTCACCCCACAAAAGCTGGAGCACCACAAGACCCCACCATTGTGGATAAGGAAGAGGGCACAGCAAATACAGTCTCTTCATCTTAAAGGAGTGAGGTTATCCCACTAGAGTAACATGTAATTTGGTAGTGAAATCAGTGAGACAGAGGAAGACAAAATTGTATGTGGAATCACTTATATGTGGAATCTAGAAAAATAAAACAAACAAACAAAAAACTGACCTCATATAAACAGAAAGTAGAATGGGGGTTTCCAGGGCCTGGGGGGGGGGAGGAGGTAGAGGAGATGGGAGATGTTGGTCAAAGAGCATAAACTTCAGTTACAAGATAAATAAGTTCTGAGAATTCAATGTATAGCATGGTGGCTACAGTTAACAATACTGTATCATATACTTGAAAATTGCTATGAAAGTAGACCCTAAAAATTCTCAGCATACACACACAGAATCATTATGGTGATGGATCTATTAACTTTATTGTGGTAATCATTTCACTATATATATCTCAAATCATTATGTTGTACATCTTAGACATATATAATGTTATATGTCATTATATCTCAATAAAGCTGTCCAAAAAAAGACAAGCTAAGAAAGAACAGATATAAACAAGAGAGAGTGCCTTGGGTTTCACCTTCAGGAGCTGGGTTAGGAGTGGAGTTTACTGAAAAAAATACCCACCCCAGCATCTAAGTGTTTCTCTACTGAGGTTCAAGGAAAATAACTCTAGCTATCTTTTCTTTCATACTTAGATAATACCTCCAAAAACTGATGTGTGTATTAGTATGGGCTCCTTGGAACTTAATAAAAAATTCTTAAAGACAAAGAAATTAAATCTGAATCTTGAAACACCAGTTGGTTTTATTAATGTGGATGAGGAAGAAAAAAAATCTAGCAAGAGGAAAAGTTACGAACAAAGATGCTATCACTCTGAATTTAAATTCAACTGAGTGAAAGGCTTGGAGATAGACAGTTGGAGATAAAAATACCAGCTTTATTCCTGATAAAGGCTATACTGAGTGAAGTAATGTAGATGTGTGGCCATTTTCTGATGCTCTCATAAGGTAGACAACTTCTGAAGTGGCTCCCAGGAATGCGGTATGCATCTGGTACACTCCTGATATTCATGCCTCTGTGTAATCCCCTCCCCTTGAGTGTGGGCTGACCTACAGACTTGCCTTTAACAAACAGAATGCAAGTATAGGATGTCACTTCTGAGACTGAGTTATAAAGAAAGGCTTGCATCTTGTTTTTATTCTTTCTTTCTCTTCCTGGCTCTTCTCAACTTGCTTGTTCTGATGAAACAGACTGCCTTGTTGAGAGCTATCCTATGGAGAGGCACACATAGAAAGGACCCGAGAGTGGTTTCTAGCTAACAACTAACAGTGAGTAAAGTAGGAAGTGAATCCTTTCCCAATCAGCTTTGAGAAAACTGTAACTCTGGCCAATACCTTAATTTTAACCCATGAGAGACTATGAAATGGAGGATAAGCCAAACCCAGATTGCTGACCCATGAAACTGTTAGATAATAAATGACAGTCACCAAAGATTTGAGGTAATTTATTAGGTAGGAAGAGGTAACTAACAAACTTCTAGAGAGCACCAGCGTCTCTCACCTGAAAAATAAAGTACATTCATGAGGACAGAATCACTATTACCAAGGAAAGATTAAGCCTGCAGGAAGACAAAAAAAAACAGAACATATTAAGCTATACATCCCTGCCTGTATCTTCCAAATTCACCAATTAGACAAATATTTCCTCTTCCACCAGGGAGCATTATTTAAGAAGCAGAGTTGTCCAGACATGCACCTATGCTGCTTAAACAACAAGCTAGCTAGAATCTGAGAACTCCCCTTTCTTCTAGCTAAAGAAGAAACTTTAAGCCTAAATTCCTTTGGGACTAGGACCATTTTTTTTTTTTCATGGTTTGTGGGACTGTATCATCCCACAGACCTCAGGTGCAGTGTAGCTAGCTTTTCCAGAAAATATTATAAATAGCAAGCTCTACAAATCCAGACTGTTCAGTGCCAAGTAACCTGTGTTTCTCCATAGAGAAGGCAATTTTCTTATGCTTATAGTATAAAAAGTGGCACTCATGGGTAGTCAGAATGGGTAGGGAGAGTCCCTCCACTGGAGCAGATCTCATTCTGGGTTTAGCAGATACCTAGGCTGGCATGCCTCTCCTTGGGATAATGGAGAGACTGAGAAATACATGCATCTGCATCTTGTTATGTCTGGTTTATGAGAAGTCCTTTTCCCCAATAATCTACCTTGTAATTCATGCTGTGCTAAATTAAGGACTCTATTCCACCACTTGATGATACCCTCTCACCCTCGGAAAGACAGAGAGGAGTAAGTGGGAGACAGAAGATATGTCAGAAGTGTTTCTTCCACTTTTCCCTCCATTAGAGTGGAAAGGTGAGGAGAGGGCATTAAGTATTCCCACACCATGCCATACACATGTGCATTTGCACATGCTCATATATAGATACAAACATGCATCAATGAAAGAGAAATATGAAGAGATAGAACAGGTTTGGGAAATCCAAGTGGATCTGCATGACAAGATAAAAAGTTAAGTTCAAGGACATGGTGTGGCAGAGTGCCGGAATGTCACATCAACAGGGCCACCCTGTTATAAAACTCCATGTTGCCCAAGCCAGGAGGCATGGTGATCTTTGGAGCTGCACAGTGTGGTAGCCTGAGCAGAACCCTTAAATGACACCAGCCATTCATATCTCCATCTCTCCCCTGACTTTTCTTATTTTGGGGTGACAGTTATATGGGTACAAGCAAAATAAAAGTCTAAATGAGTCCAATACTTGCCACCAAGGCACTGAATCGCTTCTTACCTTCCTGTTGTATTTGTGGGGCTGCTCAAAATAAGTAGCAGGATGATTCATCGTAGCCTCTGGAAGTTGTCTGACAGTACTCTATTCCGGTGTCTGACTGAAGCTACTTATATCTTGTGTCACTTTGTGCAGTGACTCAGTTCCAAGCAAAGATTAATGCAGTTAGAGCATTTTGCAGAAATAGTAAATCACCCTTGCAGCTGATTGCTGCTCTGGAGCTTTCTAGCCTGTGAGTTATTCATGTAGCTATCCAGCATTGCTTTCATAAACAGATATTGTTTCATTGGTTGCTAATCATTCCTGTTGAAGTTAGAGTAGGCTCAAGGCCAGGAGAACACCGAGCTTTTATTCAAAGAAGCAAAAAGTTTGCAAGATATACCAAACATCAAGCAACTCCTTGTCCCAGGCTCTCCTAATGGTGATGAACACTGAGTATAGGTTTAAGAAGACTTGGCATTCAAAACCATCATAATACAAGTCTCATTTGTGCAGTCCTTTCTGGCAATCAATCCATTAAATTATTTAATTTTTTATAAGTCTCTTTTACCTTATTGATTGTGTTTACCACTGATATTTTCCTATGTCAAAATAAATGATAGTCACACAAGTAAATACCATCAGGAGATTTACCAGGAAGCCTAATCTCTCTTTGGTTCTTTTATTACCTATTCCCTGAAGACAATATTTTTTAGAAAAAAAATTCATTTTTAATTTATAATGTCATAGTCAGTGCTTTGTTGTGTTGTTCTGAATCATTAAAAGGCTTTCAGGGCTGTGATAGTACATACACCAAAAGCCCTGTAAGCACGGGTGCCCTAGAAAAGTGTGTGGCACATGAGAGAGATTCAACAGGTCTATTGAACAGTGGGCTTCAATAGTCTAGGAGGACTACATGTCTTCCTTGAGCTTCCTTGATGCTTATTTAGATGTGGGAAGCTTTACCCAATGGTAATATAAAGAAGTCATTTCAAATTGAAGCCCTCATTGCTCTCACTCCTGGGCCAAGTCTATTTTGAATTCAAGCTTCCTTATTAGATTCAGTGTCTCAAGAAAATTTATATTTCAAGTGCTCAACCAATCTCTGAAATAAAGTTGAGGGAAATCATCCTTGGAAGTATCAACCTTAAAACTGACTGAGTATTGGAACACCCTTTCCTTCTTGGTTTTACACAGTCAAGATGCTAATGCATCATACCTAGTCAAAGGAAATGTCTTTAGCACCCCCTTCCTTCATTCAATGTCTAAAGAGGCTTGGTAGCTAATTGTCTAATTTAAGTGGCATCACTAAACAGATGAAAGAAAAAGAGCTGCCTCTGGTAAACCACTGGCAGGGGACTATAGAGAAATGTTTATCTCCATTTGTTGACTCTATTGACCTCATGTCTTTTCTCTCAGAATCACTGCAGTCATATTCATCAACTGTTATAGGCTAAATCCATAATCACTAAGTTTGCTTCCATTGCTGACATTCAATTTTCTCCCAAAAGGATGTCCTTTTCTTCTCTTTCCCATAGTAGCAGAGATTGAATTGTGTGTCCCATTCATCTTCCATATCAAGTGGGGGCTTGAGAAATGGTGGACAGGGCTGAAGCACATCACATCATGGGTCTGGTGGACTTAAAGGAACATCTCTTTTCCTTTGTTAAGAAGTGTCAGTTTAGGGCAAAGTAGCATTAAAATTGTCAAAGTTCAACTGGTGAAACACAAATTCCCTTGCCAGGGCAAAGGACCTTGGCAGACTTTAGGAGCCAATGTATGGGAATAAGGTATTAGGGAAGCTTAGGGGCAGGGGGGACAAAGAGAGCAAATGGAAAGTCATCTAAAAATAATCCCAGAAGTATGCCAGACATTTCCAAGGGTTTATTTGTAGTAACCCATTTACTATGGATTTAATGTATACTCCCTCCCCTCAAAAATCTGATTTTGAAACCCTAATTTTCAGTGTGCTTTATTTTAGAAATGGGTGTTTGTAAGATAATTAGATCATGAAGGTGAAGTATCCATGAAGAGATACATAGAGCTTGCTTTCACTTCCTGTCCTGCACCATGTGAAGATATAAGGAGAAAACCGGCATCTGTAAACCAGAATGCAGGTCCTCACCAGACCCTGGGCCTACTGGCATCAGCACCTTGATCTTAGACTTCCCAGCCTCTGGGACTGTGAGAAATAAATGATTGTTGCTTAAGCCACCCACTTGATTGTAATTTGTTCTAGCAGCTCAAACTAAGATACGATTAGATTGCATTGCTTTGTTGGTCTCACTTAAAGGACATGATAAATGAACATTTATCTTTAGGAAACAGAGAAATGCTCTGTTGTCCTGTATTTTTTAAATTTTTTTAAAGTTTATTTATTTTGAGAGAGACAGAGACAGTGTGAGTAGGGGAGGGACAGAGAGAGAGAGAGGAAGAAAGAGAGAATCTCAAGCAGGCTCTGCACTGCCAGCACAGAGCCTGATGTGGGGCTTGAATCCACAAAGCTGTGATGTGAGGTCATTACCTGAGCCAAAACCAAGAGTTGGACGCTTAACTGACTGAGCCACACAGGTGCCCTAGTTCTATAATATATTTTAATTTGTTTTTACATAGCTAAGCTCTCTGACTTACCATGGTGCAACTTACAATTTTGCAACTTTATAATGTTGCAAAGGTGGTATGTATTCAGCAGAAAATGTACTTCAAAATTTTAATTCTGATCTTTTCCAGGGATGGCTATATGCAATACATTATTCTCTCACGTTGCTGAGCAGTGGCAGCAAGCCACAGCTCTCCGTTAGCCATGGGAACAACTGGGACAGACAACTGATCCACTTACCACCATTCGGCACCCACACAGCCATTCTGTTTCTCATTTTTAGTACAGTATTCAATTCGTTACATGAGATATTCAACACTTTAGTATAAAATAGTTTTTGTGTTAGACGTTCTTGCCCAATTGTCAGCTACCTAAGTGTTCTGAGCAAGTTTAAGGTAGGCTACTGAGCTATGATTGATGCTCAGTAGGTTACATGTATTAAATGCATTTTCAGGTTGCAAGATTTTCAATTCATGATGGGTTTGTCAGGAGGAAACCCCATCATACATTGAGGAAGACGTGTTCTAGCTAACAGGGTGGGAGGAAGACCTGTGTCTAGCAAATAGGGTCAGAGGAAAGTAGTCTTTAATATGCCGTTAGCCTTTTTCTTTTTTTTAACTTGGAACAGTAAGGATGAAACAGAATTTCTCTTGAAAATTGCTAAGACAATGATTTTTAAGTGACATCTCTACTTTTGTACCAAGACAGATCCATTGCTCCAATGTTACCCCCAACGACCACCAGAAGCTGATGTACTTATTGCATAAAGTCTAAATAACCTGGCAACCCATAGCAGCTCTATCCAGTAGAAGGTCTTGCAATGAGAGAAATATTCTATATGTGCACTGTCCAATATATGGCTATTAAGCACTTGAAATATGGCTAGAGCAGCTGAGGAAATGAGTTTTAAATTGTATTTAATTTCAGTTAATTTAAATTTAAATATCCACTTGTGTTGGACATATTGGGCAGTGACATTGCTATAGTTTCAGCATCATCTGCCTTACTTCTTTTTCAGAGACTTTGGAATTATTAAAGGCAAACAAAGTATATGTCTCAGGCCAGTTCTTCACCACTGTGAGAGCTTATGAACCCAATAAGTATATCATATCATACGGATTTATTTTGCTTTTGACGCTCATTTGAAAACTACCTACCTTACACACACACACACACACACACACACACACACACACACCTTCCATCTTACCTCCCAACATATTTATATAAAAACACACAGTCTCGGGGAGCCTGGCTAGCTCAGTTGGTACAACATATGGCTCTTGATCATGGGGTCATGAGTTCAAGCCCCATGTTGGGTATAGAGATTGCACAAGTAAATAAACTGTAAAAACAAACAAACAAAAAATCCACATAGTATTCATGTTTGACATTGAAAAAAATCCATAAACTTCAAAAGATATCTAGGCAGCTAGGGCTTTCACTCCTGTTTATTTTCACCAAAGCTATTACAGTCAGGACCAACTTTTATTCAGTAACCTTATCTTCTAAAATAGCTATAAATACTAGCAAATCATATGGGAAATTGAACTTGTGTGGAAAGCTACAGGAAAAAAAAGAAACAAGTCTTTGGAAAAACTATATATTCTGGTTTATTGTGGATGTGGCTGTGGAGAGACATCATGGCTAAGGGAATCGGTGCAGTCCTAAGGATCATAAAAACCTGCATTCTAGTTCCAGTTTTACCACCTGCTAGTTGTGTGATGCCACTGGCCATGTTCCCAAATCTCTGAGTCTGAGACTCCTTATCTGTAAAAGATCTTCATTCTTAACTCTTAAAATCACTGTGGAGATTAAATATGATAATATATGCAAATAGCTTACTACATGCTAGACTTTAAATATGTTAATCCCTTGCATTTCTACTTTTTGGGCAAATATTTTGAAATATCTGAAAATTAATTAAAGCTATGTATGTTCAAGAAATATTCAGTCAATCAGACATTTCTGTGAAATAAGAATTCAGTGTGATTTCATAAGTAGGCTCTATAAAGCCCCAGTATCTCCGGGCCCCAGGCAGATGGTCATATTCCATATTCGGGGCATGGCGGGGGGAGGGGGAGAAAAGAAAACGCTTCTTTTTCAGAAAATCCTCTTTGGTTTGCCCCTTCATAACAAATCGGCAAACTGCCACTTACAACAGATGGATATGAATACAGGCAACCAAAGAGGCTGTGCTTGTACCCCAAGTCTTGGCATATGGCACCAAATTCTCTCACCAGGCTGTCAAAACAGCTGCTGTGCACTTTCCCCACCTGCAGTTACGAAGCTGTGCCAAGAGTGTCCGAGCTTAGAGAAGAACCTGCCATCAGGTGGTTCTCCTGGCTTAGAAACCACACCTTTTGCACTTAGAGCACTAGGAGCCCCTTTCAAATCTTTCTTTCAACTCCCTGGGAGTGCAGGAGATATCTAATCATTCAAGTTCAACATCTATCCTTTCATTACCATTGAAAAGGCAACCAGTCTTGGTAGAAAAAAGTGGACAGAGATGCACTCAAATCTCAAGTCAACTATTTACTTGCAGTTCAATAAATTTCTCGAACATCTTTGATCCTGAGTTGCCTCCTCTCCAAGTGGAAATAAACAACACTTGGCAGGAGTGTAGTGATGATCAGAAATAATAATGTAAAAAGAGTTATGGTGGTCTTGGATATATAGTAGTGATAGCCTACATATATTGTCTGCTTGTTACAGATGAGATATATTCCAAATGTTTTACAAGTATTGGCCATTTAACCCTCACATCCACCTCACAAACATACATACTTTCCGAAACAGGTGAGGGAACTGAGGCAGAATGAATTTTAATAACTTGCCCAAGATCACAAAGCTAGACAGGCTTGGAGTGAGGACTAAAACCGAGATAGTCTGGCTCCAGAGGCTGCACACTGAACCATGATAGTAGGTGTTAAGGGAATGGTTACTATTTTTATAGTAGGGGGGAAAAAAAGACTCAGGAAATTGAGTATGTTAATGAACCCTCCATTGGTGAAAAGCAAATGACAGCTATAGAATCTGTGAATGATTTCTAACTGGCACTTTTTGCTTGGGTAGGAAAAATTTGCTAAGGGAAGGATAATTCAAAGTCACTCCTTTTTATGGGAATCCAGAAATAGTGCTACAAAAGTCAAAATCATTACAGGCATATTACAAAGAAGCAGTATAATTTAAGCAATTGGGAAATCCTGAAAGAATTGTTTTTATATTTTAATTGCTGGCAGAATAAATTTAGTTAATGGGTTTTATATTCTTAAATTTACATTTGATATTAATCCTAGTCTATATTTATATGTGATTCTACATACAGCACATTAAATAGCCTGACCTGATAAAATTGATTTTATTAAATCTGGCAAAAATTAACCACTTGTTGAAACCAGATTGGTCTCATGTGTATAGTTGAAACTTTTTTTTAATCAGGTAGATTTCATTTTTTTCCCCTCCTATCAAGGACCATAGACCTAAGGAGAAGAATATCAATTGAGGGCTACAACAAGGTTAAAAAGTAGATTCATTTAGACTGGTTTTTAAGCTTACAGATATAAAAAGTCCTTACTGTGCTTACTTTGAACACTCAGAACATGCAACACAGTATTTTATACTATAAATGTAGCAAGTCCTAAAATATATACTTTTGTAATATAAAGCCTGTCAATGTTAAGAAACTGGTCACAATGTTAAGATGGAAGCACATATAATTAGGCAAAGTGACCTTAACAGATAAAGAAAAAAGACAAGAAACATAAGGAAGAGACAGATCTCAACTTCCCTAAATTCTGTTCTCTTTTTTCTCAGTTCAGCTCTGCTAGGGCTCTCCTTCCTTATACTTCTGTTCCGAAAGTACTTCCAGGCAGAAACTTAGGGCAATAATAGGGTCAGCCATATATGATTGCCTTCTCGGTCTCAGTGCTGTCCTACGTCTTGCCTAATAGCTATGTAGAGGTGCATCATATACTTTTCATAGTTTTATAGCTATTTTTGCCGTGAGGCATGGGAAGCTAAATAATGGCTCCCCAAATATGTTTGGGTCTTAATCCCTGGAACCTTTGAATATGTTATCTTACATGGCAAAAGGGAATATGCAATTAGGAGATTATCCTGGAATACCTTGTGGGCTCAATGTGATCTTTTTACGAGAGAGAGAGAGAGAAAAAAAAAAGGTCAGAGTCAGAAAGACAGAAATGTGACAACAGAAGAAGCAGTTGGAATGATGCACAACCATGAGCCAAGGAATGTGGGGTGGTGCTAGGAGTTGAAAAAGCTAAGGGAACAGATTCTCCTCCAGAAGGAATAAAGACTTGCTGACCCATGATGAGATTTTTGAAATGTAGAATAATAAATGGGTGATATTTTATTTTTTTAATTTTTTTTGAACTTACTTCATTTGTTCAACAAATAGCCTCATTGAAGATTCTGCCCAGAATGTGGAAAATTGAAAAGTTGTTCCCTCTCAACAAATTAAAAAGCCAAGATAATCTATAAAATAATAGCTTTTCTTGAATCCATATAAGAGTTAAGGTTGTAGGACAAAGAGCTTGGCTGCTGTTTAAGGAAAGAAAAGCACTTCCAAAAAGACAAGGTCAAAAGCACTGGCTTAACTCTAGAACAACATAGGAAGATGATGCTGGCATACAATTGATAAGAACAATTCAGCTAAAATTGTTAAGGAACTTCTCTAAAGGCCATGTATAAGCTAGCACAGAGGTATAGAGCCTGGGAGATTCAAATACAAGGGGAGTCCTTCTCTATCAGCAGATTCTTCTCTATGGATTTTCATGGAGTGTTCATGAGAAAGATCAGGGACAGGGCACAAAACCAGATAAATAATCTTCTATGGGTTAAATGTGGAAGATATGAGAGACTAACACTGCAGAAAAGGCATGTAAATCCCACATGAAGTTTTCTCCCCTTAGGAAAAACAAACAATTTAAAAACCTTGAGTGGATGGAGGAAAGACAGCAAACTCTACCATTTTCAAGTTACAGACCCATTGCAACTATGGAAAAGTAAAGAAAAGAGAGAAAAAGGGAGGGGAGAGGAGAGGAGAGGGAGAAAGAAAGACAGGAGGAAATCACCTTTCCCCTTTCCTTTCCCTCTTAGGAAAGACCAGTTAATCATCCTGGGCACAGACCATTAAGAATCTCTTACTTCCATCCACATCATTGCAAATGGCAAGATTTCATTCTTTTTTATGGCTGAGTAATATTCTATGGAGTGAGAGTATTATGCTAAATGAAATAAATCAGAGAAAGACAAATACCAAATGATTTCATTCATATGTGGAATTTAAAAAACAAAACAAATGAGCAAAAGAAGAGAGAGAGAGAGAGAGAGAGAGAAGGAAACAAACCAAGAAACAGACTCTTAACTATGGAGAATATACTGATGGTTACCAGAGAGGGGGGATGAGGGGTTGGGTGAAATAGGTGATGGGGATTAAGGAGGGCACTTGTAATGAGTACCAGGTGTTGTCTAGAAGTATTGAAACACTATAGTGTACACCTGACGCTAACATTACACTGTATGTTAACTGACCGGAATTTAAATAAAAACTTAAAAACAAAGAGTCTCTTACCGGTAGGGGAAAGAAATGGATCACTGAGAAACAGGGATATAGGAGCTAAGGTAAAGCTTGGTCAGCACAACTATAACACACCTCCACCACTGCCCTCCAGTACAGTTGTGTTACAGTTAACAAGTAACAAGTTACCAAGTAGCTAGTAACAGAACTGTAATGTTAAAGGGTGGAAGAAAGTGGAGAGAGGTATTCTCAGAGGCACAGGTATAGAGGAAGCCTGAAAGCTGAGAGTGGAGCAAAAACATGGGAGAAAAACCTTCTCACCAACCATTCCACACTTGAAACACAGGGTAAGGATAGAGGAATTTGAATTGGTACACTGGAGATCATTCACAGCCACACTAAAACCCAAACCTAGCTCAGTCCTGGCTAGACTGACAGTCCCCCACACCCTCCAAAAACAGCACGGGGAAAGGTATCCAGTAAGACACCTGATGCAAGGGAACAAAAATCACATTTGCAGAAAACAGAGAAAATTAATGAAATTAAAACCTCTCTCTTTAAAAAAAATTTTTTTTAGAATAAGAGAGTGCAAGCAGGGGAGAGGGGCAGGGGAAGGGTGAGAGAGAATCTCAAGCAGGCTCTGTGTTCAGTGAGGATCCTGAGGCAGGGCTAGATCCCATGACCCTGGGATCATGACCTGAACCAAAAGCAAGAGTTGGATGCTCAACTGACAGAGCCACCAAGGTGTCCCCAAAGCTATTATTTTTTTAAAAATCAATAAAATTTAAAAATAACTTGAAAACAAAATGCCTTTCAATCAGTATGATTAAGAAACAAAAAAGCAAACAAATATTATCAACATTACATAAGAGGAAACACCATTATAGATACTACAGAGATTACAAGAAAAGTAAGGGAATGTTATAAACATCTTCATGTCAAAAAGTCCAACAATAGGGGTGCCTGGGTAGCTCAGTTAGTTAAGCATCTGTCTTCGGCTCAGGTTATGATCTTGCAGTTTGTGAGTTTGAGCCCCGCGTCAGGCTCTATGCTGATAGCTCAGAGCCTGGAGCTGCTTTAGATTCTGTGTCTCCTTCTCTCTCGGTTCCTCCCCCACTCATGCTCTGTGTCTCTCTCTCAAAAATAAATAATGAAACATTTAAAAAATTTTAAGAAAAAAATACTTTTTTAAATGTCCAACAATATAGATAAAATGGGCAAATTCATTTAACGTTACAAATTGCCAAGTTTCATTCAAAAAGAAATGAATAACTTGGATAACCTAAGCCTATAAAACTTCTCAATGAAAATCTTTGTGACCTTGGGTTAGATTTCTTACATATGAAACCCGGAAGCACAATTCACAAAATAAACAAATTAACAGTTGAACTTCAACAAAATTAAAATGGTCTGCTCTTCAAAAGACATTATTAAGAGGACAAAAAGACAAGTCACAAAATGGGAAGAAAATATTTTCAAGTCACATATCTGATACCATTCCATTTATATGACATTTCGAAAAAGGCAGTATCAGAGCAACAGAGAAGAGATTACTTGTTGCCAGAGGCTTGAGGTGAACAAAGGATTTGACCTCTTCTTTAGGTTTATTGTGGGGTGTTTGTTACACAGTTCTATGCATTTATCAAAACTCACAGGAGTGTACACCAAAGGTGAATTTTACTGTTAATATAAATTATACCTCGATAAAACCAAGTAAAAACAAAAAGCAATTCTCATCTGAGCTACAGAGATATACAAAGCGGAACAACGTCCCTGTTATTTTAGAGTGCAAATAGTACTGGGGAAAGCAGACAATAGGTAAACACGTAAATCCGTACATAATGTCATTTGACTGATATAATTCCATTTGGCTGAGTCATTTATACTAATGAGTGTAATAAGAAAGAAATAGGGCAGGCTAAAACAGTGTGCTTCTCAAATTCGTTCATGTAATGACAAATAATAACACTTAGTATCTAAACAGTACATTGAGTTAAATGTTCCTAGGGTTGTTCCTAGTCAGAGGGACTCGTGGCAGCTTGGGGGCAGGAAGACGAAGTCTCCTCAGGCATTGTCTGCCCATACCATGAGGTAAGGGGATCAATATTTGGCAACTGTGACAATTCATGGCACCCAGACTGGAAAATCCTAGGGAAAGGGCAAAAATTGGAAGCTGGCTTCTATTTTAGATAGGTGCTCAGATGAAACGTCTGGAAATATAACATTTGAACAAAGACATGGATGAAATAAGTAAGTCTGGGAAAAAAATGTGGGGGATGATTGTTCCAAAGAAAGAAAGAACAATCAAAAAGGAACTTGTTCCTAAGAAAGGAATAATTTTGGCAAGTCAGAGAGAGTCAGGGCTCCGGAGCTGGAGAGGCATGAGCAATGGAAACTTTGACAGAAGTTAGAAGGGGAGGTGAGAGAGGTGGTCAGAAGCCAGATCACTGAGATCTTAGATATGACAGTATGATATTTGGGGTTGATTTACGTATAGTATAAAACCATTGGAGTGTTTTGAGCAATGGGGTAATATGATCTTATTTATAGTTTAAAAAAAATCAATATAACTTTGGGGTCAAGACTGTTTTGGGCTAGAGGTGCAAGCAAAGAGATGGTTAGGTGGCTAGTGTATTAGCCAGGTGAAAGATGAAAAAGGATAATTCATGTGTTAGCTGGGAAATGGGTAACAACTGGTCAGATTAAGGAAATGATATAAAAATGCCCTGATGAATTGGATGTGGGCATGAGAGGAGAAACAGCATTAAATAAATGCTTCCTAGATTTTTGGTTTAAACAACTGAATACATGGTGACACTACTTAGTGAAATAGGGAAAATTAGAGAAAAGCATGTTGGGACATTTGGATATGTTAATTTGATGTGCCTATTGATATTCATGAGGTGATGTGAAATAGACAGCTGGAAACAGAAAATATATATTTGGAAGTCATCAGTATGTAGATATGTGTTTGTTCATGTATTTAAACCATAGGAATAAATGAGATCATCCATATAAGGGAAGATAAACCAAGAAGAAAAGTGAGTTAAGCACTGAGTCTTCCATATTCCAAAATGTTGAAGATAAAGGAGAGTCAGAGATAGCAGAAGATACTTAAAATGAGTAGAAAGTGAGATAAGAGAAACACCAGATAAACTAGGTGTCCTAGGAGTCAAATGAACAGAAATGTTTCCAAACAGATGACGTGGCCAATGACATAAATTATCTCTTCTTCATTTCAACATCAAGTCCTGGCTAATATAAAAAATGGCTACCTGCAAAAAAGATATACTGAAAGTGAGACATCCATCCTGAAGCATCTATGATATGCAATAGTAAAGTCACTATTATCTATCATTTCAAAGACTCAGATATTGGGCATATTACAGCTGAAGCTTTAGAAGATTCGCTAGAAAAGTATCAGATATTGGAGTCTGTTGGCCCCTTTTTTGCATCCTTCAATATGGGGAAGACAAGTTAGCCTTACTGAATGCAGACAGAGAAGAACCATTCTGCTCACTTTTCAGACTACAGCCAGTGATCCCAGACACACTAATGTCAGAGGATCATGCACCTATTAAGTTGCATGAGGCATATTCTCTTCTATATTCTAAATAAATATGGTGCTCAGAAATCCAGATACCAAGAGAGCCAAAGGAATTGGCACAACTGACCTCAGCAGACGCCCACCAAGCATCTGCTGCCAGGCAGAGGTAATAATGCCTCACTGCAAACTGCACTGATAGAATTGGCCACAGCCTAGGGACAGACAGCAGATTAGTTCTGTGTCAGTCTCCCAATCAAGGCAGAAGCAGAGGCTGAGGCATAGAGAAAAGCTCGTAAGCCAAGTCCGTAAGGACACAGGCAAGCTCCCAGAGCCTGTTACTGTTTCAAAGAGTGAATGAAGTAAAGAGTGTCGGGATAAAAGGTATGGCTAAGCAATATTTTGTAATTTTTTATCTGCCAACTGAACCTCACACAAAGAAAGCATCTTACATTTAAGTTGGGTTTGAGAGGTTTGGACTGCCAGGAAACCTCAAACATGCCAAAATATGCATAAAATAGATCTCCACCAGCCCAAGGCAATCCCCTCACTTTCTATGCTCATCAAAGTAACTGGTTGATGAATCCATAAATCATGCTCAGGAGCTGTTCTGTAACATGGCAGCTACTAACAACTGCAGCTATTACATTTACATTTATTAACATGTAAAATATTTAAGATTTTGTTTCTCAGTCACACTAGTCTTATTTCAAGTGTACATGTGGTGAGTGGCTAACACTCTGGCTAGTGCCAAAGAATACTTGGACATTCCTATCTATTGGATAGTACTGCCATAGGAAATAAATTACCAAATATCCTGATGCGTGAAGACAATGGGAGACAACATGCAAAGTTCCCAGCCCAGGAGGCAGGATCAGGAATAGCCACATTAACTCATCAAACAATGCACTGCAGAGACAGGAAAGGTTGTCAGCCATGGGCAATAATCTTGGACCTTCTAGCTTCAACACTTAACAACACTATCCCAACCCAGTGGACCATGATACATGTTCTGGAGGGGTGACTGTTACAAGTTATTTTCTTCCCTTTCCCTCTTTTTATAATTAGGAGATCATATTAGAATTTCTTTTTTTATGTTCTCCACTATTAAATTATTTGTGAGGTAATGCAAAGTCAGAAAGCAAAGGATAACAATACATAATTCTAATACAGGAAAAGAGAAAGAACTGGCAATAAGAATTTAATCTACCACAGAGAATGTAGGAAGACAAAAGGAGCAAGGAGTCTTACTGACCATTATTACATCATCAAAACAAAGAGAAAGGGGATTCTACACCCTTCATTAATTGCAGGGTTACCTCCAGAGTTTTCTGATAAGTAGACCACAGTGAGTCAGCACTTATGAATGGGCCTAGCCATTAGAGGAAGCAAATTCAAATAGAATTAATATGTAGAAAGATAGGTCTCCTGGAGAAAACAAAGACCAACTGGAACACACACACACACACACACACACACACACACACACACACACACAAAGAAAGTAAATAAAACAAAACAAAAAGAATAGAAAATACAAGATCTTTACAGAGATTTAGTCAGAACTTAAAGTAAATTTCTGGAAACATAGTTACATACTTATATGATTGATGAGGGGCACCTGGGTGGCTCAGTCAGTTGAGCATCCAACTCTGGAGTTTGGCTCAGGTCATGATCCCAGAGTTGTGGGATCAAACCCATCGTCAAGCTCCCCATTAGGAATGGAGCCTGCTTAAGATTCTCTCTCTCTCTCCCTCTCTCTCTCTGCTCCTCTCCCCTGCTCATGCTCTCTCTCTAACACACACATACACACACACAAACACACACACACACATACACACAAATAAAATAAAATAAAATAAAATAAATGATAAAAGGAGAGAATATTCACTATTAAAATATGAGTTAGTGGCCCAGAAGGGAAATTAGAAGAAATAACTCAAAGAAGACAGCATAAATTAAAAAATAATGGAAATAATAAGGAAAAAGAATCAGATACTTGGCTGCATTTGAAGAAAGCCTCATTGACCAAAAACAAAACAAAACAAAACAAAAAGTATTACAGAAGAAGAAAAAGGAATAGATGGACAACAGAATATTATCAAACAAATACAGGAAGGAAATTTCTCCAAGTTGAAGAAAGACATGAATCTACAGCTTTAAAGGATATACCAAATTCCAAGAAGTTTTGAAAGGACAAAACCTATCCATACACATATTTTGGTAAAATTCCTGAATTCCAAGAATAATAAAAAAAAACTAATGGTTTCCAGAAGAAAAGTACATAATAGTTACAGAGAAAAAATAAGTAGTTCTAGTGTCATAATTTTGCAAATAAAAATACTTAAAAATATGTTTTTTTTTTAATTTTTAAAGTTTATTTATTTATTTTGAGAGAAAGACAGAGCAAGCAGGGGAGGGACAGAGAGAGAGGGAGAGAGAGAGAATCCCAAGCAGGGTCTGTGCTGTCAGCATGAAGCCCAATGTGGGGCTTGAACCAAGAACTGTGAGATCATTACCTGAGCCAAAAGCAAGAGTTGGATACTTAACCAACTGAGCCACCCAGGTGCCCCTAAAAAGATGTTATTGTTGTTGTTTTCTTTTAAAGAAAATCCTACTCAGTCCTCATTTTGGTCTATGAAGGTCAACTTTCTGGTTACCTCTTATGTTTAATTTTTTTTTTTCTGTTCCACTTGAGATCTAGTTTGGTTGGGTATAATATAGTTGGCTATAATTGGGTATAATATAACTTTTGTTATATTATAAGTAATATAATTCTAGGTCCAATTATTTTTCTTACAACTTTCAAAGTTTTATCTCCACTGTTTTCTAGTTTCTATTTTACTGAAAATGCAACATAAAGAGTGATGTCACCAAGACAGTGAAGGAGATCCCAGCCACCATTCCCCCACAAAGAACAATTAGCTATCCACAAACAAAAATAGCTCTGGGAGAGCCCAGGAATCCACTTAAGGCTTAGCTTCTTAACAGCAAAACACTTGTAAATAACTGCACAAAAATGGGTAGGAAGAATAGTTTCTTTTTCTGCATCATCCCATCCCTCAGGCAGGTGTGCTTAGTCCCAAGACAGAAAGTCCCCTCATTGGGAAAAGGAGAATGGGTTGAGTGACCAGCTTCTTCAGCTTTCTGGGGCATGCACAGAGGATCTGTCTCAGTTTTATGTGACCTGGAGACCAGCTTCAATGTCTGGAGACTCACAGGGACAAGGACGAAAGGGAGACACTACCAGTATCAACCATGTGGTGGAATGGCCATGGTTCCCAGTGGCTTACTCTGCAGAGGACCCCAGCAGCCTTTGCCACTCAAGACTGCAACAGCCCTTGTGGGTGCTGTGGACTCCCACAACTCACATCACTGAAGACCTTGTTGTAGAACTCAGTGGACTGCTCTACAAGGGAACTCCAGCAGCTTTTGCCATTGAGGAAACCAATGATCAGCAGAGCTACTGCAGACTTCCTGAAGATTTCACCATTGAGAACCCCACAGGTGTTTTTTTGTTTTGTTTTGTTTTGTTTTGTTTGTTTGTTTGTTTGTTTTGCATTCACAGATTCCTGAGTACCCCTCAACCCCCACACAAACACTGCCTGCCAGAGCTACTCTAGCCAGTGCTGCCATGGACACCCTGGGCCCTGGGATTCATGTCAGCAGCCCTGACTACACAGGTATTCAATGTTACTCCAGGCCTCTATGGCCAACCCCCACTGCCGTGCATGCACTTGCAGCTAGCCCCTGCAACCACATGAACACACACCAATAGCTCAGGCCCCCACAGCTGCTCAAGCACCCAGGGCCAGTCTCAATTCCTGCCTTTGGCCTTCTTAACTGTGAGGTATTCCTGCAGCTGTTTTTTGCAGCAGTATACTTGTATACCACCAGGCCCAACTCCTATCACCTAGCCTCCACTGCTATGCACACATTTGTGTCTAGCTCCTACAGCCACATGAGTTCATGCTGACAGCCAATGTGATCATAGATGCACATACACCAGGACCTGGTCCCAAGCCCTTTCACAGGACTATCCCATCATACATGCCTGCAGCTAGCTCCTGCCATCTCACAAGTGCACACCAATAACCTGGGCCTCCCCAGCTTCTCATGTGCCCACATTTGCCCCTGACCCTCACCACTGGTCCTGGCACTCACCACTGTGCAAGTGCATGCAGCCAGCCCATGCCACCATGTGGGCACCTGTAGCCAGCACACACAGTTAACTGTATACACATCACCAGCTCCAGCTACCAGTGCCACCTATCCCATTCCCTTGCCAATGGAACTGGAGGTGACACTCCAGTGGGCCTCAGTAACACTTGCAGCCACCAAGGACCTGCTGCAACTCTCACTACTAAAAATCACATAGTTATCAATGTTATGGACATTGTCATTGCCTAAGCCAACAAGACACTATGCCCCTTCAAACCCAAAGCCAACATTTACCCCACACATGGCACTCCACACCACTAGATCTGAGGCAACAGCACACTCCAGTGTTCCCCTCCACACAGGTTAAGGTCTTTTCTTTCCAAACCCAATCCATAAAATCTGGAAGAGGTGACTATTTCATCAAATGTGCAGGCAACTACACAAAGGTATTGGGATCATGAAGAATCAAGAAAAATGACAACACCAAAGGAACATAACAAACTTCTAGTAACTAACCCCAAAGAAATGGAGATCCATGAATTGCCTCACAGACATTCAAAACAATTGCTCAAAAATAGCTCAGGGAGAAGGCTATCATTCAAAATAGAAGGAGAGATAAAAAGTTTCCTGGACAAACAGAAACTAAAGGATTTCATGACCACTAAACCAGCCCTGGAAGAAATTTTAAGGGGGAAGCTCTGAGGGGGGGGGGGGGAATCTCTGAGGGATGAAAAGACAAAACAAAACAAAAAAGGCCAAAAGCAACAAAGACTAGAAAAGACCAGAGAACACCATCAGAAACCCCAACTCTACAGGCAAATGGCAATAAATCATATCTTTCAGTACTCACTCTAAATCTCAATGGACTAAATGCTCCAATCAAAAGACATAGGGTAAGAGAATGGATAAGAAAATAAGATCCATCTATATGCTGTTTACAAGAAACCCATTTTAGACCTAAATACACTTTCAGATTTAAAGTAAGGGGATAGAGAACCATCTATCACACTAATGGTTGCCAAAAGAAAACCAGAGTAGCCATACTTATATCAGACTATCTAGATTTTTAAAATAAAGACTTTAACAAAAGATGAAGAGGGCATTATATCATAATTAAGGGGTCTACCCACCAAGAAGATCTAAAATTGTAAACATTTATACTCCAAACATGGAATCACTCAAATATGTAAATCAATTAATCACAAACATACAGAACCTCACTGATAACAATAACATAATTGTAGGGGATTTCAACACCCCACTTAGAGCAATGGAAAAAATGGATTTGAATGACACACTGGACCAGATGGACTTAACAGATATATTCAGAACATTTCATCCTAAAGCAGCAGAATACACATTCTTTTCAAGTGCACATGGAACATTCTCCAGAATAGATCACATACTGGGACACAAATCAGCCTTCAACAAGTACAAAAAGATTGAGTTCATACCGTGCATATTTTCAGACCACAATGCTATGAAACTTGAAATCAACCACAAGAAAAAATTTGGAAACACAGCAAATAGTTGAAGACTAAAGAACATCCTAATAAAGAATGAATGGGCTAACCAAGAAGTTAAAGAGGAAATCAAAAAGTACATGGAACCCAATGAAAATGATAACACCACAGCCCAAAACCTCTGGGATGCAGCAAAAGTGGTCATAAGAGAGAAGTATATAGCAATCCAGGCCTTCCTAAAGAAGGAAGAAAGTTCTCAGATGTACAACCTAACCTTACACCTTAAAAAGCTGGAAAAAAGGGGGCACCTGGGTGGCTTAGTCAGTTGAGCGTCCAGCTTCAGCTCAGGTCATGATCTCACAGTTCGTGGGTTCGAGCCCCACATCAGGCTCTGTGCTGACAGCTAGCTCAGAGCCTGGAGCCTGTCTTCAGATTCTGTGTCTCCCTCTCTCTCTGACCCTTCCCTGCTCACTCTGTCTCTCTCTCTCAAAAATAAATAAAAACATTTAAAAAATTTTTTAAAAAGCTGGAAAAAAAAATAGCAAATAAAACCCCAAACCAGCAGAAGATAGGAAATAATAAAGATTAGAGCAGAAATCAAGGCTATTGAAACCAAAACAACAACAACAACAACAAAACCAGTAGAACAGATCAATGAAACCAGGAGCTGGTTCTTTGAAAGAATTAACAAAATTGATAAACCCCTACCCAGTCTGATCTGATCAAAAAAAGAAAGAAAGAAAGAAAGAAAGAAAGAAAGAAAGAAAGAAAGAAAGAAAAGGACCCAAATAAATAAAATTAAGAATGAAAGAGGAAAGATCACAACCAACACTGCAGAAATACAAACAATAATAAGAGAATATTATGAACAACTATATGCCAATACATTGGGCAATCTGGAAGAAATGGACAAATTCCTAGAAACATATAAACTACCAACACTGAAACAAGAAGAAATAGAAAATTTGAACAGACCCACACTAGTAAAGAAGTCAAATTAGTAATCAAAAATCTCCCAAAAAACAAAAGTCCAGGGCTAGATGGCTTTCCAGGGGAATTCTACCAAACATTTAAAGAAGAGTTAACACTATTCTTTTGAAGCTGTTCCAAAAAACAGAAATGGAAGGAAAACTTCCAAACTCTTTCTATGAATCCAGCATTACCTTGATTCCAAAACCAGACAAAGACCTCACCAAAAAAAAATGGGAACTACAAATCAATTTCCCTGAAGAACATGGGTGCAAAACTCCTCAACAAGATATTAGCCAACCGATCCAACAATACATTAAAAGAATTATTCACCATGACCAAGTGGGATTTATATCTTGGATGCAGGGCTGGTTCAATATCTGAAAAATAATCAACGTGATACATCACATCAGTAACACAAAGGACAAGAACCACATGATCCTCTCAATAGATGCAGAGAAAGCATTTGACGAAATACAGCATCCTTTCTTGATAAAAACCCTCGAGAAGGTAGGGATAGAAGGATCATATCTCAAGGTCATAAAAGCCCTATATGAGGGGCACCTGGGTGGCTCAGTCAGTTGAGCGTCCGACTTCGGCTCAGGTCATGATCTCACACTCGTGAGTTAGATCCCTGCATGGTGCTCTGTGCTGACAGCTCAGAGCCTGGAGCCTGCTTTGGATTCTGTCTTCCTATCTCTCTCTGCCCTCCCCAACTGGCACCCTGTCTCTCTCTCAAAAATAAATAAACATAATAAAAAAATTAAAAAAATTAAAAACCTATATGGAAGACACACCACTAATATCATCCTTAATGGGGGAAAAACTGAGAGCTTTCCCCATAAGGTCAGGAACAGGAATATCCATTCTCTCGCCACTGTTATTCAACATAGTATTGGAAGTCCTAGCCTCAGCAATCAGACAACACAAAGGAATAAAACGCATCCAAATCAGCAAGGAGGAAGTCAAACTTTCACTCTTCACAGACAACATGATATTATATAGAGAAAACCCAAAAAATTCCACTGAAAAACTGAACTGATCCATGAATTCAGCAAAGTTGCAGTATGTAAAATCAATGCACAGAAACTGGTTGCATTCCTCTACGCCAATAATGAAGCAACAAAAAGAGAAATCAAGGAATCAATCCCATTTACAATTGCACCAAAAACCATAAAATATCTAGGAAGAAATCTAACCAAAGAAGTAAAAAATGTATACATTGAAAACTATAGAAAGCTTATAAAAGAAACTGAAGAAGACACAAAAAAATGGAAATATATTCCATGCTCCTGGATTGGAAGAACAAATATTGTTAAAATGTTGATACTACCCAAAGCAATCTATATATTCAATGCAATCCCTATCAAAATAACAGCAGCATTCTTCACAGAGCTAGAACAAACAATCCTAAAATTTGTATGGAACCAGAAAAGGCCCTGAATAGCCAAAGCAATCCTGAAAAAGAAAACCAAAGTTAAGGCATCATAATCCCAGATTTTAAGATGTATTACAAAGCTGTGATCATCAAGACAATATGGTACTGGCACAAAAACAGACACTCAGATCAACAGAACAGAATAGAGAACCCAGAAATGGACCCACAAACGTATGGCCTAATCTTTGACAAAGCAGGAAAGAATATCCAATGGAATAAAGACAATCTCTTCAGCAAATGGTGCTGGGAAAACTGGGCAGTGACATGCAGAAAAATGAACCGGGACCACTTTCTTACACCACACACAAAAATAAACTCAAAATGGATGAAAGACCTAAATGTAAGGCAGGAAGTCATCAAAACTAGAGGAAAAGGTAGGCTAAAACCTCTTTGACCTTGGCTGCAGCAACTTCTTACCCAACACGGCTCTGGAGGCAAGGGAAACAAAAGCAAAAATGAACTATGGGGATCTCGTCAAAATAAAAAACTTCTGCACAGCAAAGTAAACCATCAGCAAAACTAAAAGGCAACCAACGGAATGGGAGAAGATATTCACAAATGACATATCAGATAAAGGGTTAGTATCCAAAATCTATAAAGAACTTATCAAACTCAATACCCAAAAAATAAATAATTGGTGAAAAAATGGGAAAAAGACATAAACAGACACTTCTCCAAAGAAGACATCCAGATGGCTAACAGACACATGAAAAAATGCTCAACATCACTCATCATCAAGGAAATACAAATTAAAAACACAATGAGATACCACCTCACATCTGTCAAAATGGCTAAAATTAACAACACAGGAAACAACAGGTATTGGCAAGAATATGGAAAAAGGGAAACCTTTTTACACTGTTGGTGGGAATGTAAACTGGTGCAGCAACTCTGGAAAACAGTATGGAGTTTTCTCAAACAGTCAAAAATAGAATTACCCTATGATCCAGCAATTGCATTACTAGGTATTTACCCAAACTACATACAAAAATACCAACTCAACGGGAGACATGCATCCCAATGTTTATATAAGTATTATCAACAATAGCTAAACTATAGAAAGAGCCCAAATGTCCATTGACTGATGAATGGATAAAGAATATATGGTATACATATATGTACAATGGAATATTACTCAGCCATAAAAAGAATGAGATCTTGCCATTTGCAACCATGTGGATGGAGCTAGAGAGTATTATGCTAAGTGAGGTAAGTGAGTCGGAGAAAGACACTGTATGATTTCATTTATTTGTGGAATTTAAGAAACAAAACAAATGAACATGGTGGTGGGAGACAGAGGCAAACCAAGAAATAGATTCTTAACTATAGAGAAGAAACCGAGGGTTATTGGAGGGGAGGTGGTGAGGGGGATGGGTTAAACAGGTGATGGGTATTAAGGAGGGTACTTGTGATGAGCACGAGGTGTTGTATGTAACTGATGAACCACTAAATTCTACACCTGAAACTAATATTGCACTGCCTGTTACCTACTGAAATTTAAATTAAAAAATTGGGGGAAAATGTGGAGGGAAATAAGAGATGAAGATCATGAGACAAGTTTTAGAAGAAATAAAATGGAGAAGCAACAAATACATAATTGGTGTATTTTATCAGAAAACAAAAAACCACCGTGAAACCAAATCAAAATTTGAGGAAAAAAAAATGTGACATGATTAGAGACTTAAATCTTCATATTGAAACTCACACTATGAGGCTAGCTTAATACATACACCTATATAGGACAAATTAATTTAACTGGGGTTATATGTAAGGCTTGAAAGCTTAAAGGAATTACCACAAAGCTCCTTTGATTCAGCATTATGGCTGAAACCCACGCACTTTCTTCTCCAAGATGGATTCCTAAAATGGGAAGACTGAGGTTTCTCAACAATCAGTGTGAAGTGACAATGCGACATGCTACTTTGTGATTACAGAGGTCAGCAGAAGAGACACTTCATGCTCTCCAAATTAGGCAAAAGTGATCTTTTTTTTCTTAGAATATCTTATTTTCTCTTCTTTTGAATTACCTATCCTCATGTGAAAACAATTTTCTTACAAAATTTTGAACTCATTTATTTGGCTGCTTTTAATTTAGACATAAACCAAAGGCCATATGTTTTTATGGCTTTTCTGACACATTTATTGCTCACCACTAAGGAAAAAACATAGCTCCATGAATTTTATATTTCATGAGAATGTACTCTTTAATTCAAACTATTGCTTTAAAATTTTTGAGCAATGTTATAAATAAAAAGTTTATAATAAGAGATGCTACATTGCAGATATGGTAATTTATTTGGGCTTTATTAAACAAAAATTGATTTATGATAGGGCTGTGTGGTTTTGACAACTGTAGTTAGAAACTGCACTAGGGTCATCCTTATCATTTAAGCCAATTTCCAGGAGAGTTGTTTTTTGGTTTTTGTTTTTAATAGCTTTATTTATTTATTTATTTATTTACTTACTTATTTATTATTTTTTTCATTTGGAAAAGTGCAACACTCATATTCAATGCCTCGTCCTATCAGAAAGGCATGCCCTGGTTAGGATACTAATGTGGATCAATGAAAGAAAAGTAAAAGATTGAAAGATTTTAATTGATCACATCAAGGTCCAAGTATCTTTGCTATAAAGTCAATTGAAGCTGAACTAGAAATCCAATATTGCGTTTCACTTAAAAGCTGACTAAATTAAAGTGATGAGGAACTTAATGAGTTACTAAGTGAAAATGTCAACAAATCAGTTATGGCAAATTTAACTTTGTTAAAGCCATACTACAAGACAAAGTAATAATTCTGAGTCAAGAAGTGTTGCTTCAAAAGCACTGTCCTAGTGACAATCAGATTGTGTACATCTGTAATGTGCATTTATAGCAATTGTCCTTCATCCAATCTCCCTAACTTCAGTCTCCCTCCCCTTATCTTCTAAATTCTGTGATTAGTAGTGAACATAAGGGAATATGTGGTGAGCTAATGCTAATTGTTGTTGAATTTTTAAGAAATATTTGGCAAACTTTGATGGTTTCCTACAGCAGAAAGGTTGCCTTTCCTTAATAAAAGGTCAAATGCTTTAGAGATTATTTTTCTCTTTCTTACATATACTAGAAATTAAGTCCCAGATTGATTACCTTCCTTACCTAGACAAATAATTGAAAATTTCAAATTTGGATGTTTTGATCAGGTTTTTCTCATGGTTTGTAATATGGATGCTGACGTGTCCAAGACTAACCATTGTTACAGGACATTACCACAGAATAATAAAACCATTTTTCCTTCTTAAGAGTTAACAAAATATAACAAGATCCATACATCCTAAAGAAAATTCACTTTATTTTAATATTACAAAGTTTTTTATTTTATTTATTTTGAGAGAGAGAGAGATAGCATGAGTGTGTGAGGGGCAGAGAGAGGGAGAGAGAGGTATTCCCATGCAGGCTCTGCATTGTCAGCACAGAGCCTGATGCAGGGCTTGAACCATGAGATCATGACCTTAGCCAAAACCAAGAGTTGGATGCTTAACTGACTGAGCCATCCAGGTGCCCCCAAAAATCACTTTAAAGGAAGAAAAAAGGAAAAATCTCTGGCTCAAAGCTTATTTGTTTGGAATTTATACTGCCTTGCTTTCCAAGTTTGTATTTTGAGAACTGAAAGAAAATTGTTCCATAGTGTCTAAAATAAATAAGAAACTTGTAGCTGCACATCATTATTGAACTAATTTATTACAATTTAATTAAGAGAGTTATGGTTTGATGCCATATTTGTCCCACAGTTCTGCTCTGAGCAAGTTAAAAATGGGTCACACCATTTCAATTCTCACCCCAAACACTGAACCAGTTGCTCATTTACCCATATAGAACTTGACTCTGTGCTCTGAGGAAAGAATCTCAATGTGTTCATACTGCATCACAAAATGATATTTAGAATTTGAGATTCAAGATCATTCAGATATTTCAAAGAAATCCAACCTTACATGGAGAACTCAAAGAGTATACGCAATCTCTGAAGACCATTTAGTATTTTATTTGATATAAAATAAATGGAAATGTTAAAAATATGAAAAACAAAAATTTTGGCTGGTCCTAGTCTTTTGATGTCCTGAAACTTTAGACACTCTTGTCTCAAATGAAAAAAATATGTATCTGTGTGTGTGTGTGTGTGTGTGTTTGTAAATCTTAGCCTAAGTCTGAGATAGCTCTAATTTTAGCAAGATCTGGTACAATCGTGTATATAGATATCATCCAGAGACAAATTATACTTCATAGTCTAAACCTGTATATCTTCTCTAGGTCAGCAATTTCACAAATGCCCTTAAGGTAAGAGAGGACTATTATAATGAAGACTCAATCCATAGACATTACTGAGTACATTCACCTAATATACAGAATGTACTGAGTTCCATATGGTGGTGACAGTGGAGAAACAGAAGTGCTTATAGTCTAAATAAGACACAGAAAGAGACATTAAGTAATAGATTCAAGTATAAAACTCTATTGTATTCAGCTTAAAGTTAAGATCAATGGTTATTTGGATTACTAGTCTAGGGACACATATACTCAGTCTCCAATTAATTCTAAGTGTACAAAAATGTTTACTATAATACCTTAAATACCTAAGCATGTCAACCTATGGCATACTTCAGCCTTTTATGGCCTGAAATCTTAGGCATCCTCTTTTATCACCAAGAGAAACCTGACTGAGGCAATAGCCTGATCATACATATGCAGTTCACTCACCTACACAGTGAGGCAATTAGTAGGCCAGGCAGCAGTCCTGCTGACTGAGAAGACCAGCATCTCAAGCGTATGAATGGTTTGTAGTAAAGAAGGAATTTCAAAAATTATCTTATTAATTTGTATCATATATTCTCTCCAGATTTGTTCAATCTAACTTACCAATGGCCATTCTCAGTTACTGGTGCAATGGTGGTAAACATTTCTGTAGTAAATAGGAAAGAATGGATAATCTAGACATATTTATATTTATCTACAGAATTTTTAAATCTTTAGAATTATAGATATAGCAAATTGATCTTATTTTTATTGATCCATAGTTGAATTAACTTGGAAATGTTGGATTAAAAAAAGTTCTAGATAACATGGATTGACAACATTCTAGCAAATAGAAATGTAACACATTGGGGAGCAAGGTGGCTACAAATCATTCATAAAATTGCAAATTCTTAATTTAATATTCTTCAAAATTCTAAATAAAACATTAATATTTTACACTCTGTAAAGTATGAAATTCTCTGCTGATTCTCAAGGTCACCTTATGTTAGAAACACAAACAACATAGATGGTCTAGCCTAGCATTTCTCAAAGTATGTTCTATGGTCCCTTGTAATACTCTGAAAAAGTATCCAGTGGTTAATTTGAGAAACTTCACATAATATACTTCTCTGTGTTGTAGGTTTATATAATAGGAGACATATCAAAAGAATGGCAAATCTTGTAATGAGGAAATCTACGAAATACAGCATGATTGTTTAAAAGACCATGGGCTCTGGAACTAAACTGAATGGCTTGGAAACCTAGCAGTGCTTCTTAGTTTTGTGAACTTGAGAAAGTTACTTATCTCTCTGTGTCAGTTTTCTTAAACAGAGATTATTTATAATAATGCCAACTTCAAACAATATTCTTGTGAGAATTTAAATGAGTTAATATATATTAGATATATAGAGATAATATATAGATACAGATAATATCTATATATAAAAACACATGTCTGGCACATCATAAATATGGCAGAACATTTTAGTTGATATTTTTCCAATTTAACTGGCCACCTGTATGTGTACAGGTGGTGCCAGCACCTCTTTTTTGTTTTTTTCGCACCTTTTAATAGCCCAAAGAATATGGCCTTGTTCAAGATCTAAAATTTTAAAGAAAGAAGAAAAACACTCACAGAAGCCCAGTCTCATTTATGGGGGTTCATAGGGAGTATTTGACAGGCAGATGAGAACCTGTCCCTCATCCCTGTCCCATCAAAAAACTTTGATGCATGGTGGCTTTTCAACTAGGTCTCTTCTAGACTAAAGCACCTTTCTGGTTACATGTTTTCCCATTCCCTATAGACAGTTGGTTGGTCTTTACTGAGTTCATTTTCCTTAAAATGTCAAAACACCATTATTTTTGAGATTTAGGGCAATATCATGAAGTTTCAGGAGGATTCAAAATCTTCCCCAAAATTGTCTTGAAAAATTGACCATATTGTTTAGTAATGGAAAAAAAAAAGTTGCGTGCATAAACTTTGCAAAAAAAAAATCTAATCTTTAAATTACAAATGCATTTGGAGGGAAAAGAAATCCAGGTTTTCTCTGTGAAGAAATAACAAAAAAATAGAAGGACCATTGAAGTAATGGCTTTCTTTTTGTAATTTGTATTTATTTTTTTTATGTTTCCTCAAAGTCTCGCTGCGTTCGTTTCTTTTTGATATTGTACTGCTTCTAGTGTACCTGAGAACCAGGCTTCAAATAAACCTGCAGGTTTGAATGGAAACAAAGAAAACTGTTGCCCTGGCAACGGGAACCACATAAAGTCCCCACACATCACTTCCATCTTGTGCAATTCCCTACTAATTCTGTAGGTTTGCACCTAGATAGCATGGACAATGGAGCTCTACCCTTGGACTCTTTCAGTAAGAGAATTCATTGAAATTCTCATTAAAATTAAGCAATTTCATGTGGGAACATAGTGGCATATCTCAGATATCTATTCTAAATACAAAAAATGTAGACTTGTACAAATGAATCACATTTGGCCGTATGGCCAATTCTAGGTAAACATCTGTTCCTTGTTGTTGTTTTCTTTTCTTTTAAATGGAAAACGTGTTTGGGGAACCTCACACTTTAGGCTGTAAAGAATGAAATTTGTGAAACTGGAAAACCCACCATATGTCTTCCACTCCTAAGCATCCCTTTTTGACTTTAGCTCTTAAACTTGCCCACTTAGGGCATTTGATGGAAAAAAAAATCATGTTCAGAAGGAAAAATGAAAGAATTAATACAAATTATCATTCCTTCTATGATACTGGAACTTGCATTATCACTTAAATTAGAAGAAGTGTAAATTCTGAAATCCAGACAAGCCCCTCACTCCACAATCAATTGTAAGCCATTGACTAGAGTCAGTTCATCCTCAAAAGAAAAATGAAGTGGGCATGCCTCTTATGTTCGCTGCATTAGAGGTTCAAACTAATGCAGTATAAGGCCCTTGGGGAGCTTGAAGTCCAGGTGGGAGATGAGGCAAGCTGTAAACATGAAGAGCATTAAATATTTTAGGACCTTCAGTCATCTATGAATGGTTTGAATTTCAATGCCAGAAATCTAGAGAATCACCCTTTCTGTAGCCCACTGCATCAATATCATCCTTTCACTTCAGCCTCTCAAGCAATGTTCTAATCAGTTCCTTCTTCTTTCATCTTCTTTTTCCCTCCACCTGCAGGTCCTTCCCCTTGTTTTCATAAGTCAGCATATCCTTGTGTTCCTGCTGTGTGTTACATATCATGCTAGGTTCTGGGGACAAAAAAAAGGGGTGTGTGTGGAATTTATAATCTACTGGGCAAAGCAGACATTAAAATATCAATCATCACAACTAGTTATATTATTACACAAATAGTTTACCCAATACTGCTGCAGAGCAGCCACACTGAATTACTAGCATTTATAAAATGAGTCATTCTTCCTTCTATTGACTGTGCTTTGGAAACCTTGATCCCCTGAGTATCTGGAATGGTCAATCCCACTTGTCCAACTGGGAATCTCTTACTCTTTCTTTATTTTCATAACAGACTATAACTACCATTCCCAGCCCCTAAAACATCTCCCTCATTTCCAAGTCAAACATTGGAACTCCTTTTCCTACATATTTATGTTTACCAAGCATATTCTTAAATGATATCTTTTTTCAAGGAGTATTAAAATTCTTTATAATTTTAGCACACTCTTAAATTTTGAGTTCTCTAACTATAATTAATACAATTTTCATCCTTAAGTAAACACTTGATAAATATCAATGGCTGAATGAACGAGTGAAGGAAATGTATGGTCAAAATTCAATATATGAGAATGGAACCTTGAACTCTAGAGAATAAAGATATGATCTATGTAACAAAGTTGTTAATGCATGGTGGTGGTTGCATCATAACATTATTTTGAGGGTTTTAGCCAAAAAGTATGCTCCCTTCATAATCTTCTTAAGATCCCATTGCTATAAATTAGGCTTGGCCTATAAGTCCGTGAGGAAACAAATTCTTTATTCTTCCAAGGCAAACAAGAGTCTCTTTCTTCAGATGAAAGCTGTGTTATGAAACTATTTGTTAGCATGAATTGAATTGAAAGGTAAAATAAATTTATTAATGGTTGACTTTTACATAGCCCAGTTAATAGTTTCACTTTAATCTAGTTTTAATGGAAATTATAAAGTTTGCTACACTGCAGTCCATGGATTCTGATAAGAAAGGGGGAAAAAATCTCACTATGAATTGTATCATCCTCTTGCAGTTAAGAATATGAGAGATGGTGATAGGACAGAGGATATGAACAGAAAGAGGGAGGAAATATGAGTCAGAGTAGAAGTTGAATGTGCAGAATACGCAGACTTTAGCAATGGCACTCAAACATATTTATCCTTTGCCATGGAATCTCTAATAAAAACTGACCTCCAAAGTCTGAATGTCCTCTACTCCTCCTCACCTGCCCAAACCCTTGAGACATGTTAAAACAGCCTCCCATATTTCTCCTATAATTAGGGAATTCAATCTGACCTTTCCTTTCTCTTCGGTAGCTTTCTCCTCAGTTAATGTTCAGTCAGCTTTTGTTTGGTGTATTAGTTCCCTAGGGTTTCTGTAACAAATTACAAACTGGGTAGGTTAAAACAACAGAAATTTACTCTCTCAGTTCTTGGGGTCGAAAGGCCAGAATCAAAGTACTGGCAAGGGCCATGCTCACTCCCATGGTTCTAGAGAAAATCTGTTCCTTACCTCTTCTCAGTTCTGGTGGTTCCAGGTGTGTCTTGGTTTATGGCATCAATCCAATCTCTGCCTCTGTGGTCACATTGCCTCCTCCTCTTCTTTATCAACACTACCTCTGCCTCTTTCTTATAAAGATAGATGTGGTTGCATTGAGCACCCATCTAGATAATCCAGGATAATCTTTCTCTCAAAATCCTTAATAACATCTTTTGCCAAATAAGGTAATAATCGCTCTTTTGCCATATAAGGTAAATGTTTACAGGTACTGGGGATTAGGACATGAATGCATCTCTTTTAGAAAGACACCGTCCAACCCTCTACACTTGGACAGGTTGCTAGGGGGAAAGAAGCTGTGTAGTGACAGTCGCTTCCATCAGAGCACATAGCGTATATACTTTGGGTCACCATGTGGGCTCACCCCAAACAGTGAAAAGAGGTTATGGTTTATGGGCCACAATGCTAGACATCAGCCATAATAGCTCTCTTTTCTCACGGGTCCCTTGGAAGCTTGAATGGACACTGAATATTGTATCAGGTGATAAAGTGATTAAAATGGACTCAAATAACCTTTGGTGTTGAGTGTCCCTTCCTTGCTTCAACATCCCCCAGAAACCCACTGCTATCTGTTTATTTGCTGGGTGTTGTGTATATGTCTCTCCACTTACAGCTTCTTCAGGATAGGAATCACATTTTCTTCATATTTATTGAACTAACACCTCACCTAGCACCTAGTCCATTGGCTGATTTTTAGTAAGTGTGTATTGAACTAAATTGAACTAAATCCTAGTTAGCAAGACATCTAGACTTTTGAGAAAAGTGTGGCCATTGTGAGAAGAACATTAGAGAATCCCTTGTCCTTTTTTCTCCACAATATGAAAGTATCTTTTTTCTCTTCCTATGATATTCATGGCATTAGAGACAGTCTTATATTTGGGAGTTGTTCTGTTGATTGCTTTTCCTTATTTCTGGTTAAGATAGTGATCACCAGTCATTCTTCAATCATGTGTGATGTTGTGTGTCTCTTTCTTATCAAACATGACCACAAAAATTACCAAGGAATCTGTTGATTTTGTGATTTTAAATAGCCTGGGCAATTTTCCTTAAGTCGCTTGGAGGAGTTTCCCTCTTGAATGCTTGTACTATGAAGTGAAGCAAAGAAGAAACCAGACCGATGGACAGTCCTGCTACCCTTGTGATCAGCCACATGGCAAATGGCTACAGATCCTTCAAGAGGGAGTAAGGTTTGGGCAGAGGAAAGGACACCAACCTCCATAGAGGGGAAAGAAATCTCAAGGCCATTTAAATAGTATACTGTTTTCTATATAAAGAATAACATACTTCTATTGAAGTGGTTTATCCTTTTATATATGTATATGTGCTTGTACTGCTAATTATTTTAGTGTGCTATTAGGCTCAGCCATATAATTGGATACATTTAATTCAAAGGGAACTAAACAAACAAAACAGCAGGAATTGGAAGTTAGTCTTGCTAAAAATCAGAATTTAGAGCCCCTAGATACCTTGAAAATATATAATTAGCATTCAGAATAATTTCACAATTTTTTTGTTTTGTAAAACATGAAGCACTGTATTTAGATTTGGGCTTCAAAATAAAAAAAAGCACACGGACATGCATTTATTCATTTATTCAATATAACATTAGGAAACCGCCGTGTTGTCTTCAGTGCTGCCTTAGAATGACCCTGCCCCCACCAGAAATGCTGTCAATAGATAAGACTAATGGAAAGCCTGAAGCCCCTTGGCTATCCAACATCTCATTTTATTGCTACACAAAACTGCAGTCATTTGATCACATTGGGAGTCTGAAACAGTTCTATTAGGTAATGACATCCATGCAGAATAAGTTTCATGAAACTTCCCTCATCAATCTCCTTGATTCAATTCTGTATCATGTAGCATTGAGGGACCCTCTCTCATGTTTTATCTTACCTTCCTGGTGAGACAGGGGTAAGTGGAATAGTGGGTGTAGAAAGGAGAAAGGGAAAAGATAAAAAAGGTACAGGTGAGAGTTTGGAAGCTAAGAGAAAACAGACAGGAATCCAAAGCTGAATTCACATGACAACAGTAGAACTAGCGATTTGCTCAGAAATTAAAAAAACAGGGAGTGCTTGTTCCAGAGACAACAAAGATGGTATAACTGAAATATGCAGACAATTTCTGGTTTAAATCCAGCTGACAAGAGACTGATGGGGTAACTTGAACTAGGAGGCAATCCATTAATCCAGTGGGCAGCTTGAGCAGAACAAATACTGAAGGAAACATGTTTATTTGGGAAACTTTCTTGGAGCTCATGTGTATTGCTGCCCATGACCCCCAAATCACAAACTAGCCGTCACCAGTTCCCAGAACTTCATAACAAGTGCTATACCATTAACAGCAGGATGAGACTCAAAGACTCCCTGTGTATTTCTAAAACTTCAGCTTCATTCACCACTTCCTCTGCCTCAATACCAGAAATTTCACCATTGCAAATCCCTTGTTACCAAACACAAATGATTCTTTTAATGTTCTTCTAACAGGGGAGCTAGTCTAATTTAACTGTTTCTTCTCTGAGACTGACCTTTCACTGTCTCCACGCCAACAAAAGGCTTTTTGGCTTTGCTGTTCAAATAAATCACCCTGAAAGGAATTGATAAGGAAATGTTATTATGATTTATTAAGGGGTACTCTTTCACTCCTCGGTTAGGGTAATTTTCAACGATGCCTTTATTATGCTGACCTTTGCTAAAGAAATTGTCAGCAATTTAGCTAAATATTTTAATAGTGGTGAGTATAGAATACAATATTTCTTCTGGAAAGCTGCTGCTTTTGGAGGCCTGAGGCTATTTCAAATACCTCTAACTATCTCAAATGTGCAAGGCCCAAGGAAGCAGATTGAAATTATAGTCAAGTTCAACAGAATACTCAGTTCCCTTTCATTTAAAAACAGGATTCTAGAAGATACATAAATGATTTTCAATGACACTAGAGTAAAATTTGCATATGATCAACTCAGTAAATTCTAATACTTGATGACATTTTCACTAAGTATTTGACAGGTTGCCCTCTAGTTAATAGTTGGACCTTGGCAACATGAAATGTACTTTGTTAAAAAAAATACCGTAAAAGCCAAGGCAATGACAGATTTTGAAACATTTTAAGGTGTTGAGAAAAGCAAGAAAAAGAGTGTTTTATCTCAAAAAAAGAAAAAATTTGCCCTGGGAATATATTAACAACACAATAAAAAGTTGGAATTGGCTCTAAGTTCTACCTAGTTTTGAACCAGTTTTGTAGAAACTTTAAATGTTCGAGTTTCCTCTCCTCTACCTTTTTAAAAATCTGATTTTGATGAGAATGGGAAGATGGATCTTAAGAGGAAATATATTACTTTTTCATATTGTACTTGGACCAATGAATCTGAAAACTCCTGGATACCCGTGAAATAGTTGGGTTGACCTTGCAGGTAGATTAAAAAATATCTATCAGCAGACAAATATGCTTCCATAATATTACCAGTTTCAAAACCAAATTGAGGATGATACAGGGAATATTATTAGCCAAGAAATATTGAAAGTCATTACTGAAGCTTGGGTTCACCCTTTTCTCTTTCCATCATTTATCAAATGTGAATATTTTCTTCTTGCCATTTCACGAACCATTCTCCTGATTCACCAGACTCGCTCTGTTTCTTCCCTCTCTTTCCCCTTGAAAAATAAGCTACCGATTTTTGCATAAACACTAAGATTCTTAAATGCCAATAAACACAATTTGGGTCATTATAATATAAACTACTACAGCAATTGCAGTTCAGTACATCAAATAGCCCTATTTGTCTTGATGCATGATGCTTAGCTAATGAATAGCATGGTCATATGCAGTTCTTCTTGGTCATAACACATTACTTACTTCATTTCTTGGTAGAATGGGATGACTTAATTTGAAAAAAATTAAATGGTTCTGTAGCAGATATTTTAACAACTTATCTTTTAAGGTTCATTAGCAATTAAAAGTAAATGAAAATAAAACACTTGTTTACAAAAAGCAAATAAGCTTTAAGTCAACAATACTGTGTAACAGTTAACGTGGGACATATTTTACCTTCTCAAATTAAACTTTTTGCATTTCCAGTCTTCCACCTGTTGGTTAATATAGCTCTCCTGGTCCTGAGAACTCACAATAGGACTTTTGGTCACAGCAAATCTCAAAAATTTTGCACATACATAAAATCCAATAATCCCAGGAGCATAAAGAGCCCTCTAAGAGAGAGGGAGAGAGACACACACACTTGGGTTGTGTTCAACACTTGACAGATTTTGTCACATTGCTAACTAGTATCAAATGGCACTTCCAGCTAAGTTTTCACAAATATAAATTCCTGGTTTCAGTGGACTTTTCAGAATATTCTGAAGATGAATTTTCATATTGTCTTACAACATGCAAAATACTTTCTCCCCCACCCGGAAAAGAAAGATACCATGGGACATTCATTTTTTTGTGTTTTGGTTTTGTTACCAACAAGAAACGATGGGCGTTTGAATGACAAAATCCATATGATAACATTAGATAATAGGGTAGCAAAAGAAATAAGTCTGGTAAGATTACTAGTGTCACTATATGCACTTTATTAAAATATAGCAATCTGTTATAACCTGTGTTTCCATCAGTCTTTGCCAGTTATCTTTATTGACTAGAGCATGGTATTAATGAGTTCAGGTTACCGGTTGTGTTTGACACGTGACAATTTTCTTCACTTTGCTTGACAGTGTCAAATTGTACTTCTAGCTTAGCAGTCACAGATATACAACTCTGGGCAGTCAAAATTTTGGATGCAACATCAAAAATTCATTAATATGCATGTCTGAGGCTAAAAAAAGCAGAAAAATCTCTCAAAAAGCATATATATATATCTCAAAAATATATGTCATATATTAGCATTTTATATTTATTTTGAATTACAAACCCCTTAAAATAATTCAAAAACATAAAAATTAGGATTTAGTCTTTACTTCCTAAACCAAATGTATAATGGTTATGTCATAAAAATGAAAAAAAAATGGGTAAATGGCCTGATGATGTAACAGAAGCAGCAGATCTAAAATATACACAGGGCTGGTTATCTGGATCCAGTCACTAAGCTTTGCAGTTAAACACAGAATACAGACACCCACACCTCCCCTGATTTCCCAATCCATGCCCTTTCTCCTCATCTCAGTGCCAAGCTGCTTTTGTTATTTACAGTCCCCCCTGCACAGGACTTGCCACTCAAAGTAGAGCACCCCGCACTGGTGGTTTTTTAACGTGGGCTTAACACCTGCATCACTTCATTAAAGCACAATTTGCCGGGCCTATCTCAGAGAACCTGGATCAAGAGTTTGCATTTCTAGCAGGTTTCCACAGATGCCAACACTGTTGTGCCAGAGCCCACGCTCTGAACCACTGCCCTATACTTGGCTTGACTATCCGAGGTTTGGGAAGGAAGACCTGATTTCAAATATTTCTTTTCAAATTACCCTTCGAGATGAGTGTTTCTTATCAGATTGTATAGTGTTAGGGGGATGTGGGGGATTTTTAAAATAAGGATAGGACCCAAGACATAAAAACTTAAACAAAGTTACTTTCCTTCTCATTCCTCCTGTCTTTTAAAATGGATCGCCGGGGTGGCTCAGTTGGTTAAGCATCCCACTTTGGCTCAGGTCACCACCTCACAGTTCGTGAGTTTGAGCCCCGCATCAGGCTCTGTGCTGACAGTTCAGAGCCTGGAGCCTGGTTCGAATTCTGTGTCCCTCTCTCTCTCCGCTCCTCCCCTGCTCATGCTCTGTCTCTTTCTCTCTCTCAAAAATGAATAAAGATTTTTTTAATTAAATAAATAAACAAACAAATAAATAAAATCGATTGAGTGATTTTCCCCTCAGTGCAGCTAACCTCATCAAGCTGATTAAGGAAATGTGATCTAAATGAGACAATTCACACTACCATGTAAATGGCTGACTTGGAGTTGTATTAAGTCAATTAAACATATTCACTTATGTTGAAAGCAGCTCCTTAAGTTAAATTAATGTGTCCTTCAACCGTCAGTATTTCAGTCAAGTACATTATTAGGAGTGGGAGGCCTTCCTGGGATCCAAATGATCTCTTTAAACATCTCAAGTTTGTCTGGAGAAGTAGTTTTTGAGGGGGGCTCGGGCTTCCCTTTACTTACTCTTGCTCTAGATAACTCAGCAGGAAGCAATTTTCAGCAGTGCCTCTAGTGGCAATAGAAACTATTGAATTAGGCTTTACTCCTTCAGCTCATCCATGGGGATGTGGGTGAAGGTGATACCTATTCTGATATATCTTTGGGCCTTTTTTCTCCCTCAAGGAACCTGAACTAGATCTGCTTTATAAGTGAATGAAGAGCTGCTCTATGCCCCAACAGAAGAAAGGCAGCTGAAGATTTAAGAGAGTAAAAGTATACATGTAAAAACTGCAATAAAATGAGTAGTGTATAGACAAATAAAAATAAATGAGTGATGGATAGATAGAGAGTAGACAGGCAACTAGGCAAGAAGTTTCTTCTCTGTTTATATGCAGCTGATTTGTTTTAAGAAATAAAAATTAAAGGGGCGCCTGGGTGGCTCAGTCAGTCAGGCGGCTGACTGGCTCAGGTCATGATCTCCCGGTTCGTGGGTTCCCCGCGTCGGGTTCTGTGCTGGCAGCTCAGAGCCTGGAACCTCCTTTGGATTCTGTGTCTCCCTCTCTCTCTGCCCCTCCCCCACTCATGCTCTGTCTCTGTCTCAAAAATAAACTATAAAAATTTTTAAAAAATAAAAAAAAAAGAGAAAACATTAAGAACATTTCTTGCTAAGAAAAAAAAAAAGTTACGGAACTTGAAATCTTGCCCCAAAAAGGAACACAAAAGTAATTGGCTACTCTTCATCAACTTTTCCAGAAACTGGCTAACACAAATATATTTGTTTCATATATTTTTTACATAAAATGTAAAATGCATGGGGTGCCTGGGTGGCTCAGTCGGTTAAGCATCTGACTTCAGCTCAGGTCATGATCTCATGGTTTGTGAGTTCAAGCCCCTCATCGGGCTCTGTGCTGACAGCTCAGAGGCTGGAGCCTGCTTCAGATTCTGTGCCTCCTTCTCTTTCTGCCCCTCCCCCACTTGTGCTCTGTCTCTCTCTGTCTCTCAAAAATAAACAAATGTAAAAAAAATTTTTTTAATGTAAAATGCATATCAAATTGAAATCTTCTTTGCTCACTTTTCTAGACCCTTCTTTCTCTAGAGGAAACCACTATCATAAAATTACTATGTATCCTGTTTATACTTTTATTACATTTATATGCATACATGGAAAAATATAATATTATTTTATTAATGCTTCATATATTAAGAAAATATTTTCTCCATGCTTTTTCAGTACTGATCTCTCCCATGAATACACATACAAATTCCATAGAAAATAATAATGAATCTTCTCCAACTTCCCCTTCTTTGATTTTTTTCATTTTTTAAAAATTGAAGTCAATTAACATAGAACGTTCTATTAGTTTCAGGTGTACTGCATATTGATTGAACAATTCTATACATTACACAGTGCTCACCATGATGAGCTGAGTCACAATCTGTCACAATATGATGTTATTACAATATTATTGGCTGTATTCCCAGTCTGTACTTTTCCTCTCTGTGACTTATTTTACAACTGGAAGTTTGTCCCTAAAGTCACTCTCATATATGCATTTGTCTGATAGAATGACCTACCTTATGGGTCTCCAATTTTCATAGATTATGAACACTTAGGTACAAGATTACATTCCTGGTCCTCATTTTGTATTTATTGTACTTATTTCTATCGTGCTTATTTCTATTAGCATGTATATCTGAAAGAAAAAGCTGGGGCATATTAAGGGCAAGGAGACTACATCTGTGTCTTCTTTGCTTTTTTTGTATATTTAGGTAGTGCTAAACGTATTAGCAGATGATTTTCTGTAGAAAGTTTTCTATCAGTTAACAAGAATAAAAGGGTGTTAATCCCTCCCCCCTTCTTTGGGCACCAAACTGTTGACTATAACCATGATGTACCTCCAATGAAACTAAGTTACCTGAGGAAATGATTATGGAAAACTGCTCCTCATTGACATGAGTGACTTATTCTAAGCCCCCACACAATTATTCTTGAATTGGAATGTAAAATTAGAGGGACACTGAATCTGAACTGAAGATCATGGGAACAAGTTGCTTGGTCTAATGATTTTTACTTTTCTGTTGCAGGGTTTTATTTTAGGAAACCAAAATATATGGATTTGTCATTTCAAAAGGTTATGTCACAAAACATTGGAGTATTTTCCTCCTAAATTTGCTAAAATCATGGAGTTAACGCTGGTTTCCCTTTCTGTAGAACACATGCCTAGGGGAATATATAATACATTCTTTAGGTGGGAATAAAATTTAAGCAATTGAAACCAAATATCTTCCCCACATATTTAAATTCACAAGGAGCTATATATGACAGTGTAGGTAAATACTAGCCCTGTTCATCTGGAGTTGGTATTTTGGGAATGTAAGTCATTATGCCCACTTAAGAACCTTTATTCATGTGGAAAGAAATTGAAAGTAGAAGATCAAGGACTAAGTTCTGTTTCACTGATCATCTCTATGACAATAAAAATATAATTGTTTTAGTGATTTAAAAAATGTTATTGATATTATTTTATTAAAAGGTATCCCTTCTATGAAATATTTTTATTTCATTTATGTATTCATGTATTTATTTATTGAATTTTAGGGAGAGAGATAGAGAGCACAAGCTGGGGAGACAAGCAGAGGGACAGAGAGAGAATCCTAAGCAGGCTCCACGCTCAGAACAGAGCCCAGAGCAGGGCTCGATCCCACGACCCTGGGATCATGCCCTGATCTGAAATCAAGAGTCAGACGCTCTACTGACTGAGCCACCCAGTGCCCCTGAAATATAAAATAAGTAATATTTCTCTATGTGATATCTAGGGCAAGATATGTAACAAGCTTGAGCTTTAGTCTCTGACAAAAGGGCTTACATTGGACAAACTGAGTAATCTCTCAAATCCCTTCTGGCACTACCAATGTTCTATTCTAATCCCTAACGCCATCTTTCTCAGATCTCCATTTGGTAAGTAACATCGAATGATCTAACCTGACGTAATAGAAAACAGATAAATTTTACTTACTGAATAATAATAATAATAATGGCTCCCATGTATTAAATGTTGATTGTGTGCCTTGCAACATTATAGTTAATCTTCACGGGCAACGCTGCAAGGTACTTGTAATTATACCCATTTTATGGATCTTCTTTTAAATGGAAGCAGTGGGGGGAGGAGCAAAAGATGAATAGGTAGAGCGCAGAGAATTTTTAGGGCAGGAAACATTCTCTGTACGATACTATAATAATGGACTTGTTATTTAAGTTGCTTTGTCCAAAACCATGGAAGGTGCAACACCAAGAGGAACCCTAAAGCAAACTATGGACTTCGAGTAAGTTGATGTGTTAATGTAGGTTCTTCAGTTATAGTAAATGTACCACTTTGGTGAACGATGTTGATAATGGGGGAGTCTATGCATATGCTGGGGCAGAGGGCACATGGAGAATCTCTGTATCTTCTCACTTTTGTTGTGAATCTAAACTGCTCACTGCTCTTAAAAACTAGTCTTACACACACACACACATTCACACACACACACACACACACACACACACACACACGTCACATGCCAAAACTGGCATTTTTACAGACTACTTAGAGAAAAGTGTCAGGGCCAAATGAAAAATGGAGAATTTTTCTTGGTTTGGATTAAGAAGATGTAGCTTAAGAATTTTAAGTCTTCAATGTGGACAAGAACACAAAGAACATTGGTGTATATTCTTCCAAGGCCATGTAATTCAGGTGAGCTGGACAGTTTCATAATCAAATTTACTGCAGAGATTACTCAAATTTAATTTTTACATACATAGACCCATCACAATTATGTTCTTGAGATTTCTTACATGTGGGAAAGTGTGTGAAACAGTCAAATGGCTGAACAGTTCTTTAAAAAAAATCCTTCCCTGAAAATACATTAGTAGGACAAAGTTCACATTTGCCTCTTTTTTACTTTATTACCAAAAACCAAACTGTAGATGGGCTTTAACTCCTCTGACAATGTCCATCTGTTCCATCTAGTCTCTTAAGGTAGACTATAAGTTCAAAAATACCAAGATATTCTCAATATAAAAACAAAGGAGAAATTAAGAGTTTCTTAACCAGTGCTGCCTGGGTGGCTCAGTAGGTTGGGCATCTGACTCTTGGTTTTGGCTCAGGTGATGACCTCAGGTTCATGGGTTTGAGCCCTGCATCAGGCTCTGAGCTGACAGTGTGGAGCCTGCTTGGAATTCTCTCTCTCTCTCTCTCTGCCCTTTCCCCACTCACTCTCTCTGTCTCTCTCTCAAAAAAATTTTAATAAATGTAAAGAGTGTCTTAACTAAATTTACTAACATCTTTAGAAGTTTTCATACTCATTAAATGAGACTTAGAATTTTAACATTATTTTATATAACAACATCCTATTAAATTTTTCCTCTGGATTAAAGAAAGAAAAAAATTCTTTGATATTCTACTCACTGAAAGATTAAATTTAATTCCCAATCAATGGATCTGGGGTGGATTTTGCAACGTGTTTGGCTAATGGAATGTGATCTAGGATGTCCCAGGATTGCTGAGCTTTAGTGACAAGAAGCCTTGTAGTTGGGTCTCTTGGAACACTTGCTCTTATCGTCTTAAGCTACCATGTAATAATTATAATCCCTCTGAGGCTTCCATGCTCGAGGGACCATATAAAGAGAGTAGAGAGACAGATGCCATCCAGTCCCCAGTTGTATCTCCAGGCATTCTAGAGCACAGACAAGTCTCCTTCACTGTTCACTACCTGTCTAAATTCCTGACCCACAAAACTATGAGAAATAATAATAAAATTATGTTGCTTTAAGCTTAAAAAATGGAAGCTCATGTTGGCTATTAATTTCCCCCAATGTCATACAAATAATAAAGTGAATAACCAGCATTGGTTTGTAGCCATATCTTCCATATTTCATGCCCATTTTTTCCAGTATACTGTCATTCTTCAGACCCAGACCAATACTTACACAATATACTTTATTTGCTTATGGATTTTTTATTCTCATTCTTGTAACAAACATTTACTGAGCACCCACCATTGCTCCTTAGACATTAGCATCAGTCAATTGAGCTCTCATGAGAAATGCAATGGTCTGGATCCTAGTAGAGTTAAAAGCACCAGTCAGGACACTGGACACTGTTAGATAATCTTCCCTATGCCCCCACTACTCTCCAGTTATACTGTGGAAAGAAACTCTCAATAATGGGCCTTTAAAAATACTAAGGAGGCAATGTAATATATAAGAAATTGTAAATCTGATTGAGATGAATGGAAGTAAAACTCATCAATACATGTAAAAAGGAGGGGAAGGGCAAGATTTTATATAACGTTTAATATAGTAATAATAACATACTTGCACAGAACTTTACAATTTATAAATTCATCAAAACTATAGATAGCACTTTGGTCTGTTAATGGTTAGAAAACAAAACTAGTAATGGAAAAAGAATAACTGAGGTTATTTTTAAATTATTTTAGGAAGGTGGTTCTATCAAATTCTTTTTGCTTTTCAACATAAATTCATTAAGGAGAGTTGTTGAGCTGATCTTTCCAAATATCAAACAAATCATACTGTATTTTTAGTTAATTAGCTTATGTTTTATTTATTACCAGTTTGATGTCACATATTAAAGCAAGATAATATAAGGGAAGGACCTAACATCTCTATAAATCATCACATTGGTACTGTTCTGGGCATTTGAACCCTTGTAATTATTGTAATTAACAGAAATGCAATATATATGAACACTCTCTGATATATTACTGAGAATGTGATGAGTCAGTATTTAACCAAGCAGTATTTAAATGAGAAGGGTATTAAATGGGAAGCAGTATTTGAGGGAAGGGATGCCTGGGTGGCTCAGTAGGTTGAGCATCCGACTTTTGATTTCGGCTCAGGTCATGATCTCATGGTTTGTGAGTTCAAGCCCCATGTTGGGCTCTAAACTAACAGCTTGGAGCCTGCTTGGGACTGTCTCTCTCCCTCTCCCTCCTCTGCTCCTCCTTTGCTCGTTCTCTCTCTCTCTCTCTCTCTTTCTCTCTCTCTCAAAATAAATAAATAAACATGAAAAAATTAAGTTAAAAATAACAGATGGTTGAGGGAAGACAAGGTATGCTGACTCGTCTGTGTAAAGTGAATATCCTGCTCTTCTTTATCAAAAAAGTCATAATTGAAACAAGAGGACAAGGAAGTGTAAGGATACCATGCAAGCATCCATTTGCGCTTCCTTCCTCATGAAGATTATACTCATACATAAATCATAAAGAATGTGCACAAATGTCTCTACAGTCTGGGAACAATTTACCTCCCTGCTGAGAAGTAACCTATGAGAAGAAAACCTACTTCAGCTGTTGGAGGATTTTCTATTTACAACAATGGTCCTGAGAAGGCCTGAGGACAAAGCCAACTCCAAACATGATGGAGACAAAAGAAGCAAAGACAGAGATAACATCATTCAGCTTCTGAATTAAACAACTCCGGAACCCCCTTCTTGATATGGGAGGCAGTATGTCCATCACCATCTGAGTTATTTTTAGTCAGTTTTTTTTGGAACTTGTAGTGAAAAACATCACTATGGATACAGTATACTTTAGAAAAAAATATTATAAATGTCTTTACTGAAAATCTGAGTTTGTATAAACTGAGATCTGCACCTGCTACATTTAATGTGTTCTGTCTAGTTCAGATATTTAGATGGAGATATTGCTAGAAGCTATTATGGCCTGTCTTCTTTAAAAGTGTACAATACAAAAGTGCCTGCATAGTTACCTCTTAATGCTCAAGAATAGCTTTTCTCTCTGTTTTCCTCTCACCTCTGCCTCCAGTTCCTGCAATGACAGAGGAGGAAAGGGACGTGTTTTAGGCCGAGGGCTGTCTCAAAATATCTTCCAAATTAGCTATTAGAGGAAGGAGAGAGAAACCCAGACAGAGAGAAGGAAGAAAGGAAGCAGGAGTTACCTAATGTTTATATCATGTATCTGCTGTTAAATATTCTACCAGGACTTCAACTGGATTGTTACATTTTAACCATTCCATTGTTTAATGATAAAAGGAGGCAGAAGAGGTGTCCCTGCATTGGGCAATGCAGGGAAACTTGCAAACATTCCCCTACAATTGGGCAACTAATGATTTGTTCTTTACAGCCTATACAATAAATGTGTGTAAAGTAATTGGGCCATCTATCAGCCTGAACTAAGTGAAGGTATACATTTTTTTAAAATCTAAGTTTATGGATAAAGGCAGAATGCTAATTAAAGTTGGTTATTTATAGGAACACATTTTAAAAGATCCAAATAGCAAATCAATTGAATTAATACCTTGTATTTATTTCTTTGATATTTAGCACAGAAATTTCAATAAGTAAAATTAGCTTCATTATTTCGTCTCCTGCTGAAGTGGATGAAGTCACTTGGTCATATTAAGTATGTATGTGAATATAATTTGTAAATTTCAGTTATTAATTATTCTTTAAAGCAGAGTATAATTCATCTGAGCATGTAAGAGATAAAGTGAGAGAAATAAGGCTATGACCAAATGTTCTTGTTACAGGAAGATATGTTGCTTTTTTATGATACTCAATAGAATAATAAGAGTAAAATAAAAATTCAAAAATTTTTAGATCTGATTTCAACTCTGGGGTTACTCTCTCAGATTATATCTCTTGTTGGTAGAAAGCATAATATCAAGCTCCTTGAAGTCAGGAAACAGATAATATTTAACTTAATGCCTCACATTACCTACCCCATATCTTTAGTGTAAGGTAAAATGTAAGTACAGTTTTTATGAGTTTAATTGGATCAAGAATTATGTAAGTATTTATGAGTTTACTTAGCTCTATAATAATCCATATGATTAACTACTCAGCAAGAATCCTGAGATGAAGCTATAGAAGAAGTATCCATTAAATTGCAAGTTCAACTCTTAAGCATAATTCAGACTACCTATATATGATTTGTGACTTTTTGGAATTCCTCCAAATAATTGGTTTACTTAAAATATCTAGATCATAAGCGTGTCTGGGTGGCTCAGTCAGTTTGTTAAGCATCTGACTCTTGATTTCAGCTCAGGTCATGATCTCATAGGTCATCAGTTCAAGCCCCATTTTGGGCTCTGTGCTGACAGTGCAGAGCCTGCTTGGGATTCTCTCTCTCTCTAACCTTACCTCACTTGTGCGCTCTCTCTCTCAAAATAAACAAACTTAAAGAATTCTTGATAAAAAATAAAGATAAAAATCTGGATCATAAACAATAGTTTATGTGGTTTCCATTGTCCAGAATCCTCTTTCAAGTCTCAGATTACATGACATTTACGTAAGAAATCTCTGTTCTTTCAAACTAGGTGGGATTCTCTTATTAAATACTACCAGTATCATATACTTACTTTGACTAAAAATCCCAATTGCACTTGGGTACTGATTCATGTGATTTGTTTTCTTCAGTGTATTGTCAGCATTCTGAGAGCTCAGACCACAGCTTTATTGTTATGGCTCTATCCCCAATGCCAAGTGTAGTGCTGTACACTTGATAAGAACTCAGTATTTGTTGAATAAATGAATACACAGAAGAAATAAGCTTTCATAAGCCAGCAAGAAGCTAATTTTTGTGAATTATCACATATTTTATGCTAATTCCAAGAAAAATATTCAAAACATAACAACTGAATCACCAAAATCAAACATGTATATTCTCATTTTTATAAATATATATATAAACATAAAAGATATACTACCTGAAGATGTTATCTCTGTATTATAGGATTATAATTTTCTGCTTTTCACCTTGAAATTGCTTATTCATTTTTTCTATGTTAAATTTAATCTTTGTATTTATCAGGTGGTATGTATATAACACTTTAAAACTTGATAGCATTCACAACTCTTATAGAGAAAAACTAGCAGTCCAAAGATAACACTTCCAGTTTATTTTATGTATGTTTTTACCTACATATTTCTAAACAGCATACAAATACTGCTAATTCATTATTTTCAGTTTCAGACACTGTTACTGAATTACTTCCATGTGTGGAAACAATATAAATCCTTCTTTCAGAAACATAAGTATAAAATCTAAAATGTGACCCTCTTTTTAAGAAGCAAGTCAGCTTTAGTGCCAAGCTTTAAATGTCCCATTTGGTATTGATAAGAAAAATGAATTTATGACCAGTGAACTAACAGCCACCAACTGAAAGTATTAGAAATGACATGAATAAATTTAACTTATAAAATAAGTTAAAATTTACTCTTCTCATTTCCACAGAAATTGAGGTATGGTTATAGTATTTTTTGTATATGATATTAGTTATATATGATATATATATTACATTAGTTATATATGATATGCTAGATATATGATTTTTACATATATACATAGAGAGAGAGGCCAAGACAGAGAGACACAGAGACAGAGACAGAGAGAGCTTAAGGATTGTTATCAAATTATTTTACTTTAAAACCTGTTATTATCCTTCTGAAATCCAAATAATTAAGTTTATATGGAGGCCAAAGTTATGGAAAAATGTTTTATAAAATTGAGCAAAGTTAAAAAGTATGACTAGGGTAGGAGAGAACAATAGTTTACAAATTGCATTTACAGTTCATCAGCTATAAGGAAAATAAACATAAAATAAAATCACTGTTTTTATTTCTTCTTTCCCATATTGTTTCTTACATATTCCCCACAAAAATATCAGTATTGGGTTTTAAGTACATTACCCTCTTTTTTTATTACTTTACTTTGTATCTATCACTAATTCTTTCCCCCAACACTCCAAATAGAACTTTAAAATATCTCTAAACATAATTAGACACATCAGGTAATTTATAAAATACACTTTTCCCTGGGAAAACTCTCCTGGGTCTCCACATAATATGGTTCTAATTTGATCTGGTTTCTCTCTGAGGCTACTATATAGCTGTAATCTGGATATTATTTTTATAATTATTGTAGAATCAGTCCACTTTTTTGGTTCCCTGGTTTCTGGAGCCTATGTGTCTTCTCTGTTAATTCATTCTCTCATTTTAGTAGAGGAAATTCTCTAAAAGCTTTCTGATAAAGGATACATCAGAGGTATCCTTTATCCTTTTATTTGAGATCTGGCTGTCTATATCTTCATCTCTTTCATCACACTTAGCTAATAATTTGCTTAAAGAAGCACAGGTAGGATATTATCATCCATCACATTTTAAAAAATATTTTTAATGTTTATTTAATTTTGAGAGAAAGAGAGAAAGGGGGAGAGAGAGAGAGAGAGAGAGAGAGAGAGAACACCAGCAGGGGAGGGGCAGAGAGAGAGGGAGACACAGAATCAGAAGGAGGCTCCAGGCTCTGAGTGTCAGCACAGGGCCAGACGCAGGGCTAGAACTCACAAACTGTGAGATCATGACCTGAGCCGAAATCAGATGCTTAACTGACTGAGCCACACAGGTGTCCCTCATCCATCACATTCTTTTTTATTAATTCCTTTTTTTACATTTATTTATTTGTAAGAGACAGAGAGAGAGAGGGAGAGAGGGAGCAAGCGGGGGAGGGGAAGACAGAGAAGGAGTCACAGATTCCAAAGCAGGCTCCAGGCTCTGAGCAAGCTGTCAGCACAGAGCCTGATGCGGGGCTCAAACCCACAAACTGTGAGATCATGACCTGGGCCAAAGCTGGACGCTCAACCGACTGAGCCACCCAGGCGCCCCTCCATCACATTCTTAAACACAGTAATCCATTCTGGTTTCCAGTGTGTTGTTCAGAAACCTGATACCTATCTGTTTTTGAGATCCTTTACGTATTCTTTGTTCTTTCTGTGGTGGCGGTGGTTGGTTCTCGAGAAGCTTTTAGCAAATTCTCTTTATTCCTGGAAGTTTGTACTTATTATCATGTATATTTATGTGGTCCACTTTTCATTGAATGCACTAAGCATTTAGTAGAAAATCTCAATCTGGGAATGGCTCGCTTTTAAAACAAAAAAATTTTCCTGAATTATATTGGGGATATAGTTCTTCCTTCATTCTCTTGTCTATCTTTCTGGAATTTCTATTTGTTGGATATTGGACTCTTGTGTTGAACCTCTAATTATGTTTCTTATTTTCTTTTTACTTTCTGTGATGCCTTTTCAACTTTATCTTAAATCTTTCTACTATTACATTCTTAAAAAATATATGTGTATTATACATATATGTATAATATATAGGTTTATATATTATACATATACATATATATAAACCTTTTATTTTCTAATATACATATATACATATACGTATATACATATATATGTACACATATATAAAAACCTTTTCTTCTTTTCTAATATCTAACTTGAAAGGACATGTTATCCTTTTCAAGGCTATAGTATCTTTTTTTTTCTCTATAGCCTTATTTTTTTTAACTTTGGTCTGCTCCATGCATTGATTCTATTTTTCCTCTGATTCTACTTTTTGTTTGGTTGTGTATTCATTTTCTTTGACCTTTTCTTGCAAAAATCTTTATTTAAATGGCTGATGATCATTGTCTCCTCATCACCAACAATGAGGCTTAGGAGTAGAGCCCTTAAAAGCTGTTGTGGGGTTCTGCATGTTTTGCAATGAACTTCGTGAACTGGAAGACTGCACCGAAGGGTGAGTGAGTGCCGAACCCATATTTTCAGTATCTCTGGGTATTTTCTCTTAGGCTGGCTTGTTTTCCCAAAATAATCCTCCAAGTTCTGTCTGAGACGGGGTGGTGGTGGAAGGCATTAACATGGCTAGCAACATTTTGGTAACTGGCAAGATAAAGGGAACTGGGCATGTCACTGTTCATTATTTAGAGTTTCAATTATTTGCTTGTTTCTGATCCTGTATTGCTCCATTTGTTACTTGTCTTTGCCTGGTATGCACAGAGTTTCTATGGTTACCGACAGAACGGTCAACCATTCTTCCATCAAGATAAGGGAGATGCAGTTGCCTGGCCTGAGTGGGAAAAGATTTGAGCAGCTAATTGTTCTCTATAAGAACCTGCATCTAATTTTTTGCTTTTTGGCCCATACGTCACCCCTGACGTCAGCACTGCAGGTGTTTCTAATTCTTCAGCCTTTTCATTCTTCTGTACTATTAATCTCCTTATTACAGCTTTAGATGAGCTGCAGATAACTGGTTCACAACCCTTCCTGCTCTTTTTTTTCATCTGCTTTCCATTGTAACAAATGTTGTAGACATTGCTCATATACTGAATACTTCTTTTTTTTGTCTGCTTATATATTTTTGCCTTATTAGGGGCTTCATAAGGAAACAGAGAAAAGAGAAAATATCTATGTTTTAACTATTGTATATACCTAAAATCCATTCCTTCTCTGTCTTCTCTATATCTTTATCACTATAGGTTAAATCAATAGTAATTAAGAAAGGATTATCATCAAAATCACTTAGGACACTTTTCATATCTATAAGATCTGGACACTATAGTTTTATATAAATCAGTTATTCGTATGCATATGCCTAGTAAAACACTACTGATTTTGGTTATCTGTTTGCTGGTTCAGGTCATTAATAATATGACTAGGGATTCATAAGTGGACTTACATTTTTGTACATATCTCTACCTGTGCCATCTGATATTCCCAGTACCTGTTTTGCTTGCCTATCTAAGTGCTATTATCATTCATCCCTTCTTTCTCCATAGTAGAACCACAATTTATTTCAATATGATCAAGGGAAGGTGGACCCTTCACAGTCTCTGCAAGTCAATGATGATGGCTAACCTAAGTCAACATGGCCTTTGCCTTCTCCAGTGAATGTGTTATCCATGCTCCATGGAGGGCAGATGTCTCAGATATTTCTATAGAATAAGCATGTTTTCCTTCCTGGTAAATAATCGGGTTTAAGATGACATGGCTATTCTTGCCTTTGGCTCTTTTCATACAGACCCAACAATGACTGATGCTGTGACTATCATCTTGAGATCATGAAGGGAAAATCAAGGAACTTGCACAGAGTTTGACCAGTAGCCTCCCCACCATTATACTAAAAAAATTCACGAGCCATGGAGCCATCTACTGCCAGATTGATTGTTAAGTACTATAATAAATGTCCATAGTTTTAAAGCCAAAGTCAGTTGGGTATTCTATTATTAGAAGCTCCAAATTCCCTACTGATATTCTGAACATGCTCATTAATACTTACAGTACTTAAAATACAATACCAATCTAAAATAGATTGCTTCCAGTCATCTCAATTTAAATCTGGTCCTATTCAACTTGATTTAAATATCCTGGATTGCAACTAAAAGGCATAACTGTTTCCCTGATGTTTTTTAACTGTGGTTACTTAATCATTCTTGACAAAAATTGCAATACGAGGTTCATTTAATGTCAAGGTGATGGGAGAAAAAATGAGGCAGTTTTAGGAAAAGTTTGTTTTCTGAACTGATAAAAGGTACCTCTACTATGGCCATTTTTAATGCTGGGATATAAAACTCCCTTGCCTTAGCTGACACCTGACCACCATTAAAATACCAGATGTCTCCTTGTGTCTCTCTGACCCTCCCCTGCTAGCACTCTCTCTCTCTCAAAATAAATAAATACATATTAGAAAAGTAATAAAAAAATAAAATGCCAGATGTTAATTGTTGTGTGGTGGTTTTTGTTGTAATTTTACTCAGTTAGCTGTTTTTATCTTATTACACTTCCTATCACGCCCCAACCCCGAAAGCATTCTGTGGTATGAAGAGGCGTTGAGCTGTCCAGCTGACTCTAGGAAATGCTGAGTGTTGTGGGTGGGGAACAGGAGGAGGACGGAAAAAGTGGACCAAAGCTCCGCCCTCTGTGCCAGTCACACAGCACAAATGTATAAAGAAGTTCTTAAATGCCCTCCAGATTCAGTGTAACATTTGGAAAATCAGGCTTTTTAATGAGACCAAATCTTATTACTCCATGTATTCTTTCATCAATATATGGCTTTGAACATTCTGTAGGGCAAAATGTATTTGTTGTGGTGGCTCAAAAGCCTGAGTTTTTATGTGACTTGGGCTGTCACTAATGATCATGTCACTACATTAACCTATGCCCAATAAGACAATAGGGATGTGACATTTTAATTTCAGCTCTGCCCGGGTTTTGCTTTCTAGAATGATCCAAACACAAGTATTCTAATATATATTACCTTCTCACTGGAAACTATTTTCATGAAGAACAAGATTCCCAAAATGGGTGGAAAAGTATACCTATAAATTATACAAATAGCTATAACATTCACTTCTCATTAAAAAAATCCATTCAGCAGTGTAAGTTAATAAGCCTTATTTATACTTATAGAATGATTACCCAGAGTCTGATAAGGGAGGTTTAAGCCCCTTCCCTTTGTGAACCAATAATCTGAGAGAAAAGGTGTAGTTCTTCCCTCTGTAGAATCCTCATCTGCTAGTGATGGGCGTGCACGTGCACGCACGCACACACACACACACACACACACACACACAAAGAACATAGGTTTATGGAAAGAATTACATTTGGATTAAAAGAAATCTTTATGGGTTTAGCTCAAAGTCAGCTATACCCTTGATTTCTTCTCTGCTCTTTGCACATTTATCCCTCCCTGATTCAGTTGCTCATCTGATCATTAAGGAAACATGAATGGTTCAGTTACTGAGTGCCAAGGCAACGTTCTGGGAGAGTCATCACAAGATCTTCCCAGCCCCACACTGTGAGAGCTGACAGCCCAACAGCATGACTGGCATAAGACAACTATTTGCAGATGTGGTATTTTGAAAGGAAACAAGAGCATGTTATAATGTGAGACTGGGAAGGCTTCCTGGAGGAAGTGAATCAAGCAGGACCTAAAAAGAAAAGGAAGAGTCTCCTAGAGTACATACTTATGCTAGTGATTTTTATAAACTGCACTGACTATTATTTAGCATCATTGAATGTGAATACCCTTACCCTTAGTGTAGGTCATAGAGTTAATGACCAAGATGGACTTACTGTGGCCTTCAGCCTGATTAAACTTTAGACTAGTTTCGTCTTGATCATGGGCCCCTTTTCTTAAAGCATTTTCACTCCTTTGAAATGTAGATCTTCTCCAAGTCCCTTGCCAGTTTTACAACCCAGCAAATGTCTTTCTGAAGGACCTGTGAGTCAATCCCTTTAAAAATGTAATCATCAAGAAAGACAGTGCCCTATTTCTCAGTCTCTGTGGGAGGGTAGGTACCTAACTTCAATAAGTGTCAATTAGAAAACCCAGATGGCTTAATTATATAGACCACCCTGCTGCCTAATTCCCTCTAATCATCTTCCACCTGCTTATCCCAGCACTTAAAAACTCTCCCGCCTTTTATCGTAGCCAAGATGAGTGTAATCTCTTTCCCCTATTCTAATAGTCTTGAATAAAGTCTTCCTTGTCTATTTATTCCAACCAGGGCAATTTTTCTTTGACATTAGCAAGCATGGGTTGCAAAGAGAACACCACCGGGAAAACTTAAATATTTCTGATCCTCAATCTGTTCCACTGTAAAAGGAACATTAAAAAATTCTTACCTTCTTATGTCATCAGAAGCACTAAATGAGATCATGCGGTAAAAGCATCTTGCAAACTGTTGTATGCTTTACGCATGGGAATGTTACCCTTCCCTCAGCAGCTAATACAGAACTGAGAGGCAGTGGGGCATAATTGTTGAGCCTATGGGCTCTGGAATCAGAGTGAACCTTAGTAAGCTTCATAACCTCTCTCTGCCTCAGTCCTTCTCACTGTAAAATGAGGATAATAGAACTTCCTAGGGTTGGGTAAAATTAGAGGAATTAATTGAGTTCCTAGAATAGTCTCTGACAGTTAATTAGCATGGGTGAAAAGACAGCTATCATGATTAGTATATGTAGTAAATGTTCACAGGTATAATTAGGTCTCCCCTCTACTAACAGCCTCAAGTGGCTTCTCAGTGTCCTTGATATAAAACTCAGAGCTTTAATGTAAGTGATTCTCCCTGAGCTTTAATGTAAGTGATCCAGTTCAAATGATGGGGTTTTTTTGTTTGTTTTTTACAATTTTATTGAGGAACAACTAATCTGTAATACTGCACATATTTAAAGTGCATGATATGATGATTTTGAAATATTTACGTTTATGAAACTACCAAATTATATTCTTTATGTAATTTGTTATTAATAGAGCAGGATTCCTTGGAGCTAAGGTTATGCTTTTACATCAGCCTTGACTTCTCTTCTTCTTGTTTTCACTCCTCACCCCAGTCCAGAAATATCACCACAGTCCTTCTGACTTCTCCTGCATCAGCTCTCATGTTACCTTTCAGAGAAGCCCTAATGCCTTAGACTTAACCACATAGTCACACAGCTCCCCGAAATGTTTCACTTATGCAACTTCTCAGAGTAATGAACTCATGTACTTAATATTACATGACTATCGCATTCTCTGGTCTAGAAGCTGGTCTGGAAGCTACCTGCTAAATATTGTATTCCCAGAGCCAAGCATGTAATCCTTTGGCACCTAATTGGAAATACAGTTTTCTCAAGTCTAATAATGTGCCTATTAACTTTGTGCATGATATTTTGGCCATGCAAATATTTTTTTTATTTTTATAAAGTTAAATATACCAGCCTTACTTTGGAGGTGCATTGGTCTCTACTGACCAGACCCTCCCAGGCTCCAGCCTGGCATATTGGCCAGGGGAAAAAAATCCGTGCCCAGATTTTTTTCCTGTGGTGGCCAACTGTTCCAGTTTGTCCGAGACTTCACAGTGTCCTGGGACATTGGACTTTCAGGAGAGTCTTAAGCAAACCAGTATTGCTCCCCACCGAGACTCTGTCAGAGGCAGGGACTCCCCTCACAGCCAGACGCCTGCTGCTGCCAGTAGCCTTACTTCTAGGTGAGGAAGATTGGTTGGAGATGGGAACAGAGAGATCCCAATAAAAATTCAGATCAGGCCACTATCTTCCCAGAAGTAACAGATGCATATACTACTTGATCTAATGCACAGCATGTACTCAAAAAGTATCTGCTGAATGACTAGATGAAAGCCATTTTTTTATACAGAATAAGCCTCACCCACAAGACTTTTGTAGCTCTTTGGAAAGTTACCATGCATCTCATCATTGGCACCACCCACAGCATGTGGGATTCACAGAATGCTGGAAGATGGATATTATTTTCCCTTCTAGAAACACTCAACAGGAGTTTTAGGAAGGGCTTTAATTAACAATAATTGATCTATGAAACACATTTTTGGAAATCACATATAGAAAGCATTCTCCTGGGGGCACCTGAGTGGCTCAGTCGGTTAAGCGTCCCAACTCTTGATTTCAGCTCAGGTCATGGTCTCACAGTTCATGTGCTCAGGGCCTGCATCAGGCTCTGCACTGACAGCCTGGAACCTGCTTGGGCTTCTCTCTCTCCCTCTCTCTCTCTTCCCCTTCTCCTTCTCCAAATAAATAAATAAACATTTTAAAAAAGAAGAAGAAGAAAGCATTCTCCCTTTGAACAATTCCCTATTCCCCACCGCTCTCCTTCCTCCTTCCCTAGCAATCATCACTCATAGAAATAGTTCTATGAGTTTGACTATTTTGTAATACCTCATTTGTCCTTCTGTGACTGACTTATTTCACTTAGCATAATGTCCCCAAGTCCATCTATGTTGTTCAGGGGCATAAAGTTACAATCATCCAAGATGAATAAGTTCTAGACATCTGCTGTACAATACAGTGACTACAGTTAAACAATATTATATACATAAAAACTTATTAAGAGGGTAGATCTTATGTTAACTATTCTTACCACATACATACAAAAAGGAAAGGGGACACAAGGAATATTTTGGAGGTGGTAAATATGGATATGTTTACTATCTTGATTTTGGTGATATCACCAGTATGTGCATTTAAAAACATTAAATAGACCCAAGTAAAGCTGAAAAAAAAAGAAAGAAAACTTTCTCTCTGAACCCAAACTTAAATATCTGTTTTCTACTCTGTAGAAAGAAAACTTTCTCTCTATACAGAGAAACTTTAATATCTGGACCCCAAATCTCATCTCCTCAGTGGACAAGCCCTTCCATCATTATTCCCCCTTCATTCATCCACCTGTTTTGCCTTAGAGCTCATGTTCTCAATTCTTTGGCTTTTTCCAAGCCCAGTGTGTGCTGTACTCATGTATTCCCAGATACATACTTAGGTTTCCAACCTATACCGTAGTCTGAATTGTTTCTTTCCTTTCTCGATTACTCCAAATTCAGAGTTAATACTTAGTCAGTATACCCATATGGATGTACCAGTTGTTGGTAACTACCATCTATTATTCTGCGGTACTGACTGTTAAATATTTCCAATAACAATCCTGCCATAGTGGCTGATATTCCACAATCTCTCTGCATCCCACCCTCCACCCCCACCATCGTATCATAAAAATCAGATCCAGCTGGGATAGGTAAATCACTGATACAGTGTTGATGAAGATACCAACAAGCTATTAAACACTGTTCTTTTTTTTACCAGATATAATAACACATTATTGGGATGGGAATAGGTTGAAGAAAAATAATTAGAGGGGAAAGAAAGGTCAGAAAACTAATTATTAGCTTTGTATTTCTCATGTCTGACAAATCATAAGCAAATACTTGAATGAATACATGAATGATTAAGTGAATGCATTAATAAATAAATGAGACTTGCTCAAGATAACCCTTCCTTCCTTCATATTTGTGTCTACAGATATCCCAGGAATAATATCTAATTGTTCCATTGCTTCAGAGAATGCTTCTTTTTAGAAACATTTTTTTTTGTTCTAACTGTAATTCATATTCACTAGGGTCACCTTGACTTTGATATTTAACTACTGTTTTTAAAATTTCCTCCTACATCATATCTTACAAGAAATTTCCAAAAGAGCTTCTGTTTACCTGATCTTTTCTCATGTTGACTTACTATTTATATAACTTTTGACCTCATCATTTCATTTCCTTCTTTCCCTTCCTTTTCCTCTCTGAGCAATTAAGTCTTAAAGTCATTAGGAAGAGCTAATGTGAAGGGGAAATGGAGCCACAGCCGATCCGAGTAGGCGGGCAGAGCTCTAGTGTGGTGGAGAGAGTGTCCACATGGAGGCTGGAGGTGGGGACTTAGGATAGCAACAGGAGATTGATTATATACTGGTACAGTGAAAAAATACAAAAATAAATTAAAGTTTGGGTTTTTTTAGTGTTTTTTTATTTTTATTTTTGAGAGAGAGAGAGAGAGAGAGAGGGAGAGACAGTGTGAGCAGGGGAGGGTCAGAGAGAGAGAGAGGAAGACATGGAATCCGAAGACAGGCCCCAGGCTCTGAGCTGTCAGCACAGAGCCCGACATGGGGCTCGAACCCACGAACCATGAGATCATGACCTGAGCCGAAGTCGGACACTTAACTGACTGAGCCACCCAGGCACCCTGAAAATAAATTAAGAATAATGAGAGCCAACTTAATCATCATTGAAAAAATTTACAAATATGGAAAGGGAAAAAATTAGAATATACCACTATGTGGTGCTGGATTTAAACTGGAAATATCAGTGTGAATCCATATGTGTGAAAAGAGAGAGGGACTGATGGATGGATAGGTGTGTGAATATGTATGTGTATGTATATACACAGATACCTTGGATTTGTACACTGATAGGGCCTGGCCATGGTGATGTCCCAATATCAATAAGCACTTCCAGCACTAGATATTGTTTTCTAAATGTCATGATCTACTTAAAAGGAACAAGGAGTCCTTCCAGAAGTGGTAGGTTCCAGGCCTGGGATAAAACATAAAGTGATCCTGAAATATCTTATTGTACCAGAAAATACAGTTCTTAAACATTGTTGTGGACATGGCTAAAGACACAGGAACCAGAATGGAGGGGCTCCAAACAGACGAAATGAAGGTATTTTGAAATCCATTGAGAAAATGAGAATCCATGATTCCATATAAACATTAAAAAGTATGTTAATGCATTAAAGTTTTGGTGAGAAACAGGATGTTTACATAGTCTCAATGTATTTCCCACAAAATACTCATTAACTTCAAAGGAAAAGTGAGCAGCTTTGTATTAATTTAGATTGGCAGACTTAAATTTAGACTATAGTCATAGTTAATATCACCAAACACAGGGCACACTTAAATTGTGTGGCATGTGACAGGATAAAATAAAAAACAAAAAACAAAAAAAACAACACAACATCACTTTAGTGATGTCCCTGCCAAAGATGTATAATCTAATATAACCATGAAGCAACATCAAACCAACCAAACGATGTGATATCCTACAAAACAGCCTCTACCCTTCAAACATTGATAGAAGTCAAGTGATACAAGTCAAGGTAAGACTGAGAAGCTGTCCAGTTCGAAGAAAACTAAAAGAACATGGCAACTAAGGGCAAAATGTGATGAACTGGATCCTTGTGCTATAAAGGACATTGTTCAGTTGGCAAAGATTGAATGGGGCCTACGGATTATTTAGTGACAGTGTATCAATGTCAGTCTCCTGATTTTGTGTGTACTGGGGTGATGTGGAATGGCCTTGATTATAGGACATATGCACTAAAACTTGCAGAGCGATGAAGTAACATAGCAACGTATGCTCAAACTGTTCCCCAAAATAAAGTCTTTCTGAATTGTATTTACAGCATTTCTGAAAGTTTAAGATTTTTTTCAAATGTAAGAAAACAATTTTTAAAAAGATGCATTTGGAGATGCTCCTTTTTCCTGCCTCTCCCAAGATGACAGCTGGTTTCCAGACCATCTTCCTTTATCCCTCCTCGCCCCACTCGCAGTGACGCTCATAAGCCATTTAGGCGTAGACAACTTTTACATAAAATTTGAAATAAGCGGCACCAGAGTGGAGAAGGGGTGATTCCATTGCAGCACAGTCTAAGAGATTAGCGAAATGCTGGATCATTTAACATTCGGTTCTTGGAAAAAAAATTCCTCAGCCAAGCATCATTTGTAGATTTTTCTTCTAAATTCTACTGGCCTCCTATGAACCCCCTGTGCCTTCAGCTTCTCCTTCTGCCACATTTTTCTCGGTCTGCTCTCACGCTAACAATGAGTGTATGTATTTACTGAACTCTCCATACCAAAATGCCAAATGCCAAACCTATTATGGCTACCCCAGGGTGCGCCATCGTTTTAACCAAATAGCCCCACTAACTTGTATACCTAACTAATACTATTCCACGAAAGTGGTCTGTGGTCAGCTCCCCAAACAAGAGCACCTTCTGCCAGCTCCCCATTTTATATCCACTATAAAAATGTGGTAAGACAGTAAGAACTTGGTAAAATGTTGTCAAATTTAATTAATGTTAAAAGTAGATCTTAAAAGTTCTCATCACAACAAAAACAAATTGTAACTATGTGTGGTGATGGATTTTAACTAGACTTATTGTGGTGACCATTTTGCAATATATACAAAATATTGAATCATTACGTTTTATACCTGAAATGTTATATTATCAATTATATCTCACCCAAAATATATACATTAGTGAGCCAAAATACTAAAATTTTAGTATTTACCAGTGTGACTTCTAGAAATATTTTAAGTTCAAATGTGCAGAGTTGAAGGCAATACATGCTCTTTTTCCAGTTTTATTGAGATATGATTGACATATAGAATTGTATAAGTTTAAGGTGTACAATGTGACTATTTGATACATGTGTAGGTTGAATTTACTGCCCATAAGGTTAGTTGACACATCCTTTACCTCACATAATATCATTTTGTTGTGGTTGTCATAATGAGAAAATTAAAGTTTTATTCTCACAGCAACTTTGAAGTATACAAAACAGCATTGTTAAGAATAGCCACCACGTTGTGCAGCAGATCCCCAGGACTTATTCAGGAATAGGATGTTCTTTTGCCTGAAAAAATGATGGAAGACTCAGCTATCTGAACCAATCCATCTCTTCAGTGGGTTGTGATTTTGCTCATTAATTGAGTGGGCAAGGTGAGATAATTAAAAATAGTCAATCAGATTTTTCTAAGATTTACCCATCGATCATTTTGTATGTGAATTAATTCATCTCTGGGTTTGCTAGTTACTTAACTTTGACCCTTTCAATTAATGAAATGTAAACATGTGTGCCATCTAATTAATGAAGCCATTTCTCTTGTGAATACAGATCTTTCTCCAAATCCTAGATCAATGTGCTTGTAGACAGGCATTCAGATATTTAAAGTTTTAGGCAGTACTTTTGATGCCTAGTGTTAGTACATGAAGTATTTTAGACAATGTGCATTTGGCATTAAATTTGTTAGAATAACAGTTGCTTAGCTTTCATTTAAATCAATTCATAAGAATTTTATCAGTATATTCTGAGTACCATGGTGGCATTGAGACATAATATCTTTTATATCCAATTTGGAATAATTATGGACTGAAATATTTAATGCTGTTCTGATTTTGTCAGTGATGTATCACCAGAGTCTCTTAAAAGTTGCAATAATACAAGGCACATGGAAAGCAAAAGGCTATAAGTGCCTTGACTTACAATGATAATGACTACAACACTTTTACCAAAGTAGCTGTAAATCAAATGTACAATAGCTATTAAAAAATAATAATAAGGCATTTGGATGGGATCCTTTACTGCTGCTTCCTTACAGAAGCTGTGCATACAAATGAGAAGGAGTCATCCATGTTGTCTTCAGGGAATGGTTTGTCCCCGAATGGAAAAGATGATGATGTAGGATTGTTTCTGGAAAACTGCTGAAGCTCAGCTTCATCTGGTAGGAGCCAAAGCAGGGCAGTCACATCTGGGACACAGTTAAAATTAGTTCAAAGTAATAAGAAAAACGAAATCACAGAGAACAAATGACATTCCAGGCCAAGGAGCTGAGAAACGTATTTTCCAATTTCATGTCTATTATCTTTGACTGACTAAACACTTGTATTTAACTTAAAAAAAAGTGGGAATAACTTAGCTTCAAGTCACATAATATGCAAACCCTTTTTTAGCAATAGATTGGGGTGTAGAGTGGGGAAATGTAAGGTGAAGCAGCCACTCCAATGTTTTCAGGTCTTTGTTAATAGTTTTAACATGCATTTTCTTCATGTTCTTCAAGGAGAAACATAGTTTTAAGTCTATTTACTGACTTTTCCTTAGGGATGATACATAATTGAGAACCAAAAAAGAATTCATCACAGAAAAAGTCAAAGTAGTATTAATTAGATTTCAAAAATTTAATCAGATATACTTCTTTTTGGTATTACGTTGCTCTCAAGTGGAATGAGATGTTTCTTTATTTGTGTTGAAAAGATGTTAACTATAATTGACAAGAAATTAAGCTCAACATGTTGCACCATTCACACAGTGTTTTGAAAATAATAAGAACTGTTTGTTTATAGAACAAAGACATAAATTCAGGAAATACTTAAGTAAAAATGCCAATATTCATTTTAATGCTAAATAGCATTGTAAAAAAAGTAATATCCAATTTCTATCCATGAGGTCACTGGAAACAATTAGTATCCTGATGGATCAAACCTGAAGGAGAGTTACCAGAGAAAGCCTGGAGTAGCTTCATCAGAATAGAACACTGGATTCATCTCAGTTGAGAACTCAAGATCGTAGCTTGAAAGACAATGGCAGGTGTCACCTAGATTATTATACGGCAGGATGCAGGTCCTACTTGATGGTACTGGGGAAGTCATCTATATAGACAGAGTTCAGCCTAATTTCAAGATATCTTGAGAAACCATGAATGTCTTTCAGTATCTTCTTGGATCACAGTTATTATTTAGTCATTTCATCCAATCAGATATTTATTGAATATCTGCTCTATACCAGGCATTGTGAAAAATAGTGGTATACAACAGGAATCAAGTTATAAATAAATAATCTCTACCCCTGAGAGTTTATAGTTTAGTTGGGGGATACCAATGAAAGGAAAGAACAGAATGATATGTACAGTAAGAGTACAGTAGAAGACTGATATTTTACCTGGTCTTAACAATGAAAGGGGTCTGGTCAATAATTATGTTGACAGTTCTTTCAACTATACACTTTTCCAGTTAGCTAGGTGAAGTTTAACATGTTTACCATTTCTGATTATTTGTAACATATCACTTCAAGATTTAGGGACCTGAAACAACAACCATTATTTGTTCACAATTCTGTGGGCCAACCAGGTGTTCTTCTAGTTTTGAGCAGCCTACCTCAACTCTGCTTGTCTGGGGCTCAACCTTCTAGCGCAGACTTATTTCCATGCCTCAATCTTCAGATAGGTTTGCTGGAGTATCTAGAATTAATAGTCTCTCATCTTCTAATAGGCTCGTTCATATGATAACATAAGAATTCCCAAAGGCAATGGAGGGCAAGACCAAATTTGCAAGAACTATTTAAATCTCTGCTTACATCAAATTTGCTGATGCCCCACATGCCAAAGCAAGGCATATGACCAAGCCCAGATTCAAAGGTAGAAACAGACTCCTTCAATTGAGGAGTAGAAGTACAAAATAGTCTCTATTATACTTAGTGTAAAAGGGGGATAACTTTGTTGTCAGGACACTGATTTCTTGATAAAAATTTTCAACTCTACATTTTGGATGAAGTTTACGAACATTGATTTAAAGCGTTCTTGCCCAGAAAGTCCCACTTGACCTTCTTGTCCACCATCCCCTAGTAAAAAAAACTTCAGCCAGAATTATGTAAACTGTCCTTTAAATGCTCCCTACAAATGAGATTTGCTCATCGCTCAAGGCTTAACATAACTGTACTTTATTTATTTAAAAATTTTTTATCGTAGTTAACAATGTTATATTAGTTTCATGTGTGCAACACATAGTGATTCCACAAGTCTATATGTTATGTTATGCTCAAATATATCTACCATCATAAAATGTACTTTATGTTCAGGTTTTTCTTATTACTCTGAATAACTTTTTGAGAGAGAGAGAAACAAATCAAGAAACAGACTCTTGACTATAGAAAACAAATTGATGGTTAGCAGAGCCGGGATGGGTGGGGAGATGGGTGAAATAGTGATGAGCACCAGGTGATGTATGGAATGGTTGAATCACTATATTGTACACCTAAAACTGACACAATGTGTGATAACTAACTGGAATTAAAAAAAAAAAGATTTTGGCTCCAGTCCAAATTGTTTGTATCCAAATTGTTTTCAAGGGAGTTGTCTACCATTGATTTTCCTAAACTCAGACAGCACCTATTCACTGTAGTATATATTGTTGCTCTTAATCTTAAACTCACTAGGATTTGATTTAGCTACTTCTTAAATGTTTACCTTTTCATACTAGCTAGAAAGGAAACCGCTTGAGGAATAGAGCTATTTCTTTCATGCTTTATCCTTCAGTACGTTGTCCTTATATCTGTAAAGTCCTACCAGATTAAAGTATTCATCCATAAAAAATATATATGATTTTCATGATTTTTTGTAAAACTATGCAAAAGGAAATACTCATGAGCTTTTTGTTTATCTCAAAATAATTTACCATCCTTTAATAAATATTTTGGTTTTTAATTAAGGAGCCCAAGATAACCAGGATAATAGATTAGGTGGCTTAAAAACCTAAAGAATGAACATTGGTACAATACGGGAATTGGCCAGATGTTGGCAGATAAGGAATCAGATAAGGAATCAGTAACCATTGAGACACTTTCAATAAACATTTTTAGTGAACGTGCCATTTTTTTCTTGCAAAATCTTCACCTTGCTCATTTATGGTATTTGCTGAGAATCTGGGACAGAGTAGATGCTACATATTCACCAAAGCAAATGCAGTGTCAGAAGCAAAACAAAAGGTCAAGTAATAAAGTACCCCTCTGCAAAGAAGTATAAACTTTCCCCCATGTGGATATAAATTGTTCTAATTTTTAGTGCATACTGGCATAAAAATATTAATAAAATGCCAGAAAGCCTCATAGGGAAGAATTAGTCCATTATCTCCATGCTTTGTATATAACATACCAAGCATTTGAGTGTTTGGAAATATTTGAATCCTTGGAAATTGGCTTGGTTTATATCAGCAGAGTAGGCATTGAATAGATATAGACTTTATATCTACTTTCCCTTATTTTGATAATGACATCTCCTTTCTCTCTACTTGAGTAAAAAATCCTGAACTGGAAAGCAGGTGATGTACATGTCTAATCTAGGTTTTTCCATATAATTGCTATGTAACCATTCTAAATCTTAATTGTCTAATCTATAAATTGGAGACATTAATGCCCATTCTTGCTACTTTATAGAGGAATGAGGATGAAATCAAATAATAGACATGAAAGCATTTTATACAGTAAGGGGAAATTACATTATTATAGTATTGCAGCAGAATCTCTAAGTGCTTCCCCTCTTCCCAGCCCCCATTGAAATTTCTCATTTATCACCTATACTGAACTCTCCCAATGACTGGCTATGTAACCTTTAGCAAGTCATTCACCTCTCCAGATCATATTTTTTTCATCATGTAAATAAGGAAGCTTTTCTAAATGATATTCAGGGCCTTTCTATGCTTTACATTTCTGTGATAAGACAATATAAAATTTTTAAAATTTATTACAGCCTGTTGTTTGAAAAAAATTAGGAAATAATGTGAACTTCCTTTCCTTTAAATTATGGCCATTTGCAAGATTAGATTAAGATTATATTTATAGACTAATTATATCAATGACTTCCTTTTCAATTAATTATATCAAATGATTAGATTAGGTATTAATTAAAATCAAGCTCCTTATAGTGGCCTATAAGGCCCTTTATTTTCTAGCTCCTACTGACATCTACATTTTTTTAATGGTCCCAAATTATTTCATACTTCTCTCCTTGGGAGGCAGCATGTATATGCCCTCCCTTGATCCTGAATAACTTCTTCAACCAACAGAATACTAAAGAGATGCTACACAATCTCAAGGGCTGAGTCATCAAAAGCCATACCATTCATGCTTAGATCTTTTGAAATGCTTACTCTCCAGATATTCTTTTCTGGGACCCTCCTTAAAAATCAGCCTCCATGCTGTGGAAAGTCCAGCCACATGGAGAAGACCATGTAGCCACCATTACAGTTGCATAAAGAAGAGTTTCACAGCCTTAAAAATCCCCTGTGCTCCACCTCCTCCACTCCTCCCTCTCTCCTAACCCAGGAAACGACTGATTTTAATGTCTCCATAGTTTGTCTTTTCTAGGATATCATGTAGATAGAATCATTCAGTATGTAGCCCTTCCATACTGGCTCTTTTACTTTGCAATTTACATTTAACATTCTTCCATGTCTTTTTCTGGCTTAATAGCTTATTTCTTTTTATTTCTGAATTATGTTCCACTGCATGGATATACTTCGGTTTTGTATGCATTCACCCATTGATGGACGCTTTGCTTCTAGTCTTTGGAGACTATGAATAAAACTTCTATAAACATTCACATGTACATTTTTGTGTGGCATATTTTCTTGTTAAAAGGTGTGATAATTTCTAATGAGTCTCTTCGTGTCTGATGTTTAAACCAGTACATTCCTTCCTTCATTCACTCCACCACCAAGGTGATCTTTCTAAAATATAAATCTGTCACTGTCAATATGCTGCTGAAAAGCTTCAATGTACTCAGTGATGTTTATATCCTTCCTTAGGAAGATACAAATAGATTTTTACCATATCTCAAAAAACCTCTCTGGATTTATGTTATACCACTGTGCCACATGTACCCTCTGCCTTCTAGACACAGTAAAACACCTGCCTTCCCAGGACTTAGCTTTTACTCCTTTGATGTCTGCTGATCTCTGGGCCTACCACACATTTTCTTATTAATGTCAGCCTCTTGTTTTCCTATTAAACATCTCTCTTCAATGACTTTGGCAATCCCAGGATAACCTCGCTTCTCTGCATCCCCATAGAACCTGCAGCAAATGCCTATGATAGTATCCACCTCAGGACACTGCAGTCACTTGCTTGTATCTCTCCCTTACCAGGTTATGGAGGGACATGGTATGTTTTATGGTAGTCTATTTAGGTTGGAAAGTTAATAATGAAGTTCTGGAAGAGGTACTGGATCTATCAACAGACCAGTCACTGAGTTGCAGCTTTGGTACTTATTGGCTTGTTACATGAGTTCTTGTTAATCAACCAATGCTTCAGTGCCAATTTTCTATTTGAAACTTTGTAGTATTCTTCTCTGTTTCATAGTTGTTACAAATATTAAATAGGGTTTAAAGATTTTTGTAAGCTATAAAGTGCTATTGTGAAATATTTCAATGGATTTTCAACTGCAAAAACTTAAATAACAGCATAAACCCTTTCCAAAAAAGGGGAAAAAACCAGATTATTATAATCATAAAATTTCTGTAGCTAATGCAGAATGTAGGGATCATTTCCTCCAATGCTTTTATTTTTCAATGAGGAAACTGTGATCATAACAGGTTAAATGGGCTACCTAAAGTCACACGGCAATGATATAGTTGAACCTGATGCAGAATTCAACCTGGCTGAAGTGTTCCAGTTAATAAGGAAGAAGATTTGTATCTTGTAATGGGATCAATCTTTTTTTTTT
>CM053565.1:29478763-29504409 GCA_028646485.1 Cryptoprocta ferox | reverse complement strand
CCCTAATTTCCCAGATCACAGTCACTCACTCAGGCATCTTTGAGGTTGTCTTCTTTCTGGCGTCTGTTTCTTCTTTCCCCCACTTGCAAATCCAAGTTTTATCCCTTCAGTCCTTCTCAGTTCAATCCATACGGGCGTGTGCGGATTACAGAGCTCCCTGCTCTTCCGCCATCTTGTCCTCTTCCTTCGGGATAAATCTTAAAAATCATTAGAGCATTAAAAAATTTAAAATTTATCCAGTTTTTTTTACTGGAAAGCAAATTTACTTCCCAGAGAAGATTCAATCCCAAGGAGAAATTCAATTTCATGTTTTTATTAACCTGACCATGGACATGCTTGAACTTCTTTTAGAGTCATTCCTGACAAAGGAGATAGATTACTATGGTTGGAAAGTTGTCATTTAGGAATAGTGTATTGTAGATTAATATATATTTATTTACAAAAATGTACATATAATAAACTTATCTATTATGAACTGAGGATCATAGAAGAGACCAAATCTTTAAATTAAACAGCCCCTACCATCACCTGAATCTACTTCTACTTGTCTGGCTTCACTCTTAAATTAAAACTTTGATCCATATTGCAAAATACATATTTCTTTGGGAGAAAAGCACTTTCAAATACAGAGGGTCAAGATAGAAATGTGGGGGCAAAAAGCAGACAGAGACAATGTAGTCTTGAAGAATTACTTTGTTAACATAGAGAAGGAAAAACAACTGTTACTTTAAACTGACTGTGGTCACTTCTGTCTGCTAGGAATAATAGAAATGTTCTGTTGGGTCTCTAACACAGTGTTCAGGGAATTGGATTGATGATTTACGGTGATTTAAGTTTCAACAATGATTTGGGAGATTGAGAACAGTTGCAGGAAGAGGAATAGATGAGTACAAAGGGATAGAGAAATCCCACAACATATAGGAGGCCATGCCACTTTACTATTAGAGTGGACGGGGCGGGGGAGGGGGTGAGGTGAATCCTGAGACAGAAAACAGAAGATCCATGAGGAGAGACTTGAGGGAAAACAGGAATTTAGCAGAACCAGCATGCAAAATAACAGAATGTAAGTTATTCAGGTGAGAAGTCCTCCATTTGTCCCTAGCGTTATAAGAAGCAATGCTGAGGGGCCCCTGGGTGGCTCAGTCAGTTAAGCTTACAACTCTTGATTTTGGTTCAGGTCAAGATCTCACAGTTGGTAGTAAGATCCAGCCCCACGTCAGGTGCACTGGGTATGGAGCCTGCTTGGGATTCTCCCTATTCCTCTCTATCTGCCCCTCTCCCACTCTCTCTCTTTCTCAAAAGAAAAAAAAAAGTGGAAGTAATGCTGAAGTTCTACTACAGGTAATATTGAGGTTCAAATCACTTCTACTTAAATCTTAAAGATCAGGTGACTTGTGTTAGAAACTAGCAAGGCCATTGGCCCTCAGTTGTACCTGCTTGATGCTTTATTTCATAGGCAAAGTTCAAGTGCTTACTTTACTATTCAACAATAAGAGACATAGTTAAGAACATGAGCAGGTTTTCATTTCTCTGAACTCTACCAAGTGTACATGACTCAAATCCTTTTCTTTCAACCACAAATGGTGCAATACTAGGAATGTAGCCTGATGGAGTAGGAAAACAACTATACAAGAAACTGCAGGGCTCAGGTGAAGTTCCACCTCTTCACTAACCAGCTATGTGACTTGATCACATGGCTTCTCTAGTGCTCACTGTTCTCACCTTTAAATGGAGGAAATGGGACCAAATCTGTGGTTTTCAAACTTTTTTTCAAGTGGCATGCACTGTACTGAGTGCTTAATAAATGTTATATTTTATGAAAATAGTAAGCAAGCAAAATTTATATTAAGATATGCCTCTTTTTTGTTTTGTTTTGACAACAAAAAAATGGTGGTAGTTAATACCTGAGGTGGAAGGAAATAAATTAAAATGTAAAATTCTGACAATTTAAAGAAAAGTGAGAAAATAATCCTGAATTTTCAATGGATAAAATCCATTTTATATGATTTATTTATTTAAAAATATGTAATTTGGAAGGACAAGCACCAGCTTCTGGGGCTCCTAAAAATGGGGCGTTGGGCCACTGGCTCAAAAATAATGTAGTCAGGCTTAACCTTATCATTCCAATTTCTTTCCTGTCTCTTACTATTTTTCATTTCACACCTCATCTTCAATCTTTAATCCTAATTTAAAAGCCACATAATGTTATTCTGCACTCATCCATCATTAATAAAAGCAATTTAAATTAATCTTTCTTTTTGATTTGGGGGGCACTGATGAGCACTGTAATGGGTACAGCATGGTTCTGGGAAGGGTTGAGCAGGGTCATGACTCACTAAGAAATAATTCTTATCGCCCGCTGAAATGTAATTAAATCTAAAGCAAAATTGTGTGAAGCCTTTTTGAATATAAGAAACCTTTTCATTCACTAAACCCATTTTTAATTTTTTACATTCATAATTTCACCCCAGCTCAGAAATCTATTGTATCCATTTTGCATAGGTATGGAATAGCAGTATGTTGTACTTGGCATCCCAAAACCCAGATTCTAATTCTGAATGTACAATGTACTAATATGTAACCTTGGACACATTATGAAACCTTTCTAAAATCTCAGTTTTCTGCCTTGTAAAACTTTTACTGTGATTCCTATACAATATGACAGCTGTGTGGATCAAATAAATCGTTTATTTGACAAGTACTCATCAGATTTCTGCATGAGCTAAGAACGCTTAGGCACAAGCAGCATAGCAGGACTAACCAGATGTGATCACCCCTCTTATAGGGCTCATTCTAGTGGGAAGACATAGACAATAACAACATTACATCCAGTGAAGATAAGTCCTACAAAGGAAATATAACAGATTAAGGGGCACAGAGAGTAATGGAAGGGTGTTCATCAAGGGTGGCTGGAAACAGCCTCTGCAATAAGGGGATATCTGAACAGGAAGGTATATTTTTGTTATGAATAATGGAAACCTGAATAAAACTAGTTCAATCCCTGTTGTTACCTCCAATACATATATTGACTAATTGCTGAAAAGTCAACTCAGAACCATTATGCTCAACAGTTCAAATCATGTCATCAAATTTTTTCTGTTTTCATCGCCAGACTTTACTTTCTTTCTCTTTGTCCTCATTCTCAGGTAAGTTTTTAAATCCTGGAAAATATGTTCCCTAGACTTTTAAGGCTCACATATCCTTAGAACTTAGAACTCAGGAGTAGCCTCCCCCCACCCCACCCCTCGTTTTTTTCCTCCAGTAGTTCCAGGAGAAGTCTCGAGGAGGTGTTGTTTTTTTTTTGTTTTTTTTTTTTGTTTTTTTTTTTTTTTTGCCTGACCTGAATCATCTGTCCCTTCCTGAATTAATCATCATGGCCACTAAAAATATTAATGATGATCTGTAATTAAGATATTTACTTCTAAAGGCAATTTTAAGAGATGTATTTTTAAAATTATTTCTTTCTTCTTATTCTGTTTGTTCACATTGGCTCCACTCTTTCAGGTTGTTGTGGATTTTTTGTTTTTCTAAATTATATGGTGATCGTGAACTTCTCTGATCATATTTATAAATGAAGTACCATGTTAATTACTATAGGTCTGTGTTTTTTTGGTGGTTGTGAAGCTGATTTCTGCAATAGGCCTCCATAAATAGGAGTGCTAACTGTAAACTCTAAATGACCCAGACATATTCAGGCAAGCAGCTCTCCTTTTAAGCTGCGCTGAAGAGTACATAGGCAGTATCGGGTTTGCCTTTATTGTCAACTTATGGACAATTTGTTCTAGGGGTAAAATGCTTTCATGTAGTTAACCTTCCACCAGAGGTAACTTTGCCATTTTTGGAATTCTGGCATATATTTTGGTATTTGCTTTGTTTTGTTTTTGTTTAGTCTTTAAACCTCATGCTACGGGTCCCTCCCAGAGAGGTATTTATTTAGGAAACTCTCATTGCCTTGCTTAGTCCAGGGGCACACTCTATATTCTGTGTGGTAATAAAGAGAGGGGTAGGGGCATGGTTCACTGGCTGTTCAGCAGGTTGTCATTGAACTATGAAAATCAAGTGTTTAGTCTCCTCACATGCTTCATATGTGCTGCTACTAGCTTTTGGAGGAAGAATGAATGGGAGAGAGAAGCAAATAATCTTGTCTTTAAAGCTGGGCATTCTCTGTGTACACTTGTCCATGATGACGGTTTGTCAATGTTCAGGAGCTAATTCTTAACTATTCTGGCACTGCCTGGGCTGCATTTCTCCAGAGTGTATGCTCCCTGGATGCCTGAAAAACTCACCATTGGAGACCTTGATACGTCCAGAATATAAAGTATGCAGGAGTTGGGCAACAAGGAACCAAGTATTGTGACTGGTTTGCCTACTCTGTCTTGGACAGCACAAGGCTCATTACCTAAGACCTGGCAGAATCAAGTGATGTGGCTCTTGGAAATCCCTCTGTGGCCTACAGGGGCATCTCGTGAGAACACACTCATTTCCTAGCTATTCTCCATTCTACCTCAGTTCTTCTAAGTCTCCCCTTCTTTTTGCTTTCTAGTGTTTTTTTTTCTTTTCTACTCCTCATCTAATCTCTTTTTGAGTCTTGAAAATTCCAAGACCCATACAGTTCCTTGAATGTCATGAATCCCACTGATGTGTACCCTCACCTAGTTCTGCTGTTCCAGATAAAGGAGGGCATTAGCTGTAATGGAGCATAGTGAATGATCTTTCTTGCCATCTCATCCCCAGCTGTCTACGCACTTACACAGGTATCTCCCCCCCACCACCACACACATGCAGGTGTGCAGGGAGGAACCATGGACTAAGGTTCCTTAGGACCATGGAACAGAACTTTCATGCAACTCTGTGACCAGTTTCTCCAAGAGTTTCTAAAATCAAGCATCCTGCCAAAAAGATAAATTTCCTTCAGAAAATTCACATCTATTATACAACAAAAATTTCTAGTCCTCTAATTAAAGCCATTCTGATCCTTCTTCTTCTGTATTAATCTCATTGGCCTTCTCATGATACAAGAGAATACTTCTCCCCCCAGTACTGCCTTGCTTTACAAAGCATCTTCCATTACCTGTTAATGAATGCTGCTTTACTCAAATTACTTCTAATTACAAACCTCCCCACCACAGTATGAGAGATGCCCTCTTTCAATGTGTTAATTTCTCCAAGATTCTTCTGGGAAAAATAGTTCTCTCCCTCTCCCAAAGTATTTTTCCATTTGATAAATATTTATTGTTTATTCACTAAGAACCAACACTCTGCTAAGTGCTGGAGAGACAGAGAATGAGATAAAATCCTTGTTCCTGGGAGATTAAATTATAGTAGGGGAGATGGATGAGAAACAAGTAAACAAAATTGTAACAGATTTTAATTATGTGAGCAATTAGAGATAGTGGTAAAGTTCTCAAGAGGACATACTTAGATAGGGTTGTCAGATGAGAAGATAACTTCTGGGTTAAGATCTGAAAAATAAAATGGAATCAAGAACATGAATAGTTGAGCAGAGGGCCTTTCCAGATTGAGGGAACAGCAGATGCAAAGTTCCTACAAAATCACACACACACACACACACACACACACACACACACACACACACACACAGCATATTCTTGAAAGTGATATGAGGCTTATGAAATAAAAGTTTAAGGAAAAAGAGGAAAGATGGCATTAGATAAAATGAGAAAATTCTGCAGAGGTCAAATAGATTAGGGCATGGTAATGAGCTGATTTCATTCTAAGCACAAGAGGAATCTATCAACGGATTTTTAAGGGGAGTGGGGGTAGGGTACAACCTGAATTATGTTTTAAAAATATATCTCTGGCTGTTTTATGGAGATTGGATTTTAGGGGAATAAGAATAAAGCAGGGAGATCAGGTAGGATGCTTTTCCATTAACTTATTCAAGCAATAAAAGTCAGGAAGAGTGGCACCGCAGAGGGCAAGAAATAGAGTGAGTTTAGACATAGATACTCTAATGTAGAACAAATAGGGCTTCCTGGAAGATTAAATGTGAGTGACAAGGAAAGGAAAAATCAAGCATAGCTGAATTGTAACCTTCTCCTCCATCTTTATTATTACTGTTTTTAAAGTAGTTTAACCTCTCTGTGCCTTTGTTTAGAGGGAAAAACTTTAAAACAAGAGAAAAATTTACCTACCTCATAAAGTTATTAATTTAATCTTAGTTAATATGTAACAGTACTTGGCATATAGTGTGTACTTTATAAGGGTTGGCTCCTTTCATTGTTAAAATACATCACTATTATTATAATCATATCAAAGTGCTCTCTATTTTTCAGTTACCTTTCAAATTTTCCCTGTCCTACCCTTCCCTGTGTTTTAATGCTGTTATAAAATTATTCTTTTCCACCTATCTTTTTTTTTGACATTTCAATTTTGACATTTTCTTCCTACAGAGAATAGAAAGATAGGTTAAGCTTGTATGCTCAGGACACTATCTTGAATAGTAAGGCATTTTTAATTTTTATATTATTGAATGAGATACACTACTCCTGACTCCCAATATGAAGGAAGTAATGAAACATTCTGACCCAAGGAGCCACCACTCCCAGTAATTATATGGATATTTAAAACGGAAAACCACTTCTCACTTGAATGTGGGCTAATCAAGCAGAACTAGGTTCCCGTAGGGCATGGTGCTGAAGACAAGCAACTTTTTACCTAATACATTCAGAAAGGTCTGAGATGTAGACCAAGTTTAAAAAAAAGGAGGAGGGGGGGCAACAGAACTAAGATCCAGGTGTCAGAAAGGTTTGATTTGAGAGGTGAACCATGGAGTAACAACAAATACTGATAAAAACCGCAGAATACTACAAAATCTTCAGGACCACGAAGATCATCCAGCATTATGTAGGGGGCAGTGGTCATCAGATGCTTTTGAGTCTTGATTTTAATGCCACAGTGTATAGGTGAGTCAGCCTTTCTTGAAATGCCTACTATGTCTTACATTTCAGTACGCTACACATCCCAATTATCCTTGGTCACTGCTTAACATGGTAGCTTATCTGGTATTTTATTTTCATCTAATACCGCCATTATTCTATTATTACAAGCTTCTCTTTCTCAGACCCAATCTCTTATTACCCTGCTTCCTATCATCTAGTGATATCTGAACCCTTATACTATCAAAAAATGGCATAAGAAAACTAATCTATTCCCAGGATTTTAGCTCATTCACCTTGCCTTTTCTGAAACTTGGTTCTCCACAAAGCTTGTCACTTATACTGAAACCCTCTCAAGCTTTTTCAAGTTCTAGGTATGGTCTACTCTTATTGAATGTTCCATGAACACTGGAATTCCACAGGCATTAGCTATTACGTACTGTAAAGGTCAAACAAGTTCAGTTGGTTGAAAATACTCAAATATTCCAGATTCCTGTTGATTCTGTCTGTTTTGCCTTTTATTTGGAGAAGTGTTAGTTTTCCCTTCTAATTATATATTTATTTCTCCCTTTAATCCTGTCAGTTTTTACTTCATGTATATTTTTGCTCTGTTATTAAGTACATACACGTTTAGGATTATTTTGTCTTGATGGTAAACTGACCGTTTTAGCATGAAATGCTTTTGTTTACTTCTGGGAATACTTCTTGTTTAAAGTCTACTTTCTCTGATATTAATAGAGACAATCTAGGTTTTTTTTATGATTGGTGTTTTCTGATAATGTTTTCCTACCATTTTAACCTATCTGATGCTATACAAAATGACTGTCTTTTGTAAACAGCATACAGTTAGGACTTACTTTGTTATTTAGGCTGATAATTTCTGCCTTTTAATTACAGTGTTTTATCTACATTTAATGTAGTGTTGTGGTTGAGCGTAAGACTACTGTCATAATAATTTTCTGTTTTTGTTTTATTTTTTAAAATTTTATTTTGAATGTTTATTTTTGAGAGAGAGAGCATGAGTAAGGGGTGGGGGCAGCGAGAGAGGAGACACAGAATCTGAAGGAGGCTCCAGATTCTGAGCTGTCAGCACAGAGCCTGACCCAGGTCTCAAACCCACAAACTGCAAGATCATGACCTGAGTCGAAGTTGGATGCGTAACCAACTGAGCCACCAATATGCCCCAATTGTTTTCTGTTTTAACTACCTGTTCTTTGTTGTATTTTTCCTCCTTTCCTGCTTTCTTTTTGATGAAGTATGCATTCATTTAGTATTCCATTTTATCTCCCCAATGGACTTTTTTGTTAGTGTTTGCTGTGGAGATGACAATATGTTACCTCAATTGATCACTGTCTACTACAAGTTAATATTATAGCACTATACATATAATTCTGAATATTATGACAGTATAATTCGATTTAATATCCCTACATTATCTTTTATACTATTTTTGAAATACATCTACTTTGTACATGTGTTTTAAACCCAACAATACATTATCATTTTCACTTTATATAATCATCCCTTTAATAAATGTAGAAGCAAAAAATATGTATGTTTTTTATATCCAAACACATATAAAAGCTTCCTCCTTTCTGGTAGCCTGCTCAAAAGCTAGATATCTAGTCTTCTCAGTAATTCCAAATTCTGATCCCTGTCTTCTCAGTTTAGCAAGATGTTTTACTGGAGATAGGCTCCACACCTCTGCACTGAGGTCTAAAGTTACCTTCAGGCAAAAAAATCAATACAATTGTAGGACTCACCTCCTGTGCTTTCCTTATCTCTGGAATCATAGCCCTATGCTGCCTCTTGTCCAATGTCTGAAACCAGTTGTTTCATATATGTTACTTAGATTTTTTGTTGTTATGGTAGAAGAACTAATCTAGAAGCAGACAGTTAGTCATAGTTGGAGGACGTCCTGTTCTTTCACCCTCCTCATCTCAGGACCTCTATAAAGTATAAAATACTCTGTTCCTTTTATGTTCAAGCCATTTTGTTATATGTAAACACTTCCTTATCACAGTCCATAAACAAATTTCTGGTCTTTGGCTCTCACTGATTGAGAAGTTTAGTTTACAGAATCCTTTACCCTCTCTGTTATCAACATCTTAAGAAACTTCAATTGTCTACCTAGCAACAGAAAACATCCTGATCCTCAGTTCTTTGTTTTTCTTTAATAGTTTTCTATTCTTCTTCAGGTCTGTGACCCACTTTTATAGCTACTCGCTGCATTTTGTCATCACTTGAAATATATTCTACCTCTTAAATAATAAATTCAGAGATCTGGGTTTCAAACACAGCCTCCTGTTCTTTTACTAAACTACTTCCAGATCTTCAGTCACTTGACTTCCTTAGAACCTCTCGTGTGTATATATATACATCCACTTTCTCCCTACCACCTCCTTCTGACTTTCTTTTCCTGTGCAGGCATTTCATTTTAACAATGTTCTTTTTTTTTCTAAGTTTATTTATTCATTTTTGAGAGAGAGAGAGAGATAGAGAGACAGAGCATGACAAGCAGGCGAGGGGCAGAGAGAAGGGGAGAGAGAGAGAGAATCCCAAGCAGGCTCCCCACTGTCAGAACAGAGCCCAAGGTAGGAATCTCATAAACTGTTGAGATCATGACCTCAGCCTAAATCAAGAGTCGGACGCTTAACCGACTGAGCCACCCAGGTGTCCCCATTTTAACAACATTCTTGCCAATACCCTCGGCAACTTCATTTATTTGACCTGTTGAACCTTATCCTACCCATCGACCTCCCTCTTACTACTCAGTAATCTGGCAGCTGTGTCAAATGTTCAGTTTATTGTTATTGCTAAGACATCTGCTCAATCCAACAGGTATTTCTGTTTTTACCACACCTGAACTTAGGCAGTATCTGACATTGCTGATCATTTCTTACTTCCTATAGAATTCTATTTTTTTAAAATGTTATTTCTATGGAGTCACATTCTCTGGGTTTCCTTCTGCCCTCTGGGTATTCTTTCTTACCATACTATATTATATGTCCCCCTCCCCATTTTAAGTGTTTTTAAAAATCTTAAATGCCAGGTTCTCTAGAATTCTCCTCTATGTCTTCTTATCCCTTTGTATTCTTCCTGATCTCGTTATCCCTATGCCTCCAATACACTTGCTGATTATTTATGCATCTCTGTCTTCAGCTGAAACCTGTCTCCTGCTGACCAGATCAATTCAGCTACTAAAATATCCACAGGAATCTTAGATTCAACACATACAAAATTTCCCTCATCTACTCCTCTAATTCCTCATCCTCCTCTATTTCCTAAACTGGTCATCCTATATTCCTTAGCTCAACATAGCACAGCCAATGGAGTTCTGCAATGAAGAACTCTGGGGAGAACCATTCATTTTGTAGTAATCGAGAGATGATAATTTACATAAAATATAACATAAAAGGTGCCCCCCCTGGATTTGTATAATATGGTCATCGATCTAACTATATGAGTCAAAGTTCCATTTATTCTTGATTTCTCTCCATCATATCCTGTCATCACTGTCAACTCCAGTCCTATATTTCTCTTAACTCCATCCTCTTCTCAATTTGCAATGCAACTCCCCCAGTCCACACACTATAATGTTCCTAATTCTTCTACTATGAAGCCCAGTTTCTTTATACTATATCTGAAATCTTCATATGATATCCCCACTTACCACTCAGGCTTCAACTCTAGCCACTTTTTCTTAGTACTTTACAATCTAGTCATGCTGAAAGTTTCTTACTTGTGCTGCACTTCCTCCTTCCTCTACATTTCTAGTCATGCTTTTCCCTCTCCTCGGAATAATCTATTCAGTCTCTAAGAGGAAGGCTTAGCTTAGTCCTCCTTAAGATCTTAGACAAAAATTTGTGTCAAAGCAGTTTCTTTAGGAGATGATCTCAGAAAAAATGGTAGGAAAGTGGGTGACACAGAATATATTATGATTATGTTACCATATGGGCAATGAGAATTCAATTCTGTGAATCTTTGGGACATGACGTAGAATACAATCAGTATAGTCCCCCATAAGCAAGGGAGCTGAGCTACCCACCCTTCATCTCTCATCCCTCTTTGGCTGAGTATTTCCTGAGCATCAGTTCTCCAACCTAACCAAAGACAGATGGAGCAGGCCTGAGAAATCATGATGGTTGAGCATCAGGAGCTAGAAGTAGAAGGTCATCAGCATGCACTAGGAACATATATGGAAAGCCAAATCTTACCACTGATACTCCTTTAATATCCCTCTCCCCAACTCCTTTTGAAGTCCTTATTTATCTCATTTGTAACATTTTAGTGGGAGAAATTAAAATTAAATGATAAATTATAATAAACCCTGTGTAGTTCAATGTGATTTTCCTAAATCCTGAACCATAATAGGTAATACCTGTACCTTGACTAATCTCTCTTTTATTGAATAGGGTATTTCACATTTGGTAGCAATAATTACATCTTTTTAAAAATTGTACCAGGTGTCACAGACTTTTATTTGCTACTTTCTGCCTCCTTCAGGTAGAAATATTGGTATTTGGAAATCAATTTGCAGTAAGGGGCAAGTCACTGTTTGAGACATCAAAATTTAATTGTTAAAACATGGTATTCTTACATCAAGTAACCTGTGTTTAGGTTGCTCTTTATCATTAACCTTCCCTCCGGAAATGCTGTTTCAAAGAGTTCCTTTGAATGCTCACATTTGAGAAATGCCAAAAGACAAACATTTATGCTATAAAATAAGTGGAAATGTCATTTTTAATATGTTCCGAGTGCTTGGCACCTATACTGATTGGGTTTAATCATATTGTCTGGTGAGATTTCCTCTCCAGAGATAACTAATTGGAATGACACAGTTGTAACAGTGAATTCTGGGTGAAATAATAAGACATTTTCAATCTGAATGGAAGGCTTTTATATCAAATGTTGCAGAGCTGAAACATTATGTGTTGTTTCCAGATTTATGTATCCCAAAAGGAGTTTAGTTCTCTCTCCCTTTTTTTTCACAGCTTCTATTTTTTGGCAGGAAAAATCATCACTTGTTTCCCCTGATCCAAACATTTCATGGTCCCCAATTCCCAAAAGGAGAAGTCCCAAGTCTCTATCCTAAAGAGCACTAATGCAATCTTTCTTTTTCTCATTTTCTATACTTTGCTGGTAACATTTAGATAATATTTTTGAGGCTCCAATTAATTTTGCATGCCTATCATTGTGCTTGGTATTTCACACATACTATCATATTTAACTCTTAGAGCAAATGAGATAATTGTGTATGTGGTAACACATTTAGATTGAATAATGTGTGGAAACCCTGTAGAGATATAATGGATGCGATTCTACACCTAACTCAAAACCAGGACCCTTATCCTTTACATTCTAATGACTTCTCCAAAATTCCTCTGAGAGCCAACATTGCTCCAGACATTAACAACAGGCATCTCAATATAGTATTGTAAAGCCCCTCCTAGAACCAGTTTATAGATGAAAAAACTGAGATACCACAAGATAAAGAAATGTGTCTGAAATATGTAGCCCCTAAGGGGTTGAGTCCTGATTCAAGCCATTTATATCTGTATACAAAATCTATTCTTTTCCCACTGTACCATCTATTCTTTTTATCTGGGAAATTCTCCCCTACGTCCTTCCCCAGTTAAAATTCTACTTCTTCTCCAAGTCCCAGCCTTAAATACTACTCCCCTGACCTCCTTCCTCTGAATGCCAATAGAACGTACCAAATGCATGCTCATGATCATTGCCTTATACTATGATGACATGTTAAAAAAATACAAATAGGCTGTCTGTAATATGTAGAATATTTACACATTCACTACTGCATTTGATCCTCAAATCTGTCTTCATTATCCCAATTTTTACAGAACAGACTGAAGTGACTTGCTCAGAAACTTTACATTTGCTTTGTTGTCAAGTTTTGATTTGAACCACCTAAAAGCATATACCGATGCCCCTTGAACAACATGGGTTTGAACTGTGTAGTTCCACTTATACATGGATTTTTTAAAATATAAATTCAGTACAGTACTATAAGTGTATTTTCTCTTCCTTATGATTTTCTAAATAACTTTTTTTCTCTAACTTACTTTATTATAGGAGTACAGTATATAATACATACAACACACAGAATATATGCCAACTGGCTGTTTATGTTATTAGTAAGGCTTCCAGTCAACAGTTGCTATTAGTAGTTAAGTCTGGGAGGAGTCAAAAGCTATACACAGATTATCAATTCAGTGAGTGTCGGTGCCCCTAACTTCCAAGTTTTTCAAGGATCAATGGTATATTTTTGCCTTGGCAAAAATTAGGAATTAGATAATAAATTCCTAAGCCAATGGGGATTCTTACCTCCAGAGTTTAGGAAATGAAGAGGAAGTGGGGACAGTGAATAGAAGAGGTAAAAAGAAAACTAAGAAAACATGATGACCTGGAATGCAAATCAAGGAACTGTACCAAGAAGGACGTGGTGAACATCTGGCTCAAATGTCAGGTAGAATGAGGACTGATAATTGATCATTGGATTTGACAATATGGAAGTCACTGGTGATCATCATAAGATTGTTTTTGGTGTGGGGCAATAAATACCTGTTTGAGGTGGATTCAAGGGAGAAGGGGAAAAGTATTTAAAGAAAAGAACTATAGTTAACAGCTGTCCAGAGAAGCAAAGAATTGGAATGATAGGTGTCATTGGAAAAGACATCCAAAGAAGTTTATTTGTTGGTTTTAAGATGGTATAAAAATAGTATATGTGTATTTGAGGGGAATGATACAGTAGGGAGTGATAACTTGAGAAAATAAAAAAGAAGGGAACGCTGCTGATACAATGTTCTGGATGATGCAAAGAAAAATGACATCAAGTATAAAAAGTGGGAGGATTAGCTTTAAATAGGAGCATAGTTAATTCATTTATGTTCACAGTCAAGAAGAGAGTATGTGGAAACAGATGGTGGAAGGAGGGTAGATGTGCTGATGGGAGTCTATAAAAGTTCTCTTCAGGCAGCTTTAGTGTTCTCTGTGTGAAGTAGAGTATGTGTAGGATGGAGATGAAAGAGAGAAGTATGAAAGTTTTGCCTAAAAGATGAGAGGTTGAAGACATTACCACCCTCACAACCAACACTTAGTAAAATGTTACTGTGCTAAGGGTTTTTCTGTCATATTTCAGTTAATCTTCACATCCATGGTGTGAGTTTATTACCACTAGTATTCCTATTTCACAGGTGAGAAAATTGTGTCTCAGAGAAAATACAAAATTTACCTTAAGTTACATAGCTAGAAAATGAGGACTTCAATATTCAAGCCCATCCTTTATGACTTGAAACATGACATGTTTTATTATATATTACCTCTCCATATTTCTTTGGTTATGCAAAAATCTTAGAAGAATTTAAAAATATAAATTGATTGTCTTTTTATGTATGTGACCGTATATATTTGCATAACATCTGGTCACATAACATTCCAAAAAATAAGCAAGAGAAGGAAATATTCTAAGTTCAAGCACAAGTCCCTGAGTTCCTACTATTACCTCTCTTAATATGGACACTGATATTCTCTTTTTTCACTGTTGCAGATGGTAAGAAGTTGTGATTATTGCGGTATTAATTTCAAAGAACTGTACATCCTACTTCCAGCTGCACAACCTAATGTTGTGTTTGATTTTTATTCGCTGATAACTGTTTGTCTTGAGTTTAATAGTTATGTTGATTAAGTATGTTTTCAGTAGGAAGTAACTAAAGAATACAAATAAATGTGGCTTTGAAAAGATATATTTTTCCCTCTTATATAACAAAAGCAGTCTAAAGATAGGCATCTCCTAGCATTGATTCAGCATCTCCAAAATATCAGCCCCACATCTCTGATTCTTTAGTGTTTTTCCCCCCCATGCTTACAAGTTTAGTGCCACAATTCCAGGAATCAAAACCATTGAGGCATAAACAAGAAATAAATATATGCCACCACCAACAGCTGTTCTGTTAATAAAGAAACAAAGGTTTGCTGAGGAACACCCCTGCCTAACAGTCATTTGCTCACATTTCATGAGCCAGAAATCCATCACATATCTACCTATAGCAGGAAAGAAGGCTGATAAAACACAACCAAAGAGAAAGTATTGAGAATGGGTGTTGGGTTTGTGTACAAAAAATGCCTACCTCAATGGTCATTTAAATTTTCTAGATATATAATTTTTACATAAACTTCTTTTCAGCCAAGGCCTCCCCTACCCTAGGTATATACAACTTGATTATGAAATAAAAGCTGCAAAGCTTTGGATTCTTTTATTAAAACATCATATTGAAATCTGACCAATATTGATACTTAATAAGTTTGAACCTTGATTAATGTTTCTATCATAGTGGTGACTCTTCTGACCTTTAGTGTCACATGCAAGAATAACAGGTGCTTTTGAATCTCTATCAACATTATAAAACTGAGAGAATCATGGTCATGTGACACTAAAAATGGAACTGTCCAAAAAGGTAGACAAGATTGAGTAGAGAATAATGCAATATAATAGTAGCACAGCTGTAGATTAATAGATTTTTTTTAAATGATCTAATTATGCAATTTTATCTCTTTTTTAAAATTTATACCTTTGCTACTTGCATGACTACCCAAGAAATTAGACTGAAATAGATTCTGAAAATCTATTTGAATATGAATATGAACATATGAGTGTCCTGTGTGTTGGGAAGGGATGTAATGCAAAAACTAAGAAGGTAATAACTATAACCATAAGCTAACATTGCTGACTTTGAGACAGACGGATAGTTCTAAGGGCTTTATAAATATTAATTCACTTGATCTTTACAATAGTCCATAGAACAGGTGCTAGTAAACCAACCCATTTTACAGACAAGACACAGAAATATTGACTGATTTGCTAAAGGTCATACAATCAATAAGAGCAAAGTCAGGATTAAAACCCAGGAAGTGTGGCTCCAGAGTCCAAGTACCAAGCTTTAGATGACATTCCAATAAGGAGATGGTGGTTTAAATCAAGGGACCAGAAACTTAAATACAAGTCTCAGTAAGTTTTTGCAAAACAATATAATAAGAAAGATCAAAGTAAGAAGCAATAACAACAGCTCCATGAAGATCACAACTAATAAAATGGGCCTTTAGGATGATTTAACTGGTCAGCAGGAATGGCTTCAGGATAAAGGAGTCTAGGAAGAATAGACATCATAAGCAACAGCAAAAAACTGAACCTTGAGGAAGCTTGGGTAAAAATGAGGGCCCATCTTGGTCTGCATGTTAGAGAAGTAGGAGCATAGTAGGAGATAGAGCTACCACAAAAACAGCAATATACTTTAGATAAACATGTATCAGTCTCCTTCTGCTACTTATATACTAGATGACCTTGGTTAAGGTGCTTAATCTCTCTAGGCCTCAAATAGGAATCAAAAGGCCACCCAACACTGTTGTTGTTTGTTTTGTTTGTTTTGTAAGTTTATTCATTTTGAAAGAGAGAGAGAGAGAGAGAGAGAGAGAGAGAGAGAGAGAGAGAGAGAGAGCCCAAGGAAGTGGAGGGGGAGCAGGGAGAATCCCAAGGAGGGTCTGTGCTGTCAGCACAAAGCTTAGTTCCATGAACCATGAGATCATCACCTGAGCTGAAATCAATAGTTGGATGTTTAACCAAATGAGCCACCCAGGTGCCCCTAACACTGTTGTTTGAAGGGTTAAATGAGAGAGACATTTAATGTTCAAATTAACTGCAACCAAGTGTGCATAGAAAGTAGGTTTTGACCATATTGTGGAAGGATGTAAATATTATAGTGAGGGGATGCCACTAAAGATATCCAAGAGGAAGAGTGAGAGGGTGGCATGACCAAAATTGTCTAGGGCTCCATCTAACGGCAGGTATAGGATAGACTCAAGCATGGGGAGGACAGGGGTGAAGGACAGGGGTGAAGACTGAGAAACTAGTTAAGAGTTTATTTAAATAGGCTGAACTATAATGAGGACCCTCCTTCTAGTTCTGGCAGTTGGACTTGAAATAAAGAGACAGATTTCAGAAACACTATAGGAGTAGACAAAATTGGTTTCACATTTGATTTAGATGGGAAAATAGAGAAAATAAACAAACAAATTCCACCATGATTCTGAAACCTTAAACCTGAGGGAATATGAGAATAACCATACTATCATCAATAAAAGAAAATCTTAATGAAGAAAAGCTCTTCTTGGGAAAGAACATGAGTTCATATCAAGGAATTGGTGAAATGTCCTGGTTAAGCAGGACAAGCAGTTGAATATGTGTATCTGGAGCACAGGAAAAAGATAGAGTATGTGGTAGACTAATCTCCAGAACCAGAGAATATGTTAGATTATATAGCAAAAGGGAATTAAATTTAGAGATGTAATTAAGGTTGATGATGGTTGACCTTAAAATGGGAAGATTATCCTGGATTATCTGGGTGGGCCCAATGTAATCACAAAGGTCTTTAATGAAAAAGGAAGGCAGAGAGAATATTGGAGTGATGTGATTATAAAGGACTCAATCAGCTAAGGCAGGCTTTGAGGATGAGGAAGGCAGGGGTCACAAGCCAAGGAGTATGGCTTTCCAGAAGCTGGAAAGGGCAAAGAAAATGTTATATCTCCTTGAGCCTTCAGAAAGGGACACAGTTGCTAACAGTTGATTTTAACCCAAGGAGACGTGGATCAGATATCTAACTGATAGAACTATGAGATGATAAATCTGGTTCTCTAAATGACTAAATCTGTAGCTATTTTTTAAAGTAACAGTAGAGAACTAATAAAGAATGATTTTGGAGAACTCAGAATGGAAAAAAAAATGACATGAAATGGTATGAATTCTGACACTTCCTGAAAGTGGCCCACGAAACAATTATGATTACAGTTTATCAAGAAAGCAGGGGGAGTTACTAAGCCCTTCAAATGAATGCATAGATTTCTAGTTCTTGGACCAGATTATTGGAACCTTAGGGACATACAAATTTCATTTGTTATATAGGATCACAGTACAGTAAGAAAGAAGTCATCAACAATTATCTTAATCCATCCCAGGATCCTACCTCTTCCCCACATAATCATGCATGGACCTCAGCACGGGAGGATAAAGAACCATCTTGGGGAGGAGGAGACATTGATCAAACTCACACATTTTAAATTAACTAACCACTGAAAGAAAGAAGCAGAAAATATAGAAAACTTCAAGCTCTTCCTCTCCAGCAACTGGCACTCTCTACTTTCTGGAAGTAAGTTTTTCTATAGAAGGGAAACAGATTTCTCTTTTTCATACCAACACAGAATAAATCCCTACTCTACTTGAGTCACTCCCCTACCTACCCCATCTCCAACACCCAGCCCCACCTCAGAGCATGGATGAGGTCCAGTGTAAAGCAAGTCTAAGTTATGTGGCCAATACATATACCAGGGAAGGTGGTAGGAGAAGGAGGGACCCAAGGCCTTCAGCAGAACAGTTCAGGGCAGACATTAGCAAACCAAACTCTGCCACCTTTGAAGTGCAGACTGAGGATCCTTTCTGCTTATCCAGTGAGTAAATATTCAATCAAACATAAGACGCATCAAAATAGCTCTTATACAATATTAATTCTCAGTGACTGTGCAGTCCAAGTCCAGAAAAAGAAAAATTTTTATAAATGCCATACATACAGTCAGACCCCCATTCACAACAGGAATCATAATTTATAGTACTATTCAGCAAATTCTCAGTGCCCTTTGGACACCAGCAAGCCCACATCTCCCTTTCTGGATCTCTTTATTAATCTTTGGAATTCGAGGTTACGCTCTGGAACCTATTGGTGTCAGAATGTCTATCTGCTGATGTTTACATAAGCACTGGGCAAAAGTTTACAAATTAACATTTTTCTCTTCACAGGCCATATAAATATCTGGTCAACAACCCTACACTCACTGGACTTTAGGAGATGGTATATGTGAAAATAAAGTATATACTCTCAAATTCTGTGGGTGGATATTCTTTCAGATGGAAATATAATGCTGACAAACATTTCCTGATGGGCAGTTTGCTTATTTTTCTGAAATCATGACAATATCTGACTGGGAAGGAGAGTGCAGTATGCAGGAAACACATCGATGGATTGAAATGCTGCTTCCAACTGCTTTTCCATCCTTACTGGAAAACCTCATGAGCCTCAGTGAGGGGTGGATCCATCTAAGACAGCCCTTTTTTCCTCTCTTCTGGGCTATGTGAACTATGTGAACTGCAATTAGCTTGGACATCAATGTTGTAGGTTTGCGAGAGCCAATGGTTCCCTGGTATAAACACTCACAAGATAGGCTAAAACTGGCAGCTCTGATGTAATCTACTCCATGCAGCAGCCACCTTGTAGGGCTGTAGTTCTGAGTATGGAACATCTGGAGTCACACGTTAATTGGTGGTTGTCATAGCTGCACAGATGTTTGGAACATTTCTGGCTATGTTAATCATGGCTGCAATGATGCTTATCTGAAAGTGGCACTAGAGAGGCCAATACATGAATATCACAGTGTTGACTTAGAAAGTCACATTGTAAATTTCTTTACTGAGCATCATTTAAAAAAATCAAAAGAATACACACACACACACACACACACACACACACACAGAATAAAGCTAATAATCTCAATTCATCAATCTCTAAGCATGTCTGAGCCCAGAAACATTAATAGATCATTTCCTGAAGTGTACAACCAAGCTACTCAAAACAAGGGTCTATCACTATTGGAATTTCAGGAAACTCACTGTGGAAATACAAGGCAAAGGGCTATTTACCGTCTTCAACAAATGATATCTATCAGAACATCCCTAAAAACCTGAATGGGACATAGGATACAGAAAAAAAGAGTAATAAGTTCCATAGAAAAGACTAAAACTAAAACCTCCCCACTCTGGATTCAACAGAGACTATCTGTTTCTTTCCCTGCATGTATAATGAATGATCTGAGTTCTACAAGTGTTGAGAAAACTCTGGGTCTGAGAGAGTTACAGTTCCTACTCTGACTCTACCCTTTCAGAGATCTTGGGCAAATCATTTCACTTCTCTAAACCTCAGTGTCCTGATCTGCAAGATGAAAGAATTGGACTAGATTATTTCTGGAGTCTTTTGCATCTCTCATGTCTTCCATACAGACCTGACATTTTAAAAGTTAACTTTTCAGGAATCTCTAGTTAACAAGACAGAGACAATTCAAGAAACTAGGGGAATAGAATAATGACTACAGAGCAGGGCCCACAAAACACCTAATTCTGTAGGATTTGGGATAGGCAACAGTGTCTAAGGAATATCCAGGCAAACTATCAATTAATGCCTTAAGTGCAGGGGCAGAAATATTCATAATGCACAAAGCTGTTGGAACCCGAGGACACAAAAGAGCAACCAATACCTCAAACGAAAGCAAATGGAAAAAAATAGTATAAACATTTTTAGCCACAAAATGTATTGATAGCATTCTTTGTGTCTGAACAAAAAACAACAGTTACAATAATATAGACACAGCTTTTTGACACAACAAAGAAACTAAAAGATAACTACTGGAAAAACAGAAAAGAGAAATTTAGGATTGCAGTGGGGAAAGGAGCTAAATGTTTATCCTCATTTCACAAATAGACTGTACATTCTGGAAAATAGCAAATTGATAATATCTAAAACTGATAAGTCAAGAAGGTATAGGATTGGTAGAATAAAATAGAGTTAATACAATAATAAACAGCAAAATTAGGGGTGGCTGGGTGGCTCAGTCTGTTAAGCATCGGATTTCAGTTCAGGTCATGATTTCACAGCTTGTGGGTTCAAGCCCCACGTCAAGCCCCACGTCAGGATCTGTGCTGACAGCTCAGAGTCCTGGAGCCTGCTTTGGATTCTGTGTCTCCCTCTCTCTCTCTGCCCCTCCCCCACTCATGCTTTCTCTCTCTCTCTCTCTCTCTCTCTCTCAAATATTAATAAACAGCAAAATTAAACTCATAAAAAGAGTGAAAATCAATTGGTATGAGGGAGTAGTGAGTGGGGCAGGGAAATGTTATGATTCAGGCTTTTAAAATGATGTGTCTTGGGGCGCCTGGGTGGCTCAGTAGGTTGAGCGTCCAACTTGGGCTCAGGTCATGATCTCACAGCTTGTGAGTTCGAGCCCCACATCGGGCTCTGTGCTGACAGCTCAGAGCCTGGAGCCTGCTTCGGATTCTGTGTCCCTCTCTCACTCTGCCCTTCACCCACTCATGCTCTCTCTCTCTCTCTCTCTCTCTCTCTCTCAATAAAAACATTTAAAAGAAAAGAAAAAATAAAATGATTTGTCTTTTTATATATGATTTACATGGTTTTTATATATGATTTGTCTCTTTATGTAGGATTTACTTTGAAATAATATGATTTAATCTGAAAGAAAATAAAAACTTCTCTCTCAATATCAGCAATGAATCCAAGTTAGAAGTATTAACAGACTAATGATCAATTATGGAATTTGATGTTTCTGGGAAAAAATATTTAAAACATGAAGACGATCAGGGCTCTCTCATTATGCCATTCATGAACAAGTTACATGTTCTCATCATGCCCTTTCCTTGATTTCCATGTTCAGTATTTGTCTTCTTTCTAGTCCTTTTCTGCCTATTCAATTCTTTCTATGTTAAAAAAAAGAGCTAATAAAAATTCGCATTTATTATCTCATTTATAAAGCATTTGGTTTTATCCAACCAGCTAATTTAATACTTTAATAATGTTAATGTGGCATGATGAAATTTGCAAAGCTCTTTCCACATTATATTACTCCATTTGTTCTTCATTTTGGCCATTTATTTGTTGTTGTTGTTGTTGTTGTTGTTGTTTTAAAGTTTGTTTATTTTTGAGAGAGACAGAAACAGCGTGAGTGGGAGAAGGAAAATCCCAAGCAGAGCAGGCTCTGCACTGTCAGCACAGAGCCCCATGTAGGGCTGGAACCCACGAAATCATGAGACCATGACCTGAGCTGAAAACAACTTGAACTTAATCTGAGCTTAACAGACTGACCCACCCCGGTGCCCCCATTTATTTGTTAACACAACACATTTATTGCGTTTCTACTCTAAGTCAGCTACTTTGACAAAAACTGCTGTTAACATATCAACAAGATAGACAGGTTTACTGGCCTCATACAGCTTCACGTTTTCTGTGGGAGGCAAACAAACATAGAACGTATGTGTTAAAGATAGTTGATCAGTTTGTGGTTATTCAACCTTGTGAACGAGATGAAAAAAAATAAGCACAGTTTCATGTTTAGATGGTGGAATTTTTCTCTGAAAATCTCACTGTTTCTATAATGAACTTAAAATATGTAATGAATAAAAAATTTAGCCATAACAGCATGATTTATTAATCTTGTTTCCTTATGTAAAGTAATGTAGCTAGACTTAGTCTTCCTTTTCTGTGCTTTTCATCCCTGTGATCCCCTGATACAAATCACACATTCAACCAACAGCACTGAAGTTGCCTCACTACCTCTGCTCTGACAGACAGGTTGGAGATAGGAGTCCTTGAACAGAGGGGACCCTTGAACAAAGAGGGGGTGAGGGGCACCAAGCATTTAAAAATCTGCAGGTAAATTTTGACTCCCAAAAAAGTGTAAACTAATAGTCTACTGTTGATCAGAGCCTTACTGATAGTATAGACAGTCAATTAACACATATGTTATAGGTGTTATACTTACAATACTGTAGTGTATTTATTTTTTAAAGATCATTTCAACACACATCCTTCTCAAAAGAAAATTATGTTTCAATCCTTGAGCTGGGACTTAAACCCAGGTCTTCCTACTCCAAAACCTTGCCTAAATCCATTCTGCACTGCAACTTCATTTTCTGACCCATTGAACCCCAAGACTGTCAGTCTTTAAGGGCAATGGAAAGAGTTTTTTACCTTCAAACACCACAGCTTCCTGTACATGTAGTTGCTCAATAAATGTTTGCTGAAAGGAAATATCTACTACAATTCCTTTATGAGAGCACTATCTGTGAAATGGAAACTACCACTATTTCTTCCTCTCCCCTTCACTTAAATATATTTCATTTTTTTCTGAAAAACTAGTCATACCATTTCTAGGCAGATGGAAACTTCTAAAAGTCATTCTCCCTATGCAAGAGTCAAAAAATAAGTAAGTCAGAAAGCAAGAAAAATAGTTTTTAAAATTCCCTTGGTTCTCTAGGGTTTACACAAAAATGAAACATAAATTATTTATCAGGGGAAATCCAAACGGGCATTTGCTTTCCTGTAACAGCTGAGACACAAACCTATGCAAGATCGTCTAGTAACTGAAAACCAGTGGTTAAGAGGAAGCCATGGAGATATGTCCAAACTTGAGAAATAAGAATGTTCCAGAGTAAAAATCTAAAATCCTAATGAAAGAATACTGGAGGGTACACCTGGGTAGCTCAGTCAGTGTCCAACTCTTGATTTTGGCTCATGTCATGATCTCACAGTTCATGGGTTCAAGGCTGGTAACCTCCTCTCCCTATCTTTCTGCCCCTCCTCCACTCATGCTCTTTCTCTCTCTCTCTTAAAATAAATAAACTTAAAAAAAAGAATACTGGAGGGGAAAAAAGGGCAGAGTTACAGATAAACATAATAAATATTTTTTGTTTCCAGTTTAATATGCATTCATTCATTCATTCAAAAAATATTTGAGTGCCTACTACAGAAAATATGGTAGTGGTGACGACTTAAATATATCACTAAACGGAAGAATGCTAAATGCCTTATTGCTATGTTAATGTAAATGCTATATTTCTAAATATAAGAAATATAACCTAAGAGAAAAGTCATACTGAGAAATATACAAAAGGAAAGGGTATTCTATTAAGTACCAAAAGTAAAAAATAATTACCTGAACCTGAGTAAAATGTTTTTCTGTTTTTTAGAAATGGTTGATTCTTCTTTACAGCTTTATTGAACTATAAATTGGCATGCAAAATCTGTACAAATTTAACAAGTATAGCATGAGAAGTTATGATGTATTTCTACCTCCCTGAAACCAACATTACAATCAAGAATTCACTAGTAATGCCTCTGGGTCTGGAGTTTTCATGCTGTGAAGGTTTTTAAGTACAAGTTCAATTTCAAAGATGTATATATGTGTGTGTGTGTGTGTGTGTGTGCATGTGCGCGCGTGTGTGTATATATATATATATATATATATATATATCTTGAACATATATATATATACAAGTTGTCTTTATTTTTTGGCAGCTTTAGTAAAATGACAAAATAGTAATGTATTTAAGATGTGCAATATAATAATTTGATATACACATACATTGTGAAATGGTTGCTACAATCAAGTTAATTAACATATCCATCACTTTACATAATTACTTTTTTTTTTGGTCAGAATGCTTAAGATTTACTCTCTCAGCAAATTTCAAGTATACAACAGAGTATTTTTTTTTAAGTTTATTTAGTTTTGAGAGAGAGACACACAGAGCGTGTCTGTATCCATTGACCAACCTGTCCTCATTTCCCCCACTCCCAATACCAGTCTACTCTCTTTCTGAGTTCAACATTTTTTGTTGTTTTTTGTTTTGGGGTTTTTTAGATTCCACAAATAAATGATACCATACAATATTCGTCTCTTTCTTTCTGACCTATTTAACTTAGAATAATACCCTCCAGGTTGTTTGGGTCATTCATTTTTCCCTTCATCTAAGTTTTCAAATTTATTGACAAGAAGTTGTTTATAATATTTCCTTAGTATTCTTTTCATGTGTATAAAATCACTCTTGTCATTCTTAATATTTGGTAACTTGTGTTTTCTATTATTTTTTCCCAATCTATCTGACTAGAGGTTTCTAAATGTTATTGATCTTCTCAAAGAAACCCTCTTTAATTTCATTGATTTTTCTTCTCTACTGTTTCTCTATTTTGGGCTGCAATGATTTCTGTTCAAATCTTCTTTCTATTGTTTACTCTGCGTTTAACTTGCTCTACATTTTCTGGTTTCTTAAGCTGAAAGCTCAAGTCTTTTAATTTTTTTTTCTCATTGGGGTACTTAGCTCTATAAATTTACCTCTAGATATTACTTTATATGCATCTCACAAATTTTGATGTCTTAGAGAACACCCAAATAGACAAAATCATGAATGAAAAGGATCTATTACAACCAATCCCTCAGAAATACAAGCAATCATCCGGGAATACTATGAAAAATTATATGCCAACAAACTGGACAACCTAGAAGTAATGGACAAATTCCTAAACACACATGCACTACGACTATTCAAGCGGAAAGAGATAGAAAATATGAACAGACCCATAACCAGTGAAGAAATCGAATCAGTTATCAAAAATCTCCCAACGAATAAGAGCCCTGGGACAGATGGCTTCCCAGGAGAATTCTACCAGACATTTAAAGCAGTGTTAATACTCATTCTTCTCAAGCTATTCCAAAAAATAGAAATAGAAGGAAAATTTCCAGACTCATTCTATGAAGCCAGCATCATTTTGATCCCCAAACCAGAGACCCAACAAAAAAAGAGAACTACAGGTGAATATCCTTAATGAATACATATGCAAAAATACTCAACAAGATACTAGCAAATTGAATTCAACAGCATATAAAAAGAATTATCCATCATGATCAAGTGGGATTCATTCCTGGGTTACGGGGCTGGTTCAATATTCGTAAATCCATCAATGTGACACATCATGTTAACAAAAGAAAAGATAAAAACCATATGATCCTGTCGATAGATGCAGAAAAAGCATTTGACAAAATACAGCATCTTTCTTAATAAAAACCCTC
>CM053565.1:29454728-29478263 GCA_028646485.1 Cryptoprocta ferox | reverse complement strand
TCACCAAACTCCACACCCGAAAAACGAATAATCCAGTGAAGAAATGGGCAGAAGACATGAAGAGACACTTCTACAAAAAGGACATCCAGATGGCCAACAGACACATGAAATGATGCTCAGCATCACTCATCATCAGGGAAATACAAATCAAAACCACACTGAAATACCACCTCATGTAAGTCAGAGTGGCTAAAAAGAACCAATCAGGAGACTATAGATGCTGGCGAGGATGTGGAGAAATGGGCACCCTCCTACAGTGTTGGTGGGAATGTAAACTCGTTCAGCCACTCTGGAAAACTGGGTGGAGGTTCCTCAAAAAATTATCAGTAGAACTCCCCTATGACCCAGCAATAGCACTTCTGGGGATTTACCCAAGGGATATAGAAGTGCTGATGCATAGGGGCACATGTACCCCAATGTTCATAACAGCACTTTCAACAATAGCCAAATCAAGGAAAGAGCCTAAATGTCCATCAACTGATGAATGGATCAAGAAGATGTGGTTTATATATACAATGGAATACTACATGGCAATGAGAAAGAATGAAATCTGGCCATTCGTAGCAAAGTGGATGGACCTCGAGGGTGTCATGCTAAGCGAAATAAGTCAGGCAGAGGACAGATACCATATGTTTTCACTCATAGGTCTAACAGGAGAAACCTAACAGAGGACCGTGGGGAGGGGATGGGGGAAAAAGAGTAAGGGAGAGGGAGGGAGGCAAATCATGAGAGACTCTTGAATACTGAATACAAACTGAGGGCTGAAGGAGGAGGGGGAAAAGGGAAGGGGAGTGATGGTCATGGAGGAGGGCACTTGTGGGGAAGAGCACTGGGTGTTATATGGAAACCAACTTGACAATAAACTATCAAAAAAATACTCTGTAATTTCCCTTTGATGTCTTCTTTGACCCCTGGGTTATTTAGAAATATGCTCCTTAATTTCCAAATATTTGGCCATTTCCCCAATATATTTTGGTTACTGACTTTCTAGTCACTGAACGTGCTTTGTATGATTTAAGTCCTTTTAAAATGAGACTCCTTCTTTGGCTCAGAATAGGGCCCATTTCGGTAAATGTTTCACATGTACTAGAAAATAATGAATACCATGCTTTCGTTAAGTGGACCACTCACATTTCTTTTATTCTTTATGTGCTTCATTTTGGATAGTTTTCTATTGATTTTTCTCCGTGTTCATTAATCTTTCATCTACATGTTTAATATACTATTAATATTTTCAATACTTTTCTCACTTCAAGTATTACAATTTTAATTACAGAAGTTTTATTAGGGTCTTTTTACATCTTCTAAGTCTAACAACGTTAATCTTTTACCCTTTTGGACACATAGAATAAAATTATAATAACTATTTAAATGCCTTTGTCTAACTTATTCTATCATCTGTGTCATTTCCATGTATGTTTCTACTGATTGAATTTTCTCATTATGTGTCCTATTTTCCTGCTTCCTTGCCTTCCCTGGACACTTGTGACTAGATGACAACCATTGTGATTTTGATCTTTTTGTGTGCTGGATATTTTGTATTCCTATAAATATCCTTAGCTTTGCTCTGAGACATGGTGAAATTATATGGAATCAAGTTGATTATTCCAAAGCTTGCCTTTAAAGATTTTTTTTTAGGTGACAAGAGAAAAGCTTTTAGTGTAAGGCTATTTTTGCTTCACAATTGAGGAAATAGCCCTTTGATGTTCTTTACCCAATGCCACTGGGTTAAGAAGACCTTTACTTTGGCTGGTGGGAATACGGATACCGTATGAACTCTGAGAATTGTTCCTTGCGTGCGTGCGTGCGTGTGTGTGTGTGTGTGTATTTTTCCATTTTTGGATAGTTTCATCATATACTGTCATTGAGCAACATTCGGCTGAGGACTGGAATGGAACCTTCTGTAGATTTCTGAAGCTCTCTAGCCAGCTCTCTTCTCCTCAATACAGTATTCTGTGACCTTGAACTGCCTGGACTTTCTGAACTCAAGGTTTTGCCTCTTAAACTCAAGGAGACCCCATGTTCTTTCCACATCCCCCCTCCCTGCACTGCGGCCTGGAAACCCTCCCAAGAAGTAACCTAGGCAATTGTACTACTCACTTCATTCATTTCCTGTCAGCTATCACTGTCCTGTGTCACTTGATGTCTCATGTCAGAAAACCATTTTGGCACACATTTTGTCCAATATTTTTATTGCTTTCAGGTGGGCAGATAAATTGGGCTTCTAGTATTTTCTCTTAGCCAGAAAAAAAAAAAAAAAACGAAGATGCTTGATCATTCGTTTTACAATTGGACTTTCTTCATCTATTTGCAATTTACTTTATCATCTCATATTCTGTGACTTCAAAACAATTTTATTTCTCTTTTGTTTGTCAGAATGTCTTTTATTTTTGTATCACCACTGCAAGCAAGAATTTAGTCATCAAGGAGCTGAAAGGTCTGTGGGTTACATGAAATGCCATGTCTTAATGAGTTTGTTACAACGCTCTCATTGGTATTCTCAAACAGTACCCATGAGGAACCATTTCAATGAATATCAAACTGTTGTCAATGATTTGAGTAACAAGAAATATATGGCATGACATAAAGAAGATCCTTGGGGACATAAAAGCTGGCATCCGGTGTTTCAGTAAGTCTCAGGTTGTTTGAATTAGGTTTTTGTGATTAAAAAGAACAGAGCCATCAGGCACCTGGGTAGCTTGGTCTGTTAAGTATCCAACCTCAGCTCAGGTCATGATCTCATGGTTCATGAGTTCAGCCCCACATTGGGCTCTGCAGTGATGGTGCAGAGCCTGCTTGGGGTTCTTTCTCTCTCTCCCTCTCTCTCTGCCTCTTTCTCTCTCTCTCTCTCTCAAAATAAATAAACTTAAAGAAAGAGCCTTTCTTAAATTAACTACAGTAAAATAGATATGATGGTTATTATAGCAATCAATATGGTAGATAGGAATCACATGGAAATCATCCAAGAAGAGATATAACATTGAAATTCATTGCAACAAACTAAATCCAGAAACTGGAATATGTTCTCCTTGCCCTTTAATCTATGCTTTAATGCTATTACCATCATATCCCCTCTACCTTCTGTTGTTAAATATAAAATATATTTAGGTATATTCCTGCTGCTTATTTCACCATCAGGCAGATTTGTTGTCCTCTATTCTATACATGTGCTTTTCTATCTTAAAGTTTCTGCTTACTTGGAATACTTTTCCTTTCCTTTATTTAGGCTTCAGATAACATATACTCTAAGTTTCATCCTTGTTCTGTGGATGGTTTCATTTCTACTCCCCACTGCTTCAAGCTACTCTATAATTCACAACAGAAGTATGCAAGAGTGAGAATCCCATTGACCGAACTCATCTTTCAGCACAAGACCATGCCAAAGTTGACAGTTTAACCATGAGATGGATGCCCAGTGATCAAGTATGCAAACATTTAAAGCTTCAAGATATGGTAATCCAGATAACCTTCTTAGTAAATATACAGGTGATATAACTTTCCTTAAAGATGCTTTGACATTAGCAAGCACTGTGATTCACAGATCTGGTACAGATATGGAAAAACAATTTAGAGGCAGAATCAAAGACAATGGGTAGAATTTGCAAGGAAATAGATCCCAGCTTAAAGAAATGACTGTCTGAATAAAATATTATTTTGGGATGTTTTACTTGAGATCGGCACCCCACGGCATAGGGTGGGACCTTTAGGGTTAGCCTCAACATTTTGATTTTTAAATATTTCAGATTATATTAGAATCATCCCAAATCACTGGAGTATTTTCCAACTTCTATAAAAGAAGCTTAAATGTTGACATTTCTCCAAAAACTACAATTTGGAGTGGGGGGACAGCTTTAAGGACGGGGATTCTAAACACTTATCAGTCTTTTCTAGCTTTATCAAGGTTAATTATTCAATATGATCAGAGGACAGGATGAATCAATTCTAGACATTTTGCAAATAGCAAAAAGTCTCAAAATGGTTGAGACTGGTTCCTCTTCTGAAATTTAAATGTGAACTAAATATTTTTTTTACTCTTGCAATTTTTATAACTAGAAAAGCTTCCAGAAAAGCATCTGATTATAGTTGTCACCTAGTTGTCTAGAAGGGATCACACTTTCATCAATGACATTTTCCCCCCACAATTTTAATTGTCAGGCAGTCAACATCTACCTTCGCCAAATGTCTGAAATGGTAGAAAAGGGAAAAGGTCTCACAGAATAGGGTAGAATCTTCTTAAATGCATAATATTATGATCTGTGAGATTATTCCTAAAACTAAATCTTTAGACTCTGAAGCCTAAACTAGATACAACAGAAGAAAATTATTAAACGTTTATATCAAAATATCTCAGTTGATCATATCAAATTTGGGACTTTTTAAATGTAAAAGCTGTTTTTTAAAGAGTTATCCAATAGGAAGAGGTGGCAAAATTGCAAGGAAAAAAAAACTTTGTAGAATGAGAATTTTAAAATAGTCTAATCGAGCATATCTTCAGCCAAATGTTTGCAGAAATCCTCTTATGCTGAAAGAATTACTAAAATGAAAAAAATGAGTCTATATAGATATACACTATTCCTCTAGGAGAAGAACAAATCTAATATCCAGACATTGGCAGGTCATTAAATTAAAAGTAATTTTGATAGTTAACTATCCAGAAACAGAAATCTAAATTTGAAACACAGCTGTAATCACTCTATGGAAAAATCTCTTAGTATTAAATACTTGGCAAAGTGGACAGGCTGACAATGTAGTAAAATCCTTTGCATTAAATTCAGTATGTTAGCCTTGATGGAGATTCAGGCATCATTAGATTTTGGTGCATATTTCTATTATCTTGCATTAAATAGAAGCCTATGCATTTATTTCACAGAATTGATTTCAATGGTTACAGTTTTAACTCTGGTTGTTGCTCTAAAAATTATCTAGTAATTTAATAACTTCCCATCAAGAAATTTAATTGCGAAGACTTTGGTTGTCACCATGAATTGTGTGACTTAAAGAGACTATTATCCTTTTACGAGATTCTCCTTTGTGTAGGTAGAGAAACACATTGTATCATTGTATTCGTTTGGTCATTCATATGTAGATGTAATTATTCTTTCCATATTTCTTAAAAGTTTTTGAGGAAAGCAGCCATAGGAAAATTTGTAAGAATAAATATAAGATAGGATTTGTAAAAGTTCAATGGAAACTATGAAAAACTGCTTATATATCAGTACAAAAACAACCCATTAAAAGTTTTTAATTAGACACATGCACTACTTTTTCCAATATGGAATATTTTCTTTAAACCTGTATCAATTACCATTTTGATTTTTCTCTTCTTCTTACATGCAAACACCAACACAACTACCATAATCACCTTCAGCAGAATGACAGAGTTTTCTCTATTATTATTGATAGCTTCTAAGTTGTTTTCAGTTTTAATAAGGAATCAGAGACATAGCACCTAGGAAGGGAAATGTTAATGTATAACTTTCTGAAAGGTAATAACACGCCTCTCACAAAAATGTAAAATGAACATATTTCAAAGATTATTTAACTCATTAGTTAATGGAGCAATGTTAAACCTAGTTCAATAGAATTTAAGGAGCTATTTAATAAAGGAATTTGCTAGATGAGACACAAAACTGGTTAATGTACAATAGGTTAATAAACTGTAACCTTTGTGATTATCTATTCCACTGGAAACAAATTATTTGCATCTTGACCCAACATAAATCTACAAGTTAATCTCTGCCCCTTAGAGTTATAAAGTAGCCTAGTCAATAGAAAGTCAATCAAAAGGACAAACTCAGCACTGCATTGAAAGAACACCCAAGAATCTTGTCATTTCCAAATTTTCCTAACATTTTGACAGTGACTTGAATGTAGCTTACATTTGTTAAATATATGTGGAACTAAATGAATGGAAAGCAGGTAGATCTGGAGTTTTTTATATCATATTGTTGGGCTATCACTGGCCGAAACCAGTTCTGACTAAAGGCCACATGATTAAAGCCTCCACTAGACAAATAACTGATCAAACAGGTCAGTGGACACAGAAGCATAACTGCTTTTTGAGCAAAGCTGGCTAAAGAGTGTTGAGTAACATAAATATCATTGCTCTTATGAAGTCCTAAAAACTTGAAAGAGCTGAACGCATTTTGTAGGCTTCTGGAATTACAAAGTACTGTTTGCACTTACCTAATGAGGATACTCATGAAATCTCCTATAGGTTGGGCCTTCTTTTTAAGTTAAATGTTGTGAGAGACAATTGATCAAAAGTTCAAATTTGAGCACAGGTTGCCTCAAAAATTGTGTTTGGATTTATGTCTGGGCTATTTGTATTTTTCCTTCTTATATTTGAATTTTGTTTCAGTTTTCAGAGTTTGCATCCTGAAACTCAATTTACATTCCCCATTTGTAAAGGTAAGCCAAACATTAACCTCTTTTTTTCGTTAAATGTTTTTGTTTATTTTGATTGAGAGAGAGAGAGAGAGAGAGAGAGCGAGCAGGGGAAGGGCATAGAGAGAGAGGGAGACAGAGAATCCTAAGCATGCTCTGTGCATCAGTGCAGAGCCGGACGCCAGGCTCCAATTCACAAACTGTAAGATCATGACCTAAGCCAAAATCAAGAGTCAGTTGCTTAACTGACTGAACCACCCAGGCACCCTGCCAAACATTAACTTCTTAAAAATTTTGTCATTAAAAATTAATAGAATTGGATATTCTATACTGTTTAAAACCTGCTTTGTTTTCTTAAACATCAACTGGAAGGGGCGCCTGGGTGGCTCAGTTGGTTGAGCATCCGACTTAGGCTCAGGTCATGATCTCATGGTTCGTGGGTTTGACCCCGCGTCAGGCTCTGTGCTGACAGCTCAGAGCCGAGCCTGCTTCGGATTCTGTGTCTCCCTCTCTCTCTGCCCCTCCCCTGCTTGCACTGTCTCTCTCTCTCTCTCTCTCTCTCTCTCTCAAAAAAAAAAAAAAATCAACTGGGAAGTTTTTTTCCCCCTACTATAAACAATAATGTGAGTCCTCTTAGAGCTCAATCTTAGAGTCAACTTCTAGGATATTTTGGGGGGTTGAATTTCTCTAAATATTGTTGAAATTCCATAACATGTTTGTAGGGTAAATCTCTGTATAATTTCTAAGATAAATAATGAATGTAATTTTAGAACATTTGAAAAGGAATGCAAGTTTTCATTCAGAATATTTTTAAATTGACTCTCTCATCAACAATGTGTAAGAAGGCTTAATTCCTCCACATATACTAATCCTGTGGTCAATTTGAAGGCTAGAAAGAGGTACTTGTATTTTGTTTTTAATTTTCATATATATGATTATCAGGATAAAACATGTTCAAGTCATTATTGATTATAATATTGTTTTGAGTAAGAGACATCTTTCATTTGTTCCTTTAGAGGCACTTTTCTCCAATTTACCTCTCTGCCCTGTGCCCTAGGATGCTGCCTCTTATAGAATGCATCAATAGGAAACTTTTTCCTCTGCATCTAGCTGTATTTTCCTAAGGGGAGGCACTGACAGAAGATGGGATGGTGGGAGCAATATTAAGCATTTATTCCCAGTCGCCTTTCCCCTGATTACCCTGCATTGGATGTATCCCTGTTAAGTAGTACGGCCTGTAGGTATGTCTCCTGGAACCCTTTAACTGAAATGGTGTGTCCATCCCTGGTTGCTAAAGCTGTCTCTCGTCTACAGAATTGGCTTTGGCCAAATGGGAGGCACCTTGCCAAGGAAATTATACACAAGTTGTCCCCTCCTTGCCTCATGTGCAATCAACTCTGTGGGGAAATTAGTATTTCAGAGCTCCTGGTAGGATAAGATTGAAGATTCTCTCCCACTAAAGCCATTTAATTGCTTAGCAGTTTCCTTCTTTCTATTCTTCTTCTGTTCTATTCTGTTTCCCTCACTTTCTCCTAAGAGCACTCCCTCAATAAATCAACTGCACAAGAATCCCTGCCTCAGGCTCTGCTTCTAAAAAGCTAGACCTAATACAGTTGGCATCAGGACTGCAGTACCAGTCTGATTGGTACTAGTCCATTCTTTAACAGTAGACTTTAAAGATGAATTGGATCTCCTATAATGAAAATTCTATAACTGGTAGTAGGTAAAGTATTGATGGGCCATGGCATGCAATAGCAATGCAATTTTTAAGAGTTCACCTATGGTTAGGGGGCCCCTGGGTAGCTTTGGTTGGTTAAGCATCCAACTTCGGCTCAGGTCATGATCTTACTGTTTGTGGGTTTGAGCCCACGTCAGGCTCTGTGCTGACAACTTGGAGCCTGGAGCCTGCTTCGGATTCTGTGTCTCCCTCTCTCTCTCTGCCCCTCCCCGGCTTGCGCTCTTGTCTGTCTCTCTCTCAAAAATAAACAAACATTAAAAAAAAATTAAAAAAGAGATTTCACCTCTGGTGAAAAGAGACTGGAAAAATGCAAAAGGGAATATAATATCTGGGGACTATCGCTTGCATTTGAGAAATATAAAGGAAAGAGTATAAAAACTGTGATATTGAATGTGTGTTACTAAGTACTATTGATTCATTTAAAGTAAAAACGACGAGATGGATTTGGTAATCAGCAATGTAAAGTACAATGGGAGAGTCCGAAGGGCCCCTTTGACTTAATTATAGAGATCCCCCATCTCCTGCAGTTGAAGAACAGACACAACTGAAGATTAGGAACAGGATATCATTATAAGAGTAGCAGAACCTCAGAGATGGCTATATTTTCAGCTTTGGTAAGTCTCTTATGCCAAAGCCATGGCTGTAATAGAAAAAGGCTATGATACTGATATTGAGATGATAGATGTACTTGAAGTGACCCCCTTCCCTTTTGTTAAAAGATAAAGCCTTGCCCCTTATACAGAAGTCTCAAATGAGATAGGTGACTTGTAACACAATGCTTGTCCTCCTCAGGATTCCTTCACCTCCCCTCCTGGTTATGAACTCATCTCTGGAGTCAAATCTCAGTATTGCCTTGATCTGTGAAGGCGTAAGAGTGAATGTAAGCATATGAGCTTCAGGATATGGCTAATATACTGTGAAGAACCAAATGATTCTATCTAGGAGTGAATTCTGAGAGTACTGGAAGGTGAAAATATGTAACTGGATAAGGAAGAGCTTGTTAATATGGAACCACTGTTGTGACACAGGATTTAACACCCTGGCAAGAGCCCGAAGACAGGATTCTAATATGCTGCTGCAATGGCTTTTGGATGCTTGGAAAAAGCAGAAGTACAGAGGCCAAAACTGCCATAGCTGACCATGGAGGAAAAAGAAAATCAGAAGGCTCAGAGGGTGGGCCTTTTAAAAGAAATCTACTATATAAGACAAAAACAAAAAGCATCTGCTAACTACATTTCTCAGGAGGATCTGGAGTCCATTCCATTCTGTTTACAAAGGTGATAAGGAATATAGAGGAGAGGGGTCCCAGCTTCACTTAGAAGCCTGGGGTGCCTGGGCCAAGTAAGCAGTACTGACAGCAGGAGCTACCAACACAAACTGGGCTCTCTCATAGCAATGGGTATGATAAAATGCTGGGAAAGAGCCCAGGTGGCAGCCCTTAGCTATGAGAAGCAAGGTGAGCATAATTACAATGGGCAAGACCAGAGTGGCAGCTGGAAGGCCTCACCTAGTGAGATGAATGGAGATAGTTAATAGAACATGGCATCCTCAGGTGCATGATAAACAGCCAAGAAGGTTATTGTTTAATATACAGAATAAAAAGAAACCAAGAATAGCTGGGCAGAGCTGAGGTCAGCTGTCCACTAGAAAGCCATAATCCCCTGCACCATTTCTAGCCCTGAGCAGTCCTCAAACCCAGAGCCAATCAATTGAAAATATGGCTGCATCCCAAGGAGGAAAGACTCTACAAAAACATGGCAAAAGTATGTCATAGTGATTTTCCCCAAAGGCCCTATGACTTTTTATTTAGCCATACACTAGAGAAAGGAGAATACCAGATCTTTTGAGAATTGTTGGACACAGGGTTTGAGTTGATGCTACTATAGTTAGAATAGAGACGTGTATCAAGTCAGATGACGAAGAGAGTCCTGACCCATGAATCACTGGCAGAATCTTCATGTTGGTTCCTTGACTTGTAGATTCTTGTGTAGTTCTGAGTTTTGTACAGTTTTCAAATGTATTATATACTAAAAATAAAAAGAATGGAGAGTGCCCAAAATGAATACAACAGAAACAAATGAATCTAACTGTATTTGAAATGTATAGCATAACTACACTGAAGGAGACAAAGTAAGTGTTCAAGTACTTTTTGTATATAAAAAATGGACAAGATGATATTCTGTGTATCCAAATACAATGTGGCAAGAAGGATACATCTCTGGTGTTCTGTCAAAAAAAAAAAAGTAAAAATAAATCTAATCACAAGAAAATATTAGATAACCCAAATTGGCCTATATATTCAAAAACATCAAGATAATGAAAGATAAAGAAAGTATTGAGCTATTTAATGTCATCTGGATTAGATTCTGGACCAGGAAAAAAATTGTGATTAAGGACACTACTGAGACATATGGTGAAATTTAAATAAGCCTCTGATAAAAGCACTCTGCCAATGTCAATTTCCTGATTGTGATGATTGTACTGTGGTTAGGATAAATATATTGGAGTATTTAGAGGTAGGGGGCATTACGTCTGAGAGAAAGAAATTATGCTAAAATATCTGAATAATTTAGGTGAAGGGTATGTGGGGATTTGTACTAATCTTCAACTTTTCTGTAAGTTGGAAATTATTTCATAATAAAAACTTAAATACATTCAAAAGTTCTAATTCTTTAAAGGAATATAGTTTTTTCAGAGCAGCATTTATACTCCCATGGGTATTTTGTTTTCAGGGCTGAACTACCTAATGGTGTCATAATTATATTGAAAAGTCCTTCAAATGCTCTCTTTGTTGAAATGACTGCATCTCAAGGGGAAAAGAAAGTATAGAAAACAGGAAGCATAATTTAATTATATAGGCCCCTTTTCTTTAAGCATGTCTGATACAGGACACAGACAAATGAAACAAACCATGGGTATTCCTGTGCTTTTATGGGGTCTCTAGTACCTGTTCTGATTTGATTCTATGTTTAGCTTTTGACTCTTGTATCCAAATTCCATATAGGCTTTATTCACTATTCCTTAGATTTAGTGTTTTGGTTCCCATTCATTCATCAACAAATGAATGAATTTGTTCTTCTGGCCACACAGTAGGTGCCAAACACCTGGAATAGAGTTTTAAAAGATTAATGCGCAGTCCTCAAACTGCCCTGTGACTTTAATTTCTCTCCAAAACCACTGGTGTACAGTCACTTCTCTTGATTTGTTCTAATTTGAATATCTTTAGGAGAATATCTGCTTTAATTAACTCTTCAGAGCCCAGCTCCATCCCCACTGATCCATATCTGGTAGAATCAGTCCAGTTATCTGCAAAGTGGAGGTTCAAATAAAATAAGGTTGGGTGGTTATTTCAGTGAGACGTCCATCTCCCCACTAATCTGCCTGACATGCTACTTAACAAATTTAAGTGATCAGAGAAAATATTTATGGTGTATGAATGTATGGCAATCCATGGTAGTAGAAAACAATTTCAAGCTAAAATCTACACAAGCTAGTGTATTTTAAAGTGAAGAGTCAAATAGGTGTAACACGCCAAGGAAATATAAAACAGTAAAAAATATTTATTTTCAACTTCATAATATTGGAAACAAATATTGATCATGTCCCTAGGTTTCCTTTGGGCAATTAGGAGGAAATTTAAGCGATTTAAGATTGAGGGTGTGTGGTGAATGAAAAGAAATGGTTTTACTCAATTCAGTTATGACCTTCCCAAGACAGTTCTAACTTATCCCTCTGCCCAACAGAAGAATATTGATCCCCAAATACTAATGCTTTTTTTTATATTGTATATGTAGTCCAGAAACTGGTCTTATTCCAAAATAGATTATTCTACCTTCCTTACACTGAAGAGTTAACACTGAAGGGTAACAAGGTCTTGTAAATGAATTTTAGAAAATAAAACAAAAATTGAGTTTCAAATTATATAATTGCCAGAGTTGAAAAATAGTTGGATTATCGATTAACCACCTGTTATATAAAGCACAGTCATTTCTTTTACCAAGAATTCATAAATTAAAAGTTTCTGAGTTAATGCTAGAGTAATGACAACAGATTTGGATCAGTAGCACCTCGTCATTCTGTAGCATTGCGAGATCAAATAGGGCTCCTCCATTTTATGAAACAACATGTCTAGATCCTGTCTCCCTGCCATTTGTCTCTGCTATTGATAACAGTAACAAATCAATGAAAATATCCCTAACCCAACTGACAGCAAGTTATGTTCCCTAGATTCTTAAGTAAATTATATTTTTGACCAATTCAGATAAAAAAAGAAACATGGGCTAAATTCAAGGAAATTGGCAATTTCCTAGCATTTGGAGATTTTACCAATGCTGCCTTTGACAAATTCATAAAACCCTGTTTTTTAAGCAGGATTACCAATGCAAACAACTTGTATTCACTCCCCTGGTGTTGAATTCAAATGGTTAGTACAGAAAGAAACTCTAACAACAAATTCACATATTATTCTCATAGGACCAAGAGTTCAAATAAAGTCGTCATGTCTAGGAGACTTAACTCAAACCTCTCAAACTCTTTTCCTTGGAGCCTAATATTAGCTTTTGTCAATCTTTATTTCTCCAGAGACTTAAATTATTGTGACCATGTCTCATTCTGACTTTCTGATTTCGCAAAATTCTTGATCTCTTCACCTTGGGTTACTTCAAGTTGCAGTCACTGGATACCTTTCTCTATATACATTCCCTTGGGACCTCATACAGTTTTGAAGCTTTAAGTATCATCTGCATACCCATGCCCCTGAATTTTTATCTCTATTGCATTCCTCTCCCCAGACTCTAGGCTCATTTATCCAATGCCCACTCGACATCCCCACTTGAATACTTAATGATTATCTCCAAGTTAACATAGCTGAGATTCTATTCATAAACCGTACCCTCAAACCTGTTGTAGCCTCATTCTTCCATATTTCACTTTAACAATAATTCAAGCCAAGACTTTTTCAGAATACAAATCTTAGGGTGATCTTGAATCCACTTTCTCACACTCTTCATCCAATATTTTAGCAGTAAAAAGAATAAAATACTCTCTCAAGGAAGTGAAAGATCTCTACACTTAAAACAATAAAACACTGATGAAAGACTGAAAACACAAATAAATGGAAAGATATCCTGTATTTATAGATTGGAAAAAATGGTATTGTTAGAATGTCCATTCTACCCAAAGCCATCTACAGATTCAATGCACTTCTTTTCAAATTCCCAATGGTATTTTTTACAGAAATAGAAAAAAAATTCTAAAATTTATATGAAAGCAAATATAGAGAGTCCCAGCTTACAGAAAATAGGCTCACCAGAAGAATCCACCACAGGACCAGTGCCTGGGAAGAAAAATCTGAACTGTAATTGACAAATTGCTGGAAACTCAATGTGGATAAGTCTGAAAGTTAAAAACTCCAGAGGGACTCAGTCATGGGGGGTGGGGGGAGCACAATATTGTAAACTTTACCTCCAGCAGTTTGACGAGGTACCACAGTAAATACCAGAGAAAACAATGCTTCCAAAGAGGAAAGAGGGGGAAAGTAGCCATTTTTAAATATATCAGAACACTGTTCTTTTTTTAAATTTTTATTTAAAAAAAATTTTTAATGCTTATTTTTGAGACAGAGAGAGAGAGACAGAGCATGAGCAAGAGAGGGGTAGAGAGAGAGGGATACACAGAATTGGAAGCAGGCACCAGGCTCTGAGCTGTCAGCACAGAGCCCAACTCAGGGCTCAAACTCATGAAACGGCAGACCATGACCTGAACCAAAGTTGGACCCTTAACCAACTGAGCCACCCAAGGTCCCTGTTTTTTTGTTTTTTAAGTTGATTTATTTATTTGACAGAGAAAGAGACAGTGTGAGCAGGGGGAGGAGCACAAAGAGAGGGAGACAGAGAGAGAATCCCAAGCAAGCGCCACACTTATAGTACAGAGCACAATGCCAGCCTCAAACTCACAAAACCATGAGATCATGACATGAGCCAAAACCAAGAGTTAGACACTTAACTGGCCACCCAGGTGCCCCCACTCTTTCTTAACAAGAACTAACCTCAGGGGAAGCTAATTAACCATACTACCATTGTAACCATGTTAACCTGTTGCACTTTAATCAGAGCCTAACTGACATGGGGGAAGGGAAATATTCAACTCCAGCTGACTCTGGTCTTCCATGTGGGAGAAGGAAAATACCGAACTCCAGCCCACTGTAGCCATCCTGTACTAAGAAACACTTGTGACGTTCACAGTCCAAAAGCCATAGACTCATTAAAGACTGAGATCTAATCAGAGGACTATAGATCCACTTCCCCTCCAGGTTTCTCACCACATTACTCAAGGCCTACTATAGCAGCTCCTTTGAGCCAGTGCATCATAGATGACTATTGTAGGGGAAGAAAACATTTCTCTTCTTTCCTTCTAGGTTCTTTGGCTGCTTTAATAATTAAATTGACAGAAGAGGAATTAATAAGAAAAAAACTAATTTAATTTCATATGTATAAGAACCCCAAAATATGAGTCTAAAAGAATTGACCAAAGCAGGCAGCCTTTATACTTTTTAGACTAAGACATAATTATTTGTGAATAGCTAACAAAATAAAGGGGTTTGGACTTGGGGTAGCAAATTAATGAAAAAGTAAAATTTGTTCATACAACCTTCTCAGCCATGAATCCCCCCCTCCCCCAGTGGCTCTAAGAATGTCTTCTATCCTCCTGGTATGGGAGGATACGTTCTCATGGGAGATTTATTTTCCATTTTCAGGGGGACAAAAAAGGGTCAGAGTGTCCTTCTTGCACCAGATGTTTCTCAAGCAAGTTTAACTGAAAAGAATCAATATGTAAAGGTGGTATATTTTGTGGTGGCATATTTTGCTCCCCCTCACTATCAACAGAAAAATCACAAGGCATACCAAAAGGCAAAAAATACAATTTCAAGAGACAGAGCAAGCATCAAAACCAGACATGGCAGGAGGCTGGAATTATCAAACTGGAAATTTAAAGCAATTATGATTAATATACTAAGGACTCTAATGGGAAAAGCCCAGCATGCAGGAATGGATGGGCAACGTAAGCAGAGAGATGGAAATCTTAAGAAAGAATGAAAAAGAAATGCCAGAGGTAAAAAATACTGTAACAAAAATGAAAGCTGTCCATGATGGGCTCTTTTGTGAACCAAGTGTGGCTGAGAAATGAATCTCTGAGCTAGAGGATGTAGCAATAGAATCCTCAAACACCCAAAAGCAAAGAGAAAAAAGATAGAATTCAGTAGAGAAGGAAGAGGAGAGGGGAAGAAGAGAAGGAAGAAGAGGAAGAAGAAGAAGAGAAGGAGGGGAAAAGAGGAAGAAGGAGGAGGAAGAGGAGGAGAGGAAGGGGAAAAAGAATGAGGAAGAGGAGTCAATGAAAAGGGTAGTCTTCTACTCAAACTCCTTTGACAGTGTTGACCTAGGAAACCCTATATAACCTGGCACCATTACTAATCTGAATTCATCTCCCTCCCTCCACTCCATCCAGCCACTCTGATTCCTTGCTGCTTCTGGAACACTTCCTGTGTAAGAGACTGCACTTCCTGTTCTCCTTGCCTCAGATGCTCTCCCAGCAACAATTAGTGTGGCTCATGCTCATACTCTTTTTTAAATCTTTTCTCAAACTTTACTTTCCTGAGATGCCTAATCTGACTACACTATTTTAAAGTGCACCTTCTCCCTTTCCATTTCTAATTATACATACTGTTTTATTTTTAGCCTTAACATTACTAGATAAGTTACTAATTAATCAGCATGTGTTTTTTTTTTGTCTTCTCACTAGAATATAAACTCCTTTTAAAAGCAGAGACTTTCATCTGTTTTATGCACCACTATGTATGTAGCACTTAGAAAAGTGCTTGACAAATAACAATAAATATTTGCTGCAGGAATAAACATAAATCTCTCTCTCTCTCTTTTTTTATGTGAAACATCCTTCTCAACACTGTATCAGTCTCCTGGCAATTTATCCTCTTAACATACCTCTGATTCAAAAATGGGGATATACAGCCAGTTTTACTAAAAGTTTTGGTCAGTAGAGAAGGGTTAAATTGCCACCCAGAAAACATCCATGCCTTGAAAATATCAGTATCTTCACTGCATGAGGTATTTGCCTTCTTTGGTCCTCCCTAAGCTTCAGCCATTCCTCATCCGTTTATTTCCTACTACAGTCACTGCCTTCCCTTCCATCTTGTCAGCTCTCTTCTCTTGCTGCTCTTCCAACTCCTATATTTCTGTTAACTGATGTAGTGTTTTACTACCTCTTTAGGTAGTGTGTTTCTCTAGATCATGCCTGCGGTGCCACTGCGTCCACAACTACAGAGGTTGGCCCAGGGATGTTCATAATCAAAGGCAGTTCTCTCCCTGTGAGGAATTCGGGTGCAAGCTGTTTAAAATAAGACCTGCTTTGCTACACAAGTCGAAACCAGCAGTACAAGGAATTCTGGGAATGCTTCTGATTTCACCTTTCTCTGGAGCACCAAAGTGTAGATATGGGCAGAAGAGCTTTATCTTCCCAATGAATCAGGTTGTCGGAATTACTAAAAATAAATAAATAAATGAATGAATAAATAAATATTTTTTAAAAAAATCTCAATACAAAATGGTGTCCTTCAAGGTAGCCCATACCACAACAACCTTGAGAAGTGTTTATGGTGTATGACTAGGATTCATCAGCTTTGTGAAGATAAGTATTTGCTTTTATTTTTTTAAGTTTATTTATTTTTGAGAGAGAGACAGCATGAGTAGGGGAGGGACAAAGAGAGAGAGAAAGAGAGAATCCCAAGCAGGCTCCACACTGTCAGTGCAGAGCCCAATGAGGGCCTTGAACTTTCGAACTGTGAGATGATGACCTGAGCAGAAACCAAGAGTAAGATGATTAACTGACTGAGCCACCCAGGTGCCCAGAAAGTTATTTGCTTTTAAAAGAAAATACCAAAAAAAAAAAAAGAAAATACCAATTAATACAGATAATTATATTTTTTATTTAAAAATTGTTTAATGTTTTATTTTTGAGAAAGAGGGAGGGCAGGGAGTGCTCGTGGGGGAGGGGCAGAGAGACAGGGAAACACAGAATCTGAAGCAGGTTCCAGGCTCTGAGCTATCAGCACAGAGCCTGGCATGGGGCTCGAACTCAAAAGCCCCGAGATCATGATCTGAGCCGAAGTCACATGTTCAACCAGTTGAGCCACTCAGGTGCCCCAATTATATTTTTTATTTTAAACGTAAGTTAATCCTTTTTAATGAATTCTTATTTAAATAAAGTAAGTAGCCGTTAGGACTGGCTTATTTTTCTCCTGTTGTTAGACATTGTTTCTTTTGACAACTGGATATGGCATTTCTTCCAATTCTACCTGAGCCACTGCTCAGTCCACAAATTGAGGCATAGAAGCTTTTCTAAAAGATGTAACAGACACTTGAGATTACAAATCATTTATTATGAAACTTTTCACAGCACGCATTATCTTATTTGAACCATCATGTGGAATTGTTCTGTTCAGGAAGATCAAATCTGTGGACACGTACCAAAAGAATGATGCTTAAGAAAGAAAGAAAAAAAAAAACAACATAGCTTTTAAAGTCGTATCCAGAAATGATAACAATAGCACACAGCCCCAGGGACTTCAGATTTAAATTAAGAATATTGCTTTTATTGCACTATGAACTATATATTTTTTTTTGTTCAAGCTGAGACATTCAGCAACTAACAATGTTACTGTTAAGCATACATTAAAAGGAAACTAGGGTATTTCTTTGTGTAGAAACACCAAAATAGAGAACATACTGTAATCATATTGCATTTCTTAATGGTACCATAGAGAAATGGACAAAGAACAAAAATAAGTGTAGATAAAACTGTTAGATATACCATAGAGCTATCTCATACAAAAAGAATTTAATATAGAGACATCTTTGTAACAATCAACATTGCCTCAGGAATGTTATCACCAAAAAACCCTGTTTTATCTGCTATAGAGGGAAGGAGTAGTACAGAATTTAATAAATGCATTCCAAATTTCTTTACAAGCAAGGCAAAGTAAAAGTTAGTTAAATTAATAAATGATGAGATGGTTAGCTAGAGAATTGTGTTCAAACGATCAGGTTGGCTATGTTGTGAATAGGCCAGATATTTGTTAGAAAACACAGCTTTTAAATATAGGCCTCTCTGTAAAATGTTTTCAACTCATTCGTGATACAGTTGACCTTAAGAGATCAGTATGCCCGCTACCTTGTATTTGTACAGGGCTTTATATACATTTTCTTAATCTTATTTACATTTATGATGTTTAAAATACTTCAGAAAAGATGCTATCATGGTCTACCATGGCTACAAATTACCCGAATCCAGAATGACATTGCACTTCTTTCTGGAGAGGTTTCCTCTGAAACACAACCTAATTGTCCCTGGGTTCTGTGTCATTCTGTGTCATGCATAAATATCTAATATGGCATGACAGACTCTGTTAACGGATCCTTTTGGCTTGCTACAACAAGAATAGCCATATGCCTCCCTATTCCAAGAGATGTTTAAAAACATCTCTTGGGTGTAACTGGAAGGACCATATATAGGTACCGGAATCAGACATCAGTGTGAACCCTACTGTACCTCTCTTACGTTAGTCTATTAACTTCAGGGATACCCCCTTCCCACCCCACCATTCCCTCTACTATAATATGGACAAAATGCCACCTACCACTCCTGCCTACTCTGAAGATTAACTGATGACAACAAAGGGCATTTCAAAAGCATTCAGTAAATTTTCCTTCCTGTTTCTGGCCTTGTCCTGAGACATATACAAATGAAATTAAGTATCATCCAGCTACACAGTTGAAATAAATTCTCTTGTAGTAAACCTCATACACTTGGTTTTATTTTCTACCTGGGAAACCTGCAAATTGAAAACAAACAAAAAAAGATACACTTTTGAAAAAGAAACCAACCATCTTTAAAATGTTTACCATCCAGAATGAAAAACATCACAATTTATTTCCCATGTGCCAAATGAGGGTGTTCCTGCTTCTATGATGTTCAAACTTTGTAGCCACATCAAGCAATATAGGAATGTGCTCTTAAATTTGAAACAGGGCTGTCTATCCCTAGGAGCTCAGAGTACTTAGGAGAATGATAGTGCAAGATACCTCCTTTCCTCAGTATTGGCTGAAATCAGAAAGAAAATTTTCATGAACAATGAAATATACTGTTTCTTTATTATCTTAAAATCACATATCTGATTAAGATATTCAATCTGAATAAAGCAATTGGCCCCTGTGGATAAGTGAGTAGTATGTCCAAGCTTGCTATGGCGTGATGATTACAAAAGGAGAGTATTCCACATAAATGCTATTTATAGAAGAGTCAAGTGACATGGATGATGGCCCTCTGTACTTTTATAAACCCTCCTGTCCAAATGAATGGGACCAAATGAATGAGAAAGATCAGTGTGTGCCTCACTCATATGGAGAAGTTTTATGGTCCGTGATAACATAGATGAGTTCAATACCAGTTCAAATAAGTACTCCTTCAACACCCACTATGAATCAGCATTATTCTAGGCACTAAGAATGTAGAGCTGATTAGCTACAGTCTTTGACTTGAAAAGCTCATAGTTTAATTGAAGGCTTAAGGCAGAAATGTCAAATTGTTGTCTCAATTACAGCCACATGATGAGAAGGCTACTTATAGTTTTAAAAAAAAGGCTTAGTAATTGTTGGTATTATCATATTAAAAATGAATTTAAGTGAAAAAAGCAACTGTAAAACACAAATGCCAAATACATTTCTATAGGAAGACTGTATTTTGTTTAAAAAAATTTTTTTAATGTTTATTCATTTTTGAGAGAGAGAGAGACAGAGTATGAGTGGGGAAGGAGCAGAGAGAGAGGGAGACACAGAATCCAAAGCAGGCTCTGAGCTTTCAGAACAGAGCCTGACACAGGGCTCGAACTCACAAATGGTGAGATCATGACCTGAGCTGAAGTTGGACGCTTAACCAACTGAGCCACCCAGGCACCCCTGGAAGACTATATTTTATATCCCTTTATCCATAAGTATGTCAATATATGTTTCAAAAGATAATACTACATTTTAATAAAACAACCACAACAACATTGTCACATGTAAAAATATTAACACATACCTTAATATCACTCAGTGGTTACTCAGTGTTCAAACTGCCAATTGTCCCATAAATGTCTTTTTGTTGTTGTTTAAAATCAGGATCCAAATGAGTTCTGTTCCTTTTAATTGGTTAATAAAACTATTAAATCTCCTTAGTCAACAGATGTCCCCTCTTTCTCTCTTATCTCTCTAACTTTGTCATTTACTTGTTGAAAGAACCAGGTTGTTTGTCCTATACAGTTTTTCAGTCTGGGTCTTGTTTAATACATCCCCATGATTCTGTGGTGTTATTCAGCAGAAATCTCCATATTCCCGGTAACTGGGTCTAGAGATTGATCAGACCCAAGTTTTATTTATTGACTTTTTTCTTTTTGGCAAAGATTCTTCATAGATAGGGCTGTGTCCCTTCACAAGAAGGTGTATATATCTGGTTGTTTCTCTTTTTATGACATCAATAGCCATCAGTAATGGGTGCTTAGATCCATTCATTCATTAGGGCTGTGAAATGGTGATATTCTAATTACATCATTCCTTCTTCCTTTATCAGCTAGAATACATCAATAAAGAGAAAAATCCCAGCTATGATTTGGTTTCCCAGTGGAAGACTACATATAAAGAGTCAGGAAAAGTGCTTGTCACTTTCACTTTATTTGGCAATTTTAAAATAAGCAGAATCATTATTAACCAATTTCACTTCCTTTTTAAATATCATTATGATCTCATGGGTTTTAATATATTCAATGTACTTTATCCTTTAGGTTTACTATACTTATTGGTGGTCAATTTGTCCTATTATTGGCCTTTGGAAGCGCTCTTAAATTCTTTTAATACGATCATAACAATCCATGATAGTCTCTCTGCATTCTGGTCATGACAAAATAATCCAGGCTCATCTTGCACATTCCATGTGCAGACACTCAACAACCCCTGCTTCCTTTGAGTGAGAAACGGTATTTAGAAACCACAGTAGGTAAACGAAGATTGCTCATTTCTACTGAGTCAATAATTGGTTCTAAACCTTTTCACTGTAAAGAAATGTTTTTTCACAAGTATAAAATATACCAGGAATATATATCCATAATAATACTTCTAAATCAGATTCAGAACTTAACTTCTTTTACTAAATATGCATTTCCCCTTTCTGTTAAGAAATTCAAATTTCCAATATTCCTGAGAGTCAAGGAATCCAGACCAATTTTACTTTTGTAAACAACCTTTCACAATGCTTTACTTTTTAATGTAATTTTAGTGGAACAGAATTTGCATGGCTCTAAATTCTACTATAATTAATAAAAAATAACAATGAATATTTACTGAGCATTTGCTATGTAATATTGTTTAAATCTTGCAACAACCCCATACAAAGGCATTATTATTCTCAGTTTATAAGTGAAAAATTTAAAGCCATCTAAAGCTCAGAGAGGTTGAGTAATTTACACAAGGTGACACAGTTATTAATGGGGATTCCAATCACTGATTGATCTCACACCAACAACCATCAGTTAACCAATTATTAATGATTAGGCTATAGTGCCTGTTTAATTAATAACATTCCCCTTCTGTTATAATTATCAACTAAGCCAAGCCTATTAGCTGGAACCCTGGTAGCAGTTAGAGACAGTAAGTGGTACATAAATAATTAAAGCTTTATGGCCTATTATTTCACATGCGCTATATACGCATGAGTGTGTAACAGGCAGGGAATACCTGGGGAAAGTCGATAAAATTTAGCTTGGGATCACATGAGTTATTTGACTGTAGATGCTTGGGGCAATATTAGAAACACCCCTGGTGATCTGATATGCTCCTGAGAGGAAACTTTTTAATGCTATCCCAGGCATGGTTTTAAAGCCAATTAGCAGGTTTATATGCCCTATCTTTATGTCTTTTGTTAAAAGTACAGCTACATTTTTGTATTACCAGGCATTGCTCAGATATTGGAATGCAGCAGTTTTATGTGGCTTTAAACTTTTGGGGGTGACAGGGTGATATTCATTTTCAATATGATTTTGAGGTGTGTGCCAGCAGAAATGAGAAATGTTTAAAGTATTCTACTTGGATTATAAGAAGGAGCATTTAAGTTGCATAAATGTTATTTGGTCCCAGAGAGGCTATCGTCTAACAACAGAGGCTATGATTTTTCCCCTTCCATTGGCTTCAGGAAAGATGGCAGAATCCCCCCAAACTAATAAGAAAGGGTTGATTATGGCCACACCTCCAAAAGTGAAATTTTTACCTCCTAAGATAATGAGAGGTCTAGGCATAGGTCCTTCTACAGCTCCCAGAGTTGGGACCACATGAGGACTCCTGTCACCAAAGGGACAAGTTCCCAGTGGTGGACTGTTTACAGCACCTGCCTCCAGCATCACTTCTAAACAAATTACCTGCACCAGTTTAGGAGATCTTAGCAATCATGAAGGTGGTGTGAGTGCAACTACTAGATACAGTTCTTGCCATCAGTAATACTATTTTATGTGAGTTAAAAGAAAATAAAAAGGGCAATAAATATAGAAATAGAACTTCCTGGCACAGATTTCAGCAAGTATGCACTAACAATAACATGTTTATGTGTATTTTTATTATGAGAACAAAACAAAGAAGTCTACTGCTATGCCCATATGCTATTCTGTGGTAGAATTCCAGTAAGAAGGTAAAATACACCACTGGGTCCCTTTTGTTATATTGTCATGTAAAAGCAACAAATATGTTTGTATGTATTGGGGATGAGGAGAAAAGGGTCAGTTAAAAAGGGAGCATTCACTGAACGTGAGACAGGAAACCATCAAAACCCTAGAGGAGAAAGCAGGAAACAACCTCTTTGACCTCAACTGCAGCAATTTCCTACTCGACACATCCCCAAAGGCAAGAGAATCAAGAACCAAACTAAATTATTGGGACCTCATCAAGATAAAAAGCTCTGCACTGCAAAGGAAACAATCAAAAAAAAACTAATAGGCAACTGACGGAATGGGAAAAGAGACACTGAGATACCACCTCACGCCAGTCAGAGTGGCTAAAATGAACAACTCAAGAGACTATAGATGCTGGGGAGGATGTGGAGAAACGGGTACCCTCCTACACTGTTGGTGGGAATGTAAACTGGTACAGCCGTTCTGGAAAACAGTGTGGAGGTTCCTCAAAAAACTATCAGTAGAACTCCCCTATGACCCAGCAATAGCACTGCTGGGGATTTACCCAAGGGATACAGAAATGCTGATGCATAGGGGCACATGTACCCCAATGTTCATAGTGGCACTTTCAACAATAGCTAAATCATGG
>CM053565.1:29298349-29454628 GCA_028646485.1 Cryptoprocta ferox | reverse complement strand
AAAATAAATAAATAAAAGTAAAAAAAAGGGAGGAGCATTCTAATATTATGCAAACTTTGTTGCTTAGATTTCCTACCATTTCCTACTATACTTACTCCTTTTTTTAAAATGTTTTATTTATTTTTGAAAGAGAGAGAGACAGCGTGAGCAGGGGAGGGTCAGAGAGAAAGGGAGACACAGAATCCGAAGACAGGCTCCAAGGCTCAGAGCTAGCTGTCAGCATAGAGCTGTACACGGGGCTCTAACCCACGAACTGTGAGATCATGACCTGAGCCAAAGTTGGACCTTTAACCGATTGAGCCACCCAGGTGCCCCTATACTTATTCCTTATTAACAACCCAATAAGACAGTTAATACATTTTATAGATAATAACAGCAATATTAATAGGTGCTGTAAATGTGCTATGCTTTTAGCATGCAGTACCTCATTTAAACCTTACAACAATTCTTATAAGGATGGAATTATTATAATGCCCAATTTAACAGATGAAAAACTGAGGTTCAGAAATATTACATTACTTGGTCCAAGTGACACAACTAGTAAGGGTTGGAGTTGGAACTTGGATGATCCATCTTACATCTTATACACCCATGCACTGGGTGCCTGGGTGGCTCAGTGTTAAGCTCAGGTCGTGATCTCACTGTTCGTGGGTTCAAACCCCACATCTGGTTCTGCGCTGACAGAGCAGAGCCTGTTTCAGATCCTCTGTCTCCTTCTCTGTCTGTCCCTCCCCCGCTTACTCTCTCTCTCTCTTTCTCTCAAAAATAAATAAAATTATAATTTTTTTAAAAACTTAAAAAAAAGAAGGAAAGAAATGCTTGCACTACCTGGCCTCCAAACAAATTGAGAATACTGAGGCTCAGAGACAGTAAGTCAATTCTGGATAGATCTGAATACAAAACCAGCTCTTTTTCCACTACAGCATGAAATTCCATAGACAGCACAGAATAAGCCTATGAAATAACTTCATTTATAGTAACAAATACATGATTTACATTTATAGCACATAGTATAACCCGTAATGATTAATACCGCACCAAGCATTGATATAAAACTAAAGAAAGGCAAAATAATTAAATATCAAAATTTGATGAATCAAGCAAGTAATACTTTCGGGAGAAAGGGAATTCTGAGTCAAAAAGGAAGAGGGAAGTAAAAATGAGGAAAGCTACTCTAGATAACTTATCTGTCACATTTAAGAGGATTAGAGAAGCTGTCCTAAAATTGAAAGGTATGGAGCTATTTTAGGTTTTATAGTAATGTTTCTGCATAGACTATTCAATGGATCTTGAAGAAACAGAAAATTGTCTTACAGAAGTTTGGCATTAATTGGCATTAATAAATCCCCCATAGGTAGTTTTATTAACTCAAAGCTTTCTTAAGTGACAGGAGAATTCTTTAAGATAAAAAGTCTCAGGGTCATCTAACACATCTACTCTTCTAGGAAGAGGTGTGGTTGTGCTACTCTCCTTGTCTTTGAGAAAAAAAAGATCTGTACAAAGTTAAATCAAAGTGAATTTACTCTAAGCAAGACTTTAAATTTCACCTGGAAATAGAAATGTTAAACTTTATAAAGTGTTTTCTGCATAGATGAGATTTCAATTAGGAACTGGGAACAGGAGTCTGCAGATAGAGCGAGCTCAGATACAGGAAACTACTTCACCTGCGTGTATTGGATATACCTTGACTTGCTTATATTCCTACACACTATACATTCTTACATTCCGGCTAATTTCAGTGTCAACCACACTTTCTCCCATGTATGATCCATCTCTTGCTAACAACTCTACTCTTTTGTCTATAGCCTTGTATCCCCTTAAATTTACTCAAATTGCTAATTCTTATGATTTACCCTTCCGATCTTTCCATCCTGGGCTGCAATTTCCTATAGAGCATCTTCAGGGACATTAAACATCCATTTTTGCCATTCTCCCCAGCTTGATTCTTCATATTTTTCTGTCTTTACTGAATCAATTATATTGAGAGATTATCAGGTACTCTACCCAGAAAGGTGGAAGCAAGGGTCTGTGTCTCTATTGGGTGATAATACAGCATATGCTGAGCTGGGCTTGGGACAGAGGATTTTATGCTAATAAGGAGAAGGCAACAGAGAAAATAAGTTTTTGGCAGAAATTGAGGTAATTGATCCAAAAGGATCATCCCAACGGCCTAAGAAGGGGTGGGTAATCTAGATATAAAGCCATGGGATGAAAATCGGAACAGCCAATTAAAGCAAGAATAGTGATTCCACTGACCATGTGCCAAATACTATTGAAGGAATCTTGTAGGTCATTTTTAGAATCCTTCCTACCACACCTCTGTACCTTGAGTAATATTCAGCACCTTGTAGACACTCTAAACTAGATCCTGTGCTCCCTTACCTAAAAATCTCATAATGTCTTCCCACTGACACATGATCTAGTTTATGGCAAAATGATTCAAAATAAAGAATGGAAAGTAGAAGCTGAAAAAATTCTTACCTAAAGAAAGTAATTTTCTTTTTAGTGATTGCTTGGAGTTGTGGCTTTTTAGTGGATGCTCACTGTTGTGGTTAAGTACAGAAGATGTAGTATAAAACTTCTGGCAAGCTGAATACCACAGAACATTTTTATGTAGAAGCATTTTGTAAATAAAGTGCTATACAAGTGAAAGATATTAACATGCAGAACCAGCCAACTTTCTTGTGTCTTCTGATTTTTCTTATCTTTCCCTATTGATAGCATTTATTGTTCACTCTATAATGAAAATCTGTCACAATGTGACAAGCTCTATAGGGCAGCTTAGAAAACCATTAGGATGCTGATGGTCATAGTGCAAGCTTTCATTCTAGCTTGTATGTCATTCTCTGGATCTCTGTTATGAATAGAATTGGAAAATTCAGGAACACATTTGTTTTTATTTTTTATTTTTTCAACTGCTAACAGGGTATTCTTTCCAAGGACCTTGTCAAATTATTCTCTCAAGCTCCAGATTGAATTCTCAATATTGAATTCATGGAGTTAAGTTTTCCTTCTGTTTCTGTTTAGGAGATTTAGCCTTGTCAACCTTTCCATTAAGTGGCAACTCAAGGGTCAGAAGCTGGAGAATAAGCCTCCTCGGCAAGACTTGATAATAAACAGAGGGAAAGTAAGATTCTTTCAACCTTGACAAAAGTAAAAGGGCAATTATCTTATGAAGTTAATCAGTATATATATATATAGTCAATGCAAATTATTCTAACCAAACAAATTATCCTCACCATCTTTACAATAGGGACTTTTGCAGGAAATAGTTACACCAATTTATTTTATTTAGTCGACATAAACCCCAGTCTTAACATTAAACATCCAAATGTTTTAAAATCTTGATATTTAATATTGTGTGAGAAGTGACTCTGGGTTGGACAGATGTTCCATAAGACTTCCAGGAGATCACTAACTTACTTGAATCTTCAGCTAATGGTTTTCAGAATATTTACCTCCCTCTCTCCACATTGTTTATAATCTATGATTAATTGGCAATTTTATTTTATGTTTATCTTCAGCTTCACAAAATTCACTTAAACATAAGCATGAAAAGATTTTAAACAAATGATGCAATAATTCTTAGACTTTGCATAAATTTCTTGTGCATAAACTGAAAATCAGATGTAGGTAGGAGAAAAACTCCTTAAAATATAATCCATAATAAATTCTCATACAGAGAAATGTTTCTTAGGAATTTTTATTAGAAAATCCTCTGTATATTTGCCATGTTTGAGTCTACCTTTCCACGTATCATTTTCATATATAGGTTAATTGTAGTGTACACTCCATTCTTAATGAATGAATCTTACTCATAACCACAAAGAAAGAATGAGTTATTAGGATGGTTAATGCCGAAATAACCGAAGAATATAGTTCAGCACATTGGATATTTCTAGCAAAAATTAATTGTTCATTGTGTGTTAAGATTGCAATATGGTCTTATCTACAGTCACTAGGCTTTTATTTATTTGTTTGGAGGTGAGGGTTTACATTCACTTGTTAATGGTTTTGTTCATATGCATTTTCTTTCTTTGTCAACATAAACTTCCCATAAATAGTTTAAAACTCTTGTTTATGAGAACATTTTCCAAACTGCACAGGAAATTTTTAATTTAAAAAAATATTTATTTAGATAATTCACTCTTGATTATTCTTACCGTCAATGTATTCCCTGCTCAATGAATCAGTGTTAATCCCCTAACATTACTCTTTATTTCTATGTTCTTAGTGCCTCTTCCCTAATTTCACAACCACTTATCAAAACAAACAGCCTATCCTATTTCACTGTACTCAACATCCTTCATAATTGTCTTGTGATGTTTAAAGTTGTAGATAATTCACATATGAAATATGGTTGTCTTTAATGTGTCCCATTTTCTCAAATCCTCCATCTCCAATGAAACCTGAAATCTAATTTAAAACAAAGTTTAAAATCAGATCTGTGTAGCATCCATGCCAGTATTTTCACTTTGAAGATTTATGACACACTACAGCCTAGCTTTTTTAATAGGAGTGAAGAGTAAACATCAGAAAGAGGGGATTCTAGCTCCAAGTAAGTTGAGAACTCATAAAAAATCACCTGTCTGTTTTAAATGAGTCCATGCATTCCTGTCTAGACAAATCGCTTCTCAGAATGATGAAGGAATTTAAAGGTATAATTTCATGGCCACTATCATTATTCTTGGGGAAATGATGGAAATGTGAATTATGCCATGACCAAAGACAGATACAAATGTCTACTTCCAAGATGGCAGATTCTGGAAACTTACATTATGTCTTTAATAAATTCGAGCACTGATTATTAAAGCAATGGACAATGACCATGTAGAATAAAAAGTGAGGATTATTGAAAGTCAACATGAGTTCCCTGGGAGGAAATGAATCCAAAGTAACATAATTATCCTTTCTTCGGTAATTTTTTAATGCTACTGATCAGCAAAACACTGATAACATGTTGCATGAATATCAGCAAAGAAAAGTATCATATGATACTCTGGGAAATAAGGTAATAAATGTTAACTGAGTAATTGTACTCTTAAAAGGATTGCTTAAGTATTAATGGAATCATCCTGAATAAAACTTCTACTAAACTGCTGTAGTATTTTTACTCTATTTCGTACCACTTAGTCACTGATTTGTAAAAGAAGAGTTCAAAACGGAGTAAGCAGGCCTACCTAAGAGAATCTCTTTTTAATGTAGTGTAGGAAGCCTATCAGGGAGGTGGTGTGCACGTACTGATTGGAGGAACCATGCACTTTCTGCCAGCTGCAAGCCCTCAGCTTGGACTTAGCTCCCTCCTCACCATGACACCTGAATCATTTATATCCTTCAGTCCTAAAGGAGCCAAGTCCTTTTGACAAGCTTCAACCTTCCATTTGCTTATTATCTCTACCAATCCCAGTTTACCTAATTTCAATCTCTGTTTTTGCATGGAGGACTTGAATCAGAACTGCACTAATGACCTCTCACCTTTATGACTCTGTCCCTCTTTGTCTTCCTCAAAACACCAGCAGGCTTTCTACTTGAATCTCTATTTCCTAACTTGCAATTCTAATTGCCCAAATTTAATTGGCTTAAATTTTCAGTGAATTCTTTTTTTCAGTTGACAGACTGGATGAGAAAAATGATTTTCAAATTAGATGTTAACTTTTAATATATTAGATATCAAAAGCTGGGAAGATGTGTTAGAGTGATATTCTAGAATAGCTAAAGTCCCTTCAAGCAAAATCAACAAGGTAACCATTAAAAATATATAATCTGAGAGGGGCAGCTGGGTGGCTCAGTTGGCTAATCATCTGACTTCGGCTCAGGTCATGATCTCACAGTTCGTGGATTTGAGCCACATGTCAGGTTCTGTGCTGACAGCTTGGAACCTGGAGCCTGCTTCAGATTCTGTGTCTCCGTCTCTCTCTGCCTCTCCTCCACTCGCATTCTCTCTCTCAAAAATAAACTTAAAAATTTTTTTAATATATATAATCTTAGAAACTTTATACAATGAGTTATGAAAAATCTGGTTTCATATCAGGTCCTATGGGAGAAAAAAGATCTAGAGGATTTATTTATTTACAATTTTTATTTATTCATTATTTCCTTGAATTAATAAATATAAAAAATGTGCTATGTACAAGGTCCCATTCTGTGTACTGGAAATATAGTAGTGAATCAGGCAAATAAGAACCCTTCTCTTCTAGAGCTTATGTTCTGGTTGGTAGGTTACAGCAGCAGATTAACAACTAAATAAACAAGATAATTTCAAGTGGAAATAAGATTCAAAACATTAATTGTTGAATCACTATATTCTATACTTGAAACTAATATAACACTGTATGTTAATTATACTGAATTAAAAAATAAAAATAAAAATATAGTAAAAATTTAAAAATAAAAACATGTTAATTAAAAAGACTAAAGTTGGGAACTAATTTAGGCAGGGGATGGCCACTGAAAAGATGGTATTTAAAATCGGAATTGAAAAGAAGAAGGATCCAGATATAGGAAAACCAAGAGCTGAAGTTTTAAGGCAGAGAAAATGTCAGGATGAATTTGGTCGAGTCAAGGAAAGGAAAGGCCAGTGTAAGTAAGTGGCAAGTGAGAGGATAGAGATTGCAGTGGTTGTCTGGAGTCAGATTATTTAAGGATTTTACAAGTCATAAAAAGTAAATTTGATTTTATCCCATCCCAAGTACAAAGGTCAGTTTTTGAAGCATCTGAGTAGGGAAGTAATATGATTAGGTAGGATCTATTCTGCATTTTAACAGATAATTCCAGTTTCTTTGCAGAAAAAGGACTGTAAGAGGTCAAGAGTTGATACAGAAAAACTTATTAAGAATAACCCTGGCGAAAGATCATTTAGTTTAGACTAGGATGATGTCAATGGAAATGACAAGATGTGAGTCGATTTAGAATATAATCTGGGGTGAACCAAACATAGTGAATGAGAAACTAAACATAAGGATGCAGAGAAAAGTCAAAAGTTATACTTGTTCATAAGGATAATAGAATGGGGTAAATTGTGGTAGAGTTTACTAAAATTGGGGAAACTCAGGGATAGAATATATAAAATGTAAGAGACTATTTGAGGATCAAGTATAGTTTTTAAATATATGATTCAATATTAATGTACTCAATACCAATTAAAATCATTGGATAGATCAGATCTATAGATTGTGTAGATGTCAGCAAGTAGATGATACTCAATGCCATTGGGGGGCTAGAGATTGAATCAATCTCCAGTGGTCAGTGAGTTCATCAATCATGTCTATGTAATAAAGCCTACATAAAAAACCAAACGGACTGTGTTTGGAGAACTTCTGGGCTGGTAAACACATGGAGGTACTAGGAGAGTGGTGTGCCTAGACAGAGCATGGGAACCCTGCCCTTTCCCCATGCCTTGTGGTATGCACCTCCTCCATCTGGCTGTTCCTGAATTCTGTCCTTTATAATAAATCAGTAATCCAGTAAGTAAAATGTTTCTGTGACTTTTGTGAGCCACTCTAGCAAGTTAATCAAGGAGTTGGTATGAAGCACAGGTAACTTGGGGCATGAAATGGGGTAGGAGGCAGTCTTGCAGTGCTGAATATTTAACCTGTGGGCTCTGATACTGCCTCCTAGTAAACAGGGTTAGAACTGAGTTGAATTATAGGACACCCAGCTGATACCTGAATTGCTTGTTGTTGATGTGAGGGACTTAGCTAGGAACTCAAAAGAAAAAAACAATACCTATTTTCATATATGACATTTTCTAATTATGGACTCTATGACCCAGCATCCACTAGGCAATAAATGTGATGTACCACATTAACAAAATGAAGGATAAAAATAATATAATCATTTCAATAGATACAGAGAAAGCATTTGAGAAAATTCAACATCTTTTCATGATAAAAACTCTCAACAAACTGAATACAGACAGAACATACCTTAACATAATAAAGGCCATAAATAAAAGCCCACAGCTAATATACTCAATAGTGAAAAGATTTCTCTAAGGTCAGAAACAAGACAAGGATGCTCACTCTTACCACTTTTAGTCAACATAGTACAAGTCCCAGTCACAGCAATGAGACAAGTAAAAGAAATAAAGGGCATCCAAATCAGAAAGAAAGAAAGAAGTAAAATGATCACTGTTTGCAGATAACATGAGCCTATGTGTAGAAAATCCTAAAGACCCTACCAGAAATTGTTAGAAATAATAAATTTGGCAAGGTTACAAGGTTAAAAATTCAACATACCAAAATCAGCTTGGTTTCCATACACTAACAATGAATTATAAGAGAGATTAAGAAAACATGTCCATTTATAATAGTATCAAAGAATTAAATTAAATACTTAGAAATATATTTAACCAAGGAGGTGAAAGATCTGTAACACTGAAAACTGTAAGACACTGATGACAGAAATAGCAAATGACACAAATAAATGGACAGATGCTTTATGTTCTTGGATTGAAAGAGTTAATATTATTAAAATGTTCATACTACCCAAGGTGATCAACAGATTTAATTATATATCCCTATCAAAATTCCAATCGCATTTATCACAGAATAGAAAACACAATCCTAAAATGTGTAAGGAACCAGAAAAGACCCAAATTAGCCAAAACAGTCTTGAGAAAGAACAAAGCCTGAAGCATCATGCTACCTAATATAAAACTATATTACAAAGCTGTAGTAATCAAAACAGTATGGTGTTGACATAAAAAGAGACACGTATAGAACAATGGAACAGAATAAAGCCTGGAAATAAACCCATGCATATATTTTCAATTAATTTTTCATAATAAAATCAAATGATATGCAAAGTAAAAGTGGTAGTTTCATCAATAAAGAGAATTCATAAAACTGGACAGCCACATATAAAAGAACAAAACTGGGCCACTATCTTCTACCATACACAAAATCAATTTAAAATGGATTAAAGACAAATGTAAGACTTAAAACTGTAAGGGAAACAGAAGATCTGAAGCAGGCTCTGCACTGACAGCAGGGAGCCTGATGCCAGGCTCGAACTCACGAACCAAACCATGAGATCATGACCTGAGCAGAAGTCAGATGCTCAACCAACTGAGCCACCCAGACGCCTCAGAGGTAAGCTCTTTGACACTGGTTTGGCAATGATTTTTTTGTACTGGACACCAAAAGCAAAGGCACTAAAGCAAAAATAAACAAGTGGGACTATATCAATACAGCAAAAGAAGCCATCAATCAATCAATAAATGGCAACATATGAAATGGAAGAAAATATTTGCAAACCACATATCCGATAAGGGCTTAATATCTAAAATATACAAGGAACTCCTGCAACACAACAGGAAATAAAAAGAAGGAGGAGGAGAAGGAGGAGGAGGAGGAGGAGGAGGAGGAGAAGAAGAAGAAGAAGAAGAAGAAGAAGAAGAAGAAGAAGAAGAAGAAGAAGAAGAAGAAGAAGAAGAAGATGATGACGACAAGCAACTTAATTAAAAATTGTGCAAAGGATCTGAATAGACTTTTTCCCAATGGCAAAAAAGTACATGAGAAAGTTCTCAACATCACTAATCATGAGGGAAATGCAAATCAACACTACAATGAGCTATAACTCACACCTTATCTCAGTTTATCCTTCCAACATCAATTGGAATGGATACTACTATGTTAATATTCTGCATGAGGAAACTCAGATTAAGTCACTGGCATCGAATTACATGAGTTTTACCACTAATTTGTATGACACTCAAACTCATGTCCTTCCCATTACACTGCAGTATGATTTTCCAACTCTTCACACATTATTTGACTAACAGTAAGTACTAAATAAATATTTCTTACATGAATAAAAAAAATAATAAAGTTAATGAATTGATTGCTTTTTATGGTATATTAAATTGAAAAAAATTACAATTTTTGTTGTCTCATTAATTGGTTTGACCTGTAGAATAGACATTGAAGAGCTTCCAGAAAAGTGTATATTTCCCTAGTTTCATAATAGCAACTCTCTCTTTCTCTCTCTCTCTCTCTCTCTCCATATATATATATATATATATATATATATATATATATATACTTTCCTTCACACAGGAGTGAATAGCTGACATGAAGCACTTCTTTCATGCTTTATTCTTTTTCTTCATACCAAGTGACCTCTGAGCACAAGCTTCTTTGTGTCTGATGTGATGCAAACTACATCAGTGAATTGGAATGTACTGAGCATCTGAAATGCTTAGGATCAAGTGGTCTGATCTGCTCACATTTCTTTGTGAAAAAACCTGCCTGGGGTTATTTAATTCCAAATGTCTCCCTGAAAAAAAAAAAGAAAGAAAGAAAGAAAGAAAGAAAAAGAAAAAGAAAAAATATGCCAAGGACTTCACCTTGTGGTAACTTAATATTAAATTTAAAAAGTAAGGTGGTAATGATCATCACTTCCTTTGAGATATCAATGGAAAAGTACATGTCCAATACTCTAATCCATTTAGGAAAGAGGTCCTTGCTTTTAACCAAATATAATTATTTTGTTTTGCATGTTTCACCTTTTAGTAAAGCAAGCTTACTTGGAGAATTCCACAGAACACATTCAAATGAATTCTTAGACGTTTATGTATCCAGTTTTCAGTTTGATTTTCTGATACTCTAGTTCACTGATTTTCATGATGTTATTTTCTTTATCCTATAAGCATTGCAGAAGAAGGCACACAGAATTTGGAACCAGACAGATTTGAACCTGAAATGAAGTTCTCACTCTTACTAGGTATCACAGACATGGACCATAGGCAAGAGATAGTTTCACGGGATCTTATTTCTCACCTATAAGTTTGTGGTAAAGATTAGAACATGTATACAAAAAAAAACATGGTAGAGCACCCCATTATGCCCTAATAAATTGGAGGTGCTTACTTATTTGTATTGAAAGCACAAAATAAAAGTAAAATAAAAATGATATGAGATAGAAGAGTAATTGGGCTTCAAATGTGGAAGGGGAACATAATTTGCCACCCCAAAATATGCCTTTTTGGCATAAGAATTATTTTAGGCTGATTATTTTTAAGAAACAGCAGACAGCCAAGAAGCTCTGAAAACTGAACAGAAGTTACATTTTTGTAAGAAATGTTTATAAGGGAAACTTATATGGGAAATCTCCATTTGTAAGAGTGTCTTCCTCTCTATTCCAGGAAGAGGAGGATAATTCAATCTCTAGAACTCTATCAATAGAAAAGATACCAACTTCTATCTAGGTAGCAACCACACCCTTGTTTACTGTGCTTTGCCCAACAACCTGCCATAAATGACTCTCCACACCCCCAACATCTTTCTTTTGTCATTAGCTGAAGACAGTGTTTAAGGTGGTGGCATGGACCATTTGGGAGAGTTACTCAGCTTTCCTGAGTAGCTCAAATGTATAAGGGAGGTATACTTGTTAGTAAACTTCTGTTTGTTTTCTTCTATTAATCTGATGGGGGTTTTGTTGCTGTAGTCATTGTTACACAAGGGTCTCAGCCAAGAACCTAGAAGAATAGAAGGAAAATTATTTTTCCTACTCTATGATATAAAGGTAATGATTTCTGCATTCAAAAAATAAAGGTCCATTTTAACCATTATTAGTACTATAATTCTATTCATCAGAATACACAATTACGGGGATGCCTGGGTGACTCAGTTGGTTAAGCGTTGACTTTTGATTTTGGCTCAGGTCATGATCTTGCAGTTCATGGGATTCAGACGTTGGACTCAGCACTGTTTGATTCTCTCTCTCTCTCTCTCTCTCTCTCTCTCAGCGCCTTCCCTCCTCCCACGCACATGTGCACTAAATAAACATTTTTTAGAATGTTTTTCTTAAGTTTAATTTATTTATTATTGAGAGAGAGAGAGCGAGCACACAAGCTGGGGAGAGGCAGAGAGACAGGGAGACACAGAATCTGAAGCAGGCTCCAGGCTCTGAGCTGTCAGCACAGAGCCCAACATGGGGCTCGAACCCACAGACCCACAAACTGTGAGATCATGACCTGAGCCGAAGTCAGACACTTAACCAACTGAGCCACCCAGGCGCCCCATCAGTATTTTTAAAAATAATATACAATTACAAATACTAAGAGTAATAACAATTATTAGCAATCATTTAGCACTTCACACCGTGTCACAAATTGAACATTCCCTCTGCCTCTAAAGAATCTGAAGCAGATTCTTTAGAAAAAAAAAAAAAAAAAAGGTGGGGTTGAAACTCCAAAATAACCTCCAATATGTAGAAGGATATTATATTGGGGAGCAATTATGGAATTAATACTGCAACCACACCAATACCCTCATTGGCTCCTCATACCTACATCTTGGGTTAACTTTCCAAATCCCAATTCCAGTTCCCTTTCTGAATATGATTTTGATGCCTCTTTGCTTTGCTCTCTGCAGGCTGTCCTGATTTCTGTTAAGTCACTGTTTATTCATAAATGACAAGTCCAGCCCTTTTGCTAGCTACTTGTTTCCCTTATTCTCCATTCCCCTAAGTCCCCTCTAGTTCCATTCTGACAATTCCCCACATCAGTTTAAACGCAATAGCTTTACATACATTAGATTTTTTTTTCCTTTGTAGACAAGGTGTATCCTTAGAGTAACGGGAGTATCCTCAGTGACAGAGTCAAAATAAGACACAGAAGGCTGAAGACCTTAACCCAAGGAGTAAATAAGTATCAGAGCCTACCTTCGAATCTCAGTCTTCTAACTGTCAATGTGCTTTTAACTCATTATACTACTCTGTCTTGATAAAAGTAATGAAGATTTTTGTCACAGCTACTAACACAAATGGGTAACAACTTCTTTTCTTCCCCCTAATGTACCAGGTAGCAGAAAAAAATAAATGTTTCCATACAGAGCATTCAGTTATAAAAGGAAACTTGTTGCTGTTAAAAGCAGCAAAAATATAAATTATTCACATGCGTTTAGCATTAGCTCCATGCATAAGAAGCAGCTTTTATCCAGTATAGACTAATGGATGTTTCCTAAGAAAATATGCTACCTTCTGAAAACACACAGAATTACTCTGAACAGTATGATCCTTCTACTTAAAAGAAGACTCATTTCTAAAGCAGCCTGTGACATTTAAAGAAAAAGCAGACATTGGGATTAATTGGATCAGGCACAGCTTGGTCACTGTCATGGAAAATACAGTTCCTGACTCTCTTCCAGGTGACACGTCTAAGGCTAGAGATAAAATATTGTGGAGAAAGTTCACAGTGGATCCAAAGGATTCATTTAGTATGAATGGTATCACAACACAAGACTTTATTTTCTATATTTGTTATGATCACTGATTGCATGCTTGCTTGCATAGTCATATACTCAAATACTCTGTCACATAAGAAATATATATAAAACCCAATTAAACCATCATCAGGAAAGAAAGAAAACTGATAATGTTAGCTGTGGAAACTATATGAGGAGTACATGAGGGTTCATTTTATGATTTTCTGGACATTTTTGTGCATGTTTGAGGTTTTGCATAATAAAGTTTTTTTTAAAGTTCTCTGAATCCCCAAAGACCATTGCTTTTATTTTCTCATTGTAAACCTATTATTTAAAAAAGAGTTTAAGAAGTTACAAAGTTGAAGAAGAATAAAAATAAAACAATAAAGAAAATAGGAATGAAATAAAAACAATAAAAATTTAAAAAGGAGTAAAAAATAAAAAAAGATGATTGGGGAAACTCTCCTCAGATACATGAATGTCAGTAAAAAAAAAAAAAAAAAAAAAAAAAAAAAAAAAAAGGTGCAAGAGCCCCTGGGTGGCTCAGTCAGCTAAGGGACTGACTGATCCCACAGTCTGTGAGTTAGAGCCCTGCCTTGTGCTCTGTGCTGACAGTGCAGAGCCTGGTTGGGATTCTCTCTCTCTTCCCCTCCCCTGCTGGTTTTCTCACCCCACCCCAGCACACACCAGCAGGGGAGGGGCAAAGAGAAAGAGGTAGACACAGAATCTGAAGCAGGCCCCAGGCTCTGAGCTGTCAGCACAGAGCCTGAGGCAGGGCTTGAATCCACAAACCCTGAGATCATGACCTGATCATGACCTGAGCCAAAACTGGACACCTGACCAACTGAGCCACCCAGGCACTCTCTCTCTCTCAAAATAGTAAATAAACTTGAAAAACTTTGCTGACCTATATGCTCTTATATTTCTTTTGGGAGGATTTGTTGCTTTAGATAAAATATATGGCATAAAATCCTCTACAGAGACTGCTATAATGCGCTGGCTGAAGTCACCTACACAGTTCATGTCTAAGTTGTTTCAACAGTGCCTGCTACCCTCAAAAAGAGAGTAGCAAATAAAAAATGGGAGTATTAGAAACCTATCAATCTGTGAAGATTTTTTGTGTCAATTTCTTTGTCCTCAAAAGCTGAAGTTTATTTTCTTAAATATCCCTATGACTACTAGCAACTGTTGAGATGAAAAATGAAATGAGCTCTTCGATCAGAAACAAAGGGATTGACCCAGTACTTATCTCCAGATTTTCTGATTTCTGTCCAACAGTAACATAATCACAGACCACTGACAAGCTGGTTGTGAGTTTCTTAAACTCTCGGATTCTTTTGTTTTTTGTTTTTTCTCATCAGTAAATGGAATTAACCGTGTCCGGCTCTGCAGATTTCAAAGCTAGTTGAAATAATAAATTGGGGTAAAATGGAATTATGGTAAGGATCAAATAAGATTGCTTATGAGAATATTAACTGCAATTTACTGAACATCTAACATGCCCCAAACATTTTACAGAAATCTCTGATCTTTCCAACAATCCTCTGGATTGATATTTGCAAACTCCACTTTGCAGATGAAAAACAAATTCAGTAGGTCTCTCAAGTTATACACCGAATAATTGCTGGACCTGAATTAAAATCCCTAACCTTGTCTCTCTGAGTCTTTCCACCCTATCATGTTGGCTCCCACGAATCAGGGAGGAAATTACCAAAGTACAAGTACATTCTATTACCAGCAAACTTCTTTATTAAAAAATTTGAGGCAAGGACAGAAAATTACTTGTCAGAAGCAACATAGAAAGAAAAACATACGATTTCCAATCTGTGTTCTCATTTCTTGTTTCTTCTTCATGATTCATAACAATGCAAAGTATTGAAAGAATATTTTGAACCTTGAATAAAAGAAACCAGGAGGAAAACAATCCCCAGGCCATTTATTATCCCTATTTATGCAACATGGAATGGCAATTAAGTCCCCCCCCCCACCACCTCCAAGCAATCCCAAAGGTCATTATTTAGTTGTAACTTTGTTGAATTGTTAGCAGACTTCTTTCTGCCATTTGCTTCTTAAATGAAGAGACTGTATCAACAGTGAAACCAAGTGTCAAACTGTCATTGAGGCTGCAATTCATTCATTCGAATCTGAGAGGTGGGGGAACCCTAGCATATTTAAAATCCTCCATTTGAATTTTTATTACTTATATTCACAATCCTTTAGACCCAGCCATAAATCAGGCAGTACTAGGGAGCCACCTGCTGGAATAACTGGCTCAATTTTGCTGCCATGCTTCCACAAAATATAATTCACTTAATATTAATTCAATTATGAATTTGCCAAATTCAGGATTCTTTGCTCTAAATATACACATCTTTCACAAGAACTTTCAAATTAGACTTGGTAATGACAAAGACGGCGTTATTACAAAAGAAAGCAAAAGTCTGAAATAGGGAAAGAAATACTCATGGAACAATAACAGGTGATTGAAATGTGAAAAAAAATACAAGAGCTAACAGAGAAGTTCCAACAACAGCAGTCAGATTGTTAAAATTAGGTTACCTATCACTTCAAGATTGCTTTTCTTTAATTTGTCAAGGATGTTCTGCCTAATAATTATTTTACCCAGATGCCATCCTTAAATGGCAACTTATTTAAATGATAATATTTTCATTAATATGAAAATGTATTTTTTAAAAAACATGCTGGCATTAAAGGAAGAACAGGAAATATAATTAGGGATAAGTGATGTAGATTTTATTTTTTTCCTTTTCTAAGCTGTCTAAAAATCAGTCTCTTAAAACTTATTACCTATAATTCTGATTGCTGATAAGTCAAAATGGTTAGCTAAAATATGATGGGTATAGCACTTTTTCAAGACTTTGTTCAAAAGTCTATGCTAAATATAGCTAGCTACCCATTTTTATGCCTTAGCTATACTCTGTGTATAGCAAACATGAAAGAAATGTTCTTTGATAATGCTTTTATATTGCCTAAGGGTCACCATTCTAAATATGCTTTCCTTGTATGGCATATAAACTAAATAAAAACAACATATGAAAGACTGATCTGAATGTGAACTATTTCCAAGACATAGCTTGGAGTTAATTTCCTTGCCGATTCCCTATTATCAGTTTATTATCACTTCTTTATTCTCTAAAGGACAGCGTGTCTAAAAATTCCATCTAATTGAAGATTCCAGCCAATCAAAGCTATCATTTTATTTCTATACAAGTATTTTCATAATGGTAGGGATCTTAGGTGATAAGGGTGTACAGTGGTATTTCTGTAACTCCTCTGTTGGGCTGACAGTATTTGATAAGTCCTGTACCAAATGCAGTTGCTTTATTCTAAAGAACCTCTTTTGGGGGTGCCTGGGTGGCTCAATCGGTTAAGTGGCTGACTCTTGATTTCTGCTCAGGTCATGATCTCACAGTTTGTGAGTTCAAGTACCACATTGGGCTCTGTGCTGATGGTGCAGAGCCTGCTTGGAATTCTGTCTCACCTTCTCTCTGCCCCTCCCCTGCTTGTGCTCACTCTCTCTCAAAAAAAAAAAAAAAAACCTAAAAAAAAAGAATTGGGGCGCCTGGGTGGCTCAGTCAATTAAGCGTCCAGCTTCCGCTCGGGTCATGATCTCATGGTTCGTGGGTTCGAGCCCCGCGTTGGGCTCTGTGCTGTCAGCTAGCTCAGAGCCTGGAGCCTGCTTAAGATTCTGTATCTCCCTCTCTCTCTGATCCTCCCCTGCTTGCACTGTGTCTCTCTGTCTCTCAAAAATAAATAAAAAACATAAAAAAAGAAATTCCTTTGAGTTACATTGGTAAATCCTTGTCAAAATCCCTTTAGAATATATTAAGTCATTTGCCTTAATCCATTTGACTCCCAACAACAACCTTGAAAGATGTGATTCTTACTGTCTTCACTCTATACATGAGTAAGTAAAGTTCAGAAGAGTTACATAAACTGTCCCCCATCACATCCTAGTAAATGCCTAAGGAAAGATTCAAGTTCCTGACCAGACCACACTGGATCCCACTGTAATATCTAAGTTCTTAAAAAGAGCAGAACAGGGGCACCTGGATGGCTCAGTCGGTTAGGCATCTTTCAGGCATCTGACTCATAATCTTGCAGTCCATGAGTTTGAGGCCCACATTGGGCTCTGTGCTGACAGCTCAGCTCAGCTCAGATTCTGTGTCTCCCTCTCTCTCTGACCCACCCTGCTTACATACACTCTCTCTGTCTCTCTCAAAAAGAAATAAACATAAAAAAAAGAGCAGAACACTTTTCTGTATGTTTATATCACACCCTCATGCTCATCACATTATATGTCTGTAAGCTTCTCCAAACCATAGACTCCTTTTTTCTTTCTAAATATCCTCAGAAGTTGGCATAAAACTTGCTGTTCACAGAAGATAAATTAGGGCTAGTTGAATGAATATTTGTTGAGATTCTATTTCTCCAAATGACATAAATGCAATCTTATGTTTAGTTGTCTATATTTCAAGGAATCTAGCAATTTACAATGAGAAGGAAAAGGGACGGTGATGCTATTATATGTCAGGTCCTATGACTGAACCTTAAGTTCAACACTGTGGGGGCCAAAGAAACACAGAAATAAAGTGGTTAAGCGATTCACTCAAAGTCACCCAAAGCACCCTACAGACTGTCTCAATTTTTCTATCATCTCCCTTGATGATTTTATTCACTTCCATAGCCCTATCAATAACCTCCATGAAAGTGATTACCAAATTTACATGTCTCATTCCTCAATATCTCACAACCTTAAACTATATTTGCAACTGTCTTGGATATTCTCAACAAATAGCTGTGGAATGACTGTTTGAATAAATACCTACTAAGTGCCAGGCACTGTATTCAGTAGATATCTAAGGAATCAAACAGTCTATTTCTGCCTGAGGAGACTCCCAGGCTAATAAAGAACTAAGCAATACAAAGACATCCAACATCACTAATTATCAGGGAAATGCAAATCTAAACCACAAGCTATATGAGATATCACCCTCTACCTGTCAGAATGGCTAAAATCAAAGTGACAAGAAACAAGTGTTGGTGAGGATGTGGATAAAAAGGAACACTCATACACTGTTGGTGGGAATATAAATTGGTACAGCTACTATGGAAAACAGTATGGAGTTTCTTCAGAAAAATTAAAAAAAAATAGAAATACCATATTATTTGATAATTCCACTATTGGGTATTTACCCAAAGAAAATGAAAACATGAACTTAAAAAGGTATAGGTACCCCTGAAGCATTACTTATCACAACCAAGATACGGAAGCAACCTAAGTGTCCATCAAAAGGCAAATGCATAAAGAAGATGAGGTATATATATATATACCATGGAATATTTTGCAGCCATAAAAAAGAATGCCATTTGAGATGATATAGATGGGCCTAGAGGGTTTATGCTAAGTGAAGTATGTCAGAATGAGAAAGACAAATACCATATGACTTCATTCAAAAGTAGAATCAAACAGGAAAGAAGGAAGGAAGGAAGGAAGGAAGGAAGGAAGGAAGGAAGGAAGGAAAGAAAGAAAGAAAGAAAGAAAGAAAGAAAGAAAGAAAGAAAGAAAGAAAGAAAGAAAAAGAATAAATAATCAAAAAGCAGAATCAAATACAGAGAACAAACTGATGGTTGCCAGAGCAGGGGGGTTGGGCAAAATGAGTGAAGGGGAGCAGAGGTAAAGGCTTCTAGTTATGAAATGAACAGGTCAGGAAAATAAAGGCACGAACATAAGTCAGTTCTATTGTAATAGTGACATACTAGCACAAATGGTAGCTACACTTGTGAATGTTAACAATGTACAAACAAGTGTTGTACACCTGAAACCAAAGCAACATTGTGTGTCAACTATACTCAAATAATAAATAAAACATAAAGAGTTAAGCAATACATGTTATGAAATCCAAGAACAAACAGTTTAGTGATAGGGTAATCAGGGTAGGAGTCCCTGAGGAGTTAAAAAAATTAAGCTGAGGCTTGAAAGATGCAAAAGAATCAATCCTGCAAAGAATAGAAATAAAATTTGTCCAAAGAGCAGGGAGAATACATTGGAAGGCCCTCAGGCAGGAAAGGCTGCTGCAAATTTTAAGAACTAAAAGTTTTCCTGGATGCCTGAACATAATTGGAAGCTTTTAAGGGTTTCAAGTAGAGCACTGAAACACTCCATTTTATGATTTAAAAAACAGTATTTTGACTAAGATGTTAGGAAGAGATGAGAACTGAGCAAGAGGAGAAGTACTAAGAATCATTAAGGACTTTCTCAGGAGTCTACGCATGATGCAACTGTGCTTGGGACCCATGGGCTAGAAATACAGATGGAGACAAGCAGAGAAATTAGAAACACATTTTGGATTTTAGAGAAAACATACTGGTAGGTTGAAGGAAACAGTCATGTTAGGCTTCAAGTTTGAACAACTTTTGAGATGGTAAAAGATCTTTATTTTCTTCAGGTTCTTTCTGGGAACAGTATGGTAAGAATATACCCCAGGAATATTGGTACTGGTAATATAGGAGAAAGCAGATATGGGGGAAAGTAAGAGGAAGATTTGAGACATGATAAATTTAAGAGACCTGGGAGGAATTTAAAGCAGATGATAAACTATTTTCCATGTCATGCCCTGGCTTTCTTGCCTAAGTCCTTAACATTCCATGTTTTCACTCATTAATTCTACCTAAACTCCAAATTCCAACTGAAATGTTTGTGAAGGAAAAGAAAGGTATGGCACATTTGCCTAACTTATCCTTACCATAAATGTGCCCATAAACTGTGTTTGTACTTCCATCCTGCTGCTTGTCTTAATCCACTATTAATCTGTAAGATTCTTACAGGCAAGACTATGTCCTTCTCTTCCACAAGAGCAGTAAGGGCCCAGGAAACATTTGTTGAATGTAACTGAATTAAGTGTAGTTTTCATAAGAGAAGAATATCCTAACTCTTTGTTTTTCTTAATAATGAACTGTGTATTTTCTTAGTAATAGGAAAGGGTCATGATAACATTCCATGAGGGTAATTGGTACATATATTTGATATCTTCCTGGAATACCTCCAGTGCTATAGCATTCTCTCAATTCCCACTTCTGTTTTAACAAAGCCAATCTCTTTTGGAAAACTTCCATCTGCTAACACAGGGATCAGCCAACCAAAGCTAGTCTCAGGCCAAATTTAGCATACTGATGCCAAATCTGTTCACACCCATTTGTCTTAGCTTCTGTGCTATAGTAGCAAAGATCAGTAGTTGCTACAGGGACTGTATGAACTGGCAAAGCCAAAAAAATATTTATAATCTGGACCTTGCACTAATGGAATGCTTTGAATACCTCTTCTTCAAGTTCTTTCTAGGAACAGTTTGATAAGAATATACCTAAGCAACATTGTATATTGAAACCTTACAATATAACATAATTTCATAGAAGTGACATGTGGTGATAGGGATTGGAGATGAACAATATGAAGAGGGGATGGAATCCAGGACTCTCAGTGTAGGAGTCAGGAATCAGTAAGAGAAATCAAAACAAAGACTAGCCTGGGTCAACACAAACCTAATCAAGTCAGCTAATTTGTCTTGGGCTTTTACTTTACTCAACTGTACTCAACCCGGAGGCCATATCCCCAGCTCTCTCCCCTGACTTTATTATTTTTATTTTTCAAGTAGAGTTCACACACAATGTTACATTAGTTTCAGATGTACAACATAGTGATTTCACACATCTATACGTTATGCTGTGCTCATCCACAAGTGTAGCTACCATTTGCCACTATATAATGCTATCACAGTATCACGGACAATATTCTCCATGCAGGGCCTTTTATTCCTGGGATTTATTCATCCCATAACCATCTTTTCCCCACTTTAAAGAGCTGTTCTCACATTCTTAAAGGCTCAGCTCAAATTCTGTCTGCCCCATGGATCCCTTTTAAAATCTATCTACTCAAAAAAATTAGGCATGGTAGCTCATGTTTGGATTTCTAGAGCATTTTTCCTATGGAACTTATCATTTAATGCTTATTTATTCACCAACTGGATTATAAACTTCTCTATATATTGAAAGACTGAATATGCAAATGAATAATGGCCAGACCACATTTGATAATAAAACTCTATAGCACCTACTAGGAATCCAAAACACAATCTCTGTAGTAATTTGCCCCAAACAGTTAAGACTTGGCAAATGACTGTCAGTTTCTCCAATTTTTGCTCATTTTGCCACCTCAGGACCAACCAAGAAGGTTATATTTGCTTTACAACCAATCAAGTAGGATTCCTGCTTCAACTTAGCCTGACTCGAGCTTCCTCATGCCAGCAACCTCCAAGGAAAGAACACCTAAAACCATCTCTCTTGTTTTCAACAAAAAATCTTTTTCATTCTTACCTGTCTTTGAGTCTCCACCAAACACAAACAATGGGTAGTTGACTAGCTTGCTGTAGCAAACTCAAAATAGCCTCTACTTCCTCTCATTTAAGTTTGTCTTCATTTATTTCCATAACTTCATCTACAGTTTTCTTCCAAATTTAGAGATAAAGCACTGGAGGTCAAGCTTCAAACAGAGCAGTCTAGGAGGTGAAACTGCTGGTTTGACCCTACTTTGACTCAAAGAGGAAATACTAGGCTCTGGACTGAGAGCATTGGGTTCAAAGTAGAGTGTCTTCAAGACCAGCTGAGGATTTTCACAGAGCATGGGACTTCAAAATTCACAGGTTGTTTTACCACATCAAGGTGGAGTCCAAGAATCATGGCTTAAATCTGCCCCCTCGGCTCTCCCCAATTCAACATATTTACTTCTTTGTCAACTCCTATAGTTTTAGCCTTCAGACCTGGCCAAGGACACTTATCCTCAGGCACAGCCTTGCTCAGATTTGTCAGAGCTGGCACTTTAATTCCTTGTCTGGCTGTGGCCTAACTAAACTTTGATTCATGCCATGGATTAGACTTAACTGATTCTCTAAAGTCCTTCTGCTACTATCCTGGGCTAAAACCCTAATATTGGACATGATTCCTCAGTATCAGCATGACTGGTCTTTGTGATCCTGCCATACTATGAGGACTGAAACATAACAAGGATCAGCAGATACTGAATTATTAAAACCAGTGCAGGAACATATACCCTGGATCACAGAATGGAATGTAGAGACACAAGGAGACAGCATGATTCAAATGTCGAGGTAAACTTAAAGGAAGCTGCTCTCTACTCATAAAAAGTAGAATGAGATGCTGGTCCACTTGGACTCTTGGCTGTCCCACTTGTATACAATTAAAAACTTCACACAACAATCCAATTGCCCATTAGGGAAAAGATGTTGTAACTAAGTAAGATAGAACTCTCAAAGATATATGTAGTATGTTAACCAAATTGTGAAACATAAGTCACAGTTCTATTTGAGACAACATAGAAACAGAAATGATAGAAAAATTTTGTTTACCTGTAATGTATCTCATGGAGAGAACATCACTACTGCCATATTTGAGGTATGTGTACCTACCCCACTAATCATTTTAAATGTGTTTTACCTATGCATGAATAAATAGGTAAAGCATGATTAACCTGCTGAGTTCAGTGGCAGAACCAGCCATGGAAAAGGAAAAATGTCAGCCAAAGAGTTAGATATGGAGTGTTTACTCAAGAGGCAACAGGCTTCAGTAGCCAAACTCTAACACTTACCTGTGTAGAGCCATCATAAAATAAAGAACAGGTAAGAATGTCACATTCCCACTTTCCCACATTTTACTTACTGAAGTTTACACTATATCAAACAGTGTGTGGTGGGGGGAGGGGGGAGATAAGTGGTTCAGGACTCTGTGGGGAAAAGAAAGTGTCCTCTTTAACCTTGGACAACTGAAAATCATCAATACAATATCAAAATACAGATATAATAATAGTCAAAGATATACTTTGAAGATAGTATTCTGTTGATATGTAGCCTCTAAACCTAGCCAGAGACAACTACAATAAACAAATAACATATTTTATCACCTTTAGGAGCCATAAGTCTAAGAGCATATAGTATAAGCTACAAATAATAAATAATGCACATCCATACACTCTCAGTGATGGAGGGATTAAATGTATTACAAAGGAGAAGATGGTACAATTTGTGTGTTGATATATAGACCAAGTACTCATAAAAATTTATCCAAAGTGAACTGATAGGTTGAGAAGGTTTGAAGCCATATCAGGGAAGGACAGTGTCATTAAAGAAGATATGTAAACCTTTCAGTGAAGGCATACAAACTTGGAAATGCCAAGGACACATATGGTGCTTTCTCTGGTGGGCAGAATGTGACTACATCAACATAAGAGACCTTCATTACCACACATTCTTCTCATTGCTGTTCCTGATGAAATGTCTAAAACTTTACATTCCAGATTAAGTTATTTATACCTTAAAGAGTGTTCCACTAAATACGCACATATTTGACATCCCATTAACTTGTAATACCATTTGGAGACATGATCCTAAGAAGATAAGTAGAAATTTAAGAAAACAAATCAAAGCTTTACGATAAGATGTTAATTAGCTTTAAGAAATAATGAAAATTGGGAACAATAAAAATATCCATTGGCATGAGAATTAGTTTTAAAATGATTTATGCTCCATGATGAAGCCCTTAAAGTAATTTTTGAAGAACATTTAATCACAAGATAAAATTCTCTCCCTATAACTTAAAATGAAAAAGCAATATAAAAAATTAATATGCAGGATGATCATAAGGTATAAAATACATATGTTTTTATTTCCTAGTATCTCTAGTAAAATGAACCAAAAATTGACATAAAAATGATTATCTTAATGTGGTGGGATGACAAATAACGTTATTGTCTTCATTATTTCATGTATTTTCCAATTTTTATAAGAGGTATATATTACTTTCATTATTTTAAAAGAATAATCATTCTAATTGGATAAATATGAGAATATATATCCAGACATCCCTGGGAGATATAATACCTCTAGCTATTTTTAGTTAACACATTAGAGAAGATTATGACAATTAGCTAAGGATGGGGATGGGGAGGATGGCACAAAGAAAGTGAAGTAGATACATGGAAGATTCAATTCAATTAAAGAAATAATAATTCCATACAAGTTTGTAATGCTTTATCTTTTACAAAGTATTTTCACACACTTTATTCCATGAGGGCTCTTTCAGCTTTCTAGGACACACATACAACCACATGGAGACACAAAAGTTTCCCATTAGTTATTTTAAATGCCTAGGAAGACACATGTACCCTACAGTCCCAAAAGTGAGTTTTTATAACCAGGGAATAATGGTAGTTTTTAGTGTAAAGAATTTAGAAAGCAGCGTCAGTAAAAGACAACAAATTGGGACATGCTATTCTTCTCCATTCTGTACTCTAGGACTGTGACATGTCTTTTCGGCTCCTTGTTAGAGACCAAGCCTGCCTGCATAGAATACTGACCAGTATCCCCATGGCTGCAGCTAACCCCTTCCTGGCCTTGCTTTCCAAAGCCATGCCCATAGCTGAATCCACCACCCTTATCATTCTTTCCCTTGATTGAAAGGGCAATGATGTTACAAGCCGGAACTCACCAACAAAGACGCTGGTTCCTATTAAAAGAGCACATTCCAGTTCTACAGACTCTATAAAAACAGGTCAGAGAAGTTAGGATCAGGGTATATAGCTTAATATATCACCTCACCAGCAGAGCACCAGCTCAGACTTCCTTTTCTTGACTACACGCTGGAGGCCTGATCTTGGGCCAATGACAGCTATGCATCATTTACTGCAGAAAGACAGGAGCTTTGGAGCAAGGCTGATGATCTAAGAAATGTTTAGAGAGGACCTGCTCAATTGATATGTATCTTAATGCTGTATTACAATTGGTTTTAGTTAAAAATAATGTATATTTCCTTTTAAGTGACAGGTGATTGGGGTAATTACTTTTACTTTTGGAAAAAACACAAAGAAGAAGAGAGATCGAATATTATGTTGGAAGCAGAGGGACTAGAACATGTGGCAAGGCAGCAGCTAGGAGGGTAATGCAAGAGTAACCTATGCTGCTGAGTAGCAAACCTTCTGGGAAACACCTACAAATAAGCACAAGTTAGGATAGGTAACATACACTTGTTATAAATATTAATTAGTCAAGGTCAGGAGTGTTTAAATAACTTGCCTTAAACTACACAACTTGAAGAGATGTAATTGGTATTTAAATGTAGGTAATTTGCGACCACATTCTGAGCTCATTTAAGTCATCTCTGCTCAGCAAAACTGTTGTATTTCATTTATAATATGCTTGCTTTGGGTACAACTCTGTGTGTGTGTGTGTGTGTGTGTGTGTGTGTGTGTGCATGCCTGTATGTGTGTGTGTATATGTTAGGAGGTTAGATGCACAGGGGCAAAAACATAGTGTCCTTTTCCGTGTTTTCTAATGATTGCATGCATAAATAATAACAGACATAAAATGTAGACATCATTATTAGGGAAAGAAAGCAAAATATGCAAACATGCTCTATAAATGATAATGCACCATGTAAACCTGAACTATTAAGATTCTTGGTGCTACAGTAGCTGCATAATATGCTGTAAGAAACTGGCCTACTGCACAAGTAAAATTCAGTACTCTCACATCATACTTTACCCCCAGTTAATAAGATCTATAGACTACAGCTTCAATCCTACCGTTATCTTCATCACACCTCACCACTGTCCTTCCATAGCCCTATCCTAAGGGGACCTGGAATCTGAGTCATTCATAACTACTGCCTATTGTCTGACTACCACATCTGTGAGCCTACTGGTGGAAGGAACAGGACCTGGCAGATTGGGGCCATGATAAAGTCAGTCTCCAAAGCCAACTATTCTCATGGTGCTGCTTGGCAAATCCTTTGACTCCTTACTCATCACTCTCTTCTCCGTGGCAACAATTAACCTTGCATACTCTTCTCAGACCTTTCACTACCTCCTCATGCACCCTCAGCTGATCTCCTGTCCCATACCTTTACTTCACATGCATGCACAAAAGTCACTGGATTCTTTCAAATTCCAGCCACCTTAAGGTGCAGTCTTCACCTGGACCCATCAGATCCTCCCTTTCATGTCACTTGAAAGCTGTCAATTCTCTTACCTAAAACTCATCACTTCCCCCTGCTGGTGGGTCACATTCTCCCCACCCCCACTTTCTCCCTCTCATTTTTTAAAGTAACGGCTTTATTGAAACATAATTCATATACCATACAATAGACCTACTTAAAGGGCACCATGTGATGGTTTTTAGTATATTTATATAGTGTGCAACCATCATTACAATCAATTTTGCAAAATGTTTACCCCTCTCCAAAATAATCATACCTATTACCCCAACCTACCCACCTCCAATCCCAGCCCTGGGCAATCACTAATCTACCTCCTGTGTCTATACATATGTGTGTTTTGGACATTTCATGTAAATGGAATCGTGTAATATGTGGAAGCCTCACTCAATTCTCCCTTTACCCTTGTACTTTTAATATTTCCTCCTCCACTTGTCTCTCCCACCAGCATTTCACATGTTCAAATCGTGTCCATCTTTAAAACCAAACCAAACAAAATATAATTACCCATCAGCATCCCACCCGACTTTGGCTTCTGCACGATCTGTCTCCTTCCCAGCCAAGCTTTTTCAAAGAAATGTTTCTAGCTCTTCTCATTCTCACTTCCCACTCACTCCTCCAACCATTGCCAACTGTTCCCTTCCAAGGTCACCAACAACTCCTTCTTACTAAATTCAATGGATTGCTAACACCTACTCCTCCCTCACCTCTCCAACTGGATATTGCTTCCTCAAAGAAGACTTCCATAACCCCTTACATCTACATCAGGGTTTTTCACCTTGACACTATTGAAATTTTGGGGTGGATAATTCTCTGACAGAGGGGGATGTCCTGTATATTGTAGAAAGTTTAGCAGCATCCTTGGCCTCTACCCACTAGATGCCAGTAGCCATCCCCAGTAGGTCTCCACATATTGCCACATGTTCCTAGAGAGGCAAAATCACCCCTGATAGAGAACTGTTTATCTGGATTATGTGCTTTTTCTGCAGGCTGTCATGCCATACTTGATATCTCTTTTCACAGTACGTATAACATTGCATTTAGCTATTTGTGGGCTCCTCTGTAGCCCCAGCTGGACCAAGATTTATATAGTAGAAGTAATGGTTATCTAGTTCATTCCAATGACCTCCATACCTGGCATAATGCCAGGATCACAGTAATTAATCAACACATATTTGTTGAATGAATAAATGAGTGAATGAATACAGTGCTTTATTGTCCTATGGGGTCCCAGTAAGTATGGGAGCCTCTTGAAGAACTTAACTGTTTTTTCTCTATACATTTTGTTGGTTGTTTTGTTTTGCTGTGATTACACCTTGTTAAGGGGTTTGTTTAGGGCCATTGCTAAAAATCATGACATCTGAGTCAAAGGTTACAAGTAGAAAACAGAGTCAGGAAAGTATAAAAAGACCGATCTTGCATGTAACCCTAATATTCTTCATTGTCTTCTTGATTTAGCTTTTAAATCACAATCACATTTGTTGTTAATACTTTATATTATTTGGCTTCAAAATTTCTCAGAAACTAGTTCTTGTTGGTTCCATTTCTAGATTCAGTAAATCATCTCCGAATTCTCTCATGTTCCAAGTACCCTGTAATACTGATTCTGTATTTCCCAGAGGGAAGCAGTTTGTAGTTACAGTCATTAGTCATAAGCTCTTTGAACAGGCTAATTGAACCACATTTTTATAGATGAGAGAATTAATATTCAGGGATATAAACTGACATGTAGAAGGTACAGTAATAGCCTCTGAAGAGCCAAACTGGAATAAATGTTTCATGGTTTTTTCAATAAGCATGATTTATCATCTTTAAATAGGTCTCATTTGATGATCACTTACTATGGTATCTTTTGGTAACAAAAAGGCACAACATAGAACACAAAGGACATCGGTGGCATTGAAAAAAAAAAAGAACTAGAAGAGTAGATTCATGAGGGGCACCATGTAATTTCCTGGATGATACTGAGACAGAAGCTGATATATCACTATCAGTTCATGCTGGCCATGTCACTCATGGTTTTTAAGTGACTTGGACTGGATTTACAATGCAGGATTTGGGCAGCATGCATGACCATGGCCCAAGTTACTTTTTGAGATGACATGTTTTATTGGGTTTGAACATCCACTAGATACAGTCATAGAATACCCAACAGATAGACTAGAAAATAATGCTAGTGTACACCAGAGTATGCTGATTACAGTGACCCCAATTTAAACCATATGGGTTTAAAAATAAGTTGTACTACAATAAAAAAGCCATAAATATTAGCTAATCTGCAACATATACATTCTAAAGTCCCCAAATGACTTGAATCTAAAACTTCTCACATTCACTTTCTGATTTTGGTTGGAGAAAATTACTGGAATCACGGATGGCGTGCATCACAATTACATGATGCTTCTGTTTTCCCAGTGACTCACACAATATGTGTTGGTTTCCTTCCTCCCTCAGTATGGCTCCCACTCTTCTGGTGGTCTGCTGTGCTAGTGCTATGAACTGTTTCTTGAACCAGTGTTTTTTGTTGGTTTTGTTTTGTTTTGACCATTAGTAGCAATGGCTTTCTCTCTGTGCTCTAAGTGAGAACAAAGGGATTTTGGAGTTGTTTTCCTGATCTAAGGAGGGACTGTATTTTCTTTAGCAGAATAGAGGTATATTAACAGGTAAGATGTAATTGTCATTCTTCTGGAAGTCCTCATGTTTTACAGCTCAACCACCTCTTTATAACCAGTAATCTACTCTCATCTGGGCTCCATTCTGTCTTTAACAACAGAAGTACCATTAGTATTTATTCATACTCAAAACATTTAACAACTGGTAAGACACAGGTACTAACTAATCAGGGATTGCTAGCCATAAACAATTGGTGCAACCATATCTGGGTTACCTGTACACCATCAGTCCTTCACACTAGATGAGCAGAGTTTTCCGCAAGCCTGATGTCCTTTCCAGTTGATGAAGCATCCGCTCCTCTGGGAAGTACTGTTTGTTTATTTATTTTGCAAATCACATCAAATATCCTAGAATTTACTCTTGCAATGCCTTTTAACAATAGTGAAATCAATCCAGATTCTAAGATATAAAATACTCCCACTACCCATCACCATCTCCTATCACAGATGAAGTGCCTCCAATATTTTAAGATGTGACTCCAGGATCTTCTTTCTCTTGATACAGTGATACACACTGGAGTCATCTCCAGATGGCCAAGGTTACATATGCATAATGCCAGGGAGCAGCCGAAAACATAAATGATCCAGTGAGTAGAATGATCCCTGAGTTAGAGACATTTATATTGCCAAACTCTTATTAGAGGAGATGAAAGGAAGGAAGACGTTTCCTTCTTTATTTGCAAAGATATGCACAGGGATAGCTAAGTAGACTTGCCTATCTATGTTTACTTGTGTGCTGTCTGGATTGCCTTAATTGCCTGGGTGTCTTGTTCTCAGAGTCAATCACATAGAAATTTACCTAAAGCTGATCATTGCTTCCAGTCATTTTTACATTTGAAAAGAATCATTCATAAATCAAGTCAACCATCCATGGGCTTCTAAAAGAGAGCAGAGATGATATGTATTAATTTTGAATATCTACTATATGTCTACAGCATAAAAGGCACTTTTGGTCAATTTAATTAGTGAGATAAATTATGATTCAGTGGTTAAGAATATGACCTTAGGATAGGAGTCAGAGATAACTGGAATTAACTCTTGGCTCTGTCAATTAGTAAATTGTGCTCTTGGATAACTTAAGTGGGTAAAGCCTCATTTTCCCAAGTTGTTAAATGGAGATTATTAATAGCACATACTACATGGCATTGTGAGGTTCAACCAAATGTGTATAAAGCACTGAGACTAGCGCCTGATATAAGTAGTCAAAACTATCATTATCTATGGCTATCACAATAATATCTTGAGGTTATATATTAGATTCATTTTACAGACGAGGAAACAAAGACCCATGGAGGTTAATAGTGGCCAAATTTGTACTCTTTGTAGTACATCATACAATAAATAATGGGACCACCACTCTGGCATTATTTGTAAACTGCCTGAAGCTATGATTTCCAAAAAGGAGCCAAAACATAGTTGGTATAACCATTTATTTCTCTAGCCATGATACCCATACACAAACCAGTCAGCTTGAAAGACAATGTTTATACGGATACATGAGTTCTGGAATGCATATTTATACAATTATTTCATGGATAAAATCCCTCTTGTTTTTGTTGTCTTACCCACTCTTCCAGAGCTGCCTGACTTTTTTTCTTTCAGAACCAACTGGCAAGATGTTCTGGAAACAAAATGTTTCTTAGCAACATTTTGTATATATGTATATATAACCTTTACTGCCACCTACTAGAAAAGAGAGAGCCTCCACATTTTAATGAAATACACTTATTGGATCTCTTGGTTTTTGTATATAGTCCTGTGTGTTTTTCTTTCTTTCAGAAGGAGTGTCCTTCACTTTAAAATAGTTCTTTCTCAAGGCCATAGCTAATTGTATAGCATCTCCTCCTCCTGTGTCCTCACAACTGTGGATATCTTAAAAGAAACACATGCCTGGTAGATCTTCCCCATTCTACCCCTGTCTTGCCTCCTGTCAAAATAATCCCTTCTGCAACTTTGATTATTTAGAGGACTTACTCTTTCCCTAAAGAAATATCACTGAACTCAGAAAGCTATTTAGAAAAATCTGACAAAAAGATCAACACTTCTGGAGAATAACTGGCCTTCTCCATATCTCCATTGTAGAAGAGAAGTGTTGGCTGTGGATGATCAAATTCCTCAGAGATGACTGTTTTCTAACCCAAATGAAGTCATTTCCTGACCCAAAAGAAGTCACTTGCAAGAAAGCATGTATGTGCCAGGGGAGGGTGTAGACTCAGAGAAACAGTAGACATTGCAATCACAGAGGTATATGAGAGAGTTCAAATATTTATTTTCACAAAAGTTCCCCTTAGGTTGCTTTTCTATTAGTTAGGGTTCTCCATAGAAATGGAACCAATGGGATATGGAGAGAGAGACAGAGACAGTGATAGAAATAGAGACAGAGACAGAAAGGAGATTGTTGTTAAGGAATTGGCTCACACAGTAGCGGGGACTGGTAAGTCTAAAATCTATAGTGCAGGCCAGCAGGCTGATGATGCAGGGAAGAGTTGATGTTGCAGTCTTAGGTCTGAAAATGATCAGGAAATGAAATTCCTAGGGTACCTCAATCCTTTCTCCTAAGGCCTTCAACTGCTTAGATGAGGCCCATCCATATAATGGAGGGTATACTGCTTTACTCAATGTTAATCATATCTAAAAAATAACTCACAGCAAATTCTGGGTGACTAAAATCACCCAAGGCATCACCTAGTTATACTATGAAACATGTTACAAGATTATGACTGAACTCTTTTTTGTGATTCTTTTTTTTTATTCATTTTGAGATGATAGAGTTGCATGTTGTTTTGAAAAATAATAAATTCTATGTACCTTTTACCCAATTTCCCCCAAAGGGAACAAGTTGGAAAATTATAGTACAGTATCACAACCAAGATATTACCAGTGATAGGGTCAAGATACAGAACACTTCTGGGGTGCCTGGGTGGCTCAGTCGGTTAAGTGTCTGACTTCAGCTCAGGTCATGATATCACGGTTTGCGGGTTTGAGCCCCATATTGGGCTCTGTGCTGACAGCTCAGAGACTGGAGCTTGCTTTGGATTCTGTGTCTCCCTCTCTCTCTGCCCCTACCTCTCTCTCTCAAAAATAAATGAACAATAAAATTTTTTTAAAAATGATACAGAACACTTCCATTACCACAAGGATCATTCATGTTTCCCATTTATAGCCATTTCTACATCCCTCCTGCCCCTATTCCCTACATAACTGCTGGCAAACACTGTTCTATTTCCTATTTCTATAATGTTTGTCATTTCAGGAATGTTATACAAATGGAATTGTATTATATAACCTTTTGGGACGGACTTTATCATGCAGTGTAGTTTTCTGAAGATTCATAGAATAGTTTGTTCCTTTTTATTGCTGAGTAGTACTCCATGGTATGGCTTGTTTAATCATTCACCTGTTGAATGGTATCTGAGTTATTTCCAGTTCTGGCTATTACAAATAAAACTGATATAAACATTTGCATACAGGTTTTGTGGGAAGATAAGGTTTTTTGGTCTGTTTTTTGTTTTTTAAATTTTTTTATTTCTCTGGGATAAATGTCAAAAGTGCAATTGTTGGGCCATATGATGGTTGCATATTTAGCTTGATAAGAATAGTCAAACTATTTTCCAGAGTGACTACCATTTGACATTCTCTCTAGCAAGGTAGGAGACATCCAATTTTTGTGCATCTTTGATAGCTTGATAGCATTTGGTATTATCATTATTCTTTATTTTAGCCATTCTGAATAGGGATAATGATACTTCATTGTGGTTTTTATTTCCATTTTCCTAATGATTAATGACCTTGAAAATCCTTTCATGTGTTTTTTGGACATCTTTATATCTTATTAATTGAAATTTCTTCTCAAATCTTTTTCCAATTTTGTAATTGGATTGTTTTTTCCCTTTTCAATCTTGTGAATTCTTTATATATACTAGATACTAGTCCTTTGTTGAATATGTGGTTTGCAGATCTTTTTTTCCCAGTCTGTATATTGTCTTTCAGCCTTTTAACAGGGTCATTTTCAGAGTTAAAGTTTTTATTTATATGAAAGCTTATTAGTTTTTTTAAAAAACAAATTGTGCTTTTGGTGTTAAGTCTAAGAACTTTTTACCTAACCATGGATCCCAAATATTCTTTTTTGTTTGTTTGTTTTCCTAAAAGTGTTTAGCTTTACTTTTATATTTATGTGTGTGATACATCTTGGGTTTTTAAATAAAATTATGAAGTTTCAGTCATGTCTTTTTTTCTTGTTTGTTTTGTTTTGCCTGTTGATGTCCAGTTGTTCTGGTACCATCTGAAAAATCTGTATTTCCTCCATTAAATTATTTTTGCCCCTTTGTCAAAAATCAGCAGGATGTATTTATGTAAATCTATTTCCAAGTTCTCTTATTCCATTAACTGTGTGTCTATCCCTCCATCAGCATCAGTCTTTATTACTGTAGTTACATAATAAGTCATAAAAGTCATAAAATCTGGCAGGATTTTTTTTCCTTCCACTTTAGTCTTCTTTTTCAAAATTATTTTAGCTATGTTCCTTTGTATTTCCATATACACTTTAAAATAATCATATCTATCTCTATAAAAATTTTTGTTGGGATTTTGATAGTAATTGCACTGGATCTGTATATCAGTTTGGGAAGAATTGATATCTTTAATATTTTAAATCCCCCATTTCATGAACACAGTTGGTCTCTATATTTATATTTTTTAATCTCTTATCAGTGTTTTATAGTTTTCAGCATACAATTTTTTATACGTTTTGTTAGATTTATACCTGGATTTGTTTCTTAAAAAGCAGAATGCAATAAAAATCTTTATTTCTTGAATGCCTGGATGGCTATGTCGGTTAAGCATCCAATTCTTGCTTTTGGCTCAGGTCACCATCTCATGGTTTATGAGTTTAAGTCCTGCATTGGGCTCTGTGGTGATGGTGCTGAGCCTGCTTGAGATTCTCTCTCCTATCTCTGCCCCTTCCCAGCTTGTACTCTCTCAGAATAAATAAATAAACTTTTAAAAAAGATTTTTATTTCTTTATTGAGGAGACCTGACTTTATTTCTTTATCTATCTATTTACTTAATTTGTGAGAGAGAGAGAGAGAATCCCAAGCAGACTCCATGCTCAGCACAGAGCCCAATGCAAGGGTCGATTCCATGACCCTGGGATCATGACCTGAACTGAAATCAAGAGTCAGCTGCTCAAATGACTGAGCCAGGAGAGGAGAACTGACTTTAATCATTCTTGTCTCAATGCTTCCATATAGTCAGTGTTTATTAGTTGTATTTTCTCTTAAAATTCTTAAAAATCCTATGTTTACCATTTAGAAATGATATCTTCTGAACAAATCATGTCAAAAATTGTTCATGTCACTGACATAATCAGAGAAACCAAAGTTGCAAATTAATTGGGTTTGGCCATGTCCATTCCTTTCCAATTGTTCTCATCGAAGGGTGATGTCTAGCAGCATTACTGGAACCAAAAATGTTAGTTTTCTGAGCCCCACTTTACAACCAATGCCAGACCTCGGTATTTTTCAAGACTCCTGATGATGTCACTTTATGCTAGGACAGCATTCTGATGGAAAGTAGGGGGTTAAGATGCAGAGCTTTTGACACCAAAATTATAGATGACAGTGAAAAATGAGAATCCAGACATTAGGGCTTCTACTGGAATTAATTTGCAGCTCACAGTGTAAACTATTGATATGCAATGGCCTTGTGGCAGCACAAATATTTCATAGAGACCAAACAATGTGTAGATAATGTAGTTTGTTTCCAAATGAAATCTGTGCATTACAAATTACTTTTTTTCTCTGATTAATTGTAAACTTTTACCATAGGTTCTGAGGTTCAGTGTTCCCCTGGCACATAGGCTGAGGTTTCATGGGAAGGAAGAGTGCAATTCAAAAAACTAAGGATAAATCCTGTTTTGTTGTGCGCAGTGGAAAACCAGTAAACCTATGAAATCCATGGCAAGATACTTCAATCTTTTAAGCCTCAGTTTTCCGGCTGGAGAGACCAAAGATACACTGAGTAAACCAAATTTTTGAAACAGACCAATGCACTCTGAAGTATTCCAGAAGAGAAAGAGGATTGAGGTCAGAATTCCTCTTGCTAAAGGTGACTGATTTGTCCTGATTTGTCCAGGACTTTCCTAGTTTTAACAAAGGAAGTCTCACAACCTAGGAACCCCCTCAGTGTTAAAATGGAAGTCCAGTGTCCTCAGAACCTTGGCATCTCTAAGCAGAATGGTTAGTCACCATACCTCCCCTCTCCCTCTTATTAACTTTAGGATTTTAAATGAAACCCGTTACTTGTTTGAGTCTAGCTCCTCATGTACAGAAAGTAGAGAATACCTGTTCTATCTCTCACACGGTCATTAAAAGGAATAAGTGCGATCAGATAAACAGTGGCAAACTACACAAATGTATGGGTTTGCTACCATTGTAACTCCTACCCACTCATGCTAACAATATTTTTGTTCTATACTTTACTCAAGTGGACTCTCTGGCAGAGAAACAGTCATTAAATGATGAAAAGCTCTGTCCAATGGCTCATCTCTTTCCAACCAGAACAATATTTTCGGCCATACTCTAGAGAACCCTTTAGCTAAGCACAAAATAGCATCTACCCCCAAATTACTGCTAAATGCTGTTTACCCTCTAATCCCCTAGTTCTATTCAGCTGACATCACTTTATGGATCTCTGGCAAATAACACAGTTCAAGTGTATAAGCATAGGGCGTGGATTTGAATAATTGCACGTTTATGTTCAAGAAGAATATAATAAAATATTTACAAATTCTGTTCCCCTCCAAGAGTAATACACTGTTCTACGTTAAAGGCGATGGGAGGCTTACAGCTTGCCTTCTGCATTCTAATGATAGCATTTAGGAAAGAAATCACAGGGCTTTGGGTAAAGGTTTCTGTGCAAGTTTCTGGAATGTAGAGAGTTGAATGTAACATACCAACAGATTTAAGCAAATTCATGAGGCTTCAAAGTTAATATCTGAAACACTGTCAAGTGCCAGATCTTTTGTTTCACTCTGTTAGTAAATGTAACAGATGGTTTGCAAACATGTTTGGGATCTGAAGGCTGACTGATCATGTCAGTCTGATAGAAATAGAATGCAGCCATTTACCACATCAGAATGTGAGAAAAGGAAAGCTTCAAAATTAAACCTTAAAAGAGAGCAACTTTCTCACTGGGGCCGACTAACAAGAGAGAACACTGAATTTAAAACGTCTGTTACCTCATCACTAACTTTTGACTTTTTCCTTTTTTTGATGCCAATATGGAATATTAAGAATAAGGATCTGTCACCTTCCAAAAAATAAATAAAAACCATATGTGAATCTTTGATGCAATAGTGAAATCACCGTCACAGATAGAGTTCTGTTGCCATGGGGATGATTATACTCTCATGAAATTCAGTAATTCAACTTGCTCTCTGTGAATCCAGCTAAATGAGAGACAAAATTCTGTCTCTTTTCTCCAATCTGCAAATGAGAGCACTGTTAACCTTGCTGAAAAGGAATGTTAATAGCTGGACTCCTCTATCTGTCTGACTTCCACCTCTACCCTTCCCATAACTGTGTTGAAGAATAATGTAGGTCAGCAAGGACCACAGAGAGTAGCTGCTATTACTAAAAATATATGTGATAACATATTTAGCTTTATTCTTGCACCAGTTTGAGGAAGAGTCAGGGCAACACAATTTCTCCAATTCCAACCTCTGAAATGACAGGGTCAATGACAGGCTTATCGGGGGTTTGAAACTGGGAAGGTGCACAAAAGCCTAAGTCATTCCAGAAAGACTGCTGGTAAATGATCATTTGATATTGGATAACTTCAACATGAGATACCTAGAGAATTATGGAGTATGTCTTGAAGTAAACTCTACTCTCCTGTTGTCTTCATCCAACAAGTTTGAGAACCTCCTCTGTGCCAGACACTATGCTGGCTATGGAAGACACAAATGAACAGAATGACAAGGTGCCAGCTCTCACAGAGCTCACATCCAACAGAGGGGAAAAGACACCAGGAGAGAGGTCTCCAAGGTGGTCACATCTGGGCTGAGCCTGGCTACATTAAGAAGGAGTGCCATTTTGTAAATGTTCTCACAGGAATCTCACATTACAGATTCAGCTTTTCTCTATACTGGACACTCCCAATTGGAGAAACTGAGATGCTGAGTGGCTACAATGTACCCAGAGAAGCAAGGAGCCCTCAGAGGACTCCCTGAAACTTAGAGAAGAAAGGGTGAGATCTAATGAAAAAAATCAGACAGCATAGGTTCAAATACCACTTCAACCACCAACTGAGTAATTAAATTTACCAGAGTTTGAGTAATTAAATTTACCAGAGTTTGAATTTCATCAGCAGGGCATATACTGACCTATCCACCCCAATAAGACAGTGTGCATTTCTTACAAATAAAGGCATTCTCCAACATGATCATAATATACCCACCAAAAAAGGCAAATTAATGCTGGTGTAGTAACATCTCATCCACAGATTACATTCAAGTGTCACCAAGTGTCCCAATAATAACAATATAATAATAGCAAACTCTTCAAATTTGCTGTCATTTTGTTCCATTTTGTTATCGTATCATTTTAGTATCCTTCTGTTTGGAGCATTTCCACTGTCTTTCTTTAGCTTTCATGTCCTTGACATTCTTGAATAGACAGGCCAGTTATTTGGTAGGATGTCCCTCAATTGGGATTCGTCTGTTTTTTCATGACTTGATTCAGATACCCTCCTCCAGCTGCATGTCTCTGATACAACTAGATTGGCCACCCTCCCCACGGACACTCTCCTTGTCCTGCTTGGACACTGATCCCATTCCCACTCTCTCATCTGCAGAACTGCCTTCCCCACCCTGTTCATACTCTGACCCTCAACAACAAATTGCCCCCCAGGAGGATGGTATCTATGCTAGTCAGCCCCACCTTGCAGAGGTCCCCCTTCTCCCCTGTTTTAAGTCACTGTGCTTCTCCTCACCCAAAACCAATGTCTACTTTGCTCCACACACTAACTTTAGGGTGCAAATGTTCAAGAAGAAAGAAGAGAGATGTGATCAATAAATATATTCCAGAGCATTTCTGAGTATTTAGAGTAAATTAATACAGACTCCTCCGCCTATGTATTATTTACAGTTAGAACCAATTATCATGACTTGCTGTCTAGAAGCCAGTGAAATTGGAACAATTGCCATTACACTCTTCCCTTTCACTGAAAAACACTTGTCTGCATGGATCCACAGCTATCCATTCAAAATATGTTCACTACCTAGCAGAAAATGCTTCTGAACTTGTCCAGTTAAATATAAGCTCCCTATTGCTTCACCCATCCCAACTTCCCAGGTCTGCAGATGACCCCCCAAATTCTCTTTTGTCCTCAAGTGACTTTTCAGTTTATCTCTAGGTATGTTCACTTATCTGACATCTCTATCCACCGCCCCTTCGACATATATATAATAGAACTTGTTTATTGATGCAACTGTTTTACATGTTATATAAGACTTGCTGACAATTCTGTAGACTTCTTACTTTATTAGCTATTATTATAGCCTAAATTAGATCTTGTTACCATCACAAAGATAACAAGCCTCTCCCTTTTTTACCTCTCCCCCCCTCCCAAACACATGCACTTTCTAAGGTTCATAGTAGTTGACCATAGAGAATTCTGCAATATCATTTATTTGTTTACGCTTGTAAAAAATATTTTTGACCAGTGGTCATTATATGGCCCAGGGTTCGGTACCAGGGTGAACGCATGAATCAAACTGAACTCCAAGTCAGTGTCTGGTGAGGTTCACTGGCAAAGCTGAATGTATGAACAAATAATAACCATGTGTTGCATTCCTTATTGCCTTTTCCCTTTTGATATGCCTATCTGTTCATGTCACCTAACTTGACAATAAATGGGACCAAAGAAATATATGCACTCTTCTTTTATTTCATTATTTTAAAGGCTTTATCCTTTTAGAACAGTTTTACATTTACAACAAAATTGGGAGGAAGGTATAGAGTCTTTTATATACTCCCCACCCCCATACATGTATAGCCTTCCCCATTACTCACCAGAATGTTATCTGTTTACCTTTATTATTATTATTATTACTTTTTACCATGGATGAACCTTCATTTGACACATCATAATCACTCAAAGTCCATTATTATAGAACCTTAGGGTTCACTCTTGGTGTTGTACATTCTATGGGTTTAGACAAATATATAAGACATATATCCATAAATATAAAATCATATAAAGTATTTCCACTTCCCTAAAAATCCTCTGTGCTTTGCCTATCCATCTCTCCGTCTCCCCTACCTTGAGCAACCACTCATCTTTTTATTGTCTCCAGAGCTTTGTCTTTTCCAGAATACCATATATTTAGAATCAAATACTATGTAGTGTTTTTCAAATGGACTTCTTTCACTCAGTAATATGGCTTGACAGCTTATATCATTTTAGCACTGAATAATATCCCATTGTATGGATGGACCACAGTTTATTTATCCATTCATCAATTGAAGGACATCTTGGTTGCTTTCCAGATCCGGCGTTTATGAATAAAGCGGCTATAAACATCTATGTGCAGGTTTTCATGTGGACAATTTTAAACTCCTTTGGGTAAATAACAAGGAACATAATTGCTAAGTCACATGGTAAGAATATGTTTAGTTTATAAGAAACCACCCAATTGTCTTCCAAAGAGGTTGTGACATTTTGCATTCCCACCAGTAATGTAGGAGAGTTCCTGTTGCTCCACATCCACAAGCATTTGGTGTTATGATTGTTCAAGACTGTCAACATTCTAATAGGTCCTTAGTTGTATCTCTTTATTTTATAATGTATCTTATATATTGAAAAGTACATAAAATATAATGTCAGTTTAGTGACTGTAAATGCTGATGTTTACAATTACTTATATAAAAGTACTTTTATATTATGTTATATGGTTTATATATAATATGCATAATGTATTATATATAATAATATAAGTATATTACATATTTATATTTAAATAACTTAAGAAATAGACCAGGGGCACCTGGGTGGATCAGTCAGTTAAACATCCAGCTCTTGATTTCGGTTCAGGACACGACCTCACTGTTGTGAGATGGAGTCCTACTTCAGTCTCTGTGCTGTGTGGATCCTGCTTGGGATTCTCTCTCCCTTTTCCTCTGCCCCTCCCCCGCTCACACTCTTGCTTTCTCTCTCTCTCAAACAAACAAAAAGAAATAGAACACTGCTAATATTTCAAAAGTCTCCAGCCTTCCCATTCCCTATTCCCATAAAAGTAACCATTATCCTGGCATTATGATGAGTCATTTCTTCACTTTTTCAGAGATTTGTTGCCAATGTATGCATCATTGAAAAACTTAGTTTATATCCCTGTTTTAAAGTTGATATTAATAGTGTCATACTGTATGCATTCTTTTTTCTTATTTCTTTTATTTAATATTGCTTGTATGATTTATTAATGTTGTTATTCATGAATATAGTTTGTTTATAACATCAATGTAAAATAGCCTATTTTTGAGATATACTTGGATGTATTTGTCTATTCCCCTTTGCTTTTTTTTTTAAGTTTTTTTTAATGTTTGTTTATTTTTGAGAGCGAGAGAGACACAGCATGAGCAGGGGAGGGGCAGAGAGAGAGGGAGACGCAGACTCTGAAGCAGGCTCCAGGCTCTGAACTGACAGCACAGAGCTGACATGGGGCTTGAACCCACAAACCACAAGATCATGACCTGAGCTGAAGTCAGATGCTTAACCGACTGAACCACCCAGGCGCCCCTATTCCCCCTTGTTAAAGTATTTGAGTTGTTGGGACTATTTATGAATATGGCCATAAACAATCTTTTGCTTATAACATGATGCATAACCAGGTAGGTAAATTTCTCTATATCTAAGATTGTAATTACAGGGTTCTTGATCAACATTATCAGAAAATACATATTTCCAAAAGCAATTATACCAATTTGTACTACATCAGCAGTATTAAAGAGTTCCCATTATTCCATATCCCATCAATATTTAGCATTGTCAGGCTTTTAAATTTTTGTCATTTGATGGGTGTATAATGATACTCTGCTGTGGTTTTAATTTACATCTCATTAATTACTTAGAAAGCTAAACAGTAATCCATGTACTCTTTCAAATGTTGACCATTAAGTCTCAAAAGATTACTTCTTATCTGATGATGAATAAGCAAATATTCAGCATTAGGCTTGTAGAAAAATCACTGTAGAATAAGGAAAATCCCTTATTACTCTTAAAAATAAGAAGATAATATCCCTTAATATAATTTTAACATTGAGACTTTTTTCTTAAAAAAAATGGCTTCATAAAGACTTGGTATCCACCAAATATATAGAGAAATCTATATGAAGTGCATAGTCAGATAAGCCAAGAGATTACATTAGCTAAAACATAATTGTAAGGAAATAAAAATGCAATAGGAGAATTAAAAAAAAAAAGATGCATTGTAGGTAGCAAAGAATAGAACTGTATTTGAAACACTAAATTGCTGGTGTTTGTCCATGAAGAAAGAAAAGCGGACAACAAAGCCTGAGAGCCCCTTCCTTCCATCCATGCTCCCACTTATGCGTATGTAACAACACTTGACTTATTCTCTATTACTCTGGCTTTTACCAGCATGTATAACCACAATACTAAACATTTTTTCAGTTTGTGCTTTACATATAACTCCCCCCGACCCTTTTTGTAACTCCTACATACTACCAATTCCCCACCAGACAGCTTCCAATTATACTTGTTCCCATTTCTTTACCAGAACATCTCTTACTAACCATCTGTTATGGCTTCATTCTATTATAGTGTCTTCCATTCTTCCTTCTGTCCACTGAATCATTACATTGATCTATTTCCATATTTTGGACAAAATTTTTCAGGAATCCGGCAGCCTTGAGCAAGAGCTAGAGTTTCATGTGCATTCTTAATTTATTTTCAGGGGTAAATGAATTCTATAGAAGAAATAAAGGTTTTCTTTAACGTTTGTTGCAAGATTCTTAGCATGCATAGGACTCAGTTATAAATTTAATAGTAAGGCTATCCATCACCTGTTACAGAATAAATGTTAGAGTCCGGATGTTCACTCCTTAAGGATAGCTATGTCCTAAAGTAGTGTTAGTGATATTATTCTAATTAATATCAAGTCTATAGTTTTTAATGAATATTTTTAAAGACATATACAAGTTTACGTATGCATGCACATGTTATGTGTAGTCACTTCAGGACTTTCAACCTAGGATTTGATTCATATTCCAGAGGTAAATGAAGTCCTGAAGTGTTTTAACTGTTTTAAAACTTATTTTCTATTCATACATTTTTATTAGAAGTGTTTTCTTATCTATATTAGCTAATTAGCCAAAAAAGGACACATCAATGCTATGAAAACACCAATGTGTTGCTTACAAACCTTTATTTGAAAAGCGCCCTTTTCAAGTTCATTGTATACATGATTTTCTTTTGTTGATTTGAATGTTGTAAAAGGACAAAGCACATGAAACTTTAAAAAGAGAAAGTTTCCAATCAGTTGGGTCTCAGCAGATGTTCGGTTCAGCACTGTTTTACTTACTGCTGGTTTCAGCTTGAGAGAAAGCACTCAGTGTGGGCCAAGATATTGCTGATGATATTGGCGGTACAGCCATGTCTTAGACAACTGGTCTCCAGGCCACCAGTTATTCATTGTGAGAAGTGTGACAAATTAATCCCTCATTTCCTAATTGAGACATTGGGGAAAATAAACCAAATGATCTCTGTGGAACTTTGGGAGGGTGCTGTATTATTCAGTATTCATTTGAATACCGTTCTTATCCATAGGGCCACATAGTATCACAAAACATCATCTAATCTAGCTTATTTCAAGCTGGATATACTCAAAGACTATGACCATTCTTTTACAATAGTCTATCTCTGCAGAAGGATACTCACAAACTTCTGCAAAATCAGTGCAAATGATAACCCGTTTCTGTAAAACTTCTTTATGCCTAATGTAAATCTCTTGCATTTGTAGTTCATGCTTAATTTTCCACAGGCTGTCCATGGTGAAAGGAAAAGAACTTAAAACTAGTTTTTATGTTTTTATGTTCTTCCTTAATATGTAAAGATTATTCTGATAAGTGAATAAGAAAAGTCCAATACATAAGTGGGCTAAAGATCTAAACAAAAAGCTAAGAGAAAAGGAAATATAAATTGTTCTGAAATGTATGGAAAGATGCTCATTTTCATTCTTAATGCAAGTAAAAAGAATATTCGGAAACCATTTTTCACCTTTAGAAGTGGCAAAATTAAAAAAAGAAAGAAAGAAAGAAAGGTAATATAGTGGACTGGGGAGAGGTAGGAAACAGGAATTTTCTTCCACTGTGGGGATAGGGGTTATTAATCGTTATAGTTCTTATGAAGGGCAATTTGGTACGCATCTTTTGATGAGGAAATTCCATTTCTGGATCTCACCAATATATTAGTATCTATCTATCTATCTATCTATCCATCCATCCAGAGTTATTACTTGCAACATTTTTTTCTGTAATAGCAAAAGATTCAAAGTATCTTAAATGCCTATCAGAATAATATTGGTTTAAAAAATAATGAGGAAGCTTTTGGGAAACTGCTATCTATGGAAATGTTCCCACAATATATTTTAATAGAGTAAAGCAGAGTACAGAACAAGGTTTATAATATGCTACTATAATTTGGGCTTAAAAGGGTAGACTATATATATTTTTTTCTTATATTTATAAAGATTATTTCTGGAACAATGAGTAAGTTACAGCAATACTGCTGCCCCTTAGGAAGGGAATTGTTATGAGTGAGGGGAGAGAGGTCAGAAAGTCATACATCAATTTACACATTTGTTGTTCCTTTTACATGTTGTATCATGGGCAACATAACCTATTTGATGTAAAATAATTTAAATATAAAATGTAAAATGTTTCTCATCAGTTCATTTGACCTCTATCTTTTGAAATCCACTTGTTTATTCAATATTAATTTCACTTGGCTTAAAGTAAGAAACAGAAAAGGTATAAAGAGAAGTGTCATTAAGTAAAATGTCATTATTGCCCTATATAGGAAGGGGTGACTTACATTTGTGAGTTTAATACAAAGGAGAATTTGTGGTAAGTAGTATAATGAATGTCTTATCTAGAAATTACAGAAGCTCAGTGAAGAGAAAAATCACATCAGGGGACAAGCAAAGGCACACTTCAGAGATGATATATGACTTAAAGAGAAATTTGAGGATGGATATAAAAGAAAAAATATGTCAAATAGAAGAAAAGCTATAGAACCTTATTTATTCATCTGCAAAAAAGCAGGCATTAGACTTCTTTCTGCCAATAAATGCAATACTTTACTACTGGACCACCTGCATTAATGATTGAATTAAAGTGACATTTAATCAGCCATGCATCTTGTCTATTTGCAATAATTTTGTAGAGTTTTTCCATGTTGAATCAATAAATTTCACCACTAATATCATTATTTTTTATGAACTAAATTGTCCAATTATTTGTTCTTATATTACCATAGAATTTTGGAATTGAGTCCAATAGCTTGGCCACCATGTATGGTTGGCAGGTTATTCTCTGCATGAATCCAAGACATGCAAATTGGGAGTTGTGTCTACCTCAAGTGGGTACCTTTTTCTAAATGACACAAAGATGCCATATGGCCAGATGGTTCCCTCATTTTGTAGGAAAACAAAGGTTTTCATTACATGAAAATATTTCCAAATACATTGATCATTTAATTGGTCCCTTAGTTCCACTCAAATATTCCACCATCATCCTAGTGTCTGTTCCCATCAGTTCATTCCATGTTTCTCTGGAAAAGTCTCTTGCTGATTGCTAGATGTTACAAATACCATATCAAACAATAACCAAGAGAAATATTCATTCAGTCAAAGACACAAGACTTTATAAAAGCAAAGGAAGTGATGGAGAACTGCTGGAATCATCTGTAAAAATATTAATAAACAAGATCCTCAATCTTATTATCTAGATCATTAATCTATAAGAAAAAATCAATAAGAATCTAGAAAGTTATACCAGACAATAATCAAAGAAAAGAAACTCAGTATTTTCTACAAGATAGGCACTTGAAAAAGGAATGAAAGTGAATAACAAAAGATAAAGAGATGCTTTTGAAAAATTGATCAAAACAATGATATTCTATATGGTTTGTTGTATTATACATGAATTAATTACAAAACTCAAACTTGTGTTAGAAATATTTTTATTTATCTAATAATTGTGATTAAAATCTATTTTAGTAAATGTAAGTTCAAATATATTTACTTTCTAAAGTATTTTTAGGTGCATTTTTGAAGACAGTTACCATGGAATATTTTTTATTCCTTTTTTTGTTGTTGCTATGAAATTGTTTTTGTTGTTTAAAGAGATTCCAATTTAAAAGACCTTTTTAATAACATTTCTCTTCATCAGTAGATTTTTGTGCAAAGGTTGTTTATGGGATAAACTAGGAAAATAAATTATGCCTGCCTATTCATAAGTTAATATGTAAAGCAATGATTCATTTTGGAAATAGAAAAGAAATTCTATAAATTCTATTAGATATATTGCCAGTAGGTATATAAGTTGATACATAATATAAATAAAAGGCAATTTGTCAGTATTATAACAATCTCAAAATTTTATCTCAGTAATACACTTCTAAAAGTGGATCCTCAAGAAAATAATTATAAAGTTGGAAAGCACATATCACATAATTATTTATAACAACATAAGTTTGAATAATCTTCATGTCCAACAGTGGGGGATATTTAACTAAACTATGGTACCTCCATTAAAAGGAATACCAAGTTGTTGTTATATATGTTGATGAGGTTGATTTGGATGTAAATTTATAACAATAAAGCCTTTTTAAGATTCATTATTTTTATTTGTATTGATCTTTTTTTTTTAATTTTTTAACGTTTATTTATATTTGAGAGACAGAGAGACATAGTATAAGCAGGGGAGGGGCAGAAGGAGAGGGAGACACAGAATCAGAAGCAGGCTCCAGGTTCTGAGCTGTCAGCACAGAGCCTGACACGGGGCTTGAACTCACGAACCGCAAGATCATGAACTGAGCCAAAGTCTGCTGCTTAACTGACGGAGCCACCCAGGCACCCCTAAGATTCATTCTTAAATGAAAATCATACACATACATACTCCATAAGCTCATTTGGGTTTAAAATAATCAAGAAATACCAGAGTCCTCTCCAAAGCACCTTATCCAGAACTAGTATCTTACTATGAGCCCGAGCCCAGAGCTCAATAGGGCTGACTTCATTGGCCTACCCATTTTAAGTATATAGAAAGATCTGCCCATGGAATTGTCTCTTTGTTCTTGGGGCTCTGTCCACTTCTTCAGCATCATTTCTTAATCATTTTGGTTCTCAGCTCTGAACTGTTTATGGTTTCCTAAAGAGGTGTTGTAATTCAGTTCCTCCATGCCTTTTTATATGCCCATATGCCCATTCAATGCCTTTCTTATGACCCCTCTGCTGTTTGGAAAATACTTATTTACCTTTCAAAACTTATCTCAGTTAGAACCTCCTTCAAGATAGCATTCAAGATCCACCAATATATCATCCCTCCCACCTCCAAAGAAGATTATGTTGCAAAGATCACGCATATTATGTTTGCATCTTTGAAATTTTTATTGTTGAAAATATGACAAGGTGTTCTTTTATTTTTTTTTAAATATTTTTTTAAAGTTTATTTATTTTGAAAGAGACAGAACACAGGCAGGAGAGGGGCAGAGAGAGAGAGAGAGAGAGAGAGAGAGAGAGAGAGAGAGAGAGAGAATCCCAAGCAGGCTCTGTGGGTGAACACAGAGCCTGATGTGAGGCTTGAACTCATGAAATTGTGAGATCATGACCTAAGCCAAAATCAAGAGTCAGATGCTTAACAGACTGAGCCACCCATGTTCCCCCACTAGGTGTTGTTTTAGATTACCTTTCCTACTTAAAGTAAGCTTCTTGAGGGTGGAATATTTAATTTCAATTATTCATGTATCAACTCTTTCAGTTTGCATTTTCAGCAGATGTGTTCTCAATTTCTACATTTTAGATAGATTTTTGACAAACTAAATGGCCTCATCAACTCTCTCTTGCTTTACAATGGAAAATTGCAACAGGGAAAATTTTTAAATAAGCATGTGGCAAGCTCTTTGAAAGAGTCATCTGCTCAGAGGAAAATCTCAGATGTTGTGAGGGCAAAACATAGGTCTGTTCACTTCCCTACACAGTAAGTTTTCAGGAAGTCCCTGAGGGAGAACCTTACTGCCACTATGGCATTGTCTGTTTTCTCTCTGTTCTCCACTCCTTTCCCTCTCTTCTTTATTCTGTCAACAGTGTTTTAGTTTTTTCTTTTTTTTCCAAATGTGTCTGTTGAAACCATAATCACTGTGATTCAACTGTTAAGTACCTTCTCTGTGGTTTTCCAAGGCCAACCTTGCTGGTATCAATTCTTTCTTCTGACTTCCTATAGCACTTGCTAGGGTTTAGGCATCTAGTATTTATCCTTGTTTGCACTGGAGTTATTAATATACCTATCTTGTGTCTCTTAGTTACCTGTAAGTTCTAGGAAACACAAGCTATATCTTATATACATTTATTCCCCTAGTATGCTAGAAGGTTCATTGGTAGACTGTGGACTCTGTAAACAGAATAAAGAAATCTGAAGGAGAAAAACAAACAAACAAACAAAAAAACACTTGGATGAAAGATTAATAAAGACTAAATTTATTTATTGAGAAAGGGGATAGAATGGAGCACAGATAATGTGTGGTTGAATATTTTGAGTCTCATCACTTTTCATAACTTGAACCCTTGGTCACTAATTCCCTTTCCTAAGTAAAAAAAAAAAAAAATCACAAATCTAGAAGAGCAGGTATATGAGCACAGACAGAGGCAGTTACTGACACTGACCCCTGAACAAGCAAGGCCACTACAACATTACTACCCTATAAGTATGAAAGCAGCTGCTGGTCATTAACAGCATCACGTCATCGCAGCTGACACTGTGTGTCACTGACAGTGTGCTAGGCACTGACAGAGCTATATTAATCTCAGGTAATCTTCATAATGATGGTCAGCGTGAGGTATTCTTAATCTTCCAGTTTTACAAATGAGAACACTTAAGCCTCAAAGAGGTTAAGTAACTTGCCTAAATTCCAAAACTAATGATTAAATCAGACATCGAATTCTGATTGGCCTGACTTCAGAGATACTATAATGCCCCAACATGCAGGAAATTTAGAGACATAAAATATAAACCACTTCTTTTTCTTGTTAAAACAACAACAAAACAAAAATTATGTTATACCTGTGATTCTAAAACAATTCATATGAAAATATCATTCTAAAAATATTTTCACAAGAAACATCCTAAATTTCAACTGAAGCATTTATTTGTATTTCTATTAAGTTTTTTATTTTAATTCCAGTATTGTTAACATACAGTGTTCTATTAGTTTCAACAATTCTGTACATTACTCAGTGCTCATCAGGATAAATGTACTTTTTAAAAAAAATTTTAATATTTGGGGCACCAGGGTGGCTCAGATGGTTAAGCATCCGACTTCAGCTCAAGTCATGATCTCATGGTCTAGTCCCTAAGTTTGAGCCCCGCATTAGGCTCTGTGCTGACAGCTAGGAGCCTGGAGCGTGCTTCAGATTCTGTGCCTCCCTCTTTCTCCGCCCTCCCCCACTAATGGTCTGTCTGTCTCTCTCTCAAAACTAAATAAACATTAAAACAAATTTAAAAAATTAATATTTATTTATTTTGAGAGACAGAGAAGAGAGAGTGCACACAAATGGGGGAGGAGCAGAGAGAGAGGGAAGAGAGAATCCCAAGCAGACTTCACATTGTCAGCGCAGAGCCCAATGCCCATCAGGGGAGCAGGATCTCATAAACCGTGAGACCATGACCCGAGCCAAAATCAAGAGTTGGAGGCTTAACTGATTAACCACCCAGGATAAGTATATTCTTAATCCCCAATACCTATTTCTCCCATCCCCCGATCCACCTACCCTTTGGTAACCATCTGTTTATCCTCTATAGTTAAGAGTCTTCAGCTGAAGCATTTCAATTCATAGTGCAATCACCTTCACCCTCTTATTCCTACCTTCCTATCCCACCACCCACATTCTATTGGCTTCTTTTCTTTTCTGCAATTTTGAATTGGAAAACTGATGAGTATCTATTAGCTAATATCTGTCATTTAGACACATTTATTTCTACTAATGCAACCCATGATTGCATTAGATTGTTAGGGTCAATCACACTATTGCTTATACTGGATTTGTAGTTGTAACATTTCAGAATGCTTTCTGATGCAAGTAACAGAAAACCTGACACATGCACTTAAATAGGAGAATAAACACCAATAACATAAAATTTAGAGGCAGGTAGATACCACTGTTGTTTCTATGACTCAGCAGTTGTCTAGCTAACATCTCTGTGATTTCCTTGGCCATATCCCCTTACATGTTGCTTCAGGACCTGCCCAGTTATCATGTTAAAAACAGAAAACCAGAAGAAAGAGGGAGAGTTTGAACAGCTACATCTTTATTTTTGACTGGGAAAGCCAATCTTCCCAGATTTCCTGTCTTGATATTCTTGTCTCATAGGCTACAGCTAAGCTACATGCCCACCTCTCAGTATAAGAGAGGCAGCAAAGGAGAAGCGGTTTTAAATGGCTTTTAGGTAACCAGTAAACCATAACGGCTATATAAACCTAAGATAGAGATTGACTTAGCCAGGGTTAAGACGCTTTATCTCTCAATCATGTTACTTCTTCAGAGACATCTTCCTTGACCCTCCAGCTCAATCAGATTCTCTTCTTATCTGTTCTAACAGCATTCCAGATTGCTTCTTTTGGTGCGTGATAGTCTCTATCACAGTATAATGTATAATTATTTAAGAAGGGACATCTTAAAACTTGGGGAAATTTCTCAGTGCTTTGGGATAGACTCTAAGAATTGGTCATTATTTATGTTTAAGTCTTTTTACAACTCACCATGCGTGTTTAATATACCCTGAAATATTTATATAGCTTAGATACTGCACTTGGAAGACATTTCATTTGATATTTAAACATCCAAGCTAGATGCTAATTTGTTCAGAAAATAAGTTAGGCATGCATTTATTTTTCAGAATTATTTCTAAAAGTGAATTATAATTTTCTTATTAGCCAGTTTCCACTTTAAGAATGAACTATACCCCAAGCAGAATTGCAAATTCTGGTAGGTATGACCCTTGCTAAAATTAATTTAGGACAGCTTCTCCTTAAATTGTTTCCCCTATGACATCAGGTGAATTGATCACAAGAGACTTAATAACTTTGGTTTAAGTCTACATTCTTTATAAATCTGTAATCACTTCACATCAGATATTCCACTAAAGACCTGATATTTGTATGGCAAATCATTGGATTCTTCCAAAGCAGTTTGCTGAATGGCCAATGAACTAATTAGTGTTTATTACCACCTACATATCTTCTAGGGGAAGCTTTAAGCAGATAAGACAGCATATTTTAACTAAGAGCAATATGTAACTACTTAGAAGGCAGAAAATAAATTTGAAAAACTACATATTCTTTTAAAGCTGCCTATTAGTTTCTCAAACCAATAAACAACAATTCCTCAAAAGACCATACATGGTCATTCTGATAAAGACAAATGTGCCATGATCAATATATTTTAATTAAAAAGAGAACATCCACCAGCATGGAGATGCACATTTATGGGATCAGACTGATTGCATTAGTTCAATTGTTGTAAGTGTTTTAGGTTGGTCCTTCCTAGGATACATGGGCATATTAGGCCTATTAAGGAATAACTTTCCATATTTAAGTTGCAATAAGAAAAAAAAGCTGCAAAGAAACAAGGTAAGTAAGCATGTAGCAAGCAGTTTAAAGAGTAATTTGCTCTGAGGACAAAATATACTCACAACCTATGGGTGAAGCAAGCCAAAATTTATTTCCATGTCCTAGATCCCTAAGATCTACTCAAGGAGAAAAGGATAAAATATAGAATAAAGAGATTCCATTCTCGCCATTCATGGAATATAACATATACCCATGGAGTCTTTTGTTCCAACAGCCTATCAGATACCAGAGAAATTGGGTCCTTCCTTCTATGGTTGAAGGAAGATTAGAATTTTGGTCATCAGCTCATAAGAGGTGAAACAGAAGTAGCATCATGCACTGAAAATCTGACCTATTTTCTCAGGTTGCCCCAAAGAACCTCCAATCTCTTTTTAAGGAATCAGTTAGTATATTCACTCCTACCATACAGACAAAAGTAACCTGCTAATCTGTTTTGTTTTATGACATTACCTGTTTATTTTATTCTCTCTGGCTTAATTACTGACTTGTTTACTATCTTTTTATTACTTCTATAAAGTAATTTCCATGAGAACAAAGGCTATGTCTCTTTAGATTACCACAGTAACCCCAGGACCTAGAAGATGGTTTACTATAAAAGACTCTCAATAGCCTTTCTGAAATTAATGAATTAAAGTGAAAGCTGACAATAACAATGGCCTGCATATTCAATAAGTGTTAGTGTTTTCCCCCATAAACTCCACATAAAATTACCAGGAGCCAAAAACACAACAAAATTTTATTTTTAGCCTTTCCTAGTCTGTTTGGGAAATGCTATTGTAGGCTTAATTCTCTCTTTTCTCCTGAATATTTTAACGAAGTCGTTTCCATCTGCAGTGTCTGTTAGAATGTGCTATTGAGCCAGAGCACATAAAAAAATCCAAAACCAGGGCACTGAAGATCAACAGACTCTAGCCTGGCAGACTTTGAAACATAATGAGGAGAATATGAAGTCCTTAGAGTGCTGTCCAAGCAATTTGACAATTCCTTAGGGAAAATAAGCATATTTGTTTTTGCCTGGATTACTAGACCATGATCCGGAAAGTTGACTCAAATATTTTAGGATAGATAAACCAGAAGTGCCACTCCTGAGAGCCAAACTAAGGAGAGACTAATAAGAATCTCCCACCTCCCTGTTTTCAGACACGTTATACCAGATGATGAGACAATTCTTCTTCATAACCGAGCCAGCTGGACAGTCCGAAAAATTGCCGCTTTTCTTGATTTGAAGCTTTGGAAATCCCACTGGAAATAGGAAGCACCCTATGTAAAGAATCATCCCATCAAAGAAGGAGAGGGTATTCCTTTCATATAACTTTAGAAACCCTGGTGTCTGTTAACAAAAAGTTGATGGTCTTGACTTCAATTTACTTTAATTTACAGAGCTGTCAAAGGGAAAGTAATATGCTTAACCATCTTTATTGGATGGTAATTCAGCTCAGGAAAACCTCCCATATTTATTTACCTTAGCCACAGCTTAAAAAATCATTAGGTTAAAAGGCAATAATAATGTGTTCCCCACCTAAACAGAAAACACCTGAAAGGCAAGAATTAACCTTGCCACAATTGCCTAATTTTCTTACTAGCATAGTAAATGATACTGACCATATGATTAGTCTCTCAGCTACCCAAATACCAGGAATGAAGAGAGCCCCTAGCTAAAAGTTCTACTACCCAGGTTTGTGATATTAGGCAAATCGTGTCTGATTGCTGGGCTTCTATTTCCTTATATATAGAGGGGAAGGGTATGGTCCAGTTACCTTCTTTTCAATTAGAACAGGTTAGCTATTTTCTGTTTTAAGCATTAGGATCTTGTATGGGTCTTAGTGCCTCCCAGAAAGATGTGTTTATGTATTAGAATCTGCAAATGTGAACTTATTCGACAAAAGTGCCTTTGCAGATGCAATTAAGTTAAGGATCTTGAGATCTCACCCTGGATTACCTTCGTGGACCTGAAACCCAATAACCAATGTCCTTATAAAACACAGAGAAGACTGAGGAGACACCAGGTGAAGATGGAGGCAGAGACAGGAGTAATGTAGCAACAAGCCCAGCAACTCCTGGAACCACCAGAAGCATGAAGACACAAGAAAAGATTGTCCCCTGGAGCCTTGAGAGAGAGCAGGGCCCCACCAATACCCTAACTTTAGACTTCTGGAGTCTAGAAGTGCTCTAAGAAAATAAATTTCTGTTGTTTAAACCACCCAGTTTGTGGTAATTTGTTTCTATGGCCACAGGAAATGATTATAGTCAGGGTTTGACAGATATTAGAATTCTACTCAAATGGTTACAGTGAAGAGAATTTCATCAGAGTATTTTTGAAAGAGGTATGGGCAAGGTTGAAGAATCTAAGCACTCAGGGACAAGCAACAGCAAGTAGGAAGCTTTGCTACCTCTAGGTCTAAAAGGACAAAAGGAAGAAATAGCTTTATCTTTAAGGGAGCTAAATGAGTTGGAGCTATCTATGCGGGAGGACCTGCCAGAGCGAACTGTGGAGGTCCTCACCAGCACTGCAGAAATGCAGAACCAAATCAGGAAGGACTCAGGGGTGCCTGTGTGGATCAGTCAGTTGGGCATCTGAATCTTGATTTCACAGGATCGAGCCTGGTGTCCCCACTTCAGGCTCCGTGTTGAGCGTGGAGCCTGCTTGAGATCATCTCTCTCCCATCTCCCTCTGCCTCTCCCCAACTCATGTGCACTCTCTCACTCTCTGTCAAAAAAAATTTTTAAACAAACAAATCAAAGCAGAAAAGACCTAGAGCAGAAATGAAGAAAATGTACTGGCATCTCATCTCCTCTCTTTGTCCTCCCAGCTCATGGTGGTGGTTCCCTTTATTGTCCAAATACAACCAGAAGCAGACAGCAAAGAACCTGAGGGTTACATCCCATAGGATTCTGCCCTTTGGGGGACAGAGCAGGGCAGAGAAATGTGGAGAATGTCTGGGAGAAGTCAAATGGAGAATAACCTGCATAAGTGCCAAATAAGATTTAGTTTTTAAAAAGAAATGTGTTGGAAAAATAAAAGAATAAAGTCTCTAGAGATTATTTCCGGGAACTATTTTACTTTTAACAGTCTATGATTCTCTGAAACACCATGTAGAAACATGTTCCTCCTTCCTAAATTTCAGTTTTCTCTGCTTTGAAGGAAATATTCTCTGCAAAGTTTAATAAATCTTTAATAAATCTCAATAAATCTCTTGAATCAGCCCAATAGAAGGAAACTAGCAGTTCACAACACTTCCAAGAACTGTTGGAGGTTATTTATGTAACTTCTCAAGTAAACCTAATAAAAGCTATATAATTCAAGTATTATTGTATCCGTATAATACAGAATTAAACTGAGGCTCAGAGAAATTGAGTAAAATTTCATAGCTAATGAACTAAAAGCAAAAGTCTAAGTCACTTATATCTAACTCCAAAAGCTGCTTTTGCCACTCTTCCTTGATGCCTTAATTGTACCTAATATCCATAAATTAAGGTATTACTACCCTATCCCCTTAACTAACCCCATGCTCAAACCAAAAAACTATGTGAATTTGAAAAAAAAAAAGACAAGTATGTAAAATAAAATTCTGCTGAAAAAAATCAGACAACTATGCTTCTGTCTTTTGGAAGAGTTCTATTTTTACTATCAGTTGACTGCTTTAAGACCATTCCCAGCCATATTTGAAATAGGGAAATTAAAATATTAATGGCCATCCCTCAATGATAGTCTATATTAATGTGCTTGATCATATTTCCTTATTATTAATCTCAAATGATGGAATAACATGATGGAATAACAAGAAACAAACATTATCCCACTGTAAACAACATGAAAGCTAGGGGAAAAAAATCAAAAACCATTTTCAGAGATTGGACAACAGGCAGCTCATGACTATGATCCTTCCTAAAAGGGAAACAAGTTAAGAAGTGAATCCTGTTTCTCTTGCTTTTTGCCTGGAGGCACATCCCAGACTGAAGAGACTGAAATTAGATCTCAATGCAGTGGGAAATTTCTGGGTGGGATTCTGGAGATAAAGGAGCCATGGGGAAGGAGTGTAAATGGGGGCTCCAAAAATCTCCATAGGGGTTTCCATGAATTTGTGCCAAATAATACGGTATATGGGCACAGGGCAAAGCTACTTGAAACTGGGTGAAGAACAATTGGGGGATGACAATCTGAACAATTTACAAAGCTCACACAGAACAGGGAGATGATTTACCTCAGCCAGCCAGAAAGGATCGCTCTCATTTAACACCTGAGCTATTCAGGTGATATCCCAGACTGCTCACACCATAGTCGTAGAGGTAGCTTATGTCTAGAATAAAGGCTAATGCAGACTTTCCCTAGTAATGCTTTAAGTGAGCCTTGAATAGATCAAACTGATCTGCAAATAATTTATTTGTCAAAACAAACCCTAATACTTTTAAAAGGAAGACAACAAAATCCAGACAACAAGCAGTGTAATATTTATGAAGCATAATCCAATAAAAATTTCTCGATGTGCCAAGAAACACAAAAATATAGCATCATCTGGAAAAAGTCAGTAGAAATAGAACCTGAAATGACAAAGATGATAGAAAAGGACTTAAAATCAACTATTATAAATATGTTCAGTGTGCTTAAAGATTTAAAGGAGAACATAAACTTGTTAAGGAGAAACAGAAAAGATATAAAAAAAGAACTAAATATCTGAAATCAATAATCCACTGGGTAAAATTAATGTAGACTGCACCAAAATAGATCAGTGAATTTAAAGTCAAAATCATAGAAATGAAAAATATTACCAGAAATAAAGATGAACATTTTATAATGACAGTATGTCAATTCATCAAGAAAACAAAATAATCCTAAATGAATGTACCAAATAAAAGAGGTTCAAAATATATAAATCAATGGGGCACCTGGGTGGCTCAGTCAGTTGAGCATTGCTTTATGAAACCCTCAGGTCATGATCTTGCAGTTCGTAGGTTTAAGCCCCGCACTGGGCTCATTGCTGTCAGTGCAGAGCCTGTTTCAGATCACCTGCCTCCCTCTCTCTCTGCCCTCCCCTGTTTGTGTCCTCTATCAAAAAAATAAACATAAAAAAACCCCAAAATACATAAAGCAAAATGCTACAACTTCTTTTCAAAATGCTTTGGCAGATTAGTAATAAAGTTAAATATACCATGCTACCATTCTATTTCTAAGCATTTGCCAACAGAAATGAAACATTGTTCAATACAAAAGACTTGTACATAAATGTTCCTAACAACTTTATTTGCATTAGATAAAAACCAAAACAAGCCACACATCTATTATAGATGAATGTGTAAACAAGATATATATGTATAAATATATCTGGTATATCTATACAAAGGGGCACTTATGAAAAATACAACGAAACAAACTACTAATAGAAAATATAATAACATAACTGATTCTTAAAAACATTATGCTATACATAAGGGGCTAGACATAAATGAGTATGTACTGCATGTTTCTTCTTATGAACAAGTCTAGAAAGTCAATCACTTCTAAAGTGGTAGAAATTCAACAGTTTCCTGGGGGCCACGGTGTAGGTACATCATCATGTAGGGTGATTGACTCAGATGGGGCATAAGAAAAATTTCTGCTGTAAAGAGTATATTCTAGAGGTGCTGGGTAGCTCAGTCGGTTAAGTGTCCGACTGGCTCAGGTCATTATCTCACAGTTCATGAGTTCAAGTCCCGCACTGGGCTGTCTGATGTCAGCACTAAGCCTGCATTGGAACCTCTGTCCCCTCTGTCTCTGCTCCTTCCCTTCTCATGCTTGCTCTCTCTCTCTTCTAAAAGTAATAAATGAACATGTAGAAAGGAAAGTAAGAAAGAAAGAAAGAAAGAAAGAAAGAAAGAAAGAAAGAAAGAAAGAAAGAAAAGGAAAGAAAGAAAAGAAAGAAAGGAAATGTCCTATATCATGATTGTGGTAGTGGTTATGGGATATATCCATTTCACAAACTCATCAAATGGTACACTTAAAATGGGTGTATTACATTGCATATATTTGCACCACAATCAAGTTGGTGCACAATATGATATATTTCAGTGTTTCATAAAAATTTGGTTAAAATTTTCCATGTACAGGGGTGCCTGGGTGGCTCAGTCAGTTAAGCATCCAATTTCAGCTAGAGTCATGATCTCATGGTTCATGTGTGGGCTGGAGCCCTGTGTTGGGCTCTGTGCTGACAGCTCGGAGCCTGGAGCCTGCTTCGGATTCTGTGTCTCCCTCTCACTGTCTCTCCCCTGCTTGTGCTCTGTCTCTCTTTCTCTAAAAAACAAACATTAAAAATATTTTCCATGTACAATACTGTTAACAATATTGTCAACAATACTCTTAAAAGGTGCTAGAATAAAATTTGGTCTATTTTTTTCCAAGCATTCATAATTGAGTAGGACATACTGATCAGCACATCATCACTTCAAACCAAAGACAGCAGACATTGGCTGCCCTGCACCTTTCTAAGAATTTTTCTAATAGCTTACCTCTTAAAATATTGCCTTGATTTGTGGTTTCCAAAATTATAAAAAATATTTGATACATGATATAGGTATACTTTGTTCAAATCTTTTATCTCTTAGAGTAAATGCAACACTACTGAAAAGTATGAAAAATAAAATGAATAATTTTGTAAGAGGTATATAAAAGCTGGAAATTTCTGGGTCACCCCATTCCAAACTTTTGAATTTCCTTCACTTTACTTGCACTGAAAAGTTGGGATATCTTTTGAACTGTTTTTTTTTTAAGATTTATTTTATTTTTAGGGAGAGAGAGCTAGAGGGAGAGAGGGGCGGGGAGGGGGAGAGAGAGAAAAAAAGAGAGAGAGAGAGAGAGAGAGAGAGAGAGAATCTTAAGCAGGCTCCACACTCAGAATGAAGACCAACGTGGGGCTCAACCCCATGACCCTGGGAGCATGACCTGAGCCAAAATCAAGAGCCAGATGCTCAACCGACTGAGCCACCCAGGCACCCTTTTCCAACTGCTTTTTAAGGGCTTAGTGAAAAGATTAATTTGCAAAATGTTACAGCATCCACAGTGAACTCCGCCACCTGGGCATATTCTCAATTGTGTCTTTTGATTTCCCACATTACTGTGCAACCTGCTTTTCATCAAAGAATCTTAGAACTAAAGAACTAAAGAAATGAAAGTGACTTCCACTTTTATAGTATCTTGCTCCCTCAAAGTAATATTTTTTCTTCTCTCCCTTCCTCCCTCCCTTCCTTCTTCGCTTCCTTCCTTCCCTGCCTGCCCTTCTTCCCTCTCCTTCTCTTTCATCTTTCCTTCCTTCCCTTCCTCCTTCCTTAAGGTAAGATCATTTTTTATGTCTTTTATTTTATTTTGAGAGAGAGAGAGAGAGAGAGACAGAGAGTGAGCAGGGGAGGGGCAGAGAGAGAGGGAGACACAGAATCCGAAGACAGGCTCCAGGCTCTGAGCTGTCAGCATGGAGCCCGACGCGGGGCTTGAACCCACGGACTGTGAGATCATGACCTGAGCCAAAGTTGGTCGCTTAACCAACTGAGCCACCCAGGCGCCCCAGGAAGATACTCTTAAGAAAGGTATTTGTTTCCTTAAAGACCCTCCTTTGGGTCCTGACTCCAATGGCATCTCCTGTGTTGGAACACTAATATCTACTGACCAAGAAACCGCACAGAGGGTATTTGTTCTCTGACTCATGGCTAATTACATGTATGTTATAAAGGGAAAGTGTTCAATGTGGGTGAAATGTATTTTTATAATTTTTCTTCTAAAAATATTTAGATACAAACATTTTATATATCCTAGAGAATTACCCATTTCTCTGTCTACCAAACTCCCTTTTTAAATTCTGTTAGAGATGCCAGTAGCTAAGAACCTCCTTAATTCAATGAATTCAGATTTTCTTACTGGTAGGAAAAAATTTTTGTAGGAAGAAATGGCTAACAAATAGGTAGTCACTCTATCATCCTTTCATTTTTCCATGAGATTTTTGTTTCTATTTCATATTACTGCTGCCATTGCACACTGGCCCCAGAGCTCACTTCAAGCCCTTTAATATTTTGATTGAACTGGAACCATTATTTTTTAGTCCTCTTAGTCTAGCTAATACAGGCTGGAAATTTCAGGAAGACCAAGAAGACTTTTCCAAACACAAAGAAATAACAAAAGTGAAATAAATACAATCGCTCCAAAAACTCTAAACCACTTGGCTTACAAATTTTGTAGGATTCTACTCTTGTACTAGCTAGCAAGTTTTCAAAAAAGAATCTTACTAGGTTCTCTCTTGTTCAGTTACTGCCCAATCTCGTAAATTAATTGTAATTCACATCTAGAATGACACGCTTCAACATTCTGATCTCATTCTCAGCTAAAAACAGAAGACTAGGTAATAGATCTCCTCTACTCATGTAAAAGTTTTCAGATTTCCAGTCTGAGAGTTAAGCACCTTTATGAAATGGATACCAAGAATAATATTTCCTTGACATGGTTCATATCTAATAGAGAGGTGCAATTTTGTTCTCAATATGGGACCAACATCTCCAAAGCTTTATATTTGTGTAAGAAACATTTTACCTGTACCATAAATGGGTTTCCCATTCCTTATAAAGGCATGTAAAGAATAGATACCTCTATACAAAAGGCTAATCTAGGAATATGTCCTGAAAGGAAGTTGAGGACTCCAATCCTATCAATTTTGCTTTTCCTTGAAAATACCTTGAAAATGGCCTCTTCCCATTTTTTTAAGGAAGTAAGTTTTTATTTATTTTCTGCTTCTGCCTTGGTGAATTCCACAGAAGAGCTACAAGAATTTTAGATAATACAAGGTCAAATGATATAATTAAATTTTATAAAACCAAGGAAATAAAAAGAAGCACCAAGCATAATGTCATTTGAATCTACCTTTCTGGCATTCTGTTATCACTGCTGTCAAAGTCATTGATCCCTGACAAAGTATAAATACAATTCTGACTGCTAAAGATTTAGAAGAGCAAGTGATGGGTTTTTTGGTGAGGCAGTATCTTTAAATTCCTGACAGCACATCTCTAAATTCCTGACAGCAGCTCCACCATTATATTCTAAGTATTTGTTTGGGTTATCCAATGTCTCATGACTTTTATAGACACAGAAATCATGGGGTGATAGGGGATGAAATTCACTGTTGGGCAGACACTTTCTACAGAAGCACTGGTGAAAAGCAAAGGAATATAGGGCCAGGATAGAGTATAGGATAAGGATTTAAGTCCTCCTTTGAGTTCCATTAGTATGTAGCATAGGTGTGCTCTCTGCTATGAATATAATGCCAAAAGTTACTTTGTAAAGATATAATCATGAATTTCATATCACTGTAAAATGGATTAGTATCAAGTACTTTATTTAACTCATTAATTAATGAGGAACCAGGTGGGTGTTATAATAGGCTCAAAAGGGAATTCAAAGAACTGCACATAATAAAAATTTAAGAAATGCTGAAATGCATTTATAGAGACATAAATAGCAATTTACAAAAAGAAGTAAATTTGAACTGCAGGACACCTGTGTGGCTCAGTTGGTTAAGTGTTTGACCTTGGTTTCAGCTCAGGTCATGCTCTCACAGTTTGTGAGATAGAGCCCCAGTACTGGGCCCTGTGCTGACAGCACAGAGCCTGCTTGAGATTTTCTCTCTCCCTCTCTCTCTGACCCTCCCACGCTTGTACTGTCTCTTTCAAAATAAATAAAAAAACTTAAAAAAAATTGAGTTGCATCCCACTAGTCACACACCTCATTGCATTTCTATGGATCAAAATCATTGAAACTATTTTCGGGTTGTTTTTATTTTATTTTGCTTTAACCATTTTATGCAGTTGTGAGTTGGTCAAACACAAGGAAATGTGGCTGTCACCTAGAAGTGTGCACAATACAGGACACGTAGTGATTGTTTTTCTTTTCTTTTTTTTCTTTTCTTCATAATTTTTCCCTGGCAAAGTAGATAACTTTCCAATGAACTTAAGAAAAGTCTGTTAAACTTTTAAATAGTAGTGTTTTGATTTACCTCACTAGTGGCCAAAGAAGGTAAGTAGAAGGTAGTGCTGCATAAATTCTAATATGTCTTATACTTAAAAATCATTACTTTCAGTGTAGTATATTTGTTGCTTTTTAATTCTTAGCAAAGCCCTCACTCTGGAATAACTATTGCCATCACGTTTTTGCATCTTCTCCAATCTCCATATCTGACAACACATTTCATCTACCCCTCAAATAAAGAATATTAAAAAGTAAGGTATTTAGACAACATCTTCAAGATTAAGCTACTTTGGTATATTTAAAATGCTGTAGAAACATCCCTTCAAACATTTATCATTTAATGAGAAAAACTTTAAAAAGGAAAGAAGAATGAATGGGTGGGGGTTGAGAGATACAGCTAGGAAAATGAGAAAAGGCCAAAAGGTCTTTTTGGGACCCAAGGCTTTTGCTGATAAATTAATGAGGTCTTTAGCTTCTAAAATATTCAAAGCTTGAAAAAGAAATTAATTTTTAAAGCCCTTCTGCTCTAGATAATAGCTTGAAAATATCACTTTAATATTTTTTGTATTGCATGTTTTTATCATATGTAATCGATGTTATACTTAATGCAGTGTGACATTTCAAGTGATTAAGGGCCTGGTGGGGGCATTAACAATGCAAGACCTTATTTGCATTCACACTAATGATTTTATAATGGGGGTTTTATTATATTAATTATGACTACTGGGAGTCAAAAGAAAGCAGAAGATATCCAAGAAACTCTGCTCTTTGATAAAATAGCTGTTACCAAATTTGTTGACACAGGTGGTTATTTGCACAAAGGGAGCAAAAGCCTTTATGACTATTAATCATTACAAGCTTGATGTGCTTTATACTAATCACTAAATTTATCCATTATTGCTGGGTTTTAGGTGTTTTTCTTTTCCTCCACAGCATGAGATCCCCATCAAATTTGTATACTGCTACAGCTTTAGCATTTGAGTTGGACTGGCATGCAAACTCCAGTTGGTTTGCTCCACATTCCTGTATCTGCCCACCCCCCAACCCAGGCTAATAGCAAAACTCAGTTCATAACTAATTCCTCTGTTGCTGTCTTACAGAGTGTTTGGATGGTGTATAGTTTTAATATAGCAAACTGCTTATTGGAAGCCAAAATTATCAGACCCCCTCCCTCCGGAGGTGAGGAGGAAGCTGAAAATATCTATTGCTGCTGTGAACCTGCAAGTACTCGTGGATGATAATTAGAGAAAATCTGTATCATTTTAAACTATTTTGTCTCTGACGAGCACACTAATTTCTTTGTGTTTGTGCAGAAAGCTTTTTCTACAGACATGAACATCTGAGGCTGCCAAATAAAATATCATTTGGAAGAAGAAACTTTCCTGCATACCCTCAACCCAACTAAGTGCCGGGAGGGGAGCTAATCTGGCAGTCTAAATAGCAGGAGGCAATCCAGTCAATACTTACGGATAATTATGAATCACATTGTTCCTTAAAAGCAATAGAGACTAGGAAATGGTGTAATTTGCCATGCCGGTTTGTTACTCCAGCAATATACTGCTTGTAATAAGATTTCACACTTTAATTCATCTGAGAACCTTGCGGTGTTTTACAAGCACTAATTACTGAGAATCTTGCCATGTTTAACTAAGACAAGCAAAGTCTTCAGCACAGATCCTATTTTTAAAGTTGGTAAATAGGAAGAGAAACACACTATTGTGAAGAGCACTGAGCAAGAATTAGGAGAGAATACAGCTGGCTGACCTCACTAGCTGTTCTTTTCAAGCCATGGCCACCATGAAACAGTATGAAATTCATTGTAGGAATAAAGGGTTTCTAAACAATCTTTACGTATTCAAAAAAACTGTATTGAAAGATGCTATGGGGCGGACATGGACCAAGGCACAAGGGATAAAAGAGTCCATTTGTGGTGAGAGACATGCTGAATGGATACTACAACACCCTTGCCATAAGTACTGTGAAGAAGGGATCTGGAAAAGCCACTCTCTAGGAGCAAAAAGCAAAGGGAGCCTTACTCAGGAACCTGGAGCTGCAGGTGGAAGCTTTAAGTGCAGAAGGAAGAAATGGGTTTTCAGGCAACAGACAGACAGACAAACAAAATCCTCATCTGTAAAGGCATGGAGACATGTTTCTGAATCCGAAGACCATTAGGTATGGTTTTGACTTAGGTGGGGAAGGAAGCAGTACACATGCTTTGCAGTGTGCACCAGAACAATGAGTAGTGTTAAGAGGAAAATCAGGTTAGCAAAGAAGAATATCTTATTCCAAGAGTAAACCTTTTGTTCTTTTAAGCTAAACCTGAATTAAAAATACTTGGTACTTTAATATCATCTCTCTCTGTCTCTCTCTCTCTCTCTCTCTCTCTCTCTCTCTCTCTCTCACACACACACACACACACACTTTCACAAAACCTATATTGTAACAACATTTCCCCAAATCTGATTAATTAATAGTGCAGCTGCCAGGCTTTTTAGCTTCTTCTAATCTTGTTAGAAAACCATACATTGTAACCTTTCATTCCAAGCTTCTTCCTCCAAAGGGATTAGGAGCAGGTTTCCATTGTAAATTGGTTTCCTTGCCTTATTGAAGGTAAATATTTCTAGCTTTAATATGGATATAATATATACCCTGTCATTTGTCATTGGTACTTTTGTAAAAGTTGGGCTTGTAAATAAAATGTAAATGTTTCCTTCTTTTATATATCCACTACAGTTGAAAACATAAAGATGAAAAATGCATTTATCCACCTCCTTCTCTCCTCTATAAAAGACTCAAAATCAGTTTAAACTTCAAGATTTTAGAAAGCTGTTGACAAAATGGATGAAGAAGTGTTTTGCCAACCAAAATGGCATTACTGTCACTGTTAATTTGCTTTAAATTGCCACAGAAAGGAGATACTCATTTCATGCTAGCACTTCTCACAGGCTTAAAACCAACTAGTGAATATTATATTTTATGGGTGCAGACATGAAGTGCATGGCCAAATATTAATCTTGCAAACTACTACACTTACAGCCAGAACCACACACCAAGTGGACTAAGGAAATAAAATAAGTTACAGCTCAGTTAAAATACTTAAGCATGAGTTTCAAGAACAATATCACCTAGTCCCATTTGAAATGATTCCTAGACTTTGTGGATAGAATTAATTGTTCATTGTGAGGTCAGTAACCTTCTAAATAAGGAGAAAAAGCGAAATATGGCAGCATTTCAGATTTTCATATTTGTTTTTTTTTCTTGTATTTCCTAGAAACAGTGAAATCCATTTGAAACCAATAGACTCTATAGGAAGAATTTATATGGGAGAGCTTGGGATATAGATCATTCGCTCATCTACTCAAACATTTATTGATCTTCTATTACAAACAAAGTACAGTGTTATACATCGACAAAATAATAATTAGAAGACTACATTTCGCCACAAATTTAGAAAAAAAGAAGAAGTGTTACTACATAAGAGTGATTCAGTATGGTAAGCATTATAAAATGTATTTGGAGAACACTGAGGAGGAAAGATTACTAACACTGCCTATGGGGGCTATGAAAAGCTTCAGTCATGCTAAATTGAATAACTGTCCTCAATCAGACTTCCCTGTGATAGGATTATGTATATATAAAGTGTATATATACATACTTTGACATAACTCATGATGGGTGGATGACCCCTAAACATTTACCTTGGTCCTATAATTTGCTTTGGGCAAGGAAGTGTTAGTAGACATAAGACTAGCAAAGGCTTCAAACTTGCTCACAGATTTGGCCTTGCTCTTCCACCCAGCACAATATGCCCTGGACAGCTGCTGTCGATCCAGCAGAGGGACCAGAGCAAACTAGCAGTCTAGAACTTAGTTTAGTCACTAAACTAAGCCTAGTCTGCATCACTCAAACAACAGTCAACCTACAGTCCTATGAACATACAAATAAATGGTTACTTTTGCAAATCACTGAATTTTATTATTGTTTTCTTTTTGGTTGTTGTCTGTTCTTTTTTTAAGTAGCAAAGCTAACTAATATGATATTTAAGCTGGATTTTAAAAGATGAATATGAATTTTTAAGGAGAGCAAGGAGGAGAGATATTCCAGGGAGATGGAAGAGCATATAAAAAAGGAAAGCAGGCATGGGGTGCCTGCGTGGCTCAGTTGGTTTAGTGTCCAGCTCCTTATTTCGGCTCAGGTCATGATCTCACAGTTGTGAGAGCAAGCCCTACGTTGGGTTCTGTGCCTGCTTGGTATTCTCTCTGCACTGTCCTCCCTCCAGCCCCCGGCTCATGCTCTCTCTCTCTCTCTCTCTCTCTTCACTCTGTCTCTCTTTCAAAATAAATAAACTTTAAAAGAAAAAAATGAAAGAAGAATTACATATATTTATAAAGTATCACCAATTAGATACTGTTAATATGCAGGTTATGTGACATGATGAGCTTAAAATTAAACTGGAAAGTTGTTTGAGACCTTTGTTAATGAGTTAGGCATATATTCCCTAAATAATGACGAGGTTTTTTTGTTTTTGTTTTTTTTTAAGGAATATAATGTCACAATTACTCCCTGGGTTAACCTGTCAGGCAATAAAAGTCAAAAGGCCCTCTTATGTTTTTTCCAAAGCATAGACCCAAGGTTGAGTGTTTAACTGATCTACCCCTTATGTCCCCACACAAATGGTTTTCTTGGTACCAGGCTTGTTGTTGATTCAAAAACTTTGCTCTAATAGCAAGAGCTAAGTGACTTTTATTCTTTAATTTGACATCAGGGACTGTAAGTCATAGGGAGGGAGAGGAAGCAAAAGTCTGACATCCCTCTGACTTTTTCAGGTCTCAACTGTGCAAGGAATCACCACGAAGGACCATTTGGCTTTTATCAGCATTTGCACTGGGACTGACTTTAATTTAGTGGATTCAGTTTTCACCCAAAACCTCTGTCCTCCCTGCAAACACAGCAAAACTAAAAAAAATCTTTGCCTACCACAGGAAACACAGCATCTAAGACACCCCTCTGTAGTCTCTTAAGGAGGCAAGAGATGTGGCTACAGTCAGTGTGAATATGCTGGAGATTTATGAGTATGAAGATTGTGGTTCAGGGAGCCTGCTCAAGCAGACATAAATCTTAGTAGAAGATTCAGTCAAGCCATATAAAGATGCCATGAGGAAAACCAGAACTGTCAAGGGCTGTACTTACTGGCATTACAAAATCAAGGAATGCTATAAATCTCGTTTACATACAGATAGACTCCTCTTGTTCTAAGTCATCTTCATATTTAGCAATATTTCTATGTCACCAATCAAGAGAGTAGGCAATACTTACTAGGTGGAGAAACATCAGTGATTAAAACAAAACACTGTAATAATTTGTAGTATTTATGTAGTAGTCTCTAGTTTACAATGTGCTTTCATGTTTGCATACTTATTTTTAAAGTCATCACAAACTTGTGGATCAGGCAGTACAGATACTTTCTAGCTGCTTCTATGGATAACAGTGCCTTACTTAGAAAGTTTAATGAATACTTGCCTGGGCTCTCAGTTTGTTAATGTAAATGGGCCTTTTAACTTCCTGGCCAAGCTTTTTGACATGAATTGAAGGAATCTCAAAATAATCACACTTCTGTTGGCTGAGTTCTCAGGATGTAGGACCATTGCTATAGACTGAAGTTTTGTGTCCTCTCAAAATCAATACATTGAAACTAACCTCCGATGTGACGATATTAGGAGGTGTAGCCTCTAGGAAATGATTAGGTCATGGGGTGGAGCCTTCATCAATGGGATTAGTGCCCGTATCAAATGATGAATGGATAAAGAAGATGTAGTTCATATATACAATGGAATACTACTTGGCAATGAGAAAGAATGAAATCATGCCATTTGCAGCAATGTGGATGGAACTGGAAGGTATTACGCTGAGTGAAATAAGTCAGAGAAGGACAGATATCATATGTTTTCACTCATATGTGGATCTTAAGAAACTTAATGGAAGACCATGGGGGAAAGGGAAGTGGGAAAAATAGTTACAAACAGAGGGGGGGGGGGAGACAAACCATAAGAGACTCTTAAATACTGAGAACAAACAGGGTGGATGGGGAGCATGGGGGAGAGGGAGAAATGGGTGATGGGCATTGAGGAGGGCACTTGTTGGAATGAGCACTGGGTGTTTATATGTAGGCTATTTGACAATATATTAAAAAAAAAAAAAAAAGGAGACCCCAGAGAGCTCCCTGACCCTTGCTTCATTTGAAGATCCAGTGAAAAGATAGCCATCTGTGAACCAGGAGGCCCTTTTTCACCAGACACTGAATCTGCTGGCACCTTGATTTTGGACTTTCCAAACTTCGGAACTGTGAGAATAAATGTGTGTCGTTTAAGCTACCCAATCTATGGTATTTTTGTTATCACAGACTGAATGGGCTAAGAAAACTATCTGTTTTGTTCTGGGGAATTTTCTACCTGACACTATTATTATATGACCAATCTAAAAATAATCAAGGGAGGTCTTTAGTGGGATGGGAACAAGTGATTAATCAGTGGTAACCTTTGCATTTATGTAATGCCTCAGAGTTTAAAAAATACTTTCATAACTAAAATTAAAATTATTGATTTTAACTCTGTTATTTATTTTCTCAGGGGAAGGATTTGTGTCAAAATAGCTTAAGTTGTAAGTCACAGGATTTGACTTACATAAATTCTTATATATCACCTTAACAAGCTCTAATTTCATGATTATTCAATTGCAGAAATATGCCCCCAGCAGACTTACTAAGAATATCTGAGTTGTTTAATTAACTGAAACTCAAAACCTGTTACTCTAACTCCCAGGTCAAACATAACAATGATAACTATTCATATTGTGCGGCAGAAATGCTGGGGAAGGATCATTTCATATTATTCCCAGCCCCAAATCCCCATCCACAGTTAACACACACAATCCCCACCCGCCACACACACATACAACTTTAGGATTCTATGTCTATATCTAGATGTCAGCTGTTGTCACACTGTTCTTTGTAACTTAGACAAAATTGTTCTGGCCACCGACATTTTTGTAAATTGCCAAGGGCTTAGTTTTCATGCTGTGATTTTCTGCACTCTCTGACCATTGGTCTCAGTCACCTATCATGTCCTGCAGCCATTCTCTTTGGCCTGTGGTTCACCAACCCAGATAGAATAGTCAGCATTTTTTTCCATAATTATTGAAAAATATATACTTAAGTAAAACACTTACAAATATCAAGTTTAACTGAAGTCTTTGTGTGACTGGAAGGGTTTACATCTCAGAAAAGCATATTACTTAAAAGATGAGCAACAGCAATTAATAAGAGTTCTTTTTAAAAACATTTTTTTAAATATTTATTTTTGAGAAAGAGAGATAGCGTGAGTGAGGGAGGAGCAGAGAGAGAGGGAGACACAGAATCTGAGCAGGCTCCAGGCCCCCTACTGTCAGCACAGAGCCCAAGGCGAACCCAAGAACCGTGAGATCATGACTCAAGCTGAAGCCAGATGCTCAACTGCCTAAGATACCCAGGTGCCCCAAGAGTTCTTTAATAACCCCACACTAGGGAGTTTCTTACTGGCCATTTAATTGCTCTTACTTCTCTTGGGTCCCCACTCTCCTTCCTCATTACTCAATTTTCATTAAACAAATCTACAGAATAACTTTGCTTTCTATCCATTATTCTGCCTGCCTTTGAGCATTCAAAAACTCTAATATATTTCACATAGAGGCCGCATGTCCAGATTTTCCCTTTAACAGGACAGAGGAGCTGTCAAAAGCATTGAAATCCATCCATCCTTCCTTCCTTCCACCTCTCACTCTCAGTGGGAGGTTGCAATGATGAGGAGCAATGTTCACAGGAGATCCTCACTTCAGAGGGTGGAAGTCACTACATTCAATTCAGGTTTTAAATCCCACTTTTTATAATCTTGCTCTAGGAGGTGAATGAAGAATTTCCCTTGCAAATAGCAGTTGGCTGTCAAAATTACTTGACATTCTGTCAGCGTAAGATACCAATCCTGAGTTTCTGCCATAGCAGTTGCTGGTTGAGTAAACCATGTTGAAACAAAGAGCTCCTGGGCATGCAATCACTCAAGATGCTCATAAAACAGGGAACGCCCCATGATTTAATTAAGTAGAAAATTTCTATCTTTTTGTGATTTAAAAGCAATGTTTACCTTGGTTCTTGGATCTCCATTTCCCTAGGTAAAATTCACTATGGTTTTCTGTCTTGGGCCCTGGTACAGTAAGCAATGATAATTAGGGGGAACCCTAAATTTTCACTATAGAAAATCTAGATATAGATACTTTTTATGCTGGACATGCTATGGAGAAAAGATCATTGGCTATCTCCATCCCCAGAATTGGTCTGGATGCTGGTGATGATGATAAAGTTAGTGTCAGAGTTAAGCATACAGCATTAGAGTCAGAATTCCTAGGTTCATATAGTGGCTATCATGTCTGATCAATAGCAAATTTCTAAATGTCATCTTACATACCTATCAGTAGCATTTGACACTATTTATCGCTTTTCTCGTTGAAACACTTTTTTCCCTTGCCGTTCTGCTACTTACTGCTGACTCACGGGCTGCTCCTTTTCCATGTTCTTCATGGGTACCTCCTTATTTCTTTGACCTCAAAATGTTGAGATGCCCCAGAAGTCAGTCTTTGACTCTCTTTTCTATCTACCCTACTTCCTTAGTGACCTCAATCAGTTTTATGACTTTAATTTGGCATAGATTCGTCTCCTATACTTCAGATTCATTTGACCAACTCCAATCCAAAAATGAGTTCACAATCCATACAACCTTTCCCCCAACAAACCAGTTCTTCCTGCAATATGCCTTAACTCAGTTGATGGCAGGTATATCTCCTCACCATCCTTTTCTCTCATGACTACATTCAACCAATCAAAATTTTCTATTTTAACTTCAGATCTATCCAGGACCTGACCCCTTCTCAACATTCCACTACTATCAAGTCACCAAAATCACCTCCCTAAATTATTGCTGTAAGTTCTCTTGACTTGCCTCCTATTCTATTAGCAACACAGTAGCAAAAGTCATCCTGCACCTAAAATATAAACAGAGATATGCCAGTGATCTGTCTATTAGCTCCTAGTCTTGTTCCTATTCTATCTTCTCCATTCTGTTACTGGGTTGAAAGCATGAATACTGCATTTGCAAATCCCTTTTGCTAATTGTGCTCTTTTTGGGTTCTGGCAATAAGAGACGCTGGTGGGATTTTAGCAGTTTGAAAAAAGGGAGAATACGTGTTCTCTGTTTCTGGCTCCTCCAGTAGCAGCAGGATAAGACATCAGATAACTGAGGACTCCACCATCATTGGTGATTCTTGTGTCATTTGTGACTCGAGCATTATCAACAGGGGCAGTTCCAGCTCAGTGGTTTCCTGTACCATCAACAACAATGACTCAAGCCAGACTGGTAGGAATGGTAGTGAGGATTCCTTTAGTCTAGCAGCAAAGGCACCCTATGGGCTGCCAACGGAACTGTGGCAGAATTCTGGTCTCCGGAGATATTCTCCTCTCCCTTTTGCTTTTCCAACTCCAATTCCTTATTTTAATCATTCTGTTTGTATTTTCCTGACCAGATACTCACTGATACAACACAGATGCAGTACGTTAAGATAAGTGCTATAAACTAAGTTACATAGGTATAGTTAATGTAGGAAAAAATCAATTGTTTTGTTTATGGGGGAAGAAATAAGAGAAAACTCCACTGAGAGGGGGTTTCTTGCTAAGAGTCTAAAAGTTTGAGTTAATGAGGGATTGGAGTGATGGAGAAGAAGTAAGGCATCCTATGCAGAAAAATGGCAAATATAAAGTTACGTAGATTTTTTTTTTGAAAGCATGGTATTTAGAGAAGTTTGGTCCATGGACTTGGAATTAGAGCATTATATATATATATATATATATACACATATATATATATATATATTTAAATTTCAAGAATTGTATTTATTTATTTATTTCAATAATTCACTCTGCCCTAGTTGTTCAATTGTATCCAGAGTCTTCCTCCTCTCTTAGTAAACATGATCTTCTTCTTAACCCCTTTTAACTCCACAGGATTGCAGACTCTAAGTAGCTAAGGGCAAAACTGGGAATAAAAAAGGTTATGTAAACAAGTTTCATACATTCTGTTTGATAGATGAAAAAAATTAGCAGCTATGTAACCCAAGGGAATACACTGCAACATAATTAATCAATGTTTGTAAATTGCTTTGAGACTCTGAGTGAGTACATACATATGAAAACTTATATCATCATTCTTCTTATCTAATATGGTTTGTTTGGGAGATTATAAATTTGTGAGTGGCAGAGAGCAGGTAGCTGTTCAGATTAAGTTTAAGAAGGACAATTTTTATATCAAGAAAATTGTAAATTTCTATTAAATTTTATTGATCACTTTGTTACAACAAGCAATAATAGTTATAAATAATTAAACAATAAAACAAGTCTAGGCATGTTTGATTTGAGTCTTTAATGCATGCCTCAGGCATGTGATAAGTCATAATGATAAAATCAAATTGACTTTAATCAAGAAGCCTGCATTAATGACCTAGTAATTCATACCCTGTTGTCTATTTATCGCTATAATAATGTCAACATTTTTACAAGTTCAAAGATCTGCTTTTTCCTTGTGCACCACAAAAAATTCCAAAATGCTGATTAAAAACAGATGTCCTTTTCCCAATGCCAATATTTAATATTAATTGCAAAATCTTGGAGGTCCTCCAGCTTTAAATGCTACATTTTAGGGTACAAAGCAAGATGTGAACATAGCAATTCTTTTTACTTTCCATCTTGTTAGATTGTTCCTGTGATACAGTTAAACAGACCATGAAATGGGCTCTTTCAAAACTAAATTTCAATAGATTAAAATCTATAGGAATTTTCAGACATTTACTCCTCCTACTTCATATATAGGACACCTCAAAATAGCTCATTTTAAACACTGCAGATTAGTGCTTTAAACAGAGAAAATTTGACTCTATTAAAATTTCCAAGTGACTCTCTTTTTCATGCAAGTTTGTCATCAGAATTTGTCTCAAAGCTCTGAGGTTGCCAAAATACCATACATTTTCATGGTACCTGGCAAGCAATAAACAGAAAGATTAAGTATGGTTAATATTGATATTATAGTGACACATTATAAAGAAAACTAATTAAATCCTAAATCCCAAAGTTGGGCAACTCCATAAAACACTACTATTCTATTTGAATGTTGCTCAAGACCCAACTGCCTAGGCATCTCCAGGGTAAATCTGATAGGATTATGACTATTTCAGCCACGATTCTAGCTGTGTGTGTGTGTGTATTTGGTTTGTTTTTGTTTTTGTTTTGGTGTGGGAGAGAAGGCTGTCCCTGAGGTCTTGAGGATGTCACTATTTCTTGCGGTTTCTTGATTTAGCACATAGCAGAAGATGACAACCTTTAGTCTATATGCCAAAAAAAAGCATATTACTTTCCATTTAAAGCTCTCTTCTTTCTCTATTCCAAAGAAAATTGCTACACACTGTGAATTACCAACTCTCCTTTTTTTTCATGTTTCCCCTTTCTTTATGCCATACCTAGCTTTAAGTCTTTGATGGTCCTCCAAGGCCTAATGATTAAGTCCAGGCTGAGTACCTCAGCATTCAGCCTGACCTTAGTCTATTTTTCCAACATTGCTTTCCCACTGACACACTCACCACCTCCCAGGCACCATAAACTCTGGGAACAATGGTCTACTCCATGGTTTTCAGAAATGTCATGCACTTTGATGCTTCTGTGCCACCATTTACAATTTTCTCAGTACTTGCAATAACATTCTGAATTATTTTTTTTCTTTTGGGAAAATTATATTAATTCTTCTAAATTAGCTTTTTCCCCCTTTTTTTAACCTAGCGACACACTGACTTACCCGTTTAGATGTGTTTTATTCAACCAATTAATCTTGGCAACTCAAAAGTGAAGAAAACCAATCCTCTGACCTCAACGTGATTATAACATTTATCAAAAAGGCAATTACAATGTGGAAGACTAAGTGCTATGATCAGGACAAGCCCTTCAAGCACCTAACCCATCTCTGGTGACTTAGGAGTACCTTCCTGAATGATAGAACAGCAGAGACATGAAGGATAAGCAGAATCTAACTGAGAAAAGAGTTGAGATTCTTATTTCCACTAAAAGATGAAGATTTTCTCAGAATAGAGTATTTCGATTATAAAGCTTTTATATGTATATATTATCTAATTCTTACAGCTCTGAATTAGGTATTATTGTTCCTATTTTGTTGATGAGAAAATTAAGGCAGCCTCAGAAAAAGTAGTTTCAAATAGGTTTATATTTTCATTTTGTCCTATGGTGATACTGAGTTATGGTGATGAGTCACCATTTACCTGGTGAATTAGTGAAAGTCCAATCAGGAGATAGAAATTATACAATAATTAGAACAGGAAAGTTTAATACCAAGAATTAGTAACTATAACAAGGGAGTAACTATAAAGATATAGAGATACTCTTAAGGATACCCTATGGGTGAGGGAGAGTACCCCCCAAAAAAGACAACTTAGAGGGACAACCCCCATTCTAAGCCTGGGATTCAAATTTTATTGGAGAAGATGTGGTTGTAATTCACTGGATAGTATAGAAGTACACAAACTTCCACAAGCTTCCTCTTCTGTATGTAGTGACCACATAAACAGGAAACCCCTCTCCCAGGTAAAGAGGACTGACATGCCAAGCAAGCAGACAGAGAAAGTCGGGGTGTTTGGAACCTGAGGGCAAAGAGTTCTTGGGGACCCATTTGATGGCAGGGCAGCATATGTTCTGGAGCTTGTATTTGGAGTAATAACCATGTCTTGGAGGATCCTTGGTAAGGAGAAATAAGGGAGAATACGTCTGCTGGGTCCCTTCTGACTGGTTCGCACTGATCAAAGTTCTCCCTACACAGAGTTCTCCCTACTGGTTCTATCATCTGGCCATTTTGGAAGCCATTTAGGATGTCATATCCCACATCCTACAGTGTATGCTTCATCCTACAATGTGTAGCAAGAGCTGCCAGACACCTGGGCTGAAGGAAGTAGCAGAGCTATGCAGCAGAGATACAATAGAGAGCCTGGTACTCTCTGGACAAAAGGTTGGTCAGTCCTGATGGTGCCCATGTGGTCCAGATGCTACCATGCAGGTAGCATTAAAGGAAACTGAGTAGGTACCATGCTACCATGTGGGTAGCATTAAAGGAAACTGAGTAGGTATCTAGATATCTAATATATATCTTCTCATTTTCCTTTATCCACATCCCATGGCTGATTAATCCCCAACCAGCAGGTTGCCACCAAATCTCAATCATAGCAGCCACTTTCTGTCTTTAAATTAAATTTATATATATTTTACTTTCATAGCTTCTATGTTTATTTTGCAGTTGAATTTTCAGTACAATCTTTTTTCCATGTATATGTTCTGGGGAGCCTCACTCTGACCCACAAGGAGTGACTACAATAACTAATTCAGAACTTGAACCCAGCTCTTTGGGTTCTTTCTATTATCTCTGGTGACAAACATATACAGATAGATTCTTTCCTGTTCCCTTGTTGGGCAGTTTTTAAATCAACCTGTTCATTCTCATTAGATTTATATCTACCTACTCTCTGATTACAGAAGTTATGAGGACTCTGTGAGTGCAGATAATTGTTGCCTTCCAAAGATATCATTATCAGAGCAAGGAAGATAATGAATAACCTCCAAACCTATTGTGAATCTTAGGGATGTAGATGGGTGGTTATTTAGAGCTGTGGGAGCAGATGAGTGCTGTATTAAAAGCAATGGGCAGTGAGTCAGAGGACATGAATTCAGATATGAGCTCTTCTGCAATGTTTACTATGTGGCTAAATCATTTTGCCTCCCTAATGTTTATCCCCTTATCTGGAAATACAGAAAACAATACTCTTGAGGGTTTCCAGGAGAACTAAATCACCCACATTTGAAACTACCTGGACCATATCAGACACAAAATATTTTTTTCAAATGCTTGATGTTATATAACATGAAGTCCTCTTTCTTTCTTCTTGCCCAGTTCTTATTCAACACAAAAAAGTGATGTCTTGAGAATCAAGATACATCATAACAGTTTTCATCTAGCCTTTGTTTGATTGCATTTGTATGTCCCTGAATGTGTATGCATGACTATGATTCTCAGGGTCTCTGTATGTTTGTATGAAGCATCATCTCTCATTATATAAAGAGGCATTAATATAATCTAACTGATGTAGGTGAAATACTTAAAAGAAACAACTGGAATGTAGCTTCACATCAGATCAAGGAAATTCACATCATGACAGCTTTTATGAATGTTCTGTCTTGCCATATGGCATCAGATATGGTTAAATTACATCCTGTTAAATTTTTTTTCTAGAAAGAGGCCAGGTGGATCTCCTGTTATTTAAACATAGAGCCCATTAAAGCTCAGATGACAGGCTATTTATTAATGTACAAAATAAACACTCACTCAACCTGAAATGTGCATGTGACACCAAAGATGCGGAAGCTAGTGAATAAGTGAGTCTTGGGACACATTTTGGGTTCTCATTTTTAAGCTCTGAAGACTTATTTTTCAAAAGTTTGCTGACTTATTGTAAATAATACACTAATCCTGACAATGGAAAAATTAGACCAAGGAGAGGAGAGAAAAAGGGACCAGCATGTGTTAAGCACCTTATCAGGGAGCCCAGCCTATGTAGCCCTTGGACATTAGCCTCTAGTGCACAGAAAGGTCAGAGGAGGGCAGATCTGGGACAAAAGGAGTATAAACAACAGAGATTTTAAAAATTATCTCTTTCACATTTAATCTACCATCACCTTTAAAACCATGCCCCCTCCCACACTCATTCAATATGGAATTAGAGTCTTCAACAAAAGAGAACTGTCTGTCACATTTACTTTCCAAGGCTGGTTCCTTGGTTCCTTCCTTCCTCTTTACTTCTTCCTTCCTCCCTCCTTCTTTCCTTACTTCTTCCGTCCCTTCCTCCCTTCTTTCTTTTCTTTCCTTCCTTCCTTCCTTTCCTTCTTTTCCTCTCCCCCTCCTTCCTTCATTTTTTTTACATTCCATTTTTTGATTTTAAACATCTTCCCTCACACTCTGTGTGTCTCTCCTCAAAAATAAACATTAAAAAAAATCTTCAACTAAGTTATAATCTTAAACTATTCCAGATTCCTCACTTCTTATTATCATACTGTTTCAGTGCTTAAGTTCCCCTATCATCGAACACATACGTATCAAAAATGTGAAGTTGTACAGATTTATATATGACACAAGTACCCTTCATCCTTCTGTTTTCTATCAGAATCCCCTCATTGAGATAAAGAAAAATATAACATGTGGAAGTAGTTAGTCTGCATCTTAAAGGATGTTAAATAGATGCCAGAATGGGATCATGGTTATTAAGTCTTCAGTAAAATGCATTCTTTATGTAAATTCCAATTTAGGATTTAAAGAGAAAGAAAGGACAGAGATTTTAGAATCTTCTGCCATTCAATGCTTTTCAGTTTACTTTTGTTGGGCTCTAAGGCCTCTTCTGAACTATAACTAGTCATCTACATTATTAACATCTATGCCTTAATCCTCACTCACAATATATGAGGTTGACATTGTCTTCATTTACATATAAGGAAACTGAGGTCTGAGGAGATCACAACCAGGGAGCCTGTGGCAGGACCAATATTCAATTGCTGGTTTGCATTACTGCAAATTCCCTGTTATTTGCTCCTCATACTACCTCTGTTAGTAGATGCAGACTTACACGGAGAAAAATGATTCTTTCTGTGCTTCTTGTATTTACTAAATGCAAATTATACAAAAACATTTCTTGCACCCAATCCAAGAGTAATTGTTTTTGTGTTTCTTAAAAATGGAAGGAATAGTGCAGAGAACTGGAACCATGAATCCTGAGGGTCTAAACTTTGAGATCCTTGTTAGGATGAGGCAGCTGATTATCTGACATTTAATAGGATATGGAAAAAGTCTGCCAGTAGCAGTACACTGTGGAATGAAAGAGGGAAGTGCTTAATACAAATATAATTTCCCTGTCATCACTGAGAAAGGGATTCAATGAAACAGTTCTGAAAACCCACAGTGGCAGATAATTATCCCAGAGCAGAGACATCACCTTTAGAAGGGATGGAATAAAATGATCAGGGTCAGTGTGATACCAGAAAATAATTAAAGTTTTGACCAATAGGCCATGGTATCTCTTGGTGATTGTAATTTACATCAGATTTGTAATATCTTGACAACAGGTTCAGAAGCAAATGCTTTTATAACCTTTAGCCATCTATCTTTACTCAGATGACTTGAACTCGTTGAGAGATTTAATACTTGCCTAGGAAAAGCATTACATGGAAGCTTTTATTCATGTTCAAATATAGAATTGGGACATCCAATCAATAAATATTCTCTACGTGGCCTTGGATAAAATTGTGAAGCTAACAATGATCACCACCAGAAATCTTTAGTCACTATCATCTTTCCACACATATTATCCTTGCTTAGGGGAAGCTCTGTTCAAAATCTTAGATACCCAGGAAACTCCTTTTCTCCTTTCTTCTCCACTTTAAAATTGCTAGGTCTAATTCAGAGATTGCAAACTGATTCGTAGCAATTTATGCTGATTGACTGTATTAGTTATCTATTGCTGTGTAACAAATTACCACAACCTCAGTGGCTTAAAACAATACACATTTATTATCTCACAGTTTCTGGGCATCAGGCTTAACTGGGTCCTCTGTTTAGGGTCTCACAAGGCTGCAAAACAACAGTGTGTTGGCCACACTGCCTTCTTATTTGGGGAAATCTTCTAAGTTCACTCAGTATGTTGGTAGATTCTTTTCCTTGTAGCTATAGGATTAAGGGTTAATTTTTTTTTTTTGCTGGCTGTTAATTATAGGCTGTCCGAAGCTCCAAAACCCACCTACAGTTTCTTGTCATGTAGACTTCTCCAACATGGCGGCTTACTTCCACAAACCGGAAAAAAGAGTCTATAGAGAGCAAGTCAGCTAGCAAAATGGAGTCTTACATAAGGTAACACAGTCATGGTGGTGACATCCCCTCACTCTTGTCATTTTCTACTGGTCAAAAGAAAGTCAGAGGTCCCACCTATACTGAAGGGAAGGGAATTATACAAAGATATGAACACTTAGGAGGCAAAAGCCACTGAGGAGTACCTCAGAGTCTGTCTACCACATAAAATTCATGTCTTTAGGGATGCCTGGGTGGCTCAGTCAGTTAAGTGGCCAACTCTTGGTTTTGGCTCAGGTCATGATCTATCAGCACAGAGCCTGCCTGAGATTCTCTCTCTCTCTCCTTCTCTCTCTGTTCCTCCCCTGACCCTGCTCACTCTCTCTCAAAAGAAAAGAAAAGAAAAAAAAAAGAAAGGAAAGGAAAGGAAAAGAAAAGAAAAGAAAAGAAAAGAAACGAAAAGAAAAGAAAAGAAAAGAAAAGAAAAAAGAGAAAAGAAATGTCTTTAAGAGATACCTTTTCCAAACATATGTGCTTTTAAACATGAACCAAAGGATTAAAGTAAGAGTTATCACTTAAGACAATGGACAAAGGACAGCAAGAACATTTGAGGAAGAGAGACTAGCAAGAAATCTGCCTGATATACCCTGAATTTGAGAGCTTTCTGTGATGACACAAGCCTGTGCAGTATGTTAGAAACTTTATTCCATACTCATGTTTTACTGTTATGTAATCACACTAACAAGCAATGGGATCTTGGGCAAATCGTGTAAATTTCGTTAGTTTATTGACGTATAAAATAAGTTATAATCACACATTCCTGGCAGCTTTGCTATCCATATTCAATAACTTCAGAGATGAAAAGGCCCTTGTATATAGAGGTGCTCCTTGCTTTTTATTCTATGCCACTTCCTCTTGCAAATCAAATCCAATTGTACACTAATTTTGGTCTTAAGGTCACAAGCAGCCAAGACAAAAGGGGAAATTATGTGTCTTAACAATGGTTTTTCAAAAAAAAGTTTTTTATGTGAAAAGCAACTCTCAAAAATATTTTTAATTTGAAATACACAAATGTTATTTTTGAAAAATTACAAACATCATAGATAGAAATTCCCTTTGACCACCACTCTTAGTTCTAGTTTTGATCTGAGTAGCAACAACTTTTACTTATTTTTTTAGTATAATATTCCAGAACTTTTATTACAAATTTTATTTTATTGACCAATTTTGTAGATAGCTCCATCTTACATGCTTTTTTAAATATACAGATAGTATTCTACTTTATGTAATTTTCTTTAACTTGGTTTTTCATTCACCATATTTCCTATGATTATATGCAGAAAAGTACATATAAGTAATATAGAGTAATATTATTCTTTTTAGCTGTTCCATATTTCTATATCCACCAATGCTCTATTGTGAACATTTTGATTCTTTTTAACTGTTTGAATGAACTTCCTCGAACATGTCTCAATATGCAGGTATAAAAATGTTTTTCTAAAATAAAAACAAAGTGGTTGATATAACATAAGCTGAGGACATTTTATTTTTAATATATTCTCCCAAAATGACCATACTAATTTATACTCTCCTCAGCAGTGAAATATTCCCTGTAGTTAAACAAGGTAATGTGGGGAATGTGCCTGGTGCAGCCTTTGGCATATATTAAGGTGTTCAATAAAAGTTAGATATTACTATTATAGTGAGCTATTTTTCTAGTAGTTTGACTTGATGGGAGGATAGAGTTTGAAAGGATATCTAGAACAGTTAAAGAAGTTTCACTAAATGTATGAGTGCAAATGTGAAATACGAATGAGCCATGTGATGAGGACAAAGTCTACACTTCACAGTTTTGCTTTGGGCCAATTCCGAGTGTAGTTAGAACTCATATATGCTGAAATTATTAACATATGTTCACAGGGATAAAACCCCATTTTGTACTCAAATTGGTGAAGTCAAATATTCAAGCCCCAAAATATCCCTCATTAGAAACTTTCATTTGAACTAAGATATTTTCATAAATTTTATAAATGCTGAATTCAAACAGACCTAAAATTCATTTGAATTAATAAACGTGACCATATGAATTGAACCTGATTTAAAATATAATGACATACCAGCCTTAGCACATTGCCCAAGCATAATGAATTAAGATAAGATAAACCCTGAGTGATAAAACTAACTGACAAATTACAGGGTTTCTCTTTTAAAACATATACGAAGTTTGACACCCTCAGCTAGATTAACAAGTCCTTAACTACTGTTTTTAGGAAATACGGAATGGCTGGTATTAAACACTGCAGAGTATTTGATGTAAAATATGCTCTACATTAGGGGCACCTGACTAGTTGGTAGTCACATGCACTATTAATGAGTTCAAGCCCCACATCAGGCATAGAGCTGACTTAAAATTAACAAATGGGGCACCTGGGTGGCTCAGTCAGTTAAGTGTCCAACTTCACCCCAGGTTATGATCTCATGTTCATGAGTTTGAGCCCTGCATCAGGCTCACTGCTGTCAGCTCAGAGCCTGCTTTGGATCCTCTGTCCTCCTCTCTCTGCCACTCCCCTGCTTGCAATCTCTCTCAAAAATAAACACTAAAAAAAAAAATATAATAATAATAATAATAAACAAATAAGTAAAAATTTAAGGGGTGCCTGGCTAGCTCAGTAGGTAGAGCATGCCACTCTTCATCTCTGGGTTTTAAGTTTGAATTCCATGTTGGGTGTAGAGATTACTTTAAAAAAAAGAGAGAAAGAAAAAATAATATGCTCTGTGTTATATTATTTTATTCATTTTTACAGCTCCCATCAAAACCTCCTCAAACTCCCTTTCTAGGGGTAATTGGTATTACCAATCTCTTCTGTACCCTTCCAGAGATAGTCTGTTTATACAATCATACAGGTTTTGAAGACATTTTTTCCAAGTATGGGAGAATTAGACAAATACTAATTTGTATTTGTCATTCAATAATATATTTTAGGTGACTTCATATTTGTACATTATTTAAAATTACTGTAAAATATTCCATTCTATGAAGATATCATTTTGTATTTAATCAGTTCCACAATGATAGATATTTAAGCTCCTACCACTCTTCTGTTATTATATTCCCATGAACTACTTTGTACCAATATTTTCGCTCAACATCTCTGAAGACCATTTAGCTCATGAAAGTAGCCAAAGGATAAGTATCTTTTACATTTTTATAAATAGTATTGCACACTCACACTGCAGTAAAGGTTGAGAATTTTACAGTCCTACATATGCCTTTCACTGAAGTTTTTACTTCCCAAACCCTCTTCAAATTGTGATTTGTCAATTGATTTACTTTACTTATCAATCTAATAGATAAAAAATGAATTGCATAGAGATGCCTGTGCCTGGGTGGCGCAAACAGCTGAGCATCCAACTCTTGATTTCAGTCATGTCATGATCTCATATTTTGCGAGATCCAGCCCCACGTCAGGCTCTGCACTGACTGCACAGAGCCAGCTTGGGATTCTCTTTCTCCCTCTCTCTCTGCCCCTCCCCTGTTCACGCATGCATGCACACTCTCCTTCTCTCTCTAAAAATAAATAGACTGTAAACAAAATGGATTGCATTTACTTAATTCATAGTGAGATTGATTTTCTTTTTGTCTGCTACCAGTCTGTGTTGTCTATTCTTCTATTTAGTTGATAATATTCTTTTTCTCACTGATTATATGACTTTTTCATATATTAAAAGAAGTAGGTTTTCCTTTGTTTGCAAGTATTTTTTCCCCAGTGAAGTAGTTTTTATCTGTTAGTTTGTTTTATTGGCTGTGAGTATTCTCTCTCCAATTGGTCATAAGTCTTTCGAATTTCTTTATCCTATCCTACTGTTCAAAAACATGTAAGTAGACAAATATATCAATATTTTTCCTTTTAGATTTTCATTTTAGCCTTTGAGGTTTGTTTCTTGCTGAGAAAGATCCTCCACATTCCAAAAGTAAGAAATTATTTCTTTCTAGAAAATCATCTACTTCATTCAGGTTTTTTTTAATGTTTATTTATTTTTGAGAGAGACAGAGAGAGACAGAGAGAGCACACAAGTGGGGGAGGGGCAGAGAACGAGAGAGAGACATCAGAATATGATGCAGGCTCCAGGCTCTGAGCTGTCAGTACAGAGCCTGATGCAGAAATCAAACCCATGAACTGTGTTAGATCATGACCTGAGTCAAAGTCAGGCACCTAACCAACTGAGCTACCCACATGCCCCTCATTCAGGTTTTCAATTTACTTGTATATATTTGAGCAAAATAACATCTTATAATCTGTAAATTCTCATTCCTCTTTCTCATTTTATGTGTCTGTGTTTCCTCTCTTTTCTGGATTAAAATAAAATAATGATAATTTACCAACTATATTTTTCCCAGAAGAATCAGGTTTATGAGTTTATTTATTAATTCATTCATTTTTATTTTTTCCCCTCTTTTGCTAGTTTCAGTTTTTATCTGTACTTCTATTTCCTTGGGTACTCTTGGTTCTTTTTTCTTTTTTATTATTTTATAACTTTCAGTTTTTTTCTTTATTTTTTCATTTCTTAGCTTTCTTTTGTTGTACTTTTTCTTCCTGAATTCCTGATATAAATGGTTAATTAATTTATTTTCATTCTTCTACTTTTCAAATAATAGAATTATTTTTGTTTCAATTTTTAGGCACTTGTTTCTTCTCCATGTAACAAATGAATTAATTCTTTAAAGTTTATTTATTTTGAGAGAGAGGGAGACAGAAAGAGAGAGTGCACAAGTGGGGAAGGGGCAGAGAGAGAGGGAAAGAGAGAATCCCAAAAAGGCTCTGCATCACCAGTGCAGAGCCTAATGTGGGGCTCGAACTCATGAACCACGAGATCATGACTTGAGCCAAAGTTGGACACTCAACTGAGCCACCCAGGGGCCCCAGAAATGAATTAATTTCTACTAAATATATTTAATATACATTTCCACTTGAAAAAAATGTGAGGAAATAACTTGACTGAGCATATTGGACATATCCACATAAAAATAGAAAAAACATTACAGAGAAAAAGGACATTTAGTAGGCTATTCTGTTATATTGATGCTATCACAACGTAACATATTCAAAAACAGAGTAATTGGCAGGAAAACAAAAGCTGAAATATTCTCTGGTCTGGTCTTTAGTTATAGCCCCAGGCATTTAAAAAAATGATTTTATAAAAATATTTAGACAATTTTAATTGTAGCATAGTGAAATAACACTTATACCAAGATGACTATAGCTGCTTGTTTTTAAAAGTAGAATGGGAAACCAGAATTTCTAAGCCTTAATTGGCTCTTCATACTAACTAAAAGGATGAGCCTTGGAGCTGACAGTGCTGTTTAGAGACCATAGAGACTTGGCTATGCAAAACAGATTCTGGAACTGCACAGTGAGTTGAGAGCTGAATTTCTCAGAATGGGGGTTGAGGAGGACCCTGACTAGAAGGAATACAAACCTAGAAAGACAAAAAAAGCACTGTGAGACAGAGTGGGGTGGAACAAAATGGCCAAAAGTGGAAGACTTCAAATTAAAGTATCTTATGAAGGGGTACCTGGCTGGTTCAGTCAGTACAGCATGTGACTCTTGATCTTGGGGTTGTGAGTTTAAGACCCATGTTGGGTGTGGGGATTACTTAAAAATAAAATCTTAAAAAAAAAACATATAAAGTATCTTATGAAAAATTCAAGCTGATGAGGAATCTAAAGACTTTTATGGAAATAAATATCTAATAAATTTTAATGTATTTGTTTTGCTTTACTGTAAAACCTTTCCAATGTATACGTATGTTGTCCACACACAAGTGTCATGTGTATAGTTTGTGGAGAGAGGCAAGAGAAAGTTAACTGAGTTCTACTCTAAAGTAAAGCTCTAAGAAAAGGGAGATTCAGAGCCTTGAGTCAATAAGGAGCCTATCTAAAAGCTCAGTCAAACTGAGCAGAATGTTAACACCATCTTGGTCACTAGAAATACAGAAAACATTCCATTAAAAGACCAAGATTTACAGAAATTCTGGATAACACAAGGGGATATATTGAAATTCACCAGAAAAAAAAAACGACAAATAGAGCAATCTGAGAATCTCTATAGGAAAGAGAGAAAGAACCTCAAAAAGGAAGGTTTCCCTGGAAAAGCCTTGGCCTAACCTCAAATCAATGCCAGTCAGGGTTGAAAAATGCAGTGAACCATGGAGCAAGTTCTGGTGTAATTAATTAAAGACCAGTGGAATAGCTATGAGAGGCTCCTCTTAGAGTACCTACCTTCAGAGTAAATCCCAAAGAGTCTTCTCTATTTAAAGATTTTTTTATGTTTTTTATTTATTTTTGAGAGACAGAGAGGGACAGCACGAGCAGGGGAGGGTCAGAGAGAGAGGGAGACACAGAATCTGAAGACAGGCTCCAGGCTCTGAGCTAGCTGTCAGCCCAGAGCCCGATGCAGGGCCTGAACCCACGAACTGTGAGATCATGACCTGAGCCGAAGTCAGACACCTAACCGACTGAGCCACCCAGGCGCCCCAAGTCTTCTCTATTTAAAGCAGAAAAGACCCAGCATGGGGTTTTGTTTTAGAGAGAAAAAGATGAGTTTCCCAGATAACTTTTTGACTGTGCTCCTAAGACAAATGCTACATGGACCTGCCATAGTCACTCTTCACTTAGCCCATCTCTGCATGACTACACAAGCCAGAGTCTTAAAATCAGAATCTGTATTCACTACCAGTAAAATACAGATTTTTTTCTCATGTTGAGAACATGCAATAATGATCAAACTAGTCTTTTCATCATAAATGTGAAAAGCTATGCAATAATCACTAAACAGACTAACCAATCAGAACTGACTACTGCACAAAATAGTTGTTACAGGAATCAGAAGAGAGACTCAAATTAATTATAATTAGCACCCCCTGAGAAATTCAGGAGGATTTCACATTTATTAAAAATCAACAGGTCACTATTGCAGCAATAACCATCTTTAGCTATTAAAATCAATGTAATGGGTATGGGGTGTGTGGTAGGCAAACTTTAAGATTCCTTTCAGTGATCCCTACCTTCTGATATTCATGTCTTGGAGTAATTTCTTACCTTGGTGTATGGGCAGGACCTAGTGATTCTCTTCTAACAACTATAACATAACACAAATGATGGATAGCACTTCAAAGATTAAGTTATAAAGAGAGCATGTCTTCATCTTGCTCTCCTTCTTTTTGTGTCTTGCTTGCTCACTTAGATGGAAGTCAGCTGCCACATTGTGTGCTGCCCTACAAAGAAGCCCCCCTAGCAAGGAACTGAGGGAGTCCTCCAGACCACAGTTAGTAAGGAACTGAGTAGGTCCCTTTGTCCAATAGCCTTGAAAAACTGAATTTTGTCAACTATCACATGAGTGAGCTTGAAAGTAGATATTCCCTCAGTTTAAGATATTCCTTAAAATGAGACTTCAGCTCTGCATAACATCTTGGCTGTAGTCTTGTGAGAGACCTTGAAGCACAAGAACCCAGTAAAACCATGCCTAGATTCTAGATACACAGGAACTGCGAGATAGTGTTTGCTTCTTTAATCTCCTAGATTTTAGAGCAATTTATTATGAAGCAAATAATAAGTCATACAGGTGGATGGGGGATGAGGGCAGACAGGTGGGAACTAGATTGAAGGTCAAATAGTAGAATGGATTCTGTTAAAAATGAAATTAGTGAAACAAAGGTCAAGACAAGGAATTTTCTCAAAACACAAAAGAAAAATAAGAAAATTATATATAAATATATAATAATTATACATAATAATGTGTTAAATTATATAATATATAAAATTATAAATATATTTTATTTGAAAAATTCTTTTTAATGTTCATTCATTTTTTGAGAGAGAGAGAGAGAGAGAGAGACAGCGTGAACAGGGGAGGGGCAGAGAAAGAGGGAGACAGAATCTGAAGCAGGCTTGAGGCTCTGAGCCGTCAGCACAGTGCCTGACACAGGGCTCAAACTAACAAACCGCAAAATCATGACCTGAGCTGAAGTCAGATGCTTAACCAACTGAGCCGCCCAGGTGCCCCATAAATATATTTTAAAATTGAGAGATGTGGTGAATAAATGTAAGAGTTAAATGGATAGGAAACAAAGTAATAAAGAAATAATAATAAGTAATAATAAGAAAATACAATTTTTAAATCCCTAATCTGAAGGGAAAATGCAATTTTTTAAATGGATAGGAAACAGTCAAAGTAATAAAGAAGTAATAATAAGTAATAATAAGAAAATACAATTTTTTTAAATCCCTAATCTGAAGGGAAAATACAATTTTTTTAAATCCCTAATCTGAAGAATGATGTGATTTCTCATATAGGAAGAGTTGATAGTGCTTAAATTATTATTGAAAAAGACACCCAGTGACATTGTGGTGAGTTTGTTAATGCTCAAGAACAAAAGAAGAATTTCATAAGCTGGCAGAGAAAAAGACAGTGAGAGAAAAAAGACAGTATTTTAGAAAACATTCAAAGATGCCTACAAAGTGTTCATGGAAAATGTTTTAAACTCATCCAAATTACATTCAAATATAAAAGCAAAAGAAATACATTTTCAGAAATTCAAGATATCAGGAGGCTTAAAACTACTTCTCCTTGATTAATTATTAAAGTATGCTTTCCAGCAAAACAAATACTAAATCCAAAAAAGAAGACAAAAGAACATATTAATAGTAAAATATGTAATTAACTTTAAATTATATGATAATTCATTTAAGAAATTCATAAAATGGAAGCAATTTCAGTTTAAAATGGCAGATTGCCTGCTCTCATTTCTCTAGAGAACTCATAATACTGTTTTTAGTTTAAATAAAATAAAAAGAAATCTTAACAAACATATACATTTAATACAAAATAAGATGGCTCTATTTGTTCTACAACATATGCAATGTGACAATATTTTATTTAAAAAGTAACAACCATAAGTGCTTTAGAAGTTTCACCAAGGTCCCAGGAATGAAGGAAACTGCCCCGCTCTAGCGGACTGTGGTGTTCAGAACCATGGAGAGCAGCCCAGTGGTGCAGCCTTCTCAGCACTTTAGACTAGCTCTTAGGAGATTTTCCACTGATCAATCTCAGCTATCAATCATTGTTCAGAAGATGGCAAGGAAATCTTTTAGGATCTTTTAGGAAATCTTTTGCTGTTGGTTTATTACGTGGTTTAGATTATATCTGAACTTGAGCTGGTTTCCATGCACAAGAATAAAGCTAGTTTGTCCTTGTCTTTGAAGTCAAAGTTGGAGATATGAATTTAGGATGTGTCAGACAGGCTTATCATTCAAATTATTTTCTTATCTTCGACAGTGAGGAATCTTTTTCTTGGGGTAAATTATAAATCCATGCCTATTGACCTCAGGCATGGCTATGTCACTTTTTTTGGCCAAGGAAACAGGGGTAGAAGTGAAGTAATATGTATCACTTCTGAGCAGATGCTTTAAGAGCTAGCACATAGTCCACCATGTACCCTTATCTCTCTTCTCAGAGAACAGAAATGTTCCAAATAGGGCCACACCATCCTGGATCTCAGTGAGTAGCTGAATCTCAGTCTATCCAAGCTGGTCCTATTGCATGAGTGAGCGATAAACTTTTGATATTATAACACTGAAATTTTAGGATCATTTGTTACAATAGCATAACCCAGGTCTAGCAAACTGATGCAAGAGTAATCAGCAAGAATATGATCATAAATCCACAGGGATGTATGAAGACCCGAGAGAGAATATAAAGGGTCAAGAGAGGGCCAGCACAGGACCCCGAAAAAGCTCCAGTATCTAAGAAGTGGGAAGAAGAAATTTAGGAAATGTGGCTGCGGAGAAGCAACCAAAAGTTGAAGAAAGACAAGGAAAGTGTGATATCACTAAAGCCAAAGTAGGAGAATTATAAATCAGAATTGGTGAGGAATGGGTTAAATGTTGCTGAGAGATCTTCTGGGGTGAGAACTAGGGAAGTAATCTCAGCATTTAGCTACAAAGAGATTGTTGGTATTGAGTAGAGAGAGAGCTCCGGGGGTGGGGGGAAGAAGCCAACTGTAGGGACTATTGAGACTGGAGTAGGTAAGGAAGCAGAGACAGTGGGAAAGAGAGATGGAGAAATAGTTGGAGAGAAAAGTATGGATTAAGAAAGGGGTTTTATAAAAGAGGAGACTGCTGCTGGGGAGGAAATGGAGAAGAAGTTTTGAAAAACAGAGAGAAAGAGAGAGATAATTTATAGAGAAATTAAATGGGAGAGGGTGCAGGAACAGGCACTGACCAAATTAAGAAAAAGGGAAGCTCATCTATCCCAACAGGGGAGCAAGGAAAGAGCTAGAGAAGGTAGAATGGTGCAGATGTTGAAGAATTTCTACCTGGCAGTTTCTATGAAATAGAGGGCAAATCAATCTGTTTGGAGAGGGAGAGGGTGTAATGGAGTAGTGGAAATGAGGAAGAGAGAAGATTTGAAAGTGCTATAGTATAACTTTCCAGAAACAGGTGACGACACAGAGATTGGAGTAAGCAGAGGAACCTGGTTCCCCAGACTGTAGCCCCAGATTATTCATCTCTCCACTCCTATCCCATAAATACTAAATACAGAGACACTTTACAGCTTTGTACCAATGAAAGTCTTGGGGAATGGTGGAGCCATAATTTTTCAACTGTGAGGAAAACTCACTTTTCATTTCCATATGGATCATTAATGTAGGTTTTGGCTCCAAGTAACAGAAAGCCCTAACTCAACTGGCTTAAAAAGTGTGATAAATTTATTATCTCATACAAAGATAAGTAATGAATATACATTTTAAAATTCCTTAACAAAATATTACCACACAGAAGTCAGCAATACATGAAAGAATTACACTCTGTGACCCAGTAGGGTTCACATTACAAAGATGCAAGGCTGGTTTAACATTGAAAACTAATCAGCGTAATTCACCAAAACAGGCTAAAGAAAAAACTTACGTGGTTATATCAATCAGTGCAGAAAAAGCATTTGCCAAACTTCAACACCCATTCATGATTTTAAAAAAATCTCAGAAAAATAGAAATGAAGAACTTTCTTAACTTGATAAAGTGCATATACAAAAAAGCCTAAGGCTAACACTACATTTAATGATGAAATACTAAATGCTTTCCCTCTAAAATTAGAAAGAAGGCAATGATGTCCTCTCTCATCATTCATTTTCAACATAGTAGAAGTACAGTTCTATCCAGTGCAATAAGGCAAGAAAAAAAATAAAAGGCATAACCCCAAAACACAATCCAGTTATGAAATGGACAGAAGGCATGAATAGACACTTTTCCAAAGAAGACATCCAGATGGCTAACAGACACATGCAAAGATGCTCAACATCACTTATCATCAGGGAAATACAAATCAAAACCATGATGAGATACTACCTTACATCTGTCAGAATGGCTAAAATTAACAACAAGAAACAACAGATATTGGCAAGGATGCAGAAAAAGGAGAACTCTCTCCTGCACTATTGGTGGGAATGAAAATTGGTGTAGCCACTCAGAAGAACAGTATGGAGGTTACTCAAGAAGTTAAAAATAGAACTACCCTATAATCTAGCAACTGTACTAGTAGGTATTTACCCAAAGGATAAACAATACAGATTCGAGGGGGTACATGCACTCTGCTGTTGATAGCAGCATTATCAACAATAGCCAAACCATGGACAGAGCCCAAATATCCATAAACTGATGAACTGATAAAGAATATGTGACATATATATACAATGGAATATTAGGCATCAAATATTAAATTAAGTAAAATAAGTCAGTCAGAAAAAGACAAATACCATATTATTTCACTCATATGTGGAATTTAAGAAAATAAACAGATGAACATATGGGAGGGGGAAAGAAAAAAGAAAGAGGTAAACAAACCATAAGAGACTCTTAAAGATAGAGAACAAACTGAAGGTTGATGGAAGGAGTTGGGTGGGAGATGGGCTAGATGGGGGATGGGTATTAAGGAGGGCACTTATATGTAAGTGATGAATCACTGAATTCTACTTCTGAAACCAACATTGCACTGTATGTGAACTAACTAGAATTTAAGTAAAAATTTGGAAAAAAAAAAGAAGAAATAAACAGCATATAGTTTGGAAAAGAAGAAATACAGTGTCTACAATGGAACTTAAAAAGACTTTTTTCATGGCAATCCTCTCTGTGACACTCCTCCCAACATATTTCTACTCACACAAAAATCATCCCAGGTTTAGAACTCAGAAGGTTTAGGTGAATGAAGCACAAATTCAAGTTTAACATATATCCTTAGAAATACAATTACAAACCCTAGGTTCATGATAAAGCCATTGTCCCACTCATCTGACCCAACCACTTTCTCCCTCTAGACACCTTATTACTTGATCCAGTGAGTTCTTGTGACATGTAAGTCACTTGCAGTGAAATCTTCATTACTTGTAGCAGAAAGCATCCTTAGTGATCCTTTTACTCATTTATTCCTTCTTTCATATTTTCTCCCTCACCTCCTCCTGCCACACTCACATAATCAGAGTGATACAGCTACATATGCAGTCATACAGTAATTTATACAGTCACATACAAACAAGGTCTATGTCACAAAGTGTTTTATTTATTTATTTATTTATTTTTTTTGAGAGAGAGCAAGGGAGGCAGAATCCTAAGCAGGCTCTGCACTGTCAGCACGGAGCCCAACACAGGGTTTGAACTCATGAACTTTGAGATCAGGACCTGAGCCAAAACCCAGAGTCAGTCACTTAACTGACTGAGCCACCCAGAAGCCCCAAAGTGTTTATTTTATTTTTTAAATTTTAATGTCTATTCTTGAGAGAGAGCAAGGATGGGTGGGGAGGGGCAGAGAGAGAGGGAGATACAGAATACAAAGCAGGCTCCATGCTCCAAGCTGTCAGCACAGAGCCTGATGTGGGGCTCAAACTCATGAACCGTGAGATTATGACCTGAGCCAAAGTAGGATGCTTAATCTACTGAACCACCCAGGTGCCCCACCAAAGTGTTTATTTTTAAAAAGGCTTCATCCCACTTGACATTAAACTACAAAAAAAAAGTCTTCAATACACAGAAAAAGGAATGGAAACAAGGTCATCTACATATTAGATATTTAAACAAACTTTTTAAAGATGGAAAGCAAATGAAGGAGTAAAAACTGATGTACAATTGCAGAGGAAGCCATAGACTACAGTGTCCACTGCAGAGGACATGCAAAGAAAAGAACTTACTACAGAAGCCTTGCAAAATCTCATATTGTAGAATTCAGAAATTCTTTATGAAAGAAGGCTGAAATTATGGGAACTCATTTAAAATCCAGTATACAACACAATAACCCTCTCATTCCATCCAGCTGTTACCCTAGATCACTTTAGGTATAAAATTAGATGTTTCTTCTCAGGAGAAATTGACCAGCAAAGACCCAGGACTCTAAGAGAACCTGAAAATTGGAGATTCAGTAAAAGTCTACATATGCAGTTTGATTTCAACTTGCCTATTATGTACAAACATCCCGGACACAGATTATTAATTTTTCCTTCCCAATTAATTTTTAAAATGTGTACTCTGAAATATGAGTTCTTCTGTTAAAAACAAAGTTATCAATCTAGAATAAAGATAGAAAATTTCTTAACTTCATAAAGGGTATTTACCAGAATTCTACAAAAAATATCAAACATTTTTTAGACACATTCCAAACAAACCACTAAAAAATAAGAAGAAGAAAAGATTTTTAATATTGAAACAAAAAGGATTTAACTCATATTTCCAAATAGTATTATTTTTTCTATAAATTTCCAGTCAGATAAACAGCTATTAAATATATAGAAGATGCAGTTAAATAATAATAATCTGATCTGTACCTATATACCACAGAAAATATTTTTTAAATTAGCATCACCTACCTATTGCTACATCAACTATTAAAAATAAAAACAACATCAATATAGGAATAAACAAAGAAAAGTGCTAGAGAACATAGCTGATGGAATTGTAATGCTTTGAGAAGGACAAACAAGGTATGAATGAAATTCTAAAGGACTGGAAAGTGAACTGACCAGGGAGATATTTTATGATTGTGTAGCAGCATTCAAAGCCCACTTGGCATTTGTGGTCATAAATCTAAAATGAGATCCATCAACATGATTTAGTATTTTTAAACAACCATGTATATTTGCATTGTGTACAGGTGCACAGTTGGCAGAGAGTTGGATTTGCTAGAGCTGTGATTTTGTCAAGTGAGCTTTAAAAATGAGAGAAAGGGCAATGGAGTAAAACGCATATTAAAGTAAATGAATAAAATGATTGGCCACAGAATTGAAGATGGATAAGCAGAGAAGAAAGGACATCAAGAAATACATTAGTGGACAGAGAAGAGGTGGCAAGATAGATTGGAGGTTTCATTTGAGTGCAGGTATTTTTGAAATTGGGGTAATGAGGGGTGAGTAGAGAGGTGAGGTTGTGCACAAAATTGAAATTATGAGCAGTGGAAATTTGGGGACATGACAAGATCTGTGCATGACTTAGGTAGAGTAGTGGACAAGATAATCAGAACATAAAAACATCAAGTATGTGTGAAGTAATGGTATTGCAAAGGTCATCCATGTATATACTGAAATTAGTAAAAATTCGGATAGGCAAACTATTGAATAGAAGTTAAATTGTGAAGGGGGTGACATAGGGCAGGTGAATTATATCAATAATCAGGCATAATGGGTAACATAATCTAAAAGGCTTGAGATTTTAAGCAGAAGATTTTTAAGGAAGAAAGACAGAAAAGGCTCTGGAAATGGCAAGAATAACCCTGAAGATAGGCTCAATGATAAAAGGAATAGAAATAAAACAGATGGAAATAAATGACTGCTGGTTAGGAGGGCTGCAGGTAGAGCAGTACCCCAGGGGAAATCCAGGATTCAGTTGGAGCAACTCAAGTTAACTTGGTAACACTCAAGGAAGAGATGGAAGACAGAGTATTTCACTGGTGATGAACAAGTAAGTTCTGTTAGTCTCAACAGAGAGATTTGGGGAGGCTGGTGCTCCCCCTTAGCCAGGATAATGGAACAGAGTTCTCCTGGAAGAAGCCAGTTGTCACTCTTGATCTTCATCAATGGAGGACTGAAGTGATGGTGGGCTGAGATATCAGATTTCACACACTCTGACCAAGTATAGAATAGGGCTTATTAAATGCCCAGGATCCCTCCCCTGCTTGAGCTCTGTATGTGGAATTGAGGATTTCTGATAGCTGGAAATGCCCTGATTCCCACTAAAAAATATGAAGAAAAGATTCCCTCCCTGGCTGGTACCTAGAATTTAGTCAAATGAACTAAGTACACTCTCACCAGGGACTTGGAATAGTGAAGTAGAGACACAAAGGCTTAAGGTCATATGGAATTCATCCACAAAATCCTAAGCATGGCAATGAGTGCTCAGGGCCATCAATTTTTATAGGGCAACATGTGACCAGTGGTGAGAATCCCTGCAGTAGTTTCTGCAGCAGATTTTGGAGTTTCACTGTGCTTGGCTTCCCTTGATTCCCACTTAAGTTTCATTCGCCAAACTTTCAATATGAACATTTCCCACCAACTCTTCTTATAAATACCGTTTCTGCTTAAATAAATCAAACCAAGCTTCTGATACTTTGTTGCCAAGAAGGCAAATTGTACCCCTGGACATGAATGAGATCTTGTTGGCTTCCAAGCTTCTGTGCTTTCATTAAAGAGTCTCACTCTGGTCCCTCCCACAAAGAAAGACAGTGTGCATTCTTATTTCTAGAATTCTTGGAGCTTTCCCATGGCACTGCTTCTGACAGTTTACTGATCACCTGACATTCTCTTACATCCCAAGCACCAATTACACTATTCGTGTTGAGTAGCTATTTCTTAAAAGTAGTAATTCCTGGATGGAGTTGTGTCTATATAAAAAAAACAAAACAGCATTCAGTGAAATCCTCACATAATATAAGCCTTTGTTCAATACTGCTAACAAACAAGCCTGCCAGTCCTTACACCTGAGAAGCCAGCCTTAGAATTTTTCAAAACATTTTGATTCATATGTGACATTTCTGACTTCAAATTAAATCATCAAATGATTCACCAAACTTGAATCTTGTGGTTTTTCAATTGGTTAGCACAATCTGTTATCCCAAATTAAATTTCTAAAGGAGTATGTCTTTGAATATTATATGCTTCGTAGCTGACAGGGACACTATCTAATTAGCTATTTATATGCAAAGCAGAGGAAAGGATAATTAGAGATATGGATTACACAAAGGCAATCACACTGACAGAGGGGAAAAGAAACTGTGAACATATTGAATCAAATTTGTATATACATTTCTAGTTTATGTTTCATTTGTATTGTATTACATTTATGCATCATTTAACATGTTATAAATGAAGTAATATCCTAATTCACTGATTGATAAACTAAATATAAATCTTGTAACATCAACTATCTGTTGGACTACAAATATAATAAGCTTAAGTGGATGAAAAAGATAAAGTCCTACATTTGGAAAGTGCCTTCCATAGCTACAATCTATACTGCTCTTTTCTCCTGAGAAAGGGGGCAGGGGGAGATTAACATATTTAGCTTTATACCATAAACAGCATAGTCCAAGTACCTGTCAAAAAAAAAATCTGGCTCATAGAATCCGTTCTAGTTATCTATCACTGCATAACAAACCATCCAAAATCTGTTTGGAGTAAAAAGACAAAATATTTTGGGGTACCTGGGTGGCTCAGTTGGTTGAGCATCAGCCTTCAGCTCAGGTCATGATTTCATGGTTCAAGGTTCATGAGTTCAAGCCCCTCATCAGGATCTCTGCTGTCAGCACAGAGCCCACTTCAGATCCTCTGTCCCCCTCTCTTTCTGTCCCTTCCCTGCTTGCTTGCATGCACACATGCGACCTCTCTCTCTCTCTCTCTCTCTCTCCAAAAAAGACAAATATTTTATTATGCTCACAGTTTTGCAGGTCAGAATTTTGAGAAGGGAATAAAGAAGGTAGCCTGTTTCTGCTCCAAGATAACTAGGACCTCAGCTGGGATGATATGTAGTTGAAGTCTGCTGGGAGAGTTTGACCAGTGACATGTTTCTGGGGCTTCAGTTTTGGCTATCAACTGGTTTCTTTAGCTCTTCATGTTACATCTGCTGGAGATGGAATGTCTAAAATGGCTTCTTCACTCAGGTGCCTTTTACATAGGCTAAGATGGTTGGAACACCTGGAATTAGATGGGCATTTCTCTCTCTTTTTTCATTCATTCTCTCTCATGGCTAGCTTGGGCTTTCTCACAGCATGATAATCTCAGGGTAAATCTTACATGGTGGTTTACATCAATAATGGGTATTGATTGCCTTCTCTAAGAACAAAAATTTCTTTTGTTTTTAACATTTATTTAATTTTGAGAGACAGACAGAACACAAGCAGGGGAGAGGCAGAGATAGAGGGAAACACAGAATGGGAAGCAAGCTCCAGGCTCTGAGCTGTCAGCACACAGAGCCTGACATGGGGCTCGAACCCATGAACTGTGATATCATGACCTGAGCTGAAGTTGAACACTTAATGGACAAAGCCACCAAGGCACCTCATCTAAGAGTGAAAATTTCTAAGAAACAAGATTAGAAAGCTGTCAGTCTTTTAATACCTGAGTAGAAAACCAGCATGCCAGATGCCTGGGTGGCTCAGTCAGTTAAGCATCCGACTCTTGGTTTCGGCTGAGGTCATGATCTTTCAATTTGTGGGTTCAAGCCCCACATCAGGCTCCGCATGCTGTCAGTGCAGAGCCTGCTTGGGATTCTTTCTCTCTCCATCTCTTTCTGCCCCCCCCCTTGTACTCTCTCTCTCAAAATAAACAAACAAACAAAAAAGAAAACCAGCATGACAACAATTCCACCATATTTTACTGGTCAAAGTATGCCAGGATTTAAGAGAAGGGAACATAGATTCCTCCTCTCTCAATAAGAAGAGTGACAAAGAATTTGTGGCCATCTTTAATCTGCTAAAGAAGCTTGTATGAAACGTCAATTTTCCAGAAACTAGAAGTTCTTTTCCACCCCTCCCCCAGAACCTAGAAGTTCTTAGCATGATTTTGTGACATGACTTCACACAGGCTTTTACTTACATGGCAGTTCCCTCTCACACAAAGAATCAGAAATGCAGTTCCAGGCAAGAAAGCATTTGGGCACATGTTGTTTTTAAAAATCTCTTTTACAGTTAGTCTCCAGAATTTCATGTTTGAGCTCCCATTTTGGCAGTGAGCTGAGCTTGGAGTATATTTATCTCAAATCTTTCCTAAAACCTATTGAAATTATGGTAAAAAAGTTCAAAGGTGAATATGTTCATTAAAGCACAGATAAGGGAAGAAAAAGCATTAAAAGATCAAATAAGTTGAGGCACTTTTGAAATATGGCAAGCATATGACATCTTATTGACAGACAAACTAAACAGAAAAAGGAACCCAGCAGGTGGAGTCTGCAAAAGACCTCAAGGCTCACAGAAGAAGGTGAAGGAAGTAGGAGCAAGAAGGAAGCCTGAATGGTGATACCTCTTTCTTCCTGCATGTGGATGTGTACTGTGTGTTCCCAGGATGAACTAAGAACTACTCTTTAAAGATGAGTGATTTGTCTAGTAGCACTAAGACTCTGTGTAGTAAAAGATTAACCTTGCCCAAAGAAAAGTTTGGAACTTTGCCCCAGCTCTTGAGAGGTAACCTCTAAGCCCCTGGTATATCCTAGCTAATAAAAGTGTCTTTGTGTATCTGAGGGCTTTGGGCCACACTAGATAGTCTACACTAATAATGATTTATGATGGGGGTATTGGGCCACATAGTATCAACTTGAACTCTGGAGGCTTGAGTAGATACTCAGACTGTGTCTTTTCCTAATCTATTTTTGAGATGAAATTAATCCACAAACAGAGTTCACAATACTTCCTCCTATTTATGGAAGAGTTTATGATTGACGAATCAAGAAATAAAGAAATTTACAAATAGCTTTGTTATGCAAATAACTTCTAGAAGAACCCAACAGAAATAGCCAGAAGTAATGACCCTTGTGGAGCGGAATGAGAGTCATAAATGTTGAAAAGTTTTACCCTACTATATTGTTAAAATATTATTTGCATGGACATAGATTTTCTAATATTTGGTAGAACACAGAGCCATCCAAAATAGACATCTTTTCAGTTTCCCTCTGAAACATGGTCAAGTTGCTAGATTCTGGTCAATGAGATATGCTCAGAAATGTGTGACAATATATAGAAACCATCATTAAGCAGCATCTGGTGAGCACTTTATGCTCATTCTTACTACATATTTCCTTCTGCCAAAAACATGGATGCTGCCTTGGAACATAAGAATGAAAGCCACATACTAGAGAAAGCAGATGAAGGAAGTAGTGAGGGTCTTTGAAAACTTATTGGGGCAGAGCTGGCAGAAAAGCCCTAGACACAACAGCTCCAAACTTTTACATGGCAGAGAAATAAGCTCTCATCTTCAGTCTAAATGAAAGTTATTTTGAATTTTCTGCATATGCATTTAAAATTAATTTTAAAGAATTTTTTGTAAACATTTTTATTTGTTTTCCAGACAGAGAGAGAGAGAAAAAGCACAAGTGGGGGAGGCGTAGAGAAAGAGGGAAAGAATCCCAAGCAGGATCCATACTGTCAGTACAGAGTCTGATATGGGGCTCAATCTCATGAACCATGAGATCATGACCTGAGCCAAAATCAAGAGTCGGATGCTTAACTGACTGAGCCACCCAGGAGCCCCTAAAATTATTTTTAATACACATACATTACATTTTTAAAAACAAATCATATTCCACCATCCGCTTTACAGTCCTTTTATTTTCTCTAACTCCATGCTTCCTCTCTTCTTTTCTTTTAAATAACTGTATATTTTACCATCAGTCTTTTGACAATGAGGTCTTTGATGAAGGACAATGGTTGTTTTGATTAAATAGTTTCATCAGTTGGAAAGAGCTCCTAGGTTATCTTCCTGTGCCTACTTGGAGTGAAGCAAGGTGAATAAGCTGCCTTCTAGCACATCATCAGTGTACTTAAGCACCAATATTTTGACTCCTCTGAGAGGAAAAGGGCTGCAAGATGTTATTACTGTCAGTAAATCCCTTAAGTTATTAGTGCAATGAAAATGGAATTTCAGACAACCAGTCAACATTAATAAAGCATTCCTTTTAGTCTTGCAGATGTGCATAAGAATTTCCATTCCTTCCCAGGTTTACATAATTATTATTATTTTTACCTTGATATCATTAGGTAAAGGTATAATGTAATTGCAAAGTGTTTTTACAGACAGAGTCAAATGGAATGCTGAGAGAACCTGACAACACCCTGGAGGAACATGACCAGATGTTTGTCAGGCACATTTCCAATGCTATGGCCTGGGTTGAGGCAAATGTTACGGGGGAGGGGGGAGGAGAAAAAAACACCAAAAAACCTACATATTCTTCACATTAACCAAGACAACAAAATGACTTAATCTCTAGCTGCCTTTGCTCCCATGGTGAAATTATTTCATCCAACTTCATTTCTGCAATTCCCAGCACAAATAAAATGCCTGTGCCCCTAAGCCAAGTGGGTAACCACTGACATGCTGATTAAGCATTACTGATTAACTGTACAATAAGTCATTTAAATTGCGAGTGCACAGATGGGCAACGTTTATTCAATTGTTTAATAACCTGCACTCTAAAGGGAGCTTGCTAATGCACCTACAATTGAGAAACAATAATGCTGTTTCAGGGAAACATGAATTGCCTTACCTTTTTACCTACTCAGTCATCATTTGGATAAACTTGTAAAACTCCATTATTCCTCTCAGCAGCCGTCATATGTACTGTCATCTGAAGCAGCAGAGCCCTCTGTCAAGGTGAGGCTCAGAAAAAGAACTAACCTAGACATTACAGGTTTCAAAATGTCCTTCTTGTTATTTTGTTTTGACCCTTTTAAATTTTTGCTTCATGTTAGTATTTGTCCATCAAATAGTCTCAAAGGGAGCTATTATGTATTATGTATTGGCTAAAAGTACTTAGGGAAATATAAAACACTCTTCATAACCAACTGAAGATGTGTTTATGATAACATGTGTCATCTTTCAGCTCTTAGACTTCTCTTCAGTTTCAACCAGAGTTAAAAACTTGAATAAGGACCCTTCACTATGCCTCTTCCATCTGACAAAAAAACAACGATTTAAAACTCATCTCAACAATCACTTAAATTTAAATTCAGCAAATATTTCTTGAGCACCTACAGGTAGAGTATTAGTTGCTAACTCGCTGCTCCTGAAAGAAAACAAAAATATAAAGAAATAAATACTATAGGTGAATAAGAAAGTGGCTGTCAACACACATTTTGGAGTCAGATTGCCTGGATTCAGGTTTTCCCTCTGACACTATCTGTGCAATGTTGGGCAAGTAGTAGTAGTAGTAGTAGTAGTAGTAGTAGTAGTAGTAGTAGTAATTATAATAATGTATGTGAAAGGGAGCAGAATATAACATCACAAAATATATCTCTTTGGCTTGTTAAAGAACAAAAATTTAACTGAATAAATCTGAAGATCTAATTAGCTTTTTTCAGTGATTCAGGCAGCCTTCCCTTCTAGTAAATAGACAGGTGCTCCGTGTAGTTGTACAAAATGGAAGGTTTTTATAGGCAGAAGGAAGGTGAGGCAGGGAATTATTAGCAAAAGAAAAGAAAGGATTGTTTCAAGCCAGGGCACCTCCTTTTTGGTGGAAGGGAACAACAGGGGTCTTATTATGCAGATTACCTCAGTAGTGTGCATCAGGAAATTTCAGATTGACTGTTTAAAGGTCACATTTCTGGGAGAGGTTGAAATTGCAATTAAATCTTTGGTTTGCTGTCATGGGGACTGGTAACTGCATTTTCTTTTCAGCCCACTGTTTCTTTTCTAACAGGCATAAGGATTGTTTTATGTTAATTATTCTTAAGAAATAGGAAACAAGGGGAAAGTCCTAAAAACCAAGAAGCTCCCTTTCTGTAACATAGAGACATTTACATTTATAAGGGAAATGTCTATTTGTAAGCATGTTGTGTCTCCCCATCTGCACTAGGAAGAGAATGACTCTAAATCTCTAGAAACTCATATGGAGAAAGCAAAAACCTTAATCTACATAACGGCCTTACCTTTGTTTGCTATGCTTTTCTTGGTAACCTCTCATAACCTTCTGCCACATCCCCAACATCTTCTTTTGTCTTTAGCTAGAGATGTTTTTTGAGGTGATGGTTTGGCCTATTTCAGAGTTACTCAGTTTTTCTGGACTTCTCCCATTTATATGGGAGAAATACACGGTTAGTAACCTCTCTCCTGTTAATTTGTCTTTTACTATGGGGTATGTCTCAGCCAAGAATCTAGAAGGGTAGAGGAAAAATTATTGTTCCTCCTCTACACTTGTTATGAACTGACTGTGTTCTTGAAAAAAGATACATTGAAGTCCTAATCCCCACACCTCCAAATATCACCTTATTTGGAAATAGGGTCTTTACAAAGATAATCAAGTTAAAATGAGGTCGTTAGGGGGCCACCTGGGTGGGTCAGTCCAACTTTGGCTCAGGTTAAGATCTCATGGTTTGTGGGACAGAGCCCTGTATAGGGTGCTATGCTGACAGCTCAGAACCTGGGGAGCCTGCTTCAGATTCTGTGTCTAACTCTCTCTTTGCCCCTCCCCCACTTGTGTGCACCCACGCTCTCTCTCTCTCTCTCAAAAATAAATCAACATTTAAAAAATTGTGTTTTAGGGGCACCTGGGTGGCTCAGTCAGTTAAGCATCCAACTTCAGCTCAGGTCATGATCTCACAGTTAGTGAGTTTGAGCCCCGTGTAGGACTCTGCTGATAGCTCGGAGCCTGGAGCCTGCTTTGGATTCTGTGTCTCCCTCTCTCTTTGCCTCTCCCATGCTTATGCTCTGCCTTTCTCTGTCTCGCGATAATAAAGAAAAACATTAAAAAATTTTTAATTGTTTTTAATAAAAATAAATAAAATTAGGTCATTAGTATGTTACTGTTACTAATCCATGTTACTCTTCTGCAACTTGTAATTTTAATTTGTCACCAGCTAGACCCCAAAACCTGACCTTTACTGTTTACCTGCTTATAATCACTGATCTTTGTTTTACATTTTTACTTAAGCTCTTCTTTCTAGCTTACCTTTTAACTCAGACAAAACAAACCCAAAACCACCTACAAGTGATAGCAACTGAACTGACAAGACCTCCAGCCTACACAGACCACTCAGACGGAGCTAAACCTGACTTGTACCTGCACAGATGGATCATGGAGACTTCTGGAATGTCCTACATTACCTTCACCTCATTATAATACTAAAATCTCCATCTAAGGAGGAGCCTCACCCTCATACACAACACACAATATATGGGTAGGCATGTTTCCTTAAGCTGCATCCACTACCTTGTGCCTATCTCTACATATGACTGATGTGGTTTGAAGTGGTGGGGGTTGGAGCCAATGGCCAAGAAAAAATTCTTGAGATGTTTTTGGTGCAAAAAGGCACGGGGTGGGGGGGGGGGACAGGACCAGTGGGCAGAAAAAGCTGCCCTGGGACTGAGGAATAATTGATTATATACTTGGGAGTTGGGGGAGGTAAAGAAAAAAAAAAGAAGTTTCCAAAAGGATTTTCATATGTTAAAGAAGATGCATAGATATTCTGGAGGCCTATCTATTGTCAAGTTAAGGTTGCTTTTTCTAGCAAAGCATTAACATAAAGACAGTTGGGAGTTCCTGGAGAAATATTATACTCCCCCAGGCTCAAGTATTTGTCGATGGGCTGCAGGTTATAAAGAAATTTAATTTTATCTACATTTCCTTTTGCCATTGTTCCCCAGATCACAATGAAGAGGCTTCCTTATCTAAATATTCATCCTAACCCTAAACAAAGGTACCCATTTCCATTCTCTCTCTCTCTGTCTCTCTCTGTCTCTCTCTCTTTTTACTCTCTCCCCCTGAGTCATGGCCTTGGAAGCTATTTCCTGTGATCTCCTTATTTGCTGTCAATAGTTTACTTTGTGAGACAACTCCACCTGGTGTATGCGTGACTCACAAACAAATGAACTCACTTTGGTTCAGTTACAAATTCAGTATGTGCTGATTATCTTTTGGGGACTGAATGAATTTATTTAACATCTACCTTGTATGGTTTAATTTAGGATTATGTGGTAATACACTTAAATGTTTAGGATACAGTTTCAGCACTTAGTAAACATTCAAAAAATATTATTTTTTAACGTTTATTTTATTGAGAGAGTGTGCATGCACACATGCAAGTGGGGGTGATAGGGAAAAATTATGTTATAAGATGGCTTGCAGGACTGACAGGGGAATTCCAGTCCCCACCCAAAGACTCCCCTTCTGGGTTCTTCTTCCTACTCTGCTTGCCACGCACGCCAAATCACTACTAATGCAGAAGCAACAGACTATAAATTGTCCCCCAAGCTTGTGCTTGGGACTAGGATCTCTGGAGAGTGATCTCCTCTGAGCCCGCAGGTATGAAATAAACCTCCTGCCTTCAAAGATCTCAGACTGCTGATTGGTTCTTCCGCTGGGTGATCCAGACCAGGTCCCATAACAGGGCAGTGGCAGAGAGAGAGAGAAAGAATCTCAAGCAGGCTTCTTGCTGTCAGTGCAGAGCCAGATGCGGAGCTCGAATCCACAACCCACAAGATCATTACCTGAGGTGAAATCAGATGCTTAACTGAATGAGACACCCAGGCTCCCCAGTTATTTTTATTGTTATCAAATAGAGGGCAAACTTTTAAAGGGACAGTACCAGAAAGTTGCTTTGCAATTATAGAATATTTCTGTATTTTGATTGTAGTGATTATGATGGTTAACTTTATGTGTTGACTTGGTTAGACCCAGATATTTGATCAAATATTGTTCTGTGTGTTTCTGTGGGGATGTTTTGGGGTGAGACTGTGAAAATTAAGGGAGATGATTCATTTTTAGAAATACCAAATAAAAGCTGTGCTGTGTATTTAATAGGTTTATAGCCTACTGGAAACATGTACAAAATCTACTCCCCACCCCCCACAATGGAGTCTCCAACCCTTAGATACTTCACTTTCTGGTTCTTCCCCTCTCCCTTTCCTGGACAGGAAGGACTGAAAGACTCTGTGTCACCTCAGGGAATGTACATTTTTTCCAATCAGACTGCTTTTTGCCTTACCTGGGTAACTTCTGGGTAAGGCTATAACCTCTGTAGTACTCAGCCAAGGAGGAACCAGGGGAGGGACTTGCATGTGAGAAAATAAATTGTCTGCTGTAACTTCCCTGAGTGTGCCTGTCCCTCAGACACCTGCTCTTGTAAGAACGTGTGCTCTGATTCTCTGCATCCCTCATTTGATTTGGGTCAGTGGGCTTATTTCTCACAAGATTAATATTTAAGTTGGACTTTGAATAAAGCAGATTCCCTTCCACAATGTGAGTGGGACTTATCCAATCAGTTGAAGGCCTGAATAGAACAAAAAACTGGCCTCCCCAAGCAAGAGAGAATTCTGGCCTTCAGACTTGAATGGCAACGTGAGTTCTTCCCTGGGTCTCCATAATCACATGAGCCAACTTCTTAAAATAAATCTCTACACACAAGCCGTACACACTACTGGTTGTTTCTCTGGAGAATGCTGACTACTAATCTGTGTATGTGATATTTTATAGAATTCTACACCAAAAAAGAAAAATACATACATATGAGTGAATATAAGAACTGTGAAATCTGAATAAGGTTCTTAGTTAATAGTTTTGTCACTGTGTGTATTTCTTGGTCACAATGCATATAAGATGCAATGATTATAGTTATACAAGATGTTATCACTGGGGAAAGTTGTAGGAAGGGTACATGGGAACTTTTTGTACTATTTCTACTAATTCTTGTGAGACTATAATTATTTCAAAATAATTTTTTAAAAAAGTACATAAATGTGATCATGCCATGGTCATAGACCTATTTCAAAGTCAACTATAAGTATACAGACCAGGGGCACATACAATAGAAAACATGAGTAAGTTTGGGGGATCAAAGAACAGAGAAAACCTGCCTCACCTCTCAGGAAGAACCTAAAAATATGGAAAGCTGGCATCAATACCCCTACCTTCGGTGATTTATAAACAGCATCTATTGTTCACTTAACACTCACCTTTGATTGGACTCTACCCTGTATTCCTGAAGGAACACAGACCCTAAACCCTTTTCTTACATAAACCCCTAGCCCTAAGCAACAAGGAGACTTATTCTCCTTTCTTTTCTGAGTCTCCCAGACCCTCCATATGCTATTCTCTGTTACCTACACTATTCAGTAAACTTGGTCTCCACTTTCTCTGGCCCACATTTGATTTCTATCCTGTGTGAAGCCATGGACCCTCTTGGCTGGTCCTGTTGGACCCTTCCCTGGGGTTCTTGGACCCAGCCTGGCTGCATCAACCTGAAATTCATATCATTGTATGAATGAACCATGATGCTCCTAATATTTCCCTATTTGTTTCCTTTGACTTTCTCCATAAAACTCAAAGTAATAAAAGGGTAGAAGAAGAAATTTGGGTGTTATGATATTTCAGGTTGAGATTCAAGTATGGGAAATGAGTCTATTTTATTCTATTATCTTTACTTTAAATCCTGGCAAAAACTACAGCTATAGTCAGCAAATCTACTTCAGTTAGAAACATATAAAGAATCTGTTTTCTCCAAACTTCCAGGCCTGAAGTCGAGGCTCTAAATATATTTCACAGATGCCTGGTTAGCCGGGTCTATTTTCAAGGCTTAGTCTCTCTCTTTCTCTCTCTCTCTCTCTTTTTTTTTTTTTTTTTTTTTTTTTTGGTTAAAAACAAAACAAAACAAAAATACACCAAAAACAAACAAAACAAGTAGTTTTTAAAGAAAAGGATAATGTGCATTATAGAGGAAGGGAGAGCTTCTTATAGTCGCACGAGGCAGAGTAAGACCCAAGAAGAAAGTCTTTCCTTGAGATTATTTTTGCTTTTTGATTCTGTATAAGGAAAAGTGCCATTAAAATCCCTTTAACATTTTTTCACCTGAAATATAATGCAAATATTTTGGGAGAAAATGTTTGCCTAGCTTTATGATGTCACAACCCAAATGGTATAATTCTACTGGCATTATGGAGACTCAGGCTAGGGCAGAAGTATCTTCTATAATTAAGGGAAAATATCTGTTATGAGACACAATACACATTCCTGAGACTCTGCTTTTGTCACAAAAAGGCAGCCCCCAGCAGGTCTAGTGAAGGAGCTGGTATTAACTGGTTTGCTTGATCTCTTCCAATAAAGAACTTAGTCCCTAGGGCAGGGTGAAGAGGGTTAGAAGCTTTGCTTTCAATTGCTATGGCCTAATCCCAGATTGCCTCTATTCAAATCTGCCTTTGTAATTGAAAGTGTGGCTTTAAAATAGTAGCGGGGATTTATTCAAAAGTGTTTCCAAAATGCCTAAATGCCCAGTTAACCTAGTCAGTGCAATATGGTCTAGAACTGTAAGTCTGGGAGTATAGAAAAAGACTGAAATCAGAAGTGAATCTTAGATAAGAAGATGATGGAAGATTTTTTTTTTCAGATGTCAAAAGCAACTGGATTCTTCAATAGCTTGTGTGGTGACATTATGCAATCATGCACGTGGTATAATCTTTGATTCTTTGCTGCAGTTTAATGTTAATGCATGTTATAAGAATAAAATCGTAGCCTCAATGAAAGTCTATCCCAGATGACTGCTGCATTCTAATCATGTTTCACACAGAAATCCACACCGCCTAGCGTTCTCTTCAGCTGCACTACTTTTATGTTTGCTTTATCTGATTATTTGTTCACTGAAGATAGCTTATGACAACTAACACAATTAGCTGAATAAGTAGGACTCCTTAGGTCCATCCCTGAGTTTCATCCTGGACAGTCGAATGAGTGCTTAACAGGTAAGTACAATCTCGCTCTAACTAACTCAAAGGGCAACCTAACTAATATGAGTTTGCTGGTTGGTGAGTTTCAGGTGGAGACTGCACCACGTGGAGCTGTCACACAAAGGAAACTTTATTTGCAGCAAATAAGGAGATCATAGGGAATAACTGCCAAAGCTGTGATTCTCCAAACGGGGGTTAATTGGTTTCTTTTATTTAGGGCTAGGATGAGCACTCAGAAAGGGGAGTTTTTGGCATCACATGGAGAGGTGGGTGGGCATAGGATGGCAGATGCATCTTAAGAAAACATGCCTATATATGCATTGTATGTTATGTTAATGTGGTTTGTGTTCCTCCTTGGGTGGAGCAGAGGTAACTGTCAGGCAAGGGGGAGGGGCTCTGGGCATTCTCTGAGAGCACTGGATGGATTCTTGGGCTCATTATCTCAGGTAAGGAATGCAGACCTTGCTACTTTTGAAATTGGATTAGGAGTTTTTACCACTGATTTATTGTCTCTGATTTGGTTAGGCAATTTCCAGACTTGGTGGAGACTGTTAGTTTTTACACTCCCCTGTTCACTTAAAATCCTTTTGCAATTCTTTGTAATTCTGACACCCCCTAGGAAGTTCTGCAAGAAATGTTCCAGAGCAAGTAGAGTCAGTAAGGCATAGACCACGGAAAATAGCTGGGCGCCTAAAATGACTTGCCTTTCTTTTTCTGGGGACCCCTAACTCTTTATGCTTACAAAAGTAGTATAGGCAGGAACTATTATTTTTTCAGCCTACCCTAGCATTGAAGCCAACCTGCTCCTATTGAACATTTTATCTTAGAAAGAGGAAGATGTCAGTGCTATTAAAATAAATTCCTGTTATTAATCAACTGGAGACTCATTTTATCAATATCATGTCTATTGTTTTTTACTCAACTGCAGACAGGGTTACATGTAAACTTTCAGCTTTTTTTCCTACATTGTAGCCAGAAATCAAACTAGGAAGAAAACCAGACTTTTTGACTATTTACCTTATGGCAGCCTCTGAACTAATTACTTTATATGCATTAACATATTTAACATTCCCATCAAATCTAGCTTTCTATAGCTGCTGCATATCACTCACCAAATCCCCATGGTCACACCCTGAAAGATACTAACACCAAAACCTACACTCTCTTGGAAATAACTAACTCAAACACCCTCTTCCTCAGTCACACACACCTATTCTGACCACTTATTTATTCAAGGGAACCCATTAAAATAGTTTTTGAACTCACTTAGGCAACTGATAAACTGATCCTCTCTGTTGCTGAGGTTCTAAACTGGGGACAGCTTTCCCCCCCAAGAGCTTTGCTTAACAATGATGGGAGATGTTTTTGCTTGTCATCTCTGGGGACGTTAACATTGTTATCTAGTGGGTAGAGGCCAGGGATGCTGCTAAATAGCCTACACAGGACAGCTCTTAGAACAAAGAATTGTGAAGTCTCAAATGTCAACAGCACCAAAGTTGAGAAACCCTACATTTTAGTCTCCACTGTCTTCACCTTCTTCCTCTTCCATTTTAGACTCAACAACCCATCACAACATCACCGTTTTACAAATATCCTTAATTCTTTGGCATACATCACATTCTATCACCAATCTTTGGAAAACTCTCAATCTTCTGTTGACTGGTGACTCTCTAAAAAGACCATTAGAAACACCTGTTGGTTGAGCAAAACTTTGTCTAGATTACTAAAGCAAGGGAGAATACCACCTTGAGAAGGTATTAGTAATGCCTCAGAAATGAGAAGTCAGGGAACTATATTTATGGGGTTTCATGCTTACACTGGGTGATCTTAAGGCCAGTGTTAAAAGATAGGGAAATACTGGGAATGGCAGAATTTATGACATCCTAGGTTTGGAATGGTGGACACAGTAAACATGAGGATCTTGAAATGTGTATTGATAAGGAAGGGGCTAATGTTGATAAGTAAGCTATTTTAGTTGTTTCATCAAAACTAGCTGTTTTCAAAAGCAAATATTTCTTGAAACAAGGAGCTTGGTTAGTGGTTTGTTTTTTGTTTTCTGATTTTGATTTTTTTGCCCAGGTCCCAGTATTGTTTGGCACAGAAACAGGAAAATTTTTTAAACACAAGAATTAATTAACATAGAAACAAGAAAGTATGTTGGCTTACTAACAACAGATTTTAACTGCTGGAGTTTTCCATGCTCCAACTAAGTAGCTCAGTACTGAGGAAGAAAGTCAGACAACTGGGCAGCTTGGTGTCACTATAAATTTATAATTGTCAATTCCAATGGCCACAACATACCTCCCAGCAATCTTATTATGTTTGGCCAGTAAGCTTATTCTCCCATTTTTACCAATTTCATTTCTTCTCCAGGTTGTCTTTCATTTCATTACCAAAAACCTCTCTCAGCTGATGAATTTGCCTTGAGCATCACAGAGAAAATACAACCTATCAGATGGGAACTCTGCCATTTTGTCTCCCCCGTGGATCACATTTCAGGTCATGTCACTCTACAGCTAGTCATGCTTGTCTATTTTCAATTCCTGAAATGTGGCTTCCTCTTTCCTGCCTCAAGATCTTCAAACATGCTTTTACCTCTGTCTGGAAAAGTTTTCTCCCCATTTTTAATTTTTTAAAAATGTTTATTAATATTTGAAAGACAGAGACTGAGCATGAGTGGGAGAGGGGCAGAGAGAGACAGAGACAAAATCTGAAGCAGGCTCCAGGCTCTGAGAAGTCAGCACAGAGCCCGATGCAGGGCTTGAACCCATGAACCACGAGCTCATGACCTGAGCCGAAGTTGGATGCTTAACCAACTGAGCCACCCAGACACCCTTCTCCATTTTTCAAATCTAATTTAAATGTTTTCATCCTTTGAGTCTCCACTTAATCACTATTTTCACAAAATCTTTCCTCACCTCCCAGTCCACCTCAATTCTATTTTTTCATTAATAATCCTGTGCATTCTTTTTCTTGCTCTATAATCATAAAAATTTATAAATCAGAATTTTCTGTGTGATTATGTGTTTCTTATGAGGAAACATACCTGCTTTGTTTACCAAAATAGGCTCTATCATTATAGTGTATAATAGACATTCAGTACATGTTGGATGAATGACCAGTCAAATAGACTGAATAACTAAAATTGCTCAGAGATGCTGAATGATGTGCTCAAGGTAGAACACCCAGCAATTACTAGACCTGGAAATGAACTCACAATTTATGTGACCCCAAAACATGCTGTTACCTTTATTGGACATTACCATTACAAAAAAAGAATTGAGTTATTTTTTTCTTTTTCTCTCCCGTGTTCTCATTTTTTTCTTATTTTGTCTCTATATCAATATTCATCTAAATTTCTTTCTTTTATTTTTTTCTTACTGGCTTTTCTGACCCATTTGAGTCTTGAAAAGCAAAAATGCTCCTTCAGTCCCATACAGTTTGAACATATACATCAAAGTTTTCATTTCATTTTTAAAGTTTTATCTCTTAGTTACCAAGTTGTTCTTAGCTTTGAATTCCATGAACTTTTAAAGGTCATAACTGGTCTTTGATCTAATAGAATACTATTACTAGTTGTGGCAGCCTTGAGATGGCCCTCAGATCTCTCTTCAAGAAAGAATTTGTCATTCACCTGCAGGGAATGGAGTTAGCTGGCAGCCTTCAGCTATTATCACCTTCGGGAACTGCTTCAGCTTTTAAGCCAAGCCCACACTTCCCAGGCTGCCCTCACCCAGTAACCAAACGCCATTCCTCTGAAGCCAGAATCCCCAATAGGCCATCTTCATTCCAGAACTGTCCAGTGGGTTGGCCAACATTGTTATACCTACATTTGAAGTTGAATCTCTCTCTCAATCTCATTTCTTTCCTGCTTCTTTTCACAGGTTTCAGCTCTACTTTATGATTTTAACTCTTTCTCTGTTCAATACATTTCTTACCCTCCATCTTAGTGTCCTCTTCTAGGAGGACTCAAATGACAGCGTAGGACAGGACTACATTTCTATGCCACTGCAGGCATCATTTTAATCTGACTCACTGAGTGTTTTTTGAGCACCTATGTATAAATGGAATGGCCCCAATATGCTTTAAGGGCTTACTGTATGCAGACTACATTATACATATCCCAGCTGGTGAATATTGCAATAACATAGGAGGCAGGTATTAGTTTCATTTTAGAGATAGGCAACCTGAAACTTAAATAGGCTAATATTCTGCCCAGTTTCATCCAGGAACTCAATGGCAGAGTTATAGATGAAACACAAATCTGTCTGACTCAAAATCCTGGACTCTAGCTATTATATACACGATCCCTCATAGAAGGTTAGGATCTTAGTTGCTATAAATGATACAAGATTTGCAAGATATTCTTTGCCTTCAAGCATTTGTAAGACTTCTAGTTCTAAAAGGGTATGATTCTGTGAAATATGAATTAAATGCTCTATTATTGTGGATAAGACCCAGAAAGCTATAAAACCCCCCATGTTAAACAGAATGCCCATTGCTATATCACTCTTACAGTTAGAGTTGGCTATACCACAGCCCAGATTTTAAATTGAATGTCAAATTTAATTTGCCTCAGGAAGCCTGAAGCTCAAAGTCTATCACAGATCACAGAGCTAGACCTGACAGCTGTCTGATGAATCAACCGATAAGAAGGATGGGGGAGGGGGGTAGACGATAAATCACTGTTTAGGGCATCCTTACATCACACTTCCCTCATCCCCTAAACAGCTCAGGATCCCATTTGAAAGGATTTCGTCTTTATAAAAATATCAGAGAAAATGTACCATTTCAGATAATGGAAAAGGCACAGCCTACAGATTTCTGCTACTATAAATTCCCATTACCATTTCCTTGTCTTTCCAAATATTAATTCTCAAGGTTTAACTACAGTCTTACCTTTAAGAAGGCCAATTTCATAATCTAGTCTTCACTGATCTTTTTCTGATCCTGAAACTACTCATACTTTGATAAGAAATTTCGACGTTTTATATTTTCCTTCCTTTTATTTGTTTTATTCAACACACATTTACTGACTAAATACCAATGCAAATCTTTAGTAGTCGCTGTGAGAGACAAATAGACAAAGGTCTCCATCTTCGGAACTTGAATTTGTATTTAGATGGGATTTAGATTCAACCTTGCCAGTCATTAGATGAATAAATGTAGAAGACTGTCTTTCTATCTAATATTTCTTGACCTATTAAAAGATAGTATACTTTATTGAACAGATTACTACCAGGGTCAAATGAATCACATATAATAATTCTTTTAAAATGTAAACTTTCATACAGTTCTTGGTTGTTTATAATCGTATTATTAATAAATTATTACAAGGTAAAGGAAAATAAGTGACATAGTAGAGATAGAGATAAGAGTGTTCTTTGAGTACAGATGATGGTTTGTGAAAATGGTATTTAAATTAAGCTGGTAAGGATAAGTAACATATTGGTTTTGGAGAAGGGGAAGATGAACAATAAAAATTGAGAGAACATTATAAACAAATGCAAGGCTACATAAAAATGTGTGGTGCATTTAAGAAGGAGTAAGTAGTTTTATGGATCTAATTATTTTATGCAGGGATAGCTATATTAAGAAATGAGACTTGAAAGGTAGGACAGGGCCCTCTCAGAGACAGCCTTGACTGTCATGCTAAAGAATGGGAACTTTCTTTTGTAAGAATGTTCTTATAGTGGACATCTGGTTTGTTCTAAGCTTTTCATTATTTTCTATTCATATTTTGTCTGTTATGTCATGCTCTGCTGGTGAGATTTTTTTTTTATCATGCAACCTGTCCTGCTAACTCCAGGAGTAGTCATGCAACTCAGGCTAAAACACGGAGCCCTAGGGCCTATAAATCTGCATTCTGAGAAACGACTTACAATCGTTCACTCTGATTGGAGCTGAGTAATTCAAAGGCAGCATTATAGAGAGGTCCTGATCCTAGGATCTCCACAGCTGCCCTTACTCTTACTGTCTCTGAGGTCTGATCTGTCAGCTTCTCTTTTGATACAATGTTACTGCTAACTTTAGCCAGAATCACTTTCTATTGCTGGCTACCACACACCTCCGATGCAGCAATGAAGAACCCTGAGGAGGAGGAGTATGATCTAGCTTGTAGTTATCATGTATAGGATAAATGACATTTCAGATAAAAGTTCAAATTAAGAAATTATTATAATATTAATGAGGATCCAGAATTATTTCAACACATTTATTTTCCTTTAATTTTCCTGAAGCGCATGTCTGTCCCTAACTCTTCCCTGCTTAAAATCCTCCAGAACACACACTATCTATAGGAAAAATAAAAAATCCTCTGACACAGTATGCAAGTTCCTCTCATCTAGGCATAACCTTCATTTCCAACAGTCCTTCATTACTCCTTTTCAAGTATCCTAATTTCAGGTCTCTCTGAAAGTACTGTTTCTTAAACTTTTGATTTTTTGCCTCCACACCTTAATTGAATTTCCACAGACCTGGCCCTTAGCAATGAGAATAGCACCCTGGAAAAAGAGTCAAGGGAGAAAGTCTATTTTGTTCTCCAGCAATAGGATATAAACATTCTACCCTTAGTCTGCCCATTTGTGTCTTTCCTAATGGCATCTACATATTTATTAGCAAGCCAGGCACCTTGGAGGAACAGTGACATTATCATGTTAATGTCTTAGAAGGTAAAACAGTTGACTTTGTTCTGTTCTGAAGGTGTTGCCCTTTTTATTTAATGGCAGGGTTTCTCTATGTGCCAAGCAGATTACCTTTGTAAATCTTATTAACAATGATGGGAGCCATGCTGCTCAATTGCTGTGAAGCTCTGGAATGGCTCCCTTAGTGCCCTCCTAGTCAGCTTACACTCTGGAGTGTAAACCAGAGGGGTGCCACATGGTTAGCTGTATGGCAAGGCTATGGAAAAACATGGGCAAGCAGCCATTACTGGCTAGTTGTTGGCTGATGGAATTTATTGAGCACCCAGTGTATGCAGAGGCCTGAGGGCTTCAGAAATTGAAGACAGAAATGTGTCCCATGACTTTGGGGTGTCTCCAAACTAACTGAAAATTTACAACATGCACATATGAAGAAAAAGTGAATTAGGAACTAAGACAAAGTGGCTTACCAGCAAATTCAAGGGACAGATGAGGCAAATGGGCGCACTAAGGAAATGTCATCCTCTCTACCTACCCTTTTCCATCCCTGGCTCCTATCACTAGGGAAGTAATCTTCTAGTACACATTGGTAGCACTCATACTTTATCTCTTAGCGCCTGTCACCCTGCAGTCTAATTAATATTTACTCACCTGTCTTCTCCATTGGGCTCTGAGCTCCAACCTAATTTGTAGCTATAACCCACCCCTTTATGCATTTCTTGGCACCAAGTAAAAACTCAATCATAAAACACTGAATAAGGAAATTGATGTTGTTTATTGCAAGAACTGTATTTATTGTAAAGGAAGGACAAGAGGTAAAATTGTACTATATCGTTTAAGGGTGGATACTCTGAGATCAACATTTTATGTTAAAAAGTTTTTCAGTAGCATTTCACCCCTGAAATTCCATTTCATAAGGTAAAGGAAGAAATCTCCCCCCTCTCCCCAGCCCATTAGTACAAGTTCATGCAAATCAATGTAATTATTAAAATTAAACCTTCTACACATTATGGTTTCCACATTTAAAAATCTCTCCAGTGCTAAAATGTTTAATTTCCAGAGATCATGTATTACTAAAAAGAACATACAGAATTACAGTACAGCATCTCCATACTTGGATTTTAACAAAATAAATATGAAAAATATGAAATAAATATGAAAGCAAATAACATTAAAGTAAATAGCATTTTTTACTATTCTTGCTAATGATTTTGATTCCCAAACAGATAGTGGCATGTGTTGCGTGTGTGTGCACACGTGTGTCTGCACATGTATGGATCCATGCATGGGTATGTTCTTGATCTCATCACCAGTAGTTTTGGAACAATAAAAGAATTACAAGGTCTGTGAAATTTTTAGCTAAAGTGCAGACCACCTACATTCCAGTGCAAAAATTTAATATATATTTATTGGGCACCACCAGCCCACAAAGCACCAAAATTGCGATGTGGTTCCAGGTCTTTTGAAACTTATAGTACAGTGAGGAAGAGATATACATAAATAAGAAATTTCAGTATTACTTTCAAAATGGTAAGGGCAATGTTGGAATTATGCTTTGGATACTGCAGACACACAAAAAAGAAGTACTTGAGATTTTTGCCCAGTGTGTATGAATGTGTGTGCTTATGTCTGGACAGAAGAAGGATGCAAAAGATTTTATAAACTGAATCAGAAAAACAGGAGGATTTGGTGATCTCAATAAGGTAGGAGAGAGTCATTTCTAGCATCAGGAAGACATGTACCAAAATCCTGTCCTGCGTGTAATAATCTGAAATCCCTCAGTAAATAAGAGATGATAGACTGCAGCAGGGACAAGGGGAAGATAAAAACTGGATAAGCTGGCAGCAGCTATATCAAGGAGAGGACTGCATGCCATGTTAATGATCTTCCACTACTTCCAGTTGGTCAAAGGTGTTCTACCTGTGTTTGTGCTCTGAGGTAAGAAATATGGTCCATTTGGTTAGTTAACAATGTGTAATGAAGGAGGGTGTAGAGAGAATTTGTGGAGTTTCAGAAAAGTGACTTTTATATGCCTTCTCCTTATCTTGCATATTCTTCAATAACGTTAATATCTAACATTTATTTAGTACTTACTATGTGCTAGATACAATTTTAAACACTTTATGTGCATTTAATTAAGAAATTGTATTTGTGTGTTTGAGCCAAAAAAATACCACAGATTGTATGGCTTTAATAGCAGAAATTTATTTTTCACAGAAATAAAGGAGGAGTCTGGAAAAGTCTAAGATGAAGATGCCAGGAAGGCAGCTTGGATTCTGAGGCCTCTTGTCTTGGCCTACAGGTGGCTGCCATCTTGCTATGTGCTCACGTAATTTCTTCTTCATTTGTCTGTGTGTGTGTGCGTGCGTGCGTGCGTGTGTGTGTGTGTGTGTGTGTAGAGAAAGAAAGCAATTTCTCTCTCTTATTCTTATAAGACCACCAATCCTACTTTATTAGGACCCCACCCTTACAACCTCATTTCAATTGCTCTATCTGCAAACACAGTCCCATTGGGGATTGGGTCTTCAATATATGAATATTGGGGGAACACAGTTCAGTCCACAGCAGAAATTCTCACAAAAAATATCAGTGAGGTCAACATAGATACTACTACTATCCCTATATATAGGTAGGGGAATTCAGCATAGAAATTAGTGTCATAGTTTAGTTTCCCAAAGAGCAGACACTGAGACAGAGTTTGGGGTATAAAATATGAAAGGGAGAGGAAAGGAGAAGCAGGTACAATGAGAGAAATCAATGGACAATTAAAGAGATGATTTTGTTTAGGCTCTTCTACCAGGGAGAACATTCATTAATGAGGAGTGTCTCAAATAACAGGGAGAAAATTTGATTTTATAAAGTATCACTAAGAAAAGGAGGAGGTGAGCCTTATCTCAGAATATGGGAGAGCAGGGTGTTTCTTTGTGGTTAGCTGACTATCAGAATGCAAAAGGGTGGGAAGATTTTGAAAAACAAAAGATGGCACAGGAGTGTGGAGGTAGATACCTTAACCACTGCTGTTTTCTTTGTGCATGGGACTCAGGTAAAGTTCAACATTACCGGCCCTCCCTTTTCTTCAAGATGAACAAATATCATTTATTGGAAAACAACTCAGAGGCAATAGTAACTTATTGAACAAGGTGAGATAGGGTATAAGAAATCGTCTCTCCAAGATGCTTGTTGGTGGTGTTCACACAAAACCTGTTGAGCCAGCTACTGAGAGGTGGTGACAAAGGTTGTCTTAGAGTCCTGCAGATAAAACATTTTTTAAAAAGAGATGCCTTAAAAACATAATACAAAGTAAAATAAAAAAGAGATGCCTAAAATAATGAAGAAAAACATGAATATAAAGCCTGTATTAAAATCAAGTGCCAGGAAGAGAACCCTGAGAGTCAAAGGTCTGTGAATTCCATAAAGTCTGTCAGGGAAAACTTGTTATATGGCACCATTCATTGAGTTTCTTGCAGCTCTCAAGCTAGGATATTGATGTTCTAGGAAGTGGCTAGTCTTGGTTACCACTCCTATAAGGGCAGGCATGACCTGAGCATTTTGCCTGACTTCCTTAGTGGTCCACACAGTACTATCCATGGAGAAATCCTCCCATGCATGGTCAGCTGTGAGGATGAGTCCTCTAGAGTTTATACCAAGTTATGGGGCTTCAGCTCATAGGGCTTCTTTGGATTCTTGGGGAAAGAACCGACAGATGCAAGGCAACTTAATTGGGGTTCTGAAAAGTTGGGCTATAATTTTTGGTGATGTAAATTAGGTAGGAGGACAAGTAATTAGAGAAGTAAGTTTGGAGGATTATATCTAGATATTGAAGAAAAACTGAAAGAACGGAAAGTCTGGAAGGGATTGACAAATTGACCAATGAATGTAACAGGATTTACCATAGAGACACCAAAATGTGGGTTTTGGTTTTTGTTGTTGATATTGTAGTTGTTTACTGGGGAGAGGAAGTGAATTAAATATTTACTGCAGGCTCAGAAGGAGTCTAGAGAGTTAGTCTTCCAAGTCATCCATCAGATATCCCCATTCATTCCCAATGCAAGGATTTCAGGTTTTCTAGACAAGGGATCTGACCTTCGTTGACTGTTTAATCATCTACTTGGACAATTAAGTTCCAGATTTAGTCTTTAGCTTTCTCTGCCCTCTGGCCTTGCAGAAATGACAAGTTCTTCATAACTGAAGAGACTCTCTGGCTTTCTCTTCTGGCTTTCTATTGCCTGTAACTGGTTTTCAGCTATTTATTATCTTTCTATGACTAGAGCTTCTTAAAGAGTATTTGTGAACCACCGAAGTTAGTATCACCTGGGAACTTTTTGGAAATGAAATTTCTGAGCTCCACTCCAGACCTATTCAATCAGAAATTCTAATGTTGTGATGATGCAGTCTGTGTTTTAACAGGTTCTCTCAGTGATTCTGAGGCACACTAAGTTTGAGAACTATTGCAGTAGTGTATCAAAAGTGCTTAGCAATAACTCTAACCCTAGTATTCTATCTACTATTTTCTCTATACTTCTTAACTGCCTAACAGGGTATAGCTGCTAGTGCATTTCCATTCACTATATTCCTTCCCTAATTCACTGCTGCTGAAACTTTCAACAGACCACTGCCTTTAGCCAGAGTCCTTCTGTGCTCCATCTACCACCGGTGGTGGGGTCCTTGCTGTCAGTCAAATGCTGGGCAATCCAGCTCCAAAAGCTCATTATCATCTCACTTGCTTTCTCAAACCACTTCCAGTATTGTCACAGCTCAGGTTCTCTAGAAGCAGAGCTTAAGACAGAGCTTGGGGTGTGAGACACTTAGATGTCAACATCAGTAAAGGTAATAGGGAGGAAACAGAGAATAGGCTGGAGAAAAAATCTGGCTTAAGACGCAGGCTTGGAAAAGCCTTGGCCAACTTGACAGGAAGTTTTAAAGCTAATGCTGCCCATCCCAAGTTGGGCAAAAGTGGCCAGCCCTTTATAACTCCATCATGCTTGGTCACCAGGTACAGGCTGACTCAGGAAAGGCACAACCTGAGGCAAAATGGTCTCTACAGCCTGAGGCTGACCAAAAAGAAGATAAGAGCTAGAGACTATCTTCAGACCAAACTGTCTGTGGCTGCACATCAAGTCCTTCCTCCGAAGGGGACCTGGGTGGAATATCTCCCAATCTACCTCAGTTAGTAACTTGCCTAAATTCAAATTATAATTAGGTAGTAGAGCCAACCTTTGAAGTCAGTTAACCTGGGTTTCAAGGTCCATGCTTGTCACCTTCTTGCTGCAGTACCCAACAGCTATTGCTACATAAACTTTAACAAGGTGACAGGAATAGATTTGATTTTTAGGTAGATTCTCTATGACGTATTAGTAGGTATCAATATCTTGAGATTCCTTTTATTTGCTAGACTTTATTAGACTCATTCTCCCCATCTGTAAAAAGCTCTTTGCCATCTGTAGTATGGCAGTAACTCTTACCTTTCTGAGACAAATCCAGAATGTTCAGTTTCTCTCTCTTTGGGGGGAAGTTTCCCCACCCTGTTGCCCTGAATTTCACATTTCCTTGTGATTCTCTCACTTTGATTACTACTGTCACCAGGACATTTTTCTTTTCAAGTCATATCCTAAAGATTCTGGGTTTCATTTTAATATAGAAGTACATATTTTCTTAAGACATCCTCAGGAATATGACTATTTGAGGAGAGAGGTGAGAAGAGACAATTGTTGATGTCTTCATAACAACACAGCCTCAAAATATCTCCCTTTTTTAAGGATTCATTTTAAGGGCATTTATACTATTGGTAGGAAATAATAAAAATGTTTTCATAAAAACAACAATTCAATCACCAAATTTACTGTTTTTCTAAATTCTAATTCTTGCCTAAAGTAAATGCAAAATAAATATTTCTTGAATGCATAAACAAATCGTTATCATTCTAGTACATCTTACACTTTGAGTTATCTTTCCAGTCATAGAAATGATTGTCCCAAAGAATGTAAATATTCTTACCAATAAATCATAATGGCAAGAAATAAAAAGCCAAGAAAGTCTTACTTCCTGAGGTCTCAAGTTGCCATAAACTTTCTTCCATGCTTCTTTTTAACTTTTTTAAGTTTTTTTTTTTTTTTTTTTTTTTTGAGAGAGACAGAGACAGTGGAAACAGGGGAGGGGCAGAGAGAGAGAGAAAGAGAGAATCCCAAGCAGGGTCTGCACTGTCAGCACAGAGCCCAACGCAGGGCTCGAAAACACAAAACTGTGAGATCATGACCTGAGCTGAAACCAAGAGTCAGACACTTAACTGACTTACCCACCGAGGTGCCCCTTTTTAAAAAGTTTTTAAGATTATTTATTTTGAGTCTTCCATGCTTCTATATTCATTTATTCTGTATCTAATTTTTCTCAAGGCATACCATATTTAAGAGAAAACAAAGAGAACAAGCATACAAGCAAACTGTAAATGTCTGCCTTCAGTTCTGCCCTGGGTTACTGCTATCAGCAGTTTGTGAGCAGAGCCCTAGCAGGAAGCAAATGGCACATTGAAATCAGAATAATTCAAGGAGTATTTAATAAAAAGACTACTTCAAAGGTGTAGGGGAACCACAAAAGATAGTGGAGTGTCTGGTTTTGTAAGTTTAGCAACAGTTTAGCTGCCTTATACTCTTAGGCCTTAAGAAGTGGAAGGAACATGTAATTTCCAGAATAGAATAGAGTACTCAGACAGAATGCTGCCTTTCAGAGCCTAAGAATCTTTGGTTAAGAGACACAGAAACCCATGGCAACCCTGCTGGGAGGGAACTGGTGTGATAAAATCTCCAGGCTCATTCTCCTGCCTCCCTCCAATAGGTTGCCAGGATTTTCTTGGGCCACACACCTACCAGGAAGCAGAGAGCAAGGGAAGTTGTTGGAGGGGTGCAAGTGTGTACATACCAGCTCAGAGGGGCAAGGACAGGACAAAGCAGGATGGAGAGTGAAATCTGCAGAGGCAAATAGAAGTTTTTCAGCATGCTTTTTTTGTTGTTGTTCCAACCAGCCATAATGAATATACACTGAATTGGACTATTTATATGAACTGATATTTATGTAAGAACAATGACCAAAAAAAAGATTTTATGTGTGAAAGAACACTCACCAATCACAATCTAAGAAAATAATCTAATTTAACAAAATTTCTGGGAACTCTAATGCAATCCAAGAATTCTTTGCTGTGTGTTTTTTTTTTTTAAAAACACAAAACTATCTTAATGTCATAAATGAGTCATGAAATTCCTAGCTCTAACACCTTGAGAACGATACAAAAATGCAGAAGATTTTTGCAAGTAGAAAATTCTCATTATTTGAATCCATTCTCATTAAGTTTGTTTTCTATATTCAGAAACTGACAAATTTTTATGTAAAGGTCTGAATGGTAAATATTTTTGGCTTGGCAAGACAAATAAGTCTCTATCACAGTTACTTAACTTTGTAGGCTGAAAATACCCGCAAATAATGGGCATGATTGTGTCAGTAAAACTTAATTTACAAAAACTGGTGACTGGCTGGCCCATGCATTTCATTGATCAAAGGAGAGAACAATGGTTTTAAACAGACAGATGTGGGTCTGAGTCCTAAATCCTATACTCTTAAAAGACTGGCCTTGAACAAATGATTTATCCTCTGACCAAACTCCCTATCTCAGAGAGTCCATAAAAAAAACATAAGTTGTGAGAAATAAGCCCACTGCCCCAATCAAAGGAGGGTGGAGAGACTCAGAGCACAGTGAAGTGAGGCTTTAATCAACGTTCTTACAAGAGTGGGTGTCTGAGGGACAGGCAAGTTGGGGCAGTCACAGCAGGCAATTTGCCTCCTAGCATGCAGGTCCCTCCCCTGGTTCCTCATTGGCCGAGGTTACAGAGGTTACAGCCTTTCCTGGACTTTGCCTATGCCCACGTAAGGCAAAAAGTAGCCTGATTGGAAAAAAAGGACATTCCCAGAGGTGAGGCAGAGACTTTCAGTCCCTCCTCCCTTTATTCAATCATGCATGCTCATTGCAAAGTCCTTGAAAATAAGTCCTCAAAAAGGAGAGGAGAAAAAGAACCAGGAAGTAAAGTGTCTAAAGGTTTGGGAGTCCATGGGGCGGGGGGGGGAGTCCTTTGTACATATTACCAGTAGGATTAGACCTATTGTTAACTGGACAGCACAGCTTTTTGACTTAGTATTTCTGAAAACGAATCCTCTCCCTTACTTCTCACAAAGTGACCTGGTACAATGGTCACTGGTAGTTGCAACTGGTAGTTGCCCATCTTTCTACATATTACCAAAGAAAATATGGAAATTGAATAAATGAATTTGGTTCAAATGTGTTGAGCTACTTTCAAAGTGGGTCAAAAGGTCTCTAGGGAAAATTTGGAGCATCCATTGTCTAAATAAATTCCACGGAGAAAGATACCACATAAAAGTGCCAGAGTTTTAATTTTTAAAATGAGGAACTTAATATCTGAGCAGAATTTAGTGGATTTAAAAGAATGGGATGCATTATTATTGCCAGCAGGGGACCATCTAATTGGGAGTCCTTCATCTACAATAGAAAAAACAGCAGGAACCCAATCAGCTAGTAGAGAACAAGAAAAGGGTGTGCAAGAGGGGTGGGGAGGAATAAGCCAATGTGTGCTAGAGAGACAGAGATGCAGAAAATAAAAAGGCATGGCACCAAAGGAACTCTCAGCTTCACATCTCAGAAACATAACCTATAAGTCAGTTTCCCAAAAGCACGTTGTGATTTACTTGAAACCCTCAACTTCTATCTCCTCCCTGCCAATAGTCATAAGGTTTCATCAAACTCAAAATAAATTCTTATCGGAAAAAAAAAAAGGCAGACGCTTTTGATCTCATGTTGCCAGTGACTTTCTGAATTAGCCATTATATATCTCCCAGAAGTTTCCCCATTACCAAGCCTGGATAAATCCTCCCTTCTAGATGTTTTCCAGCACACTGACTATCCACATGGCAGGACAGTATGGACTTTTTATTGCTCTGTGTCTCCTATTCATCCCTAAATTCCTGAAAACAGTCTGTGTGCTGTCATCAGTTATGGTCACTGTGCCTAGTTCATTGTAAGCCCCCTTGCCCAAGTTTGGTAAATATTTGAGAAATAGAGAATAAATAGGAGAATGTGAACTAGCATAGGGTTGCTTTTGTCTTTTGAGATATTTCTATCTTCATTCCTCAATAGTAAATAAATTATCAAACTTAAATCTCTCAAATTCCCATTTTCTTGATCTGTAAAATAACTTCATCTTCTTGTTGAAGTCTAAATTGCATAGTATGTGTGAAGAACTGCTCACAGAGTCTGGTGGTTTGTGTTCACTTACACATAGTAGTTCTTTTTTTTATTTTTTTTAACATTTATTTATTCTTGAAAGACAGAAAGAGACAGATCATGAGCAGGGGAGGGGCAGAGAGAGAGGGACACACAGAATCTGAAGCAGGCTCCAGGCTCTGAGCTGTCAGCACAGAGCCCAACATGGGGCTCAAACCCACTAACTGTGAGATCATGACCTGAGCTGAAGTCGGACGCTCCACCAACTGAGCCACCCAGGCACCCCAACACATAGTAGTTCTTCCCCCAGTTTCAGGTCAGTGTGGGGCTAACCTCAATCATTTCTTACTGAAGCATTTGCCTACTAACTGTATTTGCTTTTGCCATTTTCTTTTTAGTGTTTTTTTTTTTTTTTTGTAGTTTGCATTGAAGTTGCATGCATTCTAGATCAGGTCAAAATTAACTTTGCTTCACCTGAAATTGCACTTGAAAGCAATTTATGCCTTTGAAATGCGATGCTGTTTAAATCAGTGAATCCAAAACCTTATTGCTCTTAACTAATGTCCAAGTGGTAGGCACACCAAGTATGGAATCCACACATTCTCAATAAGAGTGCTTATGCTCACTCACATGTAGATTTACGACAGGCAGTAGGGTCAAGAGTAGAACATTTAGCAGCAGATTTTTGGTGTTCCTATTCTGTTCCAACATAATCAGTCTGTAAAGTGGAGAAATTAATAGTATGCAGATCATAGGGTTGTTCTAATAATTAAATTAGTTAATATATGGAAATCATTTGCAATGATAACAAACACAAGGTAGCTACCATGTTTGTGTTAATTGTTGTTACTATTATCATCATGTGGATTACTCTAAAGAAATATTGGAGGTCTCTGAGATGTGGATCTATAATGACAAGAGCACATTGATAGAGCATGTTTCCATTTCAGAGTGCTTTCTTACTGCAAGTTTCCCCCAGGAAGATTTATTTAATCTATACCACTCTCCATATGGCATATGGAAAAATGTGTGCTAAGAACAGTTAAATTGTTTCCCAAGGTCACACAATTAGTAAATGACCAAAATAGGCTAAAAACCCAAATCTGACTCCATGTTCAGCATTTATCCACCATACTCTAGCTAAAGCAGAAAGGGGTATTATACAGGTGGAATACAAACCTAATTACAATCTGACTGTGGTAAGATCATTCACAACATTTTTGGTGTTGGCTAGATATTCTCTTCCACCTCTTGTCTTCTCTAAGTTAGACCCCTTCTGCACTAGCATTGCACACACCATTTAGCTAACTACTTCATCTGAAAGATCACAATGCGAGCATATATACACCATTAGGAAAAAATAATTTTAATATGGATCAAAATGTGGTAGCACATCTGTGAGCAATTTGCAATCCGCTTGGTGGGAAGCAAACATCAAAGTGCCTAAGTTTCATTTGATCCCAGATCTTCTGAGTCAAACACTAAATCTTACTTACTCATTTTGCTTTTTTATTTTTATTACTATACCATGTTACTTCTCTGGAAATATTTAAAACTGAAAAAGGAAAACTGTTTTTAAGAGTATTACAGTCATTCATAAAGATGTCCTGGTGTACAGATTTCCTATGGATGTTGGAATTCTCTATCAGTGCATGATAATCAATGCATAAATTGATTTCCTATAGCTCTGCTTTCATTTTGTTTTAATTGAATAGCACACATGATCTTCTCTGATAGGAACTGGTAATTTGCCATGAAATAAGGATGTGTTAATTGTCACAGACTTCAATAACACACTTTCATTCACTGTATATTAACAGATCCCACTGCATCTTTCCACATGTTTTTGAAGTATTTTTTTTCTTTCTATAATATGTGTTAAATGCAGGGGTGACATTCAGGTCAGTTGTTAACTGGCAATCATTTGTATATTAAAATTACCTCTTAAAAACAAGACAGCATCATGAGGCAGAAGGAAAACATCAATGCAGGGCTATTAAGAGCCATTATATGGTGATGGGCTGTTGCTAATTGACAACACATATACATTCTATATTAAGAACACAGAGAGCCTAATAAGCCAACCTTCTGCAAGAGTCGGAAGTAACTGATACATTCTGATGCAATCTTCAAAACTCCTCCTCTAAATTAACCCACTGGAGATGAAAGAACCATGTGACAAATCTTGGTTCAAAGGATCTCTTCCCCACTGTCACTGCTTTTTGTTATTTATGCACTTCAATTTTCTTCTGTAGTTGAACTTTACTTTTCTTATCCTTTGAGTCAGTAAGTTATTCTTATGCAATATCATATTCTGATGTGGCATCAACAACCTCTATGTCAGTGACTCCCAAATCTTTATCTTTAACCTTGATTTTTCTTCCATAATCCCAGCTATATATGCCCACTGACTCTATCTGCGGATTCCACAAGTGCCTTAGCATTTTTTTTAAAAACAGAACTTTCTCCTGACATATCCAAATCTGCTTTTCTTCTCAGGTTTTACCCCCAATACATTTCAGAGCCATCTTTTGGTTCTTTCCTCTTTCCTAGACCCCCTCTGAAACTAGAAGCTGTCAAGTCTATCTCTGAAATGTCACTCCAATATGTTTGCTTCTCTCTATCTCCATTACTAATGCTTTCCTTCAACCCCTATTTCTTCTTTCTTGCATGGATCCAGTAGTTGTTTCATTTATCATCCCAAATCCTGTCACTTCCTTTTCCAAATCATCCCTGAGACTGTCTTTTTAAAACGCAGATCTGATCATGTCATTTTTCTCTTCTAAAATAACCTTTCTCTTCTTTCTTGCCTAGTGAATGTCTTCTCAATCTTTCAAGACCAAAGTCAACTGTTACAGTACCTCTACATTCTTTCTTGACCTCTCCAGGCAGATTTAGTCTCTCTTGTCTAAATTCCAATAGCCCTCTAAAAACATCTGTTACAGCACTGTCACTTCCTCTGTATGCTGACATGACCAAAGTAATACAGACTTTGAGTTATGCACCAATGCTACAGTACTTAGAATTTTTTTTTCCAGGAACTGAGGCTTTGCCTGAATACTGAAATTCCTACTGTTAATTGCCAATAGAATGCAAGCTCAAGAGAACACAGAGTTAATCTGTGGAAAGTGTTAAGATCTTTTTTTATAACATTGTACCAGAAGTTGTGAGCCTGAAGCCTAAAGTGCAGTGTCTGTCTGTGCACACATGCACACTAAACCCAAAACCTCAGAATATACTTCCCTGGACTTGTTTAAGTACTCTTTTCTCCTTGTTAAACTAGCACCAACAGAGTGTACTTTCCCAGACTTTCTCACTCAGGTCACCTACTTATGAGCCCTATTAACTAATCCCAGCCTTGCCCTACCTCACTTTCCTGTTTCTTGTCCCATTTTTCCCCCTCATAACTAACCTAAGTGTCAATATCCTCTGTAAGTTCCAAAAGATAGGAACTGTCTCACTTTCATCAAAAACCCTCTGGCTGACAGTGTATAAAGGCTTTATCTTTCCTCTTCCACTTGGGTAGATTTATTTGACGGCCTTTTACAGCTGTTTAATTCAGTGTCTGGTACGTGTTAGGAGTAGGTATAAATGTGTATTTGTTGAATGGAGGAACATGTATTTTTTTAAAAAAGTCAGTCTTGGGCTGAGGTGCTGGGTGGCTCAGTTGGTTAAGCATCTGGTTCTTGATTTTAGCTCAGGTCATGATCACATGGTTCATGAGACTGAGCCCTATATTGGGCTCTGCACTGACAGCATGGAGTCTGCTTGGGATATTCTCTCTCTCTCTCTCTCTCTCTCTCTCCCCCCTCCCCTTCCCTGCTGGTCCACACACATGCACACACTCTCTCTCTCTCTCAAATTAAATAAATAATCATTAAAAAAAAGTCTTGGGTCAATAAATAAAGATGTAGCCTTAGCCTTAGGTGTAAGTTTAATATGACCTAGCTTCTTGGCCAAAGAGAATCCTAGAGCACATCATAAGGGGATAAGCCTTGCAGAAACATACCAGAAAGACAGCAAACCGGCCTAGAATGGATTCTGGGATAGCTCTGTACTTGTACAATAGTTATTCTAAGTGTTGTTTACTGCCTTTCCATTAACTCTGACTATTCAGTAAAATGTTATTAATGGTCACAATGTGGTCTCGGTACTACAGAAAATTAGAGAAGTGCTGTGCTCCTTTTAGGAAAAGTGATGCACAAAACAGTTTTCTAGTCCTTGGGTGGTGTTCCTTCTTCTTATAGTAGAGAAAGGTGAAGAAGGGTAGTAGCTGTCACTAGCAAAGGACAGCTACATATGGAGGAGGACGAGAAGGAGGTGATGGAGGAGAGGAAAAATTACCTTGTGCCATCATAATGTGCATATAAGGAAGAGTTATGATCTTCTATTGTAGCCACAGGTAGGTGAGGCCTAGCCTGGGGTATTAGCGTTCATATATTTCCTGTTTTTAAAAAATGTTTTAATGTTTTTAATGTGTCTCTGAGAGACAGAGACAGAGACAAAGTACGAGCAGGGGAGGGTCAGAGAGAGAGGGAACCACAGAATCCAAATGAGGCTCCAGGCTCTGAGTTGTCAGCACAGAGCCTGACCTGGGGCTCAAACTCATGAAGCACAAGATCATGACCTGAGCCAAAGTCAGATGCTTAATCAACTGAGCCACCCAGGTGCCCCTTTTCTATTTTTAATACTCTACTGTGACCCTACAGGGAAAAGATTATGCCATTTTTATCTTGGTATTCCCAAGCATATTTATATGGAGGCGACAAGGATTGACACTTACCCAATTCGTTCATTCACTCACTCAGTCATACTTTTGATATGTGTTTACTAAATATTTATATGTGAGGTGATCATAAAACAGGCAAATACGATAAAGACAAGAGGTATATGAAGGGTGTTCATTCTTTAAGAATAGGGAGTATTGGTGTTCTCTTCAGCAGCACATAAACTAACAGAATCAATACAGAGAAGATTAGAATGGCCCCTGCGCAAGAATCACATGCAAATTCATGGAGTGTTCCATATTGTTGTGGGAGATACAGGTTTCCAGTTATGGAATGAGTATGTCACAGGAATAAAAGGCACAGCGTAGGGAATACAGTCACTGGTATTGTAATAACATTGCATGGTGGCACATGGTAGCTAGAGTTGTGGTGAGCAGCGGGTACTGTATAAATGTATAGAGATGTTAAATCACCACATTGTACACCTGAAATTAATGTAACATGCGTATCAAGTATACTCAAATAAAATACTTGGAAAAAAAAAAGAATGGAGAAAAATGGGGAAATGGCTGGTAAACAAGGGTATTTCTAGGCTTGAGCAAGACATTCCTGGGGCTTCCATGCAGCAAATTTCCTTTCTCAAAAAACAGAAGGGTGTACACCTTGAGGTAGGCCAGAGATGGTCCGGTTAGAGCATTGCTAAGGCCAGCCAAGGTGACATAATGGAATCTAGAGGCCCAGAGCCGGTTATGGAAATCCTAAAAGGTAGAGAAAAGGGATGCCTCAGTGGCTCAGTTGGTTGAGCAGCTGACCCTTGATTTAGGCTCAGGTCATGATCCCAGGGTCATGGGACTGAGCCCCACGTCGAGTTCTGTGTTGAGCATGGAAACTGTTTGAAATTCCCTCTCTCTCCCTCTGCCCCTCTCCCCTACTTACATGTATGTGTTCTGTCTCTCTCTCTCTTTAAAAAAAAAAAAAAAAGAAGTGAAAGAAGTGGAGAAAAGCTTTGAGGGATGAAATAGTTACTCCTCAATGTAGAAAGCCAAACCAGAAGAATCAAGTTGAATGATAACTCAGTGGGCAAGGGTGGTACTAAGCATGGGTCTAGGGATCCCAGCTCAAAGCATCAGTTAAGGACCAGAAGAGGTGAGTTATAAGCTGGGTTTAAAGGGTGACTACAATTTAATAAGGCAAATTCTAGTTCCTTCTTGGGAAGGGCATTAAGGCTTATGGTAGAAGCTGGGAGTAAAAGGGGACAAAGGAATATAAAGAGTTGGTGAAAAGTTGAAATGACCATTAGTAGTCTGTAAGAATAATTCAGTCTGTTTTCATTTCTGTATCAGGAGTTTCAAGAATACAGAAACTCAAATAGGATTCCAGAAGCATTAACTATTTGTAAATTTCAGAATGGAGAAATTTTCACGTGTAAGCCAGAGCTAAGATAAAACATTTTTTTCCCAAATAAGAGTAATAGCTAATTTCCAAAAAATAAATCTTAGAGGAAAAATGTGGGGAAAATATACTCAGTCAATAATTAATGTACATAGCAGAGATTCCCTTCAAATAACCAAAGCCTTATGAGAACAGAGAAACCTTAGATGTCCAATACAATGAAAACAGGAGAAACAGGTTCTCTCCTGGAAATATAGGATGGGAAAATGGGTCAATAACTCATGACCAAAGTATTGGCATCCTGTGGTTGGCATAAAGTATTAACATTCACTCCTGCAAACTCTAAATATGAATCTAATGGCATGTTAAATTATCTTGTTGCATAAATTTTTATTTATGCTTTTATCTCACCCACTAGAATAGTGATTTTTAATCCTAGTGCACATTAAGTAATTTTTCTTTTGTTTTTTAAATAGATATTCCAGGGCTCTCCCTAAAGAAATTCCAATTTAATTTTGGTGTGGGTTGAACTCTGGCCACTGGTATTTTTGAAACTTTCCTAGGTAATTATAATGTATACTCAGAGTTAAAATTTCCACAGCTCATTAAAAATAATTAACTGCTAAAGAGAGTTTCCAATGGATTATTTTGGGCTGCTAGAGAAATCTAAATCTAAAATTGAGGATCATTGCTTACTAAAGATTATTTTGGAATGAAAATAAAGATTTTCTAAAATGTCTTAAGATATTCCTCTAATAGGCTTCTGAATCAAGATATCTGAGAATAATAATCATTACCTCCCTTCTTCTTCAAAATCCAAAAGAAATAATGGAAGTTATAACATAGCAGTACTAGGAAATTGAGGAAATTTCTGTCCACATGCCTAAATAATAAGGAATCTACAGAAAATAAAAAGATACGATGAAGAAATAGAGGCCCAGTGTCTGCCTGAAATGTGACAGATGAAAAAGAAAGTTTTCACTCATCAAATGCTGGAATAACAAAAGATAAGAGGCAGCAAGAAATAGGAGCAAGAGCCAAAAGTGAGGAATTCAGCAAGTAATTAATTCAAGGGCTGGAAAACAGCTCCTTTGGCCCTGGCATCTGGCAATATGGGATGCTAGGAGAAAAACAGAGTAACAGGAACAAAGTGCTGGAAAATTAATGAGAATAACTTTTTTTAAAAATAACAAGAATAACAAGAATATATGAAATACACATCAACACTTTAAGAATAATTATAGGTGAGGGGCACCTGGGTGGCTCAGTCGGTTGAGTGTCCGACTTCAGCTCAGGTCATGATCTCACGGTTTGTGGGTTTGAGCCCCGCATTGGGCTCTGTGCTGACAGCTCAGAGCCTGGAGCCTGCTTCGGATTCTCTGTCTCCCTCTCTCTCTGTCCCACCCCCACTCATGCTCTGTTTCTGTCTCAACAATAAACATACACAAAATTTTTTAAAACATTAAAGAATAATTATAGTTGAATACTCATGTAACCAGCACACTAATAAGAACAAACATTGCTAGTACCTTATAATTCCTCTCCTGCTAACATCTCATTTTCTCCTGCTAAGAGTAACCACTAAATTAATTTGATGGTTATCATTTACTTCCTTATTTTATAGAAAATAGTTTACCACCTATGATCACAACTGTAAACAATATATTGTTGGTTCTGCCTCTTTTTGAACTTGATATATATGGAATCATATTGTATATGATTCTTCTGTGACTTCTTTCTCTCAACAATGTATTTTCAGGTTTCACTTTTGTTGATGTTTGCTTGTATCTATGACTTGTTTCTTTTCACTGAGAGATAATAGTCCACTTTATAAATTTGTCACTATCTTTTAGCCAACTGAAAAGACTGAAGAACTACTGAAGAACATTTGATTGCTTCCATTTTTAAATGTTTTATGGACATGCTGCAATTAACATTTTTGTAATATCATCTGATACGCATGTGTGAATTTTTTTGTATATTCCTAAAAGTGATATATTCATATATTCAAATATTCACCTTTCCTAGGCTATGCCAAACTATTTTCAAAGTACGTGGACCAGTTTATACTCCCCCAGAAATATATGAGAAAACTTGTTGTTTTATACCCTTTCCATCATCTGGATTATCAAAGTCTTAAACTTTAATTTTGTGTATGTATAAAATTATCTCATTGTGATTCAAGTTAGAATTTGATTAAAAATGAGGGAAAGCATCTTTTTCAACTTCTTAGTCATTTGGATTTCCTTCTTTGTAAACTTCCTGCTCAAACTTTTGCCATTTTTGTATTAGGGTTGTCTACCTTTTTCTCTTATGGATTTATGAGATTTCATTAAGTAATTCTAAAAATATTTATTGGGCATTTCCTATGTGCCAGGCCCTGTTCTAGAGACTCCCAATGTACCAATGGAACACACACACACACACACACACACATACACACACAAACACACACACACATACACACAACATTCTGTGATCTTAGAGACATGAGCATTCTAGTGCTGGTTGTAGTAAAAGAGGAAAAATAGGCTAAATAAAAATGTGTATGTATAAAATAACTAGTTCTATTAGTAAAAACATAAAAAAATCATTAAACAGGGTAAGGAGAATTGGATTGAGGGTGTTGCATGAGAATGGAACAGATTACAGCTTTAATTATTATAATAATAAGCCTTGTGGCGATAAGGGAGATAGTACTTGTGGAATACTTCGTCATCCTGTGATGAACAGAGATTCCCCCCTAACCTGCACTGAACATGTAACATGAGCAAAACATCTTATTGTGTCAAGCTCTTGTAATCTACAGATAGTTCTTTACTACAGCGTCACTGATCTGTCCTAAGACAGATAAATAATGGGAAGCAAACAAAAAACCTATTTAGATAATCTTGGAGAGTGGAATCCTTACAAAACAAAAAACTGAGAATCTCTAAAGGAAGAGAACAAATTTCATTACATAAAGCTTAAAAAGTCTCTATAGAAAAGACACTATGAGAAATATAGATGGTGTACAACACATTGATAACAAAATTGTTGATATACACAAAGAATAGATATCCACGATGTACAAAGATTTCCTATAGATCAATAACAAAATAGAACAACTCTAGAAACATGGAAAAGGGATGTGGAATGGTAATTTACTTAGAATATCTGTATTTAATAACATAGAATAATGTTACTATAAATCTATATATCTATATATACAAAATAATCCCCCAAATCAGTTTTGGTTATATGTTGTCTTTCCAGAACATAATGTTGGGTAATGTGATGTGCTTCCCTATACTACTGCTCAGTAGCACACACATGTTTGGGGGGGTGGTGTTTTCAAGATTTTGAACCATGAAATTAATCTTTGGTCTTCATGGAAGGTTGTACTAAAGAAAGAATGAGGAAAAAACATCAAAGTTCCAAGCTCTAGGTTTGTTGCCCTTTCCTCTCCAGAGGATTTGCCCACAGAACTTATTAAGAATAACAGTTTTTATTTATATCCTTATCTTTGTCACCAGGTCTTTCTGTCACTTTTGAGATGGCTAATTAATAATGACACTTGTTGAAAGCATTACAGTCACACAATAGAACAGCAGTTATATTCGTGCTAGTGAAAACGTGTTAATATTTTCTGTTTAAAAGTGCAGTGCTATTTTGTCTCTTTGGATAAGCCAGCTGGAGTTTCTTTAAAAGCTCAGCTAAACACACACCATCCTGTGAAATATCACTTCTGCTAGAGAGTAGACGTTTGGAACCTCAGGGACAGTTAAGCAGCTGAGGTGTGAGAACGGAGGCTGCTATTTTAATGCTTCTGTGACTGATTCTGAACTCAGTGGAGTTATTATGCCAAGGGTTATGCTTATCTCACTTTGATCTCGTAGAGGATAATTTTGAGAATGAGTATTTGGCAAAAATCCTCCTTGGCAGCATGAAACCAACTTAGTATAGTCTCAAGAGTACAAATTCTGGAAACAGACTGCTCAAGTTCGAATCCTGTGTTCACCAGTTCTATGCTATGAAGGCAAAGACAAGTTACTCCATGTCTCTGAGCCCCAGTTTCCTCATCTGCAAAAATGGGGATAAGAGTACACTCCACACAGGCTTGCTGTAAAGACGATACAGTATGGTGTATGAGAAGCACCCAAGAAAAAAGGGGCAGTAGAGAATATTAATCATCCATTTGTTCTTGTGCACAAGAAGCAGCACTGAAAGATGCAGAATCCAGATGGACCTGAGAAGTTATATAGTGGATTTTATGGGAATGATTGGAAGAGATCCATGTGGATTGCTTAGAACTGTACCTGGCACATAATACTTGATGAATAACCTTAGGTCTCATGTTTATTTTCGGCACTATGAAAAGATTGTACGTATTTGGAATCTAGATACGCCTTAATTCCTGTGTAGATTCAGAGCATACACTGAATTATTTTAAATCGCTTTTATTATTCATTGATGACAAAGCATTAGAGACGGGATTCAGAAATCATTTGTCAAGAGGTGGTAAGGAACAAATGGCTCTTTCCCCTCTTCCATTTATGTGGGTTCTCTTTTAAATCTATGCTCCACACAATCAGTCTACACTATTCCCTATTTCCCATACAGCAGAATGGGTGATGATTACAATGTTCCCTAGTCCTTCATATTATTCCTTATTCCACATTATTAATTCTTTTCTTTCCAATTAGGCATTGAGATACTTCAGATGTATTATAAGTTATCCCTCTGGATTCAAAGGAAGTTTCCTTGTTGCTTAAAGCCCAGGTGTTCCAACTTCTCGGGTAACCAGTAGTTAATCATTTCATCATCCCTCCATAGGGAGTGGTAAGTTTTTAGAGTTGCAAATAAATTTAGCATCTTCTCAGCAATTCATTTTGCATTTTTAAGAAACCACAGAGACTGAATGAAAAAGCCTCAAGGATTCCACTTCATTTTATGCCTAGTGGCAAATATGACTTGATTATGCTGGCAGTTAGGAATGGTTCAGCTTTAATTTAACTTTTCTGCAAAATGGCTTGTAGCCCACTCTTTACAGAACGCCAAGCAACCTGGTGACAGGTGAACACCTCAGCTGGCCATCTGGATTGTCACTAAATGCCAATCACTCATGACTGCACAAAGAGCCGAATGGGTGACTGAATTTTCACTTGTCTTCCAGTTTTTATATTTTCTCTACATTTTGTCCCTTTCATTGTTCCAATTTCCAGTCTGATTCATCTATGATAACAGCCATTGGATACACTGTCTTTTTTTCCAGAATGACATCATCCTTTACTGTTCTGCCAGTTTCATCCTCCTTTCTCCATAGGATTTATGTTACTTAAGGATCTAAGCAGTAGATAAACTGTATACACACCTTGCCAGGTATAATTGACATTGGCATTCATTCAGGGCTCTTCATAGGAGTTTAGGGTGTAAATGTGGCTGCCTGACAAATAAACTGTGTTCAAAGCTCTGAACGCTCAATAAATTTCCTAAATTAATTACATCTCTGGTGCTTTCAATCTTGATTAAAGAGAGAGATGATAACATATTTGGTCCTTGTGGCTACCTTGAATTTAGATCCCTTATCATCACATCTAGTTATGTGACCAAAGGAGACACCAACATCTGAGAAAGTGCCTTGAAAATTATCAAGGGAATTATACTTGTAAAGAATAGGGATGAACAATAATATTTACTATGTTAAGAAGGATAGAATCCGGAGCTGAATGCAAAGTAGAGACTTAAGGGCTTACATAAGAACCACAATGACAGGAACCATGTCATTGTGTCATTCTATGCTCCATATGGACTGAAATGAGGTACATCTTGTGAATGTTTGTTAAATGAGTAAAAAAAAAAAAACCTAAACTATAAAATGAATCTTTAAAATTTCAGGATTATCACAATATTCTAATGGATTCATTCTCCTGTATAAAGTGATTGTTTTCAACCTACTAAAAATCCATCAATACTTATTGCTCTAAGGACTTACTATGTACCAGGCAGTTGGCTGGGATCATGAGAAACATGAAGTAATCATTCAAAATTAAGGAGAGAGAGCTCTGGTTTCAGCCTGTGGGCTGAACTCTCTTGTCTCCTTCACCTACAGCCCCTTCCAATGAGTAAATTTTATCAGCACAAGGAAGAAGAAAATGTTAGAAAACTGCACACAGTGAGTAGAAATAAAACAGAAATTGAAAGGAAGGTTTCCCAACCTCTAAGTCCCTGGATGCAAACAGAACTAACTTGAGAAATGGGCATAAAAGGGACCCCAGGAGAAAGCCAGAAACATAAGTCAGAGTGACACTGTGTATCTAAATCTATCTATATACATATACATACATAATCTATGTATCTGAAGGAAAAAGTAGAGAACAGTGGATGAGGTTTAGGAAAAAAATCTATAATAAAATTAAAACCTAAGAAATGGTTAAAAACAAGAATTTCCATCATTAGGAGTAAGAGAAGGAATGTAAGCATATGAGGAAAATATTTTAGTTATGGTCCTCAAAATTCCATAACATTATATACATACTAAAATATGTACATATTACATATACATTTATGGCTATGTTAAAATCTTACTGAAAATCTATTTTCAAGGAAAATGCTATCTTACTTAAGTTTAGCTTAAGAAAGTAAAGAAATACTATACAAGTAGATCAATAATATATACATTAAGAAGTTTGTTAACACCACCTGTGATAAAGATCAAACCCAGGGGCGCCTGGGTGGCTCAGTAGGTTAAGCGTCAGCTCTTGATTTCAGCTTGGGTACAATCCCAGGGTTGTGGGATGGAGCCCTGTGTTGGGCTCTGTGCTGTGTATGGAGACTGCTTGAGATTCTCTCTCTCTCTCCCTTTCCCCCTCTGCTGCTTCTCTCCCCTGCTTGCACACCTTTTCTCTCTGTCTTAAAAAAAATTAAATTAAAATTAAGATCAAACCCAGATGAGGTATAAAATATTTCCATCAAACTTAAGAATAAAACCAAACAATACCAAAAAGAAAATGCATTTCCTGTGATATTGAAACTGTTTCAGGGCACTGGGGAAAAATATATCCAAATATCCTAGCTTATTCAATAAGGAAAGCAAAAGCAAAATCTTAAATGAGAACTCAGAAAACTATAGACCAATATGAGGAACACGCTGAAAAATAATAAATATAACATTTTATATTAAATCCAAAGGAAATTAGTTAAAAGAATAAACGTGATTTTACTCCTTTTTTCCCTAATGAAATTGTGTGCATTTTCTTACATTAAAAGAAATATATACAAGGGCACCTGGGTGGCTCAGTTGGTTAAGCGTGTAACTGCAGCTCAGGTCATAATCTCATAGTCCATGAGTTTGAGCCCCACATCAGGCTCAGAGCTGACAGCTTGGAGCCTGGGACCTGCTTGGGATTCTGTGTCTCCCTCTTTCTATGCCTCTATTCCACTCATTCTCTCTCTCTCTCCCTCTCCAACCCCCCTCAAATAAATAAATATTTTTTTAAAAATTAAAAAGAAATACATAGATTTTGATTGACATTTTTTAAAAATGATAGACTGACTTCTGAATAACATTCATTTATCCAAAGTACTTTTTAACTTTCCTAATGTGAAAACGTTATCCAATTTTTTTAACCCAAGTATCCTTCAGATAACTTATTTTAAAGTAGGGTTTAAGCTTGAATGTCAAAATAAGTTCAAGATTGTGACAAAAATATCAAAGTAAGATTGATTTTAGAAGAAAAATTAATATGTATTTTCTTCAAAAAATGAATTTTTACCTTAATCGTTTGATGTTAATGGGACTACTGAGTTTGTTTGCTTCCAACAGACATTTTCACACCAGGCAAGATGGAAAGGTGAACACTAAAAGGGTCACTTTCAACATCAGACCTGTTTGTATCTGGGGATGCTATGATACTAAACATCCTTGAAATCTCAATGACTTGCTATAGCACAGATTTCTTTCTCATTTATGTAATAGGTCCATTATAGGTTGGCTTAGGCTCTGCCTCATGCTCTCTTCACTCTGGATCTCAGGTTGATGGAGCATGAAATATCCAGACTATTGCTGGTATAGTAAGTTGAACAGTGTCCTCCAAAAATCCAGGTCCACCTGGAACCTCAGAATGTGACCATATTTGGAAATAGGACCTTTTCAGATATAATTAGTTAAGGATATCAGGATAAAATCATCCTGGATTTAGGATGAGCCCTAAACCCAATGACTAGTGTTCTTTTAAGAAGAGAAGTGGATGGGATGCCTGGGTGGCTCAGTTGGTTAAGCATCCAACTTCAGGTCCAGTCATGATCTCATAGTTCATGAGTCCGAGTCCCGCATAGGGCTCTCTGCTGTTAGCTCAGAGCCTGGAACTTGCTTTGGATTCTGTGTGTCCTGCTCTCTCTGTCCCTCCCCCGGTTGTACTCTCTCTCAAAAATAAATAAACATTAAAAAAATTTTTTTAAAGGAAGAGAAGCGGACACACAAACAGAGTAGGTGATGTGAAGACAGAGGCAGAAATTGGAGTACTGTGTCTACAAGGCCAGGACTGCCAAGGACTGCCAACAACTACAAGCTAAGAGAGAGGCATGGGATAGTTTCTCCCTTAGAGTCTCCAGAAAGAACCAACCCTACAGACACCCTGACTTTATACTTCTGGCCTCCTAAACTGTGAGGGAATAAATTCCTGTTGTTTTAAGCCACCCAACTTGTGGTAATTTGTAATGGCAGCCCCTAAGAAATGAATACAGCTGGTGGCCAAGGCAGTTGGAGAGAGAGTTCTAGGGTATCTCACTTTGGCATTAAATGTTCAGCCTGTAAGAGTCATGCCTCCCTTCCACTCAAAACTAGCCAAAACCATTCACACAGCCCACACACAAGCAAAAGGGCGTCAGAAGTGTTAATTCTATCATATGCTGAAAAACAAAGAACCAGAATATCTACCCATGGCACTAATAACTACCACTGAGCCTACTATACTACTTTGCTTTCAGACGCAAAAGTACAGGAAAATATATAACTTTGAAAATGTATGCTGATGAAAATAGATGACACTCAAATCCTCTTCTCTTGTGACAAACAGAGAGATATTTTGCCCCCAAAATATCCAAAGTGACGTTCCATATATTCTTTTTGACAGCTACATCAAATTTTAATTCTAAAATCCCTCTTAAAATCTGGCAATGACTCAACATTAGTAAGAAAAGCCTTTCTCATAACCTTCTAAATGGCATTTTCAGGAGCGACATCAGGAAAATATTGCCTGAATTCATCTTGCAGAGATTGGATTTGGATATTTTCTTTGAAATAATTTTTAAGAGCCTTGTCTTTATAAGCTTCATTAAGACAAGAAAATGATGAGGCATTTTAAGAGACAATTTGCTGAATCCATAGCTGAATTCTGGCTCTGTATGTTCAAAGTAAATCATAAAGAGAAATAATGCTGGTGTTTCAGATTCAATGTATTCAAAACTTCAATATATCAGACGACTATACCAAGCTTTGCTGAAAGTTATACTTTTTTGATAGCTGAAGCACTTAGTTTTATGCCTGGCTTTAGGAAAGCACAGAAAAAATGTGATCCTACTTTAAATCCAGCCAGGCTCTCTCCTGTTGACAACTGAGGAACTTCAATATGAGACAAAGTAACTTCATGAAGAGCATTAAAATTTTCATAGAGCAAGGCAAATATCTGGTGTATAATCAACATTTCTCCATCTAATTCACTCCCTTGTTACTTGGTTAATGCCTTCTTATAGATTACTGGGCTGTTTCGGAAGCCAGTGCTTACAGGTCAATGATATACGACAACCTACTGCTTCTCCCTGCCTGATGAACCTTTTTCCTTTCTTTTTGCCAAAAAAATGATGCTCATGAGCCTAGCATTGCTGTAACATTGTGAATACATATTACAGTAATAGTTTCCTCAGTTCAACTCAGTGTTTAAGAAATTTGATGCAACTTTAGTTGAAGTGGTAGTTTTAAAAAAATTTCTTGTGGATAAGTTTATTGAGGTGTGGTTTGCATATGTATAATTCACTCCCTTTACTGTATACTTTATTGAGCTTTGATAAACACATACAGTTGTGTAACTACCACCAAAACCAAATATAAAACAATTTCATCATCCCCCTATATCTTCTGTCTCCTTCGCAGTCAGTCTCCCTTTTGTACCTGTAAATCACTGAACTCTTTTGTGTTCCTATTGCTTTTCCCTTTTGAGAATGTCATATAATAGAATCCTATGTAGTAAGAGGTTTTTTTAGTCAGGTTTTCTTTGGCATAATGCATTTAATATTCAACCATGTTGTTACTTACAGAAGTACTTGGCTCACTTTTATTAATAAGACGTATTTTTCATAAGGATGTATCAACCCTTGTTAATCTGTTCAGTTGCTGAAGGACATTTGAGGTGTTTCCAGTTTGGGGTAATTAAGAATAAAGATGCTATAAATATTTGTGTAAAGGTTTTTGTGTGAACATATGTTTTCATTTCTCTTCTGTAAATACTTACAAATGAGTCATATGATGAGTATATTTTTAACTCTATTAGAAAGTGGGAAACTATTTTCCAAAGTACTTGTAGTATTTTAAATTCCCACCTTCAATATACGAGTATTCTAGTTGCTCTATATCCTTGCAAGCACTTAGTATTGCCAGTATTGCCAGTTCTTATCATCATGGTTTAAAGTTTGTTTCCCAACCGACTAATGATATTGATTATCTTTCCATGTTCTTATGCAATATCCATAAATCTTCATTGTTGAAGTGTCTGTTCAAATTTTTTCCTCGTTTTTAAATCAGGTTGTTTGTTTTATTATTGAGTTTGGAGAGTCATTTTTGTATTCCAAAAACAAACCCTTTGTCAGACATGTGTTTTGCAAATATTTTCTCCCAATTGTAGCTTGTCTCTTTACTCTTAAAGCACTATCTTTCAAAGAGCCTATATTTTTAATTTTGATGAGGACAAATTTTTCCATTTTTATTTTATAGATTTGCTTTTGACCTCTTATCTAAGACCTCTCCAACCCAACCCAAGGTCTCAAAGATTTTCTCCTATGTTTTCTAAGTTTCATAGATCTAGATTTTACATTCAGGTGTAAGATACATTTCTGTTTTTATTTTTATTTCTGCATATGTTATGAAGTCTGTCTATAGATTAATTCCCCCCCACACCCCAGATGTCCTATTGTCCCAGGATCATTTGTTGAATGACTATCCTTTTGTTGAAACAGTAAGTTTGCTTTACTCTTTGTCAAGAATCAATTGACCATGATTGTATGGGTCTATATCCGAACTCTTTACTCTGTTGCTATTGTTTATATATCCATTCTTTTGCCAATACCACACTGTCTTAAGGCACCATTATAGTAATTGTTGGGTCCAAGTAGTGTGATCCCTCAAACATTTTTTCATTTTTTTCAATATTACTTTGGCTATTCTAGTTCACTTTCTTTTCCATATGTATATTCAGATCAGCTTGAGAGTAATGGCCAGTGAGAGGGTAAGGTGTGCATGTTAGGCACTCTGAGGGAGCCAAGCCCACTTCGGCCTACTCCCTGCAGGGCCTCACTGCATGCTAAGGGAGGGAGAGCCTCCCTGGAGGTCCCCGCATGGCGCTCAATCTCACATTGGCTGGCCCTTGCCAGCTATTCCAGTTTTGAGTTTTACCTACAAGTAGACCTGATCTCCAGAGTCTGTGGCATTGTGGTTCAAAATGGAAGATAAGGAGCAATGTGACCCATTCCATTGGGTCCTTCTGCACTGAAGCTTGATTGACATTTGCAAAGAGGAATTAAAGCAAAATAAGTTTCTCAGAGATAAAGAGAAACTAGAATCAATAGAAGTCCTGGGCTCAAAGAAGACTCTAAGCCACTGCAGTTACAAGAAGCAGAGCCTTCAGTTAAATGGTTATATATATATTTTAAGACCTGGGTTTGTCATCTTTCTGCAGTTTCCTTTACAAATCAACTAAGAATTGATCCTCCCTCTAACTCTTTAAATAGTTATAGGCCACTTTTCTCTTATTACTTTGGAAAATAAATACTGTCATCGAAATGCTAGTGTTTGCCACCAATGGCAGGTGGGATGACTTATCTAGCTCTTAGAGGTTTATGGTCCTGGTGGATCTGAGAGCTGCCCTATTGGTCAGACTTCTCTTCGGCAGCAAAGCCAGCCTGGCGCTTGCATGTTGAGCCTGAGCAAGCTTAAGAGGAGAAGCTGAGACTTTGTGACTGGGGTACATGCTACACCAGCAATTTCTCTGAACATGTATCTTCAATCTAACGAGGTTGCTATTTACTCTAAGTATCAGAAGCCACAAAGCAGCTACTGCATTCTGCCCTCTCGGTCACTCACTCTAGTCTCTTCTGCACCATTTTTTACACTAGAATTTCTTAGTGCCCCAGGGAGCTCTTTACCCCTGCACAATGAATGACATTCCAATCACCAGCAGCCAAAAGTGGCAGCCAATCTTGATGTCACAAGTAGGATCTTGGGTCCATCGGCACTATCAATGACAGTGAACTATGTCCTGGGAAGAAGAGAAAACTCCTCTCCACAAATCTGCTTGGGCTTGGGCAAATGGAACTTCAAAGGAGTCCTCAAGCAGTTAGGGTCTTTGAGCTAGGGGGACATGTGAAGGTGGGTATTTTATGGCTGCTTTGTTTGTATCCAATTCTGGTACATAGGAGCAGGAACACATGCTGGTGTCCAAGGGCAAATGTTGCTATTTCTCTGAACTTGCCTTCATCTAGGATGTCTTTATTTCACTTTCATTCATGAAGGATATTTTCACTGAACCTAGAATTCTGGATTGATGAGTCTCCCCTGCCCCCATGCAAGGCACTTTAATTATGTTGTGTCACTTCCTTCTGGTCTCCATGGATTCTGATTGGAAAACGAAGTCATCTGCATCATTGCTTTCCTATATGTAATATTGTTGCTTTCTAGATTGTCTTTTTCTTCAGTTTTTAGCAGTTTGATTTTATGAGATTGAATTTCTGTCTTTACTCTCCCTGTCCCCAGTTGGGTTTCACTAGGCTTCTTGAATTTCGGAAGTTTTCAGCCATGTGTCTTCAAATATTTTTTTCAGCAACACACTTTTTCTCATCTACTCCTGGAACTCTAATAACCCAAACTTCAGAATTTTTTATATTATTCCACAAGTGTCTAAGAATCTGTCCATATTTTAAAAATTATTTATCTAGTATCCACATAGTATAATTTCTATAGATAATCTTCAAGTTCAGTGTTTCTATCTCCATTCTGCTCTAGAGTACACTCAGTGATTTTTTTTTTTTTTAGTAATTACTTTTTTCATTTCTGAAATTTCCATTTCATTCTTTACTTCCATTTCTTTACTGAAACTTTCCTGCCATTATCTTAAAGAGTTTTTGGCCTTACTTGTTGGAGCAAGTAAGACTCAGGCATGACAGCTTCAGATGAGCCCAAGAGTTTACAATTTTATGGGATCACCTTCCCCAGTTTCCTCCTTTCTATGATCTCCCTAGTACTTCCCATTTACCTGTGGAACCCTTCTCAGTCCTCCAGCCAGTTCAGTTACCTTACCCTGCTGTGCACATTTGCAAATGCAACCATGCCTGTGAAAAACAGTGGGAGATCTAAAGGATAAAAAGTGTTAAATGCACCTCCAGTTTGGTGGTACTTTGAATTCTGGTATTCTTCCCCAGTCCATCTGCTACTGTTTAGTTTTCAAAGTCAACAACAGCTGCCCCACACCTTCTGTCTTAGTTTTATATCTGTATTCATTGGTAGAGACAGAGTGGACTGTGATTACTCAATCTTACTCGTAGCCAATACTTGAGTTTAATTTTTAAATCTAATAACTGTATAATTTCAGAAGGAACATATTTATATATGCAATAGAAATGACAGTATAAATTATACTGAACACAACGGAAAGCATTTCAGGTAAGTAACGTGCATCGTACACTGCTTGCTCTGAATTCCTTTTCACTCTGTCTTCTAAGTATGCCTACCAGCTATGATTACTCAGGGAGAGATGTGCTCTTTGTAATTTGCATTACAAAAGCAAGAGAATTCTTTTCCATTTTTCAAACAGAAAATTATGTTTCAATATTGAATATTCTCTTTCAAGCTACACATGCCCCTTCTTATTCCTAATACTGTCCTATGCCCTTTTGACTTCACCTCCCAATCCAGAAGTACTTTCTCAACATACACTGACTATGTGCTGGCTGTGAGCCTCATAGTATTTGTTGGTTGGATGTTTGGTATTTTGGACCAGGTACTGGACAAGTAAAGGCAATCTGAAAAATCAGATATGCTTCACAGAATCTACTGCATGGGTAATCTACACAAGAATAATTAAGAATCTTCTGTAAGTAAAATATGAATATTAAAGGTTTTGAGTATACAGTTTTCTTTATAAAGTAAAAAATTACCAATAGTTACTCTTTCACATTGCACATGGTAGTCCTAACTCACTAGTAGAAAATAAGACTGTCCATAAAATTTTATTTATTCTAAGAGTACATTCCTTTTTTTTTTTTTTAGATGCACCCCTATGGTTATCACAGTGTTATTTACAAGAACCAAAATACGGAAGCAACCCAAGTGTCCATCCATAGATGAATGGATATCCTCGATATTTTTAAAGACTATAATTCTGATCTTGTGGTATGATTCTCAACTTGGGACAAAGAGAATCCATTCTCCTATTTCTATCTCTGCCTGGTGAAATACTTAGTGTCCTTTATGTTCAAACTGAATGCTACCTTTGCAATGAAGCCTTCAGTGATATCCCCAATTAAAATATCTTTTTCTCTCTTCTGTGTTCCTATAGCATTCTGTTCATGCTGCTAACATTTTTCATGCTGCCTTACAGCTTATTTTATATAGTTTCCCTCCCAGATTAGCTTCTTGTTGGTGGGAACCTAGGATGATTTCATTATTTTATTCCCAAGGCCTAATTCAGTTGCTGGTAAAATCAAGGTATATATCTTTTTCAATAAAGCTCCACAGGTGATTCCAATGCACAACTATTTCAGAGTATATATGAGATAAATATCTATTTAATGAAACATACCTTTTTATGAAAATTGAAAACTTGAACCAAGAAACCAAATGCACATTCAGTAGAAGAGAGTGCTCAAGGTATAGACGTTATCATTATCATTCATTCTTATCTTTTTCTTTCATTATCTTTCTGTCATTATTCGCCAAATAGTTTTAATCACCACCAAGATACCCCACTTAATAGCTGCAATCTCCTTGGGCTCTCCGGGCAACATAAAATAGGCAAATGTCAGTCACATTAACAGAAATATAAAGAAAATTTATTAGTCTCATGATGCTTGCCAACTTCATGGGAGCAATCAATATATCAATATATCTCAAAAATAGCTTGAAAAGTACATTTTAGTTAAGTTTATGTGGTTAAAAAAAGTTCTTTCCCATTGCATAATGCTTTAACCTCTCCTCAATCTAACCAGCTACTATTTTCACAACAAGCATCCCTGTCAGGGAGAGGGAGCATATTCCAGAGAGACAGAATGAGTATGTTAAACAACCAACACTCTCAAACAGAGGTATTGCTAATCTGAAATGATCAAGGTAAAAGCTCTAAAATGTATTCACTTGATAGTTTGAACTTATTTTTTTTGGAAATAAAGTAATATTAATGATTTCTGAGTAGAAAGGAAAGAAATTAATATTTATTATCTGCTAAGTTCTAGTCAATGTGCTTTCAGAACTGGTGTCTCTTCGAGTTTATCCTTCTTAGATGTAGTTTCATGTTCTTATCAAATTTGGGGGAAGTTTTTAGCCATCCTTTCTTCAAATATTCTTCCTAGTCCTGTCTTTCTGTCTTCTGAGACTTCCATTATGGGTGTGTTAGTCTGTTTGATAGTGTCTGATAGGTCCCTTTAGTTCTGCTCCTTTTTCAATCTACTTTTTCTTTCTGCTCCTCAGACTGAGTAATTTTAAGTGCTTTATCTTTAACTTTGTTGATTCTTTCTTGAGATTTTTTTTAAATCTTTATTTATATTTGAGAGAGACAGAGACAGAGTGTGAGCAGTGGAGGAACAGAGTGAGAGGGGGACACAGAATCCAAAGTAGGCTCCAGGCTCTGAGCTGTCAGCCCAGAGCCCAATACGGAGCTCAAACCCACCAACTTTGAGTTCATAACCTGAGCTGAAATCGGACGCTTAAATGACTGAGTCACCCAGGAAACTCTTTCTTAAGACATTTTAATTCTGCTACTTCATCCCTTGAATTTTCAATTCATTCAGGCATTTTACTTTCAGCTCCAGAATTACTATTTGGTTCCTTTTTGTGGTTTCTATCTCTTTCTTGATATTCCTTACTTACTTGTATACCAGTATCCTGATTTCCTTTGGTTCTTTGTTTATGGTTTCCTTAGCTCTTTGAGCATATTTAAGACAAGTAAAATCTTTGGCTAGTAAGTTCAATGTCTGGGCTCCATCAGTGATGGTTTTGTCAATTTCTTGTTTTATATTTTCTGTGAATAGGCCACACTTTCCTGTTTCTTTGTATATTTATAATTTTTTTTTGTTGAGCACTAGACATTTTTAATATTATAATGTGAAAAATCTTGAAATCAAATTCTTCCCCCATTTTAGAAATTCCTTTTGTTGCTTTTGACAACTAATTGTTGACCTCTCAGTCTTCCTCATTTGTTTATTGACTTTATTCAAACTATTTGTGCAAAGACTATATTCCTTGTCATGTGTAGCCACTGAAATCCTTTTTCTATTATCAGCAATGTCAGCAAGTAGCAAGTGACCTGACAGAGATTTTCTTAAATGCCTAGATGCATTTATAAGGGGGGAAAAAAAAAGAATGTTCTATCTCCTTAAATCCTCCCAACTGACATTATCAGGAAAATGCTTCTGTGTCTGAGAACTGAAACAATAGTCAGCTCTATGCTAGCCCCTCAGCAATCTGATAAACTAGCCAAAATCCTAATTTTTAGAGGATTACTTTGTTGGAGTTTCTGCCACATGGACATTTGTTTCCCTGTGTCAGTGTCATGTGGAAAAAGGTCAATTGCCGGAATAATTGTATTGTTATAATTAAATATTTGTTCATATTTTTCTGGAATTGCTTTGCTCTCGCACTGTAATTGGTCAACATGAAATAACTTAGGGCAGTGATTTTTCCATCAGTATTGTTATGTATTCTGGTCCTTTTGCTTTAATGACATTTTTTTCTTACGTTATATGACTGTATAATCCTAAAGGACTGATGTTGATGGGGGGCTTTGCAACTGCATTCTCCTTTCCATACCTTTTGCCTTTATACTTGATTTTTTAAGTCAAAAGAAAAATATCAGACTCCCCAAGATCTCTGTCACCCACCCTAGCACCAGCAAACAACATCAGAAATATGGCCCACCATCTTCAAAGCTACCTGCTACCCCTAATCTGATAATGGAATTGTAGTCACTACATAAACTATGAAAATTCACCAATATTTACCAACATCTTTCCTCATCAGGCACCACCATGGATACTGCAAATATTCAAGTAGACTTCAGAGCTCTGAAATCACTGATTCTGATAGTTCCTGCCAACTCAATAGTTATTTTTAGTGAAGAGATCAATTCCTAGAGCTTACTACTCCACCATCTTCCATGACATCACCATGTCTTGAATTTCTAAGCATGTATACGCTTTTCCTGTTTCAAAGAATAAAAGAAGATGGAAGAAAGGAAAGAAGGAAGAGATGGATTTTTCATTGCTCACTGTTACTTTCAATGTAAGTCAATTCCTCACCACAATTTAACCAAATACGTTATTCAGCATCCAGGTCATTGCAGGGCAAACACAGAATTCTTAGAATGGAACTTCACAAAAATGAGAAGGCGTTGATACCTGAGATACAAAAGACGACTGATCTGGGTGCTTGGGTTACTTTGTTGGAGTTTCTGCCACGTGGACATTTGCTCCCCTGTGTCAGTGTCATGTGGGAAAAGGTCATTCAATTGTTGGAATAATTGTGTGTTTACAATTAAATATTTGATCATATTTTTCTGGAATTACTTTGCTCTCCCACTGTAACTGGTCAACATGACATAATTTATAACAGTGATTTTTCTATCGGTATCATTATGTACTATAGTCCTTTTGCTTTAATGACATTTTTTCTTAGGCAGTATGACTATACAGTCCTAATGGACTGATGATGATGGGGGCTTTGCGACTGTATTCTCCTTTCCATACCTTCTGCCTTTGCCGTTGATTTTTTTAAGTCAAAAGAAAAATATCAAACTCCCCAAGCCCTAAACAACTAATACAGAGATCTAATTACCTGATACTTTAATATATATATTGTATTTGGGGTAAAAAAGGGAAAAAAAAAACTTCCAAAACTGTTCTAAGGAAAACAAATCCAAATTGCATTTTTAAGCAATACACTAATCCCAGCAGGAGATTTCCTCCTACAGAGCTGCAGAAACATTTGAAAGATATGATTAGGCATACTGCAGAATGCACAGGTCTTCAAAGGAAGCTCTGACCTACTTTGTTTCTGCCTTGTCCCACACTAGGTCTTGCTGCTATGGCTTTCTGAGTCCAGTGGAATCAGTTATTGAAGCATTTTTGGTGGGCCAGTTTGCTCACAGAGGCACAAAGCAGATTTAATATAATATACTGATAAAATATAATATCACAAGTTCTGATCTCCTGCTAACAATTAGAAGCATTATTACAAGCATTTTCCTAGGAATTTGAGAAGATTTCTGTCTATTATTTCAGTGTTTGCCTCCAGTAGATAAATGATTTTATGTAAAATAGGGGTGGGGCAAGGTTTCAAAATATCCACAGGGACCAGGGACATCATCTTACGCAGTAGATAGTGATTTCTAAATAATACACCAGAGAGATTTCATAGGAAGATACTTACTAATAAGAACCTTGGGGAACATTTTGTGCCACAACCTAATGAGGCTGAGCACATGGAGGCTGGTCCCAAATTAGGAATCTCATTGTTTTTCACATATAATATGCATCATGCACCACTACAAACCAATCCCACAGATAGACTTCCAGCCCACCTAAATTAAGAAGCTAAAGGTGAAATAGAGAAGTCTAAGACTCAACTGCATGATATGTTATCTATAAATTTGAAAAAGAATTTTACAAAAATAAAAACAATTGCCCACAATCCATACTGAATATATACTTAACTAGCAACAGAACCTAAACAACAAACCACAGAATCATGTGACTATAAGCTATAGTTAGAGTCTGAGCATAAAACCCATGACCAGTTAGGTTAAGACAACATTTAATTAGTTATGAAGCAGATATCCCTATAACATGGTTAAAAACTTAATGTTATTTATTTCCTCTTGTCTTGCATAAACATTATTTTCCAAAATTCACACTGAGTAGACTGAGTTACCTCCACATGTACATGTTTCAACATATACAAATTCTTGAAGTTCATATTTTTCCTTTAACAAAATGCAAAGCTCAAACATAGATAAGAAAAAAGAAAACAAACTGTTAAAATATGGGCAAGGGGTTATGAGAAAACAAATGCCTCAAAAGCAAATACCAAGGTCAAGAAATATATGTGCAAACTCACTGGTTATCAGGCAAATGTAAGTTAAATAAAACTCATATAACACTTCACCACCATTTAAAAAAGCACACCTTTTAAAAAAGCAGTAAAGACATCGTTAGAGAGGGAGGTGGTAAAAGATGCCCTTAAAAGGAAACAAAACTGGAACTGTTATAGCTTTTTTGGAAAGCAACCAGAAACATCTATTAAAATTAAAAATCAATATGTAATTTCAGCCATATATCCCCTTTCTCATATTATAGCTATAGAAATAAAAATTCAAGTATTCAAATATAAATACACACATACTTTATGAGAGTATCAGTTATAATCGGAATGGCTAAAAAAAATATGGTACTGTATTTCCATACCATAAAATACTATGCAGCAATGGAAAGATATTGCTACCTATTGACTTGAAGGAATGTCCATGAGTTATTTTTGAATGATTAAAAATAGAGTGCAGAATGTTTGCATATAATCTCATATTGTAAGAAAAGAATAATCTCCATATATATGTGTATGTATAATTTACATTTGTATGTTACTATAGGAATATAAACAAAAATGTGGCAGGATGATTATTAAAGTATTTATCATGAGTTTTCTAAGGGTGGTGGGGGGAAGGTGGGGATGCCTGGAGGGGTAAGATGTGAGATGATGGGAAGAATGGAAAGAAGAGGGAAACAAAGGAGAAGAAATGATTAAGTTTTGCTGGCTGTGATTTTCCATGTGGTTATACATGACTCTGGTTAGGAAGATCCAAAAAGAATTGTCTCAGTTCATACAAGAGATTTCATAAGCCACAAATCTCAAACATAAGATGTGGGGTGCTAGAAAGTTACTTAGTATCTCAGATTTTTACTTTCCCCAATGTATTATAGGATAATAATATATCACAACTAATAGAGCCGTGAAGATATTAAGGTAAAGTATATAAAATGTTTAGGGAAATAGAGGCACACACCAGGTACTCAAAAAGGTTAATTCTCTTCTTTCCATTTCAATCAAATTATGTCTCTTGATAATCAGTGGCAGTCATACACAATCAATTCCTAAGACTGAAGGCATCAGCCTTTCTAATGTAGGTTGGTTTTCAAAAACTAAGATTTCAAATAATTTTTAAAATAAGGATTCAAAGGTTTTGTTGAATACCAAAGAATACATGACACTCCTCAGGGATAATTAACTTAGGTCTGTTAATATACTCACTGACAATTTCCAGGCATGGCTTGTTAAAAAGACCCTCACACACTCTAGTTATCCTGCCAGAGCAGATATTGTTTCATTATTCGGTTGGATGCAGATGGTTGGTTTTCATATCTTTCCACAATTTTTGCCACTAGGCTTAGAGAGAGTAAATGAACAAAGTTGGTTGGGAGAACAGAACCAGAGAAGAGGCAAATAAGTCAGGCAGAAATGAACTTTGCCCTTCTGCTCCCCTTTCCACATTCTGCATTGTGCTGTATCTCACTGAACACAGCAGTGTTTCTGGAGCTGACCTGCACACTAATAGAGTTGGAAGGAAGAAGAGAGGCAAGAGGCTTCATGTGGATCCATACTCATCCCCATGATTTGAGAGATTGCAGAATTATCCCTTGGCTATCCCTGAGTTAGGGTCAGTCATAAAACTGGAGTACAGAGCTTTCCTATCATATTCACTGCAAATATCAATAAACTGATAAAGAAACAGATTTTGAATTTCATCTTTTTAAATTAATTCACAGTACAGCAGGGGAGAAGACAACCCAGAAATTACAACACAAAAACAAAAGACATATAAGTACCGTGATAGAACATATAAGATAATGTGGGAACACAGAGAATGGGAATTTAAGTCGGATTGGATGACTTCTGGAAATTTAGCAGATTTTACGTTCTAAAAAAAATTATGTTCTAGAAAATTATACTGCCCCAAATACCTAGATATTCTGGGAAATTCCTTTTCTTTTTAATTTTTATTTACTTTTTAGAGAGAGAGAGACAGAGAGTGAGCAAGAGAGGGGCAGAGAGGGAGACAAAGAATCCAAAGCAGGCTCCAGGCTCTGAGCTGTCAGCACAGAGCCCAAGGTGGGGTTTGAACTCACAAACCACAACATCATGACCTGAGCCGAAGTCAGATGCTTAACCAAGTGAGCCACCCAGGCACCCCGGGGAACTCCATTTAAATGGAAAGATACATTTACACAAAATTAAGGGAAGTTCACGTGAGATATAAGTAGCACCAGCATTGCCACGCAGGCAATTGGGGGTATCTACTGATTCCTGAAGCTTCAGTTTTTAATGACTTCATGTTAAAATATAAAACAAGTCTCCTATGAAGGTTAGGAGGTCGAGCTAGGACCCATATACCTACAGTTGTTCTTACAAAGGGAAAAATTAAATAGCATATATCCTAAGTGAAAAGGTAGATTAGACAATCTGTCTACTACTAGCAAAGGAGAATTTTGAGTTGGGGGACAAGTGGAGATATTCTTTTGAGAATTTATAACTACAATTCTGCTGTCATGTAGATTTGGGGTCTGCATTTATACTTGGTTCAGGAAACTCCAAGGTGAGAAATTCATTGAAGGTGCTTTCATATTCATCGTAGCTCAGAGCTACTGGTGAAGTAAATGCAAATCCTCTCTGGATTAGTACATATTTAATCCACGTATAGTAGGATTCCTAATATGAAGACTGACCAAATATAGTATTAAAACAAGTAAACTGCCAAGTCACAGAAAGGGAATTTGAAACAAAAATAGAAGAATGGGACCCCCAGAGAGTACAGGTAGTATGATTGTAAGATACAGACTATTAAGTAAGCATATTTCAAAATTAATAGAAATAAAATGAGTTAAAAACTTGAGCAATGAATGTAAGAGTATAGAATGTGGCCAGGCAAATATAATAATTAAAACAGAATCTCCTTAAAGTGAAAAATATTGTTGTTAAAATTAAAACACACATACATGCAAGCACATATGCATGTACTCACACGGTGCACACACACAGAAGATGAATTGAATAACAGAGCTGAAGAGAGAATCAGTAAACTAGCAGACAGATATAAAGATATTGCCCAAAAGCTGTCCAGAGACAGAGGTCTCATCTTTCATATGAAAGATATTAAAAGACAGGAAGATGGAGCAGAGAAGTCTCACCTACGTCTATTTCGAGTTCCAAGGGAGAGATGAGAGAGAATAAGAGAGACAGGATTTGAACAGATAATGGCTAAGAATTTTTTGAAATTAATAAAAATGTGAATTCCAGATACAGGAATTGAAACAAATACCGTGGAAGATACAGACAAATAAATCCACACCTAAGAATATCATATAAAACTACAGAATACCAAGAACAAAGTGGAGTTCTTAAGAAAACTCCAGAAAAGCACCTTTCCTTAGAAAAGGACTGATAGAATGCTTCATAAAGGCAAAAAAGAAATCCAAAGAACAAAGAGAATGGAATAACATCTTTAAAGTGCTGTGAGAAAAACAGCTACCAACCTAGAATTATATGCCTAGTTAATGAAAGTGTCAAGCAGGAAAAACAAAAGGAAAGGAGAAAAGTCTATTTTCATGTTTTAAAATTTTTTTTTAATGTTTGTTATTTTTGAGAGAGACAGAGCACAAGCCGGGGAGGGGCAAAGAGAGATGGAGACACAGAATCTGAAGCAGGTCCAGACTCTGGGCTGTCAGCACAGAGTCAGATGTGGGGCTTAAACTCACAAACTGCGAAATCATAACTGCAGTCGAAGTCGGATGCTTAACTGACTGACTGAGCCACCCAGTGCCCCATTTAAACACATTTTAAAATGAATACTGAGACTATACTGAGAACAAACTCCCGTTAAAGTCATTTTTAAGACTGAAGAAATGAACTCCATGACAACATCTGGAAGACAAATAGGAGGAGCAACAAGTGTTGAAAATGAAGATAATTATAAGCCAACACTGACATCAGAAAACCCAACTACATTGGTTGTAACCTCACACTGGCCTATTCTCTCACACAGGAGATCTAGTCTCTATTTTTCTACTTTGCGATATCAGCTTTCTGTCAGCATTTCTGCATTGCTGGCGACAGGAAAAAAAGGCACAAAAGCCTTGCTTTGGTACCAAGACTTTCACAAAATTCCACATAACACTTCCACTCAATTTTTCATAATTAGCGATACCACCACTTTTAGAAGCAAAGGAAACAAGGAAATGTAGCCATTTAGCTGGAGTTAGCTGTTGTCAGAAGTTAATAAGCTATTTTAAAAAAGGACAAAAGGGGTACCTGGCTGGCTCAGATGGTAGAGCATGTGAATCTTGATCTTAGGGTCATAAGTTTGAGCCCCACGTTGGGTGTAGAAATTACTTAAATAAATACAACTTTAAAAAAGAAGGACAAAATAAGAATGCAACAGGCAGGAGCTGCGACATATTGACTGGTAATTTCTAGAAAACAAGCAAGAAACAGATCAATTTTATACAAGTTATCTTGTATATTTAAAAACTAAATATTTAAAAAACTAAAATACTTCGCAATTTATTTGATGAATAGTATATTCTTAATTACTAAAACCAGACAAGTATAGTGTAAGAAAAGAAAATTATTGAATAGGTTCTCTCATATAGAAGTAAAAATTCCAGGGATGCCTGGGTGGCTCAGTCGGTTGAGTGTCCAACTCTTGATTTCAGCTCAGGTCATGAGCTGAGGGATCAAGAGTCATGGGATCAAGTTCCACATTGGACTCTATGGTGAGTATGGAGTCCGCTTAAGATTCTCTCTTTCTCTCTCTCTCTCTCTCTCTCTCTCCTCCCTCACTTGTTCTCTCTCTTTCTCTCTTTCAAAAAAAAAAAAAAAAGCAAAAACCCCAAATAAAATATTAACAAATTAATCTGGCCATGCATTATTTAGAAAAAATCTATCATGACCAGATATATCTCTGTGTGGTAGACTAGAGGTGTGAAGCCCAAATTGCCTTTCAAGGAAAGACTTGTTGCCCCAGGCATCTGAAGCATTGTTAGTAGATATCCTTAAGGTTACATCCCCTTCAGGAATTGACCCAGCTATGGAAAGACACCTTGTCCAAGATTATGTCCTTACAGGAATGGCATACATCTCATGGGCAGTTGAAGCTATGAGGTTTGCATCAAACCTTTATTTCCTTCTTTGCCCAATCCTGATGCCTCTCTATCCCTTCCATAGGTGTTGATCCCAAGGCTACTCCCTAATTAATATCCTAAACACTAGACTTTGTCTCAGAGTCTACTCCCTTGAGAACCCAACCTATAATATTCAGGAATGCAAAGACGATTTAAGATCAGAAAATCCATTAATATAATTCCCCATTATAGATAATGAGATAAATCCTTTGACAAGATTAAACATCCATTTATGATGGGAACTTTTAACTTGGAATAAAAAAAATCTTTAATGTGATGAACATATCTACTAAAATCTACAGCAAACATCATACTTCATGATGGAATATTACGAACATTTCCTATAAGATAAGGAATGAAATACAGACACCTACCATTCCCAATAATGCTCTGATCACGTCAGGGATGGAACTATAAGAAGGAATTGTGTTGAATCTATAAATCAGCCATAGAAGAATAGGTACCTTCAACAGATTAAGCCTTCTAATCTATGACCATGGCATGTCTCTCCACTTATTTAGGGTTTCTTTATTTCTTCCTAGCAGTGTTTGGTGGTTTTTAGTGTACAGATCTTGCACACATTTTGTCTATTTCTAGGATTTTGATAGGTATTGCATTAAACCTATTTATACATTTAAGAATGGACGTTTTTGCTATTTTGAGTTTTCCAATTCCGTAACATTGGTATGTCTCATTTATTTAGATCTTTGATTTCTTTCATCTGTAGTATACAGTTTTCAGCATAAAGTCTTGAACATGTTTTTGATAGATATACACCTAAATATTACTTTTTTTAATTGTAAATGATATCATTTTTTAAAGAAAGATTTTATTTTTTTAAGTAATCTCTACACCCAACATGGGGCTTGAACTTACAACCCCAAGATCAAAATCACACACTCCACCAATTGAGCCAGTAAGATGCCCCTCAATTCTAAATGATATTATATTTTTTATATTCATTGTATACTGTTTATTGCTAGTATACAGAAATATAGTTGATTTTTAATGTCTATCTTGTATCCTGCAGTCTTGCTGAATTCATTTATTAATTCTAGGAGTTTTTGTTGTTGCTGATACCTTTGGATTTTCTACATAGAAAACCATATTATCTGCAAATAGGGAAATTTTTTATTCCTTTCCTATTAGTATGTCTTATTTTCTATTTCTGGCTTTAGTAAACTGACTAGAACTTACAGCTCTATACTGAATAAGAGTGGTGAGAATGAATAACCAAGCCTTCTTCATTACCTTAGGGGAAAACCATTGATAACTGTAGACTTTTTTTTTTAGGTGTGCTTTATAAAATTGGAGATGTTTCTTTCCCTATTCTGTTTTTTTGAGAATCTTAATCATGAATGAGTTTTGAGTTTTGAAAAGTGCTCTTTTGTTCGAATTGATACAATCATGTGACTTTTCTTCTAACCTTTTATAATGGTGAATTACATTGATTTTTTAAAAATATTGAACCAGTTTTGCATGCCTGGAATAAATCTCATTTGATCATAGTGTATAATTCTTTTATATATTTTGCTGAATTCTATTTGCTAATATTTTGTTAGGGGCATGCATCTATATTTGCAAAGGATATTCGTTGCAAATTCCTCCCTTTGCATGGTTTTTGTCTAGTTTTGGAATCAGAGTAAGCCTAGCATCATAAAATAAATTAGGAAGTATCTCTTCTTTTTCTGAAAAAGATTGTACAGAATTGTTGTTAATTCTTCTCCAACATTTGGTAAAATTCTCCACTGAAACCATCTTGGTTCACAGAAGTTTTACATTTTTATGAGTTTTTAAAATAACAAATTCAATTTCTATAAGTCATAGGGCTATTCAAATGTTCTTTTTGTTTTTAATGTTTTATTTATTTTTGAGAGAGAGAGAGAGAGAGAACAGGGGAGGGTCAGAGAGAGGGAGACACAGAATCCGAAGCAGGCTCCAGGCTCTGAGCTAGCTGTCAGCACAGAGGCCGATGTGGGGCTTGAACCCCTGAACCGTGAGATCATGACCTGAGCCAAGTCAGATGCTTAACCGACTGAGCTACCCAGGAGCCCTGGGCTATTCAAATGTTCATTTCCATATTGGATGAGATGTGGCAGTTGTGATTTTTGAGGAATTGGTCTACTTCATCTAAACTGTCAAATTTAAGTGTGTAGAAGTGTAGAGTTGTTTGTAGTATTCCTTTGTTACCCTTTTGATGTATGCAGGGTCTTTAGTAATAGCTCCTGTTTCATTCCAGATACAGGAACTTGTGTCTTCACTGTTTTCTCTTTGTCAGTCCTTCTGGAGGCTTGTCAATTTTACTGATATTTTTCATTGCTCTGTTTCACTTATTTTTCTCTGTTGTTTCTGTTTTCAATTTCATTGATTTCTGCTCTTGTTTTTATTATATCCTTCCTTCTGCTTGCTTTATTTTTTATTTTACTCTTCTTTTCCTAGGTCCTTGAAGTAAGAGCTCAGACTATTGATCTTAGAGTTTCTTCTTTGCTAATATATGCATCTAGTGTTCAGCAAAGTTTTAGCTGTGCCCCCAAAATTTCAGTATGCTGTTTTCATTTTTAATTATTTGTTAATTTCTCTTAAGACATCCTCAAAAACTCATAAGTGTGTTTAAAAAAAAAGGAAAAAATATATATTTTTGTGTGTGCAAGGATTAGCATATTTTTCTGTTATCCTTCTGATATTGACTTCTAATTTGATTCCATTGTGGATAGAGAACATATTCTATACAATTTTGTATCTTTTAAATCTTTTTAAGGTTTATGTCCCAGGATATGGTATATCTTAGTGCATGTTCTCTGGGCACATTCTTTTATGTGTATTTTACTATTGGTGGGTAGAATATTCCATAAATGTTGACCATATCTTATTGATGGTGTTGTTGAGTTCTAAAGTCTTCATGATTTTCTGCTGGGTGGTTCTGTTAAATGTTGACAGAGGACTGTTAAAGTGCCCAACTATAACTGTGGATTTTTCTATTTCTCTTTTCAGTTCTATCACTTTCTGCTTCATCAATTTTGTATCTATGTTGTTTGGTGCATGTATATAAAGAATTACTATATCATGTTGATGATTGACAAATTTACTATTATGTCCCTCCGTCTCTAGTAATTTTCCATGCCTTAAATTATACTGTATTTAACATTAACATAGTCAATCCTGCTTTCCTTTGATTGTTTGCATTATATAGATTATTCATTAAATTTTTGCCTTTTTCCTTTTTCTAGAATAAGCATGAAAACTATAAATTTTCCTTTCAGCAGCTTCCCATAATCATTTTGTTGTGTTGTGTCACCATTATCATGTAAGATACTTTTTTTTCCATGTAAGATATTTTCTAATATCTTTTGTGATTTGTTCTTTGACTTTAAATGCCAAATATTTGGAGTTTTGGAAATATCATTTTGTTTTTGATTCATAATTTAATTCCATTTGGTCTGAGAGAATAATCCTTATGCTTTCTTTTTTTTTTAACTTTATAGTTTATTGTCAGGTTGGTTTCCATATAACACCCAGTGCTCTTCCCCACAAGTGACCTCCACCATGACCATCAGCCCCTTTCCCCTTTCCCCCTCCCCCTTCTGCCCTCAGTTTGTTTTCAGTATTCAAGGACTCTCCTGCTTTGTCTCCCTCCTTCTCCCTAACTCTTTTTCTTCCTTCCCCTCCCCATGGTCCTCTGTTAGGTTTCTCCTGTTAGACCTATGAGTGAAAACATATGGTATCTGTCCTTCACCACCTGACTTA
>CM053565.1:29270788-29298249 GCA_028646485.1 Cryptoprocta ferox | reverse complement strand
TTTTACTGATAGTTTTTTGAGGAACCTCCACACTGTTTTCCAGAGTGGGTGTACCAGTTTACATTCCCACCAACAGTGTAGGAGGGTGCCTGTTTCTCCACATCCTCGCCAGCATCTGTAGTCTCCTGATTTGTTCATTTTAGCCACTCTGACTGGCGTGAGATGGTATCTCAGTGTGGTTTTGATTTATACTTCCCTGATGATGAGTAATCCTTATGCTTTCAATCCCATTAAATATATTGTGACTTAATTCTAAATCTCTACATGTGAGTTTTCTTAGTGAATGTTTCATGTACATTTGAGGAGAGTTCTGTATTCTGTTGTTATAAATGTAGTGTTCTGCAAATGAGTGTGTATTCAAGACTTTTATATACTGGGGTGCCTAGGTGGCTCAGTCAGTTGAGTCCAACTCTTGATTTTGGGTCAGGACATGGTCCCACGGTCGTGGGACCAAGCCCCTCATTGGGCTCCACACTTGGCAAAGGGCCTGCTTAGAGTTCTCTTTTTCTCCCTCTGCCCCTCCCCTGTTCATGCGTACACATTCTCTCTCTCTCTCTCTCAAAAAAAAAAACAAAAACCTTTATATACTTACTAATTTGTCACTTGTTCTATTAGGGAGAGAGTTGTGTTGAAATTTCATGCTTATTTCTTGATTTGTTTGCTTATTCTTTCTGAAAATTCATGTATTTGAAACTTTGTTTTTAGATGTATATGTTTATATTTCTTCAAATATTTTCTGTGCTAAGTAAGCTTTGCCTCCTTATGTAGCTCTAATTACACATATGTTAAACCAGTTGATAGACCACTACATCTCTGTTTTTTTAATGTTTTTGTTCTCTGTTCTTCAGTTTGGATTTCTAATATTATATACTCAGGTTCAGTTATTTCCCTCTTTAATATGTAATCTACTAAATTCCCTGACTGTTGAGTAAGGTCTTTCCACCATGACTAGTGAGCACTTACTTAAGTATCTCCCAACCCTGCATGAACTCTGAGAACTTTTCAGCCTATAATCTACCAACAGTTCTTTCCCAGTAGTTTTTGTTTGTCTAACCTCATATGGCCTCAGAGTCTTATCCTATTCATGCTCACCTTAGTATTCAGCCAGAGGAATGGTGCTATTTCTCTGCTTAGCTGCCTGCTCTACTAGTCTTGCCTTAGACTCCCTGAACTCTGATATTTGTGTCTTCAACTCAGTAAGACTGATAATCTGCTTGTGTTCCTCTTGCTACTGTTTTAGTCTAGAAAGTGCCTTAGACTCCCTGAACTCTGATATTTGTGTCTTCAACTCAGTAAGACTGATAATCTGCTTGTGTTCCTCTTGCTACTGTTTTAGTCTAGAAAGTGCCTCTATTAGGAATGCTGGACTATTCTTGGGGATTTCTTCATTTGTTTCCTTTCTGTCAGGTGTCACAGTCCTGTGCTGCCCTGCTGTCCACTTTTCTCTTTTATTACAATGTGAAGGCATTTCCATTATCCATTACTTTGTCATGGCCAGGAACAGAAGTCCCTCCCATTTCCTTTGATGTCTTTGGTTTTGAATCTGTTTATTCTGGAAGATATAAATATCCCTTTTCTTCCACTCATACTTTTTTCCCTTTTATTTTTCCCTTGTATTACATTATTATTGCACTTACATAAAAAAACTTAAATAGCAGCAATGGTTTATTAAATGAATAGACAAATAAATATGTTCATTACAGGTAATATGATGAAGGTGAGGCAAACCATTCTGCTATTTTTCCAAGTCTTACAGCCTAAAGAAGATTCTTAGCAATTTTCAATATTTTATGTAACTACATTATTAAGTTGCCATAAAGGTTCACATGGAAGTAGTTTAACATGGAAAAACTCAAGAGTTAGAGAGTTGCAATCCATTAACTAAATAATCCTAGGAAATTCAACTCTATAATGATTTAGTTTCAACTAAAAAGAAGAAACAAAGTGGTGTCCATCTTATAGACTATGAAGGGTTCAATGTTCCATTAAATGTAAACCATAATTTATAATAACACGATAATCAAATTCCATATAATACATAATTCAGCAATTTGGTGCTTAGTGTGTTATTAAGAGACAAACCGAATTTCTAATTTTTCCTCTATGAATGGCCAATTAATAGATTCCCTACGGGGTGCCTGGGTGGCTCAGTTGGTTAAGTGTCTGACTCTTGATTTCGGCTCAGGTCATGATCTCACAGTTCGTGAGATCCAGCCCCATGTTGGGCTTTGTGCTGACAGCACAGAGCTTACTTGGGATTCTCTCTCTCCCTCTCTCCCTCTCTCTCTTTGCCCCTCCCCCTCTCAAAAATAAAGAAACATTAAAAAAAAAACAAATTCCTCAAATTAAGTTTTTAAAATCAAGGCCAGAATATTAACACAGTTTTGTGAGAGCATAATGAAACACAGGAAATTTATTAATTTTAAGAAATTTCCAGGTTAATCTATCAAAAACACCTAATGACTAATCTCTACTTTTAATGTCTGCAGATGTTAGAATAATACGGTTAAGAAGTCCAAGATCTTTGTATGAAAGTTTTTACAATGCTCCAAACTGGACTAATAATTAAACTCTGGCTTAGGGAGAATGAACCTTAGTAGACAGTTCAACACAAATTAGGTCATAAGAAGAAAATAGCTGCAGAAAACTTAGTGTTGCTTGTTAAACTAGGGAAAACTATTTATTAAAATCTAATATATGGATGTGTGCCATAAGGATTCATTTCTGATTTTAATTGGAAAATTACTTTATAATAATTTGTTTCTAAATAGACCATATATTAGGAAAGAAAATGAAACCCTTCCCTAACTATAAAGTCATGGGAGAAGCTGTTTCTTTTTTTTTTTTTTTTTTTTTTTTTTACCATTTTATTTATTTATTTATTTTTTAAACTTTATAGTTTATTGTCAGGTTGCTTTCCATATAACACCCAGTGCTCTTCCCCACAAGTGACCTCCACCAAGACCATTACCCCCCATTACCTTTCCCCCTTCCCCTTCCCCCCTCAGTTTGTTTTCAGTATTCAAGAGTCTCTTGTGTTTTGTCTCCCTCCCTCTCCCTAACTCTTTTTCCTCCTTCCCCTCCCCATGGTCCTCTGTTGGGTTTCTCCTGTTAGACCTATGAGTGCAAACATATGGTATCTGTCCTGGGAGAAGCTGTTTCAAAAATAATTCTAATGAATATAATGATGTGGCTATCTGTGTGTGTGTGTATGTGTGTGTCTTTCTCAGGTAGGTATAGGAAATGAATGAATAGGGCAAATGTTTTCAAATCAAAGGTATGACAAACCACTGTCATATTTAATGTTTCTTAGCAAATTATGTACCATACATTTTAACCCATTTAACAAAATATGCATGCAGATGATTTTCAGGAGTATTACTATCTCATCTTAAATGGGCGTTTTTTTTTTAAGTTTATTTCTTTATTTTAAAAGAGAGAGAGTAAAAAAACCTATGAGCAGGGGAGGGGGAGAGAGAGGGAGAGTGAGAGAATCCCAAGCAGGCTCTATACTGTCAGCAAGAAGCCCTGTGTGGGGCTTGAATTCATGAACTGTGAGGTCATGACCTGAGTTGAAATCAAGAGTTAGATGCTTAACTGGCTGAGCCACCCAGGTGCCCCCTGTGCATGTTTTTGTGTGATATGAAGATTGTCAAAGAAAAATTCCATGGGACAAGTCAAACAGGCAAAAAAGATTTTCTTTTTTTGCTCTGGGGGTCATGACTATTGCAAAAAGGGAGAGAGACTGTATTCAACAGTCAAAAAAAAAAAAAAGCAGAATTTTAACGACTGCGGTGGGCTAGTGGGAAAGGTAAGGAAGGACAGCTGACTCCTTAACACTATTATCCTAAATTTCTGTGTGTCTTCTTTTTGTATTTTAGATATATTTGTCAGAGCTTGTTTACACTTTTACATGCATACCCAGGACTATAGTATATATTGAATGGGGAGTTACCACCGATTTTTAAAATTCTGACAGACTATTATCCAAAGTTTTCTAAAATGGTAGTTACTTGCCAAATCACAACTTGCATTCTAAAACATGGAGGATTCCATAGAAGTTCAGAAAAAAAATCCATGCTTAAAAATAATCCTAAAGACCTTTATTAAGCAATAACTTTCTATGTGTAATCCTTTGATAGCTTTTTGAAAAGTTTATAAAAGAAAGATTGAAAGAAAGGGAGGGAAGACAGGAAAAGGTGAAAGAAAGCTGTGTGCATTTATTTCCAAACTGTTATTGCATTGGGTAGGTAAACAAAATTCATATGCTCCTGTTTATCTTACTCTTTAAAGAATCCTGAGAGTTTCAGCCTTGTAAAATCCTCAAACAGCAATTCTACTTGGAACTTCTTTTCAACCATTGTAGGGGGAGGGGTTATATACCAGGGGAATCCCCCTTTGCCTAGTAAAAATGAATAGAAGAGCCAACTAGCAGATGTCAGGTGGTAAATTGCTCTCATTGCTATAACAGACATATATGAACTAGCTCCTTTTAGCTGCATAATTCTACTCTGGCTAATTAGTAAGACAGGCAAACTCCTTAAGAAGCAACTGTTGTTGGGTGTTCTTTGAAATAACACAATTGTTATTTCATGAAGGTATGAATGCAGTGTTCTTCAAAGAAGTAATGTTACGGTCACCAACATAAATGAAATAAACTTCATATAAAATTGTCAGATCAGAAAATTAGATTGAAATGTTTTTCAACTCTACCAATTATTAAGGTATAATATTACTATGATGGTACTGTTTTTTTAATGTTTATTTTTTGTGAATGAGAAAGAGAAAGTGGGGGAGGAGCAGAGAGAAAGGGAGAGAGAGAGGGAGAGAAGGGGGCAGAGAGAGGGGAGGGAGAGAAGCGGGGTGAGGGAGGGGAGAGAGAGAGAGAGAGAGAGAGAGAGAGAGAGAGAGAGAGAGAGAAAATGAACAAGTGGAGGAGGAGCAGAGAGAGAGCAAGAGGGAGAAAGGAGAATCCCAAGCAGGCCCTGTGCTGCCAGTGCAGAGCAGGAGGCTGGGCTCAAACCTACAAGTTGTAAGATCATGGCCTGAGCCAAAACCAAGAGTCAGATGCTTAACCAACTGAGCCACCCAGGCTCTCCAACTGTACTGTTAAACATGCTTTGTTTATATGCTATATGTGCATTTAAGTTGGTGTATCAAACACTACTGGTAAGCAAAACAACTAAAATCCATTTCTACTAATGCTTACGTCTGAAAAGTTAATGAGAGTACAAGAGAACACCAAATTACATTTTTCTATAAAAAGCTATTCAAATTTTAACCCTACATAAGGGTTGTATGCTGTATTTAAAGGTGTTAGTATAGACTTAAGTTGTTAACTATCCAAAGTAAATTTTGAGCTGCAAATATGCATTTTAGAAATAGAAACATGCTAATTTTATGGTAAATACTATTGCCTTGGAGGGTAGCATGTATTTTAGGTAAAACAAACAATGTTATACTTAATAAAGGTGTTCATTTCCTTCTAGGCTCACATATTTGTCCATTTTGTATTTTTAGTTCTATTATGGACACAAAAACAACATGTACTATTGGGGAAAATGATGAAGAATAACAGTATGCCAAATGTTAGAGAATTGACCTTATCTTTTGACAATTGGAATGTATTTTCTAAAACAACCAAGAAAGATAAAAGTTATTTTCTGTAAATCTTTTGTTTATAATCCATTATTCATTCTAATTCCCATTTTATTTAATCTATTACTCTACTCTGAGGAAAAAGCTGATTAATAATGTTATGCTACATAAGATAGAATATGCATATTCATGAGTTCTCATGAATTATTTGTGAAATTGAAACAAGTAAACCTTTATCTTATAGGAAAGCAATTAAAAGTACTTGACTCGCAAGATGATAAATCAAAATGGAAAATATAGTCCCCCAAGCACACACAATTGGCAACACTGCAATAAGAAGTAACACATCACACTAGATTAGACTTCCCAGAGTAAAAGTAACATTTTAAATATTAAAGTTGCTGTCTTAGGTCATAAAATATCCTGGTGTGTAAACGTATACCACATTTTAAAAAGCTAAACTGATGGGTGATTTAAGACACCTTTGGACAACATATTATCTTCTGACATACCTGCTTCCTAAAAACCTAAAATGTTTTATATTTTTATTACAGTGCCTGTGTAGCACTGTGAACAAAGAAGATTCCTCAGGCTAGAAGGATTTAAATTTACTCAAGCTGCACAGTAAAAATTAACAAATGATATAGAACACAATATCTTTCTATTGTATGCTCTATGCTACTATAATAATTAAGTGATATATAAAGTTGTCAAAAAGCAGTGCATTTAAAAGAATAGATAATTGAAGTGAATTAACTGTAAAAAAACACCCAACATACAATATTATGTGTGGAAAAAGCTCAAAGCTGTGCTCAGGTTTAATAATTTATAATTATTTAACCTCAGGTTAATAATTTATATGAAGTAGTTTAGCAAATGATATTCTAATGACTCCCCAACCTGGAAATATATTTTTCTTTCTTCTTTGCTGTTCTCAAGTATGTACAGAGCTGGACTCTTTACCTGGAAAAAGGAGCTTTTATGGGAGTGCACAGCACTGCTGGAAAACTCTCCAGGTCTTCCTGTTCTAGTGCCTATGACCCCCTAGTGGTATTGGTCTATAATGTTAACTGTCACCAGTTAATATTTGGTTTGAAATAGTCTGAGGTCTTCTTTCCACATGTATCTCCATCTCAATTTTAAGATACTCCCAGAGTATAAGTCATTTTGTCAATTTCATACTGCCTCCTTTTCTTTTTCTGACAAACCCCTTCTCCTTCAAAACTCCCACCATTTTAAAAACAAAGCAAAGCAAAACAAACCTGCCTTGTACAGGATTCTTTATGTAATGGAAGCTGATTTATTTCTAATGGCTTCATCAAGCAAGCAAGACTTCACTAAATATCTGTATTTTGTGTGAGCAAATATGGAAGATCTTTTCATTTCATTAATAGAGAACATGAGGAATCAACTGAAATCAGCCAAACTCAAAAACACCTTGGTATACGGGGGGAGAAAAACGTCCTATAATTGGATTCAGAATCCGGTATAAATCCTCTTTGACTTTTACCAACTAGTAGGTCTTGTAACCTCAGTTCCATCATCTACTAAGTGATATATTGAGACTTAAATGAGGTAATGCATACAAAGCAATTTATACTGTAGAGTACCATGAAATGTAGGGAAACATTGTTGTGAGACAGAATGCATAATTGCTAAATGACAGCTGGGAAATTGGAAGCATCTCATCTCAACGCTAGATGCTGCAGATGTCAATGTTGTTTACTCCTAGGGATTCATAGCTAAATAATGGAAGAACATTAGATTCACAACACAAAAATATCAGTGAGAAGGAACGTGGCTTCCAAGAAAGCCCTTAAAGTCTACCTAGCTCTTGCACATTTTTGCACCATAAAATATTTTTAACCACACAGGATTATAGATATCCCATTCTTTTCCCATTTTGATCCTACCCTGATGCATGGCTCTAAATCAATCACAAGGGAAGTTATGGCCTTGTGGTTGTCCTCTATTAACTTCAGTAGCTAAGGTTCTCAATTAGGAATGTGCATTAAAAATCACCTAAAGAACTTGTTAAATCACAGAGATTCTGATTTACTAGGTCTGAGGTGGGCCTCAGATTCTGCATTTTTAACACGTTTCCAGGTGATATGAAGCTGCTACTCGGGGAACCACATTTAAAAAATTTTTTTATTTAAATTTTTTTAGTTAACATAGAGTGCAATATTAGTTTTAGGAGTAGAATTCAGTGACTGATCACTTACCTACAACATACAGTGCTCATCACAACAAGTTCCCTCCTTAATACCCATCACCCAAATAGCCCATCCCCCAACCATCTCCTTCCATGAACCCCCAGTTTGTTCTGTATCATTAAGAGTCTCTTGTGGTTTCTCTTTTTTTCTCTTCCCCCTTTCCTTATGCTTATGTGTTTTGTTCTTAAATTCCACATATAAGTGAAGTCATATAGTATGTGTCTTTCTCTGATTGGCTTATTTGGCTTAATACACTCTAGCTCATTGCAAATGGCAAGATTTCATTCTTTTTGATGGCAGACTAATATTCCTGTGTGTGTGTGTGTGTGTGTGTGTGTGATCTTCCTTATCCATTCATTGGTTGATGGATTTTGGGCTGTCTCCGTAGTTGGCTATTGTTGATAATGCTGCTATAAACATTGGGGTTTATGTACCCCTTTGAATCTGTATCTTTGTATCCTTTGGGTAAATACCTACTAGTACAATTGCTGGGTCATAGGGTAGTTCTACTGTTACTTTTTTGAGGAATCTCCATAATATTCTCCAGAGTGGCTGCACCAGTTTGCATTCCCACCAATAATGCAAGAGGGTTCCCCTTTCTCTGCATCCTTGCCAACACCTGTTTCCTGTGTAGTTGATTTTAGCCATTCTGACAGTGTGCGGTGCGGTTATAGATTTTTGGATACTAATCTTTTATCAGATACATCATTTGCAAATATCTTCCCCCATTTTGTAGTCTGCCTTTTAGTTGTGTGGATTGTTTCCTTTGCTGTGCAGCAGGTTTTTATCTTGATGAGGTTCCAATAGTTCGTTTTTGCTTTTGTTTCCCTTGCCTCCAGCAATGTGTCTAGTAAGCAGTTGCTCCTGCCAAAGTCAACAAGGCTGCTACCTGTTTTCTTCTCTGGGATTTTTGTGGTTCCCTGTCTCATATTTAGGTATTTCATCCATTTTGAATTTATTTTTGTGTATGGTTTAAGAAAGTGGCCCAGTTTCATTCTTTTGCACGTTGCTGTCTAGTTTTCCCAATGCCATTTGTTGAAGAGACTCTTTTTTTTACATTGGATATTCTTTCCTGCTTTGTTAAAGATTAGTTGATCATATAGTTGTGGGTCCATTTCTGTGTTTTCTATTCTGTTCCACTGATCTGTGTGTCTGTTTTTGTGCCAGTACCATACTGTCTTGATGATGACAGCTTTGTAATATAGCTTGAAATCCAGAATTGTGATGCCTCCAGTTTTTTCTTTTTCAGGATTGCTTTGGTTATTCAGGGTCTTTTGTGGTTCCATACAAATTTTAGGAATGTTTGTTCTAGCTCTGCAAAAAGTGCTGGTGGTATTTTAATAGGGATTCCATTAAATGTGTAGATTGCTTCGGGTAGTACCAACATTTTAACAATATTTGTTCTTCCAATCCATGAGCATGGAATGTTTTTCCATTTCTTTGTGTCCTCTTCAATTTCTTTTATACGTGTTCCATAGTTTTTAGCATACAGATCTTTTATCTCTTTAGTTAGGATTATTCCTAGGTATGTTACTGTTCTTGGTGCAACTGCAAATGGGATCAATTCCTTGATTTTTCTGCTGCTTCATTACTGGTGTATATAAATGTAACAGATCTCTGCATGTTGATTTTATACCCAGCAACTTTGCTGAATTCAGTATTAGTTCTAGCAATTTTTTGGTCGGGTCTTTTGGATTTTCTACAGAGAGTGTTATGTCATCTGCAAATAGTGAATGTTTGACTTCTTTCTTGACTATTTGGTCAGCCTTCTTGCTGAGGCTAAGACTTCCAGTACTATGTTAAGTAATAATGGGCATCCTTGCCTTGTTCCTCACTATAAGAGAAAGGCTCTCAGTTTTTCCCCATTGAGGATATTAATAGCTGTGGGTCTTTCATATATGGCCTTTATGATATTGAGGTATGTTCCATCTATCTCTACTTTTTTTGAGGGTTTTTATCAAGAATGGATGTTATATTTTGTCAAAAGCTTTTTTCTGCACCTATGGACAGGATCATATGTTTCTTGTCCTTTCTTTTATTAATATGGTATATCATGTTAATTGATTTGTGAATACTGAACCAAAACCCTGCAACCCAGAAATAAATCCCATTTGATCATGGTGAATAATTCTTTTAATGTACTGATGAATTTGATTTGCTAGTATTTTACTGAGAATTTCTGTGGGGACCACATTTTGAATAGCATAGTTCAAAGGCAGTATTTCTCAAGTCTGTCTGCATATTAGAATCACCCAGATTATTTTTAATATCCGTATTTTCTAGGTTCTACTCCCCAGATACCCTTAATTAGTCTAGTTCAGGCAATGGCTTTTTTCCCCAAAACTCTTCGGGTGATTCTAATATGCAGTGATTTTTGAATATGTTCAATAGCAAGCTGTCCACATCACCAGAACTGGCAGGCAAATTCATGTCTGTCTCATGCTCTATTTTTAAAGGATAATATTTTAACATGTTACTCTGTGATGTTTCTCTCTGTACTTTCCCACATTTTCTTCCTCCCAAAGAGATAGGATGTTCTGAGTTCATGGTCTCAGAAAGGATGTGATGAAGATGTAAGCAGAGGTATCCACAACTCATTAGGATTCTAATTTCCCTAAGCCTAACCTTTAGGAGAATTTGAAAAGTATTCAGGAAGAGGTAACAAGAAGGATATTCGGTAACAGTGAGAATGGTTAAATACAATATGAATCTGTAAGGTCTGGAGACGAAATAAAAGTCTTTGGATCTAGGGGGTTGAAAGGATGTACGTATTTCCTCTTTCCTGGAAATTCTCCAGATGAGATATTTTCTGATTGAAGAGAGGCATGTCTGCTTTATGTATCCAGCTTGACCAGACCATAGGCAACATGGCAAATGATCCCTGTGCTCAAGCTTAGGAGAAAGCAGCAGAAGCTCTTAGGTGCTGAAAGATGATGGATAAAGTTGAAAGGACATCTTGGCCATAACCTTTCTGGATTATTAATAGGTAGTTTTCATACTTCTCTCATCCTCCCAGGATGAATGGTTAAGAGTTCTGGCACAACTATGGGGTGGAGGAAGAAACCCCAGAAAGAAGTGATATCCCCAGAAAGAATGTTCTAAAAAGCAATCTGAATAGAGACTTTATAAAAAAAAATTAAGTTGAATTAATGAAAAAAAATTAAAGTTACATGTCTGGTATACCTGAGACTTTTACCTGTCACACTACTATTCTACTATTCTATTAACCGAAAGCTATGCCTTCTGAATTCTGAATGCAACGTATAATCAAATAAACATATTGTTGCCAGAGAATATGTTTCTGAATTGCAACACCATTTGAAAAGAGCAGAACCAAGATGTTCTTGGCTTTGGGCATGGGATCTCCACATATTCAGAATGCTAATGTTACTTCTCCTTAAGTTTGTCTCATTCTGGAAATTAATTCACTCAAAGGTTTGTAATACATTAATAAGTATAAGTTATCTTTGACTGTTAAAAGAAAAAATCCTTTTATCCCAAGCTATTAAATATACTTTCCAGAAAAGAATATTGTTATTGATATAATATTAATTTTTTCCACTATAGCTATTTTATCCTATTTATTTTCTGATGGCAATTTCCCATGCTTTTAGCATATTATTGGTAGGACATACAGTGTTAAACCACACACTCATATAAGCATATGGAATTTTTTAAATCATACTTTTAGCCTTAATGCTTCATGTCCTGTATCTAATCTTGCTAAATTTAAGATATAACCTTAATTTTCCTCGAAAGCATGTGACATTATTTGCAAAAAAATTCAAAGTTAGATTTATTGTTATAAATTAAATTAATTTGATCAGAACTCAATCATTTTAGGTCTATTTAATCATGATGCATTTACTGTATGATTATATGTATGGAACTCTTCTGGGGGGTGGGAACACAGAAAGATATTGACAATCTCTGCCCACAATGAGTTTACAGTCCAGTCATTTGGACATTATTTTGATTCAAGGGGAAACTGTGGAAGGTTTTTTAAGGGGAAAAAAAAAAAGGCAGTTTGAGGAATATTAGTCTGGCTAAGGTGTTTGGAATTATTTGGAGAAAAGTGAGACTGAAGGCAGAGGAATATGATGACATAGAGGAGTTTTCACAAGGTGACTTTATACCATCTCCCCATTAGCTTGTTTTATTCCCATACATCTAATATTTTTACTCCATAACTATGTATTCCTCAACAAAATGGGGCTTAGTCTTTATTTAAGGTTTGTGAGAGTCATCCTTGTTAGTACAGTTCTCATTCACACATGTACGATATTTCATTGTAAGATTTCGATGGACACACATTCTAAAATATATTAAATATTGCTAAATTGTTCTCCAAGGTAACTGTAATAATGCTTATCCTGACTAGCAATGGGTAAAGAGTTCTTCTTATGCTATCTTCTTACCAATAATTGGTATAAACATTTCATTTTATCAATAGGATGGGAATCACTGGTAAAGTTTCTTCCTTGATATTTTCTTTTTATGGGAGAAATTAGGAAAGTACATTTTCTCTACTTTTGCCCATTCTTCCACTGAGTTTTTCTTAATAAGTTTTAGGAATTTTTTGTATATTCTCCATACATATGTTTTGATGACTATATGAGTTACATATTTTCCTAGTCTTTTTATTTTTTAAATGTTTATTTTTGAGAGAGAGAGAAAGAGAGAGACATGAGTGTGAGCAGGGAGGGGCAGAGAAAGAGAGGGAGACATAGAATCCGAAGCAAGCTCTAGTCTCTGAGCTGTCAGCAAAGAGCCCAATGCGGGGCTAGAACTCACAAACCACGAGATCATGACCTGAGCCGAAGCCAGACGCCTAACCAACCGAGCCACCCAAGCGCCCTTCCTGTCTTGACTTAGATTTTCACATTATGGTATTCTTGTACAGAATTTTAAGTTTTTCAAAACTTTCAGTCTTTTTATATCTGATTTATATTCTCTTAGCATTAAGAAATGATTTCTTAATTGTCCTAATAAGGTAATTTTCTATATTTTAACAGAATTTATCAAGTTTTTCTTTTTATATTTACATTTTGTATGTGATATGTAGTATCAATCTAACTTTGAAATATTTTTTTCAGAAGAAAAACAAACTATCCTAAGACCAGTTTTTGAGTAGTGCATACTTCCCCACTATGTAAAATGTTGCTGTCTATTCTATTTGTCTAATTGTCCCTTCCTGTGTCACTTAGAACACTTTCTTAATTACTATGGATATATAATAATCTTGGTATTGGCCACAACAGTATTCTATACATTTTGCTTTTTCACAATTTTCATGATTCTGTCAAGTTCAACAAAATTCCTGTTGGGATTTTGATCAGAAGAGCAGTAAATTATAGATTAATCAGGGGAGAATCGGTGTCATTGTGATACTGAGGATTCCCATGCATGTACCTTCCAATTTAGTATAGTACCAATTTAGAGCATAGTACCTCCCAATTTATTCAGTTTTTTGTCTTTTTTCAGCAACATTTTGCAGTTTTCTCCACACATAAACTATTATGAGATCTATTCCTAGGTTTCTTTTTAAACTTTTTCTTACTACTGTGAATGAGAACTTTTTTAACCATACACTTTACTGGAATTGGGAACACTTAATTTTTGTATATAGATCTAGTATCTAAAAATCTTGATTGTTGTTATGATTTGCCTACAAATTCTCTTGAATGTTTATGTATACAACTTTTTCATTTGAAAAGGAGAGTTGTATAACTTTTCATTATTTCCTTTTTCTTTCTTTTATATACTTTTGGTCTTATTCATTGGCTAAAAGTTTAGTACCATATTGAATATTAGAAATGATGGCAGATATAACTTATTCCTAAATTAAAAGAGAAACTTCACAGTTTCATCATTTACTTTATATTTTCTATCATGTTTCCTCTACAGGAACCCATTATAAGGTTAAAAACCAAAAGGGCTTCTTATTTTCTATCCCCAGTTTGAGAATTTTTATTGAATAATTTTTCTGCTTCTATTTAGGGAAGCAAATTTTCTTGTTTACTTTCAACTGTTAATGTGATGTTAATGTGAAAATAGATTTTCTAAGATTCAATGATCATATTCCTTGGATAAATCTTGTCAGATTTTTTTCTGTTAGCATATGCATAAATTTAATTCACTAACATTGCCTTTAGGAACTTTACATCTATATACTTCATAAATTTAACTGGTTTATACTTTTATTACTCTGCTTTTGATCAATTATGCTATCAAATTTCTATTAGTTTCATAAAATAAGTGGGGTAATAGTCCTTCTTCCTTTATTCTCTGAAAACAGTTTGTATATAAGAAGGATTTTTTTTTTTTTGTTACCTAAGTGTTTGGTAAAACTTCCTGGCCCTTTTGGGAAAGACTTAGATTACCAATTCAATGATAATGAACTTATTAGGTCTTTCTACTTCCAAAGTTGATTTTGTCAATTTTGATCCATTTCCTCTAAATTCTCATATGTATTGTGCTGAAATTGTTTGTGGTGTTCTCAAGATTTAATTTTAACAATAAAAAACAATTTTCTTTATTGCGTATTCTATTCAACTTCTAATTTTCGAAAACACTTTCTGCTTTTTTTTTTCTGGATTCATATTCCTAGAGTTTTTCTATTTAATTCATGTTTTCAAGTAACCACTGGGTTTCGTCGACCATCTGCATAAACACTGTCATTCACTTCCTTGTTCTTTCATTTTCCTCAACTGAATCATAATTTTTATGTTTCTTTTTTCTAAAAAGAAATCCTTATATTTTCTCTTCTACCCTTCTCCTTTCTCATTCCTACTTCATCTTCATATCCTACGAATTCAAAGCCAAGGAGTTACAGATAGAGAAGAATTAAAATGAAAGTTCTTCCTGTGTCTACTCATCCTCTAACTCTGTCTTCATTTTGCCTTTGGCTAGAAACATGTGGTAACTGACTGCCATTTCTGGTAATTTTACGATTTCCTTGAACATTAAGCCAATTAGTGATGCTGAGACTAGAACCCCAAGAAACAGAAACTATTAAGAGCTGACCACCAAGAAAGCAAATGAAAGCATTTTTCACTTGTTTTTTTTGTTGTTGTTCTTTTCACCTTCTGACTGCCTTCAAAAAGCACTTGTGTTGGTTGTAAGAATTGATTATTATGGATTATATTACAGGAGAGGAGAATGTTTCTTCCCTTTTTTTCCAATTATTTCTTTCTGTGTTTATAAATATTTACTAGTGTTATATTCTCCGTATCAAACCAGTAATAGCAATAAAAGCTGTAAACTGAAGCCTGTAAAGTAAAGAATGAACATGACACAGATTCTGCCTTCAAGGACATTTAATCTGGTAAGAGAGACAATACAAGTAAACAGGAGCTTGTACTACTCTGTGGTCAGTGTTGGAATGGCATAAACTAAGGTTTATGAATATCCCTTTCAATCTTGGTTGTCTGTAAAGTAGAATTTTTTATTAATTTTTTTTTTACAGATTACCTAGATTGAAAATTAACCTGTTTGGGGGCACCTGGCTGGCTCAGTAAGGAGAGGATGTGACTCTTGGTCTCAGTGCCATGAGTTCAGGCTCCATGTTAGGCAGAGAGCTTACTTAAAAAAATCATTAACCCATTTGGTTATTCTTTACTATCTGCTTCAACTGCTAGACTTAAACCCCAAGAGGTTAGGAGTCTATTTTTGTCTTTCATAAGCACTTTAATCTGAGAACTTAATATATCCACCATTTCACAGGTCCTCAATGAATATGCATTAAATTGAAATCTGATTAATTTAATTCAAGATCTCCAGAACACCAAGTATTCAGTTGAAAATATTTAGAAAACTGTAGGGGCACTTGGGTGGCTCAGTCAGTTGAGCGGCCGACTTTGGCTCAGGTCATGATCTCACCGTTCGTGTTAGAAAACTGTTTAGAGACATGCAAATACTAGAATGAGTAATGTCATGAATTCACACTTTCCTAATGATTAGCTTTTTTGTTTTCATAAAAAATGGAAGATTAGATATCATTGAGTTGAATCTTCCATACTGTACTTCTTATCTTCAGTAAGCCAACAGGTTAAATGAAGATGATTTGACTCAAACTCCAATCACTGCCAGATATTATACTCTTCCTAAAACAGGGCTGTCTCCATGAAAGACTAAGACTTTTCTACACTGAGAAAGGATTTTCACACACACACACACACACACACACACACACACACACACACATTAATCTCCAAACCAGTTCTCAAGATCCACTTGTAGACAAACATAAATGAGAAAACTGAGGCCTGTAGTATCCCAAATCAGTTATGTTTTTCAAACTTTAAATACCAGTTTATCTGGATCAAAGGTTTTTTTTTAAAAAAAAATTTGTTCTAATAGGAGATTTTATTCTAATATAACATATAGCCAAATAATACAGCCAAATTCTACATCATATGGGCAGTTTGCTTATTTGGATTGCACTACATGCACTCAGTTTAAAATGAGAAGAGAGAAAGATAATAATTTGAATAGTGGAAATTCTTTCCACGAGGTCAGTCAATATATTCCATGAAAAAACTTGATGGGAAATACTTACATCCTACCTTCTTTGTTAGCTTAAATTCCCCAAAACTCTCAAAGTCTAAGCATTTTGCTGCTTTAGCATCAATGCTAAAGGAAAAACTGACCTTGCTTTGCATATTTTGAGGTGGACTATTGAACTCCATTGTTGTACCTCCATAAAAGATATTTAGGGTTTTACATCTGCTCTTTCAATTTTACAGGATGATTTTAGAACTTTATTCCATGACTTTAGAACCAATTCTTATACAGATTCAAGGGATTGATAGAAAAATTGCTTATCTCCCTTGCTTGGATGAAAGGCCATGTAAAGCAAGTACCAAAGCTATCAAGTACCAAAGCCATCTAGAGCTACCAAACAAGGGGATAAATACCCCTGTATAAATGGAAGGGGTTAACTTAAATGAGCTCTTTCATATCATGCATATCTAAGAGTCTATAAATTCTTTGAAAAAAATACTAAAAAGATAGCTGTCAATTATCTAGTTAGCCTAGCTATAATCAATGTAGTTAATTGTGGATAAGTTCTAGCTTATCTGGGTCTCGGAAATGAATATTCTGAGAGCTGCAAAGACACTGATGCAGAGAAGTCTTGGAAATACTAAATTGTGTTCTCCCCTTTATTTTTGCTCATTCTCATGTCCCCATAGATGAGTATTATTTTTTAAAAAAATTTTTAATGTTTATTTGAGAGACAGAGAGAGATAGAGCATGAGTGGGGAGGGGCAGAGAAAGAGGGAGACACAGAATCTAAAGCAGGCTCCAGGCTCTGAGCTGTCCACATTGAGCCTGATGCAGAGCTCGAACCCATGGACTGCGAGATCATGACCTGAGCTGAAGTCAGATGCTTAACCGACTAAGCCACCCAGGTGCCCCAAATGGTAATTATTAAACTCTAGCACGCCATCAGAATTACCCAGAGGTGGTTGTTGGGTCCCATCCCCAGATACTTTGAGTCAGAGAGTCTGGTGTGCAGGCTGAGTACCAAGGTGATTCTGAGAACTTGTAAGAAGTTCACAGATAGTCTTGCTGCTGGTCTGAGGATCACACTTTAGGAGAACCATTGACTTAGAAAAAGTGTTCAAGTTTTCTTCAGATTCAGGAAAGCTCAGTTTCCAATTTACTGTTGACAACACCTGTTTCTATGTGTGAGGAGGTGGGAGGAAAGGGGTGGAATTTGGCATGGTTACTGATTGTCATGTGGTAGGCATTTTTGGAGTAAACTGGAACCTGAAATTACTCTGATTTACCTATAGCCAATAGCCTTCAGTGCCCAACACAAAATTGTAATCAATTTTCTGGCTATGAACTGCTGAAACTCTTATCACTCTTGCAGCCTATAATTAATAGTGTAAGATGATGTTATCAACCAGTGATTGTTGACACATTTGCTTTCCCCATGGTTAAAATACAGAGAGCAAAACCATTCTTTTGACAATTTAACATTTTGGCTTAGCATTTTTGGCATTTGTGTTGCATTTGGAAGCTGTGATATAACCGCTTTCTTGTGGCATGTTAGTTTTTCTGAGTTATCCTTGCTACAACACATTTCCAGGATTTGATGAAAGATTTGCTTTTCGAATCAATTACTTTCCTTCTTTGCTTATTTTTCTCAGGATGGAAATGGCTCCTTATAAAAAAATATAAACCAACAGAATTCATCACAATTTCTGAAAAGGTCAGAGAAGAAGCTGAAGAAAGTGTTTAAGGACTCATCACACCATTCGGATATCTCCAGTGCAGCACCCTGTGGATTTTTTTAAGGGGAACTCTTAAAGTCAAATTATATCTGGCCCATAATCTATTTTTCTTATGCTGAAGGTTGTGGAAAACCTAGAAGTTTACATATGACAGCAAAGATTGTGTTTCTTTGATAAAGTAATAACAAACCAAAAAGAAAAAAAGAAGTCATCTGGTTGGTATGATTGCTTGAAATCTCATTAAACGTTATACAGATAAAGCATTTCAAAGAAATTAATAGAAAGCTCCAGTCACTTAACTTAGAAAACATTAGTATAAAATTTTTAATGACAAATTGATTAAAACAAGATAACTTCAAGCAGATTTATCTGACATCTGTAGCTGTGGTCTAAATAATACAAAAAGGAATTCTTTTCTCCTTGGCCTCAATTTTTTTTTCTGAATGTGTATACACTGTGCCTAACTAATATAGACTAAGTGCCCAGTAAATATTTGTGGAATGGATGAGGCAAACGGTACCATTAAAAAGTCCCCAGACATTGGTGAATATTGGTAAAAATTGAGTTGGATAGGTTATGAACATTGTATTTTTACTTAAACCATGTTCTCCCAAATAGCCTCCTCTGGGAGGGTTGTGGACTTAGCCTACTAAAAACTGTTGGACTAAAAGTGGAATTTATTTGTGCATTTTGCATTTATTCTAGTGAAAAAATATATTTATTCACTTAAGAAGGTTGACCATTTGTTTGGAAAAACAAAACAAAATCACAGATTCTCTGCCCAAACCTAGACTTGTATGCTTAATGCCTTGTTGTTCAATGTAAAGTAGTTACCATAACAACCACCGTATCAGCTGGACATAAGGAATCCTGAGTATTTCTTCTAGTGCATGAAAGCAACTTCCTAAAGGAAAACCCACATTAATATCTTCCTCTCACTATATTAACATGTTACAGTATCTGGTGAAAACCAACCTATCCCGAAAATTAAAATTTTTGTGGGGTATCTCAGCTTTCAGAATAGATTTTCACCTCATTCTTTTGTTTAAGTGCAACAACTCAGTGTCTCCTTTTGCTGGGTCTGATCCCTCTGGATCAATCTCTGGTGGGGAAAGAGAAGTCAGTTGGGAGCTTGGTTCCCAGAAGAGGACTTTATAAGCAATCTTCCTGTTTTTAGTCCCAACCCCATCCACATCCAACTCTTTAGGAATATCTGGTATCTCCAATACCTCTGTTTTTTCTTTTTCTTTTTTTTTTTTAAGTAGGTCTCACAACCAACGCGCCCAACATGAAGCTTGAACTCACAACTCTGAGATCAAGACCTGAGCTGAAATCAAGAGTCAGACACTCAACTGAATTAGTCACCCAATTGCCCACCAATTCCTAATTTTTAACTAGGGTACTATAATGTGAATTTATCATCACTACAGGCATTATATTTTAACCATTTTTTCCTTATAATCCCCTTATTTTGTTTGCAGACACTTCTGGCTAAAATCAACCAGTGATTCTGTAATTCTGATGCTTGACCTCTAAGAAGATTCCCATTTGAATATACCTACTATTCAATGCAACTTTTATGTTAACTTTCAAATCTAACATGAGATCAAACTAGATCTATTGGACCATCAGGAACAAAAGTAACAACAACCACAAACTGAAGATTCAATCTGCTGTGTGTGAAAAATGAGGAAATCATGGTGGAAATTGTAAAAATGAAAGAAAGAGACAACGGCACTTCCCCTATTATCAAAATTGTATACTTTCAGGCAATATGCATTTCCAATATCTAAAACTTGAACAAAAATTTAATGTCCAGGAAAAAAGAAAACTGAATTAAGTTTTATAGTCAGATTAGAGCCTAGTCATACAAAATTTCTATGGGAAACAGATTTTGTTCTATTGTGATCTAGTAAAGAGCTCTTGAAATTTGTGAGCAAAGCTGACTCATGAGGAGCAATGGTAAAATAAAAGGAGTCCTCCCTTTATGATACTGGTGTTCTGAATGTGTTTATGGCTAACTTTAATTACAATGGTTTGAGGACCTGTAACTGATGAACAGGACAAGAGCAGTATAGGAAACACATCCCAAAGTTCCTTACATACTACTGTTTTATTTAGCATCATTATTTGTTTGTTTGTTTGTTTGTTTGGGGGAGAAGGGTAGTACAAGTGAGGGAGGGGCAGAGCGAAACAGAGACACAGAATCTGAAGCAGGCTCCAGGCTACAAGCTGTCAGCACAAAGCCAGACACTGAACTTGAACCCACGAACCCATGAGATCATGACCTAAGCCAATGTTGGACACTTAACCAACTGAGCCACCAAGTGCCCTTGTTTTGTTAAACATCATACAAAAGTATATATACTTGAATAATCTCTAGGAACTAGGCTGTAGCTCCTTCTACAAGATGACAATCTGTAGCCCTAAGAAGATGTCATCATTTCCACCATATTGGACTTGAGACAAAAGGCACAGTCTGTAAACTTAAAGAAAGCTAAATGAATAAATGAAGCCTTGCTGTCTTAGACAAGCTAATCAACGCATCAAAGCAGAAAAAGCATAGTTCTGTGGGCCTGGGGTGCTTCATATCCAAGGAAAGAAATGGATCGGAAAGAAACTGTTGACATTCGGATTGCTTAAAGCTGGTGCCTTGCTAATTGATTTCTGCTGAGAACAGGAATTCCTCTATGCGTCTACCAGTTCTAAAATGCAACACAAATAAAATTCTCTGTGATTCCTCTTGACTTTTATATCCAAAGATTAACTTGGAACATGAGTAGCTTCCATTCATATGACCCACCTTTGTATTAAAAAGGCTTTTTTTAAAAAGGAGGTTTGAAATTAAAGTTTGGAGCCATTATCATTATTTTGTGTTGTAAGGAGCACTTAGAGCACTTACTTTCAGTTCTGAGTTACCTTCTCTCCCATGAATGCTGAACTTAGTAAACATTTTAATTGAATGTGAAACCTGACTTGCAGTGAGAAGGAGAAAAAGTGACATACCTCATAAAAGCTTATGATGTTGGGGAAAGCAAAAACAAAATAATGTTTTAGGTATATTTATTTAAGAACTCATTCGGGGCACCTGGGTGGCTCAGTCGGTTGAGCGGCCAACTTGGGCTCAGGTCATGATTTCACCATTTGTGAGTTTGAGCCCTGCATCGGGCTCTGTGCTGACAGCTCAGAGCCTGGAGCCTGCTTCAGATTCTGTGTCTCCCTCTCTCTCTGCTCCTCCCCCGCTCCTGCTCTGTCTCTCTCTCAAAAATAAACAAACATTAAAAAAAACCCTCATTTTATTCAAGTTACTATCCATTGTCACGTGGTATCTATTTAATTGGGTTCTTTCCATCACATTTCTATTTGCATATTTCTTAACTGGTCCTCACGAATTGATGGCATAAGGGATCATGGCATAGATTAAAATCCCTATCTTGAATACCTATCTCAAGCACTCCTGAGTCAATTGTAATGTAACAAACTGCAGATAATGGTAAAAAAATATATTTTGATAATTTTATATCATGAAGATTACATACTTCAAGAAATAGTATTTAACCCCCATTAGGTGTACAAAGGTCTGTAATTAACCACAATTCATTACTGCATATCTCCTATCTGTACCTCACTTAGGGTACCCACCTATCCGTGTCTCTTATGTTGTTGTTTCATGTACATTTCTCAACCTCAGCACCCGGTATTCACTCAACAGTGTTTATATAACACATGAATGATTTTCACCTAAGTTCTTTCATTTGTAAAGTACTTTTCTAAAAACAGACCAAATAACAAGATCATTCACATGATCTAAAAAACTGCCTGTCCACATGACTATAAGAAATTCTCATCTCTTTGCATCTCTCACTCCATATTTCTGGTACATTGTAGAAAAAAAGAAAACATGGGCTTACTTTCTCATTGTTTTCTACTTGCTGGAGTAAAATCCTTTAAAAATAAATTCTCATCTGCTGGGAGTATTTTCATTGCCTCCTATTGGTTGGTATTTATTCATCCTTAATGAGGAAAGGAATATTATGCTGCTAAGCTGCCTGATTCTGAGTTGTCACAGATAAATTTATTCCTGAATCATCTAGGGGTTCTGGATCTGGAGAAGCTTTTGGCAGGCCATATGCTACATCTTCCCAGGAAGACTACACAAAGGGACCAAGGGTAGTCTCTTACCTTCTTTCTCCAGGCCCCCTCACCTTTTCAACCCAATTCCTTCCCTTCTAGAGTTAATGGAAACTTCTTCCAGAATTTTCTCTCCACATTTATATGTCTGTCCTATTCCTCACAGTGATTTACCACACAGCAACCAAGGTGATTCTTTTAAGACACATATAAATACATCTACCACTTATGCAAAATCCTTCAAGAGCTTCCTATACATTCTTCACCTCCCCAATCCCACCCTTTCTGATGTGTATTTTGGAAATAGACCAACTTTACCATTTTTCATATCATGAAAAAAAAATTCAGAAGTGGATAAAAGGGTAATGTACCTTTACACTGAATTCTACCATTATATATTTTTTAATATAACTTGCAATATCTACCAAGGTGTATCAAACATTTTATTATTACAGGTGAATAAAATTGAGTATCAATACTCTGACTTCCCAATCTAGATGACCGATAAAAATGACTGTGAGTTCTTTTTGTGGTTTATGATCTCTACATCATCCATCACTGCTTTTCATGAGAAAATAGAACGTATGTGTTCTTACTTGTCCAGGATAGCATTCTTAAACTCCACTGGGTGATCTCTATCACTAAACCCCACTTCTATGTTCTTGTATTCCAGAGTCAATCATTTCTATAGAGTAAGGGTCCCCAAAACTATAGAAAATCCATTTACTAAACCACTTGAGATGAAAAATAAGTCCCATAAGTTATTTTTTGGCTTCAAATTTGACATCCTTTTAAAGAGCTAAGCCAACCCACTGTTGAAACTAGTCCTTATTTCACTCTCCACTGAAATAAAATAAAAATTTTATCAGTTTGAAGTAATTTCTCTTGGAATGTTTCTTGGAACTGTTCACTAAGTAATAAATGTTAGTTTCTCAAACTGCAGTTAGTAGCCAAATGTTTATTAATACTGTTATTTTCATCATAGCAGTCTTTTGAAATAGCATGTACAATATTATAAGCAGGTTTGAGCACAGTAAGTTCATTAAGAACAGATAAGAATTGATTAAGCAAATATTTATTAAACTCAAATTCTATAGTAATTCACATGATACTAAACATGAAGTAACCATCCATGGAGAATGCTAGTACCACTGCCAAGAGAAAAGCACACATAGAGTTTTCAGCAGTGTACAGCCCTTCCAGAAGGTTATATGCAAAACAGAATTCACATACTACCTAATAAGAGGACAAAGTCTCAGGAAGGAATCAATTGTCGGGAGACGACTCGCAGTCTCTGAATTCATGTATGCCTAAAGAGCTGGGTCACTAAATGCCCTTTTGTTCTGAAGCATCTTTCCACGGACATTTGCATAGAAAACAGCCCTGTAAGTTAGAGATAGTGTCTCTGGAAACAGGGGCAGGTTTGTCTACTATCCAGTATAATAGTTTCTTCTTTTGGAGCAAACATCAGGAAGGTTTGCTTACTGTCCATGATAAAAGATTCAAGTTACTTAAGTTCAGGGTTTTTCAGTGGTGAAATAAAATTTACTGCATACAGCATCACCCCCATGGGACTTGGGAAGAAGCTCATACTGCCTTCTATGTTGTGAGTAATAAAGTCCTTGTCTCTCACCAAGCAATCTCATGTCTATTAGCACCCATAAACCTGTTGCAAGTTTATTAGCTTACAAATAGGGTAAAAAATCTTAGATCTTTAGCAGTTCTTGACACTAATTGATAAATATCCAATATTTACAGTTTTAACAAATATCACTAGGAAAAAAAGGGATGAGGTTATGGTGCTGTTTTATGCAGAAAGCAGCCACTATGTTCCCTGACTACTGAGAGGGGACTTAGGAATCACAGTCCTTGGAAGCTATAAGGAAGCTGGCTGTGTACTGACGGAGGAAGAAAATCAGTGCACCGTGCCCCACTGTGGAGTCTGAATTTACCTATTTACACTTATACTATTTATACCACTTCATGTGAATTTCTAACTAAAAAGACTGATTGGATTACCTAAAGGAGATAATGGAGAGAATGGGTGAGATGCAATAAATGATAAGATTAATAGCTGAGCATTTTCTAGAAGTCAAGAAAAACCAGAAACTGAAAATGAGGGAAGCATGTTGCTCCTTAGGTTCATTTGAGGCTCCTTACTCTACTTTAGTCACACTTGTCATTTTTCAGTTTCTTTAACATGTACTCTTTTGTACTCCCAAGGACACGACACAAGCTGTTCCTGTGTAGAATGTTATTACCCTTCCTCTTTACCATGGTAGGCTTCTTCTCATCCCTCAGCCTCAGTGGCACCTCCTCTGAAAATTCTTCTGTGATCATTTTTTCCCTAAAACAGGATCATTTCCCTTATTCTTCATAAAGCTTCTTGTTTATTTCCATGGACTATGATTATTGTATTGATTTATGCATCTATTTGTTTATTATTGTCTCTCATGGTGAAGGCTGAGACTGTATCTTCATGTTCTCCATTGTATCTTGTCTTGGCCAGTTTGCACTTCTCTAACAAAGTACCACAAACTGGATAGCTTATAAACAGTAGGTATTTATTTATCACCATTCTGGAGCCTGAAATTCTAAGATCAGGGTTCCAGTGAGGGCCTCCTTCTGGATTGCAGAATTCTTGTGTGTCTTTTACATGACAGAAGGGGTGAAAGAGCTCTCTTGGGCTCTTTTTATAAGGACATTAATCCCATTCCTGAGAAGCTCCACTGCCATGACCTAACTACCTCCCAAAGGCCTACACTATCACACTAGGGATTAAGACTTCAACATATGAATTTGGAGTGGCGGGGCATGCACAGTCAGACCACTGCATATCCCCATTGCTCAACACAATGCCTAGCATATGGTGAGTTCTCCATAAGTATTAGTTGATTGAATAAATGTATTACTGAATAAAGCACTTAATCCATTTGAACATAACATGAAACAAATATATAATTATAGTTACAGAACTATTATTTATTTTTATATAAAACTATAGAATAATTGAAAAGAAAATACCCTTGTAATGGACTTGGACAAAATAAATAATAACAACAACTCCTCCAACAAAGTCCATGGGTAGCAGGAAGTTGTTGAGAGAAATACTTACAGGGGAATAATTCCAATAGAAACAGTTTCATTTTTAAATCAATAAACTGGAAAGTATAAGTGTGAGCATATTAGTGAAAATTAAAAAGTTAAACACCAAATGGAATGCAAAACAGACTATGTCCTTTCCAAATTACTAAAATGATCCAAAGATATTGAGAAAATTGACCATGCCCTAAAAACTGAGAAAGCTGCTTCTTTAAAGAATACCAGACCAACATAAATTCAAGGATGAATTGTTTAAATCTTTATTGAATAATTCATTTTTTGGTGTTTAAACTTTCCTAAAGCACGGAGAAAGACAAATCACTCATGAATATTGATGATAAGATCCTATATAATTATAAGTTAGAATCAAGCAGTGTGCAAAAACAATAATACACCATGAAGGAGGTTCATTCTGATTTAACAAAGATCATATAATTTATTGTCAAAATTAGAACGTTTTTTAAAGTAAAAGAGGTGCTATTAATAATTACTGTCTCATACCCAACATGCAACCTAAATGATATTGGTATTGACTCTATACTCAAAATATATTAAGAATTCAACCACCTCTCCCTATATAATCTGATTTCAGCTCTGTCTGAACCATATTAATCTTTCTCCTGGTTTTCTGCAATATGCCTCAACTGATTTCCCAGCTTTTGCTGCTGCCCATTATGATTTGTTACTGTCTTCTCAATAGTGCAACTGGAAGAATTCTTTTAAGGTGTACATCAGACTACAGCCCTTTCTGCCCAGAACTTTCTGAAGTCATCCCATATCACTCAGAATAAAAGCCACAGTCCATTTGGTCAATAAGGTTCAATATGATTTAACCCTCTCCTCCCTGTTCCTGCCCCCATTGCTTTCCCTCTAGCAAACTCCATTAATATTCCTGTTGTTCTCTGAACTTCCAATTTCCTATTTTAGGGCCTTATAACTGGCTCTTCTCCCTACCTGGAATGTTCTCCCCAGAGATATCAGCCTAGCTTACCTCTTTCAGGTCTTTGTTATAAAGTTACCTTTTATATTTATGTTTTGAGAGACAGAGAGGGCACACATGCGTGCATGTGTAAGCACGGGAGGGACTGAGAGAATCTCAAGTATGCTCCACAGTTCAGTGCAAAGCCTGATCTCACGACTGTGAGATCATGACCTGAGCCAAAATCAAGAGTCAGAAGCTTAACCAACTGAGCCATCCAGGTGCCCCATGATGTTACCTTTTAAATGAGACCTAACAACCCTATTTAAATTGTACCCACTTACCCAAACCACACGATCCCCACCTGAACCATCTATTTATTTTCTCTTACACTTACAAAATTTTATTCAATTGTATGTATTCTTTATTCTCTCTCTCCATCTATCAGAAGTGCCATGAAGGCAGGATTACTTTCTCTTTTGTTCTTTTTTCTTCCCTTTGTCCTTTTTTACTCATATTAGGTGGTTAATAAATACTGTTGAATTAATGAATGGGTGAAATATTTTCTCAACATTTTTCTAGAACTTCAATTTGTTTTTTGTTTTTTTTAATATTTTATTTTATTTATTTTTTTTAAACATTATAGTTTATTGTCAGGTTGGTTTCCATATAACACCCAGTGCTTTTCACCTCAAGTGACCTACACCAAGACCATCACCCCCCATTACCCTTCCCCCTTCCCCTTCCCCCCTCAGTTTGTTTTCAGTATTCAAGGGTCTCTCGTGTTTTGTCTCCCTCCCTCTCCCTAACTCTTTTCCTCCTTCCCCTCCCCATGGCCCTCTGTTGGGTTTCTCCTGTTAGACCTATGAGTGCAAACATTGGTATCTGTCCTTCTCCGCCTGACTTATTTCGCATAGCATGACACCCTCGAGGTCCATTCACTTTGCTATGAATGGCCAGACTTCATTCTTTCTCATTGCCATGTAGTATTCCATTGTATAGATGAACCACATCTTCCTAATCCATTCATCAGCTGATGGACATTTAGGCTCTTTCCATGATTTGGCTATTGTTGAAAGTGCCACTACGAACATTGGGGTACAAGTGCCCCTATGCATCAGCACTTCTGTATCCCTTGGGTAAATCCCCAGCATTGCTATTGCTGGGTCATAGGGGAGTTTTATTGATAGTTTTTTGAAGAACCTCCACACTGTTTTCCAGAGTGGCTGTACCAGTTTACATTCCCACCAA
>CM053565.1:29160739-29270288 GCA_028646485.1 Cryptoprocta ferox | reverse complement strand
CTTTTCGCACCGCTGCGGCTCCCAGTGCGGCTTGGAGTGGATGCCACTGCCGCTGCGCCCAAGGAAGAATTCGCCAGCCAGATGGGACGGATTTCTCTCCCGGAGCTCGGCAGTTATATATAGGGAGACGGGCTAGTTTTTCCTCCCTTAGAGATGGTTCTAGGTGCGTTTTCCGTCTTTCTCTTCCCCTGGTCTCTCCGGGGCACAGCGTGCTCTCCCTGTGTTGGGCTCGGGGGCTCCTTTCCACTTTACCACCGGGACCCGCCCGTCCCCTAATTTCCCAGATCACAGTCACTCACTCAGACATCTTTGAGGTTGTCTTCTTTCTGGCGTCTGTTTCTTCTTTCCCCCACTTGCAAATCCAAGTTTTATCCCTTCAGTCCTTCTCAGTTCAATCCATATGGGCGTGCGCGGATTACACAGCTCCCTGCTTCTCCGCCATCTTGCCCGCTCTCCTAGAACTTCAATTTGATTGTTTTTTCTGTAGTCCAGTTCTCTCAAACATACTCAGTTTTCTCAAGACCATGTCTGATAACTTTAGTATCTGAATCTCCTGTGAGTCTGTTTCTATGGTCTGTTATTTCAGACATTCTTCCTTCTTCATATGCCCTGTTATTTTTTATCAACTACTTAACATTTTTGTGTGTGTATGAAAAAAATTCCAGAGGTAATTTGAAGCACTGGGCTATGTTACCTTCCTCCAGAAAGGACTGACTTTTGCCTTTGGCAGGCAGTTAAGTGAGAGGCAGGTCACAGTAATTCATTTAAGGATGGAACTGATTCAAAGCTGGGTTTCAGTCTTTGAGGGTTGGTCTGCTTTGGCCTGCCATTATTCAGAGGTAATCACTCTTTAGAGGTCCCAACTCTCTGTGGCATGTCTTAGTGTCCATCCTCCTTGGCAGGTCCTTAGCTCCAGTTTTTGCCTCCTAAACAACATGAGCTTGCCAAAAGTTCTACCCAGTTATTCAGTCTCTCCACCACCTTGCTGGGGAGGAAGTTGGATGATATAAACTATTTACCATACTGGAAGTAGATTTCCCAATATTTACAGGCTGTCTCCTACAGATCTTTGCATATTTACAACTTAATAATTTTTAAATAATGCATGATTAAATGCAGATTCAGCTACTGTCAACAAATTTCCTTATAAAAACCACAAATTTACTATTTCTCTAAAGACAAATCAAGGTATCTATTTTATATATATAAAGATAACTTACTTAACTATAATGCCAAAATTATTTTCAGTTTGGAAAAATAAATAAGGATTATCTATCATGAAAGAATTTTGTTAAAACAAATTTAAAAAAACTTTATGTCTGTATGTGACATATACCATGTTTGTAATACTAGACTATGTAATGTAGAATGAATTTTTCAACACATGTTTTCTCTTAAGAGAAACTTTATGTTCGAATATGCTTACAGATTCCTACATACATGCCTCCAGCATAGGGATATGGGATATGCTGGCCTTTAAAATGTTCTGAAGTGTTACACAGTAAAGACTTCTTTTTCTTTTTTTAACCAAGGTTTTCTTACTTTGAGAACTTTTTTTTTTCATTTTATACCTATTAACATCCCAAGGAAGTAGTTTTCCATGTGACATACATTAAGTAATTCTGTTCTGCAAGAAACTGAAAAATATAACACAAAGTCTCTACCTTCCAGAGATTTTTAATCAGTTGGAAATAAAAACATGTTTACATTAAGAAGTTAAATGGGAATATACAATTAAACTCTCTTTACAATAAACCTATGCAAAAGAAGTCACAAGAAGTCATGATTAAGGATAAAACTGATTATCCCGTCCTCTTTGATCAAGTGTTCCTTGGTACCAGAAGAGCAAAACCTATGCCGCGGTTTAATTTAGTTAGCATCACAGATTTGCAACAATGAATATCAAGTCTTTGAGGTCAAAACTACAGAAGAATAAGCTTTGAAATTTCAGTGCTGAAAAAAATGTTATTTGCCAACCAACTAAAGGTCACAATATTTTTTATTTATTAACTTAGAAGGTTTAGGATGCTCCCTGCAATTCTAGTGCAATAAAAATAAAAGCCATCAAAATACCCTTGCTTTTTTCTGGGTAACACGCCCTGGACATTACAGGGTATTCCAGAATAACACACAACAGGTTTTTTCTTGTAGATTTCTCATTAACTTTTTAAAGCCTCCTGATTTTGTGGAATCACTGTGGTAAATTCTAAATGATGTATGAAATAGAAAAGAAAAATACAGGCTGTCCTTACTTCCTCCTAGGCAAAAGGCAATAGCATGCCTGGTTTTTCTTTGTTTTTTTTTTTTTTTTTTTTTTTTTTTTTGCCTTTTTTTTGCCAAATTACTGTCAGGATTGTCATCCCCTTCTATATAAAGCTTTTAAAGAAACTTAGCACTGCCACAAAAAAAACATGCACTGGAGAGACATGTAAAAATCAAGACTTCAGAATTCATTCAGATCACAGCATATTTCACCTGCACTGACATGCTACTCTTAGCTTTTATTATCTGTGGTGTTATAGTAGTGTTCTTTCTCCCCCTTCTCCCCTCCCTTCCTCCTCTCTCCCCTTTTCTCTCTGACCTGTTTTCTAACTGATTCTCTTGCCAAGGGGTGGGACTGCCAAGCCTCTGAAACAGAAACACAAAGATTTTCCATACTAGAATCAACACAGTGGGTGGCATCACAGGCTATCTCTTACATGCAAGACCTCCAGCATGGTATTTGTGATCTTAGAAATATCCCTGTTATTGTCTTCCAAGAAATAAAAAACGTATTCTGGTTCTCATTGTGTACATCAGTTAGCTAATTAAAGAACTCTGGGAAACAGGAGGTTCACTAGAGCACTTTTGGACTCAAGTATCAGAACGTCCAACTAAAAGTGGGCATATAAATAGTATGGGTTAATTTTTCACACGCTAATGATAGACACGCAGTTGAGGGTTGGTTAAGTGACTCAGCACTACCAGTGATCAGGACTCCATGTCATTTCCTCTAGCCTTGAACTCACGGTCACAAACGGCTGCAGCAGAGCAGTAACATCTTCATAGGACAGTATTCTACAGAGGGGATGAGGAGGCAGTGGTTTCTTTTCCATGAACTGACTCTATTCAAGGAGAAATAAACATTTCCTGGAAGTCTGCAGTAAACTGCTTTTCTGCCTCACTGGCCAGCACTGTATCATATTACTTGCCTGTGCCCCAGCTGCAAGGAAGATTAGGAAAATACGAATCCAGTATTTATCTCCATAATGCTAGATGGACTCTGCTGTCAAGTATACAATAGTATCTACCATAGAAAGGGGAGAAGAAAGTGAGGTGATGTTGTTGTTGTTCTTTGTATGGACCATGTGTCCTGTTTGGGCAAACATGCTGTCCGATTTAACTTGTATTTGACATTAGATCCATTCTTCTCTTGGTTCTATTACATAAAGAAAAATCTTCTTGATTAAAAAAAAAGTTGTGTTTTTCCACTTTAAATAAATATTAACGTTTAATATTGTCCTTCTTGAATGAGTTTTTGGTTAGGTTTCAACCCCATCATGGCATGAATGAGAGAAAGTTAAAATCCAAATTACTCCTAAGGTCAAACTGGCAAATTGCTGGAAATTTAGGGAAAGCCAATAATTGATTGTGACTAGATCCCCAAAGTGTCCATAACACCTAAAAGTTTAGAAACATGAATAACAATGATTGATTATAATAATTTGGGGTATTTCTAGGAGTTGTTTTTGAAAAAATCATTCATCTACATTTTGGAAATAGCACTGATGGGAATAGTCCTCTTATATTTAGACAGTTTCATAGAAGCATTTTCACACCTAATCCCCATATTTGTTTCTTAACCATACTAGTGAATAGAGAGATTGTCAACCCTCTTTATGCCTGAATCTAGAAGTCAATTGACACTGAAAACCAGAGAGTGTTTCCAAAGCAAAATGTAGGTAGGAATCTCACCTTTTATTTTTTTCTTTATACTTCCTTTATCAGCTGTTCGATAATTAAAAGTCATTGAGTTCTTGCAGTGTGCAATCAGTTTATCTCCATTGTTTCATGAAACTTAGCAGACAAACATAAAGCTGTGGTAAGTTTGGCCCAAGGTCATATAGCTAATAACTACTAGAGATTCAAAGCCAGGATACATGATACCGAGTCCAACATTCTTTTTACTCTGCAACAACTGGCTTTCTTTACAAGAGCTATTCAGAGTGTAATCTATGTGCCTAACTTGGGAGAAAAAAACAAACTACTATTCTAATTATTCTATATGGTTAGCTGGTGTACTGAAACAATTCACAAAATTAAAGATAAATGCTCAAAAATGCACATTTTCAGTGACAGCATATGTTTACTAATATATTCCTTGAAGACTATGCTCTTAAGTCTAGAAAACAGGGTAAATTCTCTTTGATTTGTGATTTTAGTTATGTGAGTACCCATTATATATACATATATACATACATAAAAATAATTAAAATATTAAAATTCCCTTTTGACCTGTAAGAATCAAATTAGTAGCCAATCCTTTTTAAGTTTCTATTTTAATCATGGTAATACATTTAATTAAGTGTAATTGTTTTCCTCAATTTTGTGCTATGGATAATTTAAATCTTCATTTAAATGTTAATTGCCAGTAACATCAGGGAAAATCTTTTATAATTCAATTTTATTCAGCCTTAATTTTATAAAATCGAGGATATTTGTTTTGGTATAAAGTATGATGGAACATAATGATTATGAGAAGGTGAAAATGAATATAAATTTCTACAGTAGTCTCCAAACAATTTTGCATAGTGATTCCAAACGAGTCAAATACACTGTTTTCATGTTAGTTTCAGCAAATGAAGCTTGAAATTCACAGACAGTTGCAGTGAAGCTGCAAAACTCTTCTTCATTCAAAAGAGGAAATGATTACCTTCTGGTCTTTTCATTAGTTATCAGCAAGTTGCTACAATTAGATTAGGAATGGCTGAAGACCTTATTTTCCATTTCATTCTGTGTTACATTATCTATGCAGTGCATATTGTGTATTTAATAGAAGTTTAAGGAAAAAAGGTTAAATAGATTTGTAATTTTGATGGTCTCAGTAAAAAACAACGCCACAGTTGCCTGGTCAGAATGAAAATCAATTTATGAGTATTAAAATGCAAACTGTATTCATTTTCAAGCAGAACTATTACTAGGCCTTCCTTAGGGAGGCGCTGTCCTACCCTTTGCACAGGTGTCTCCAGGCTGCCTAAAAAAAGACGATCCTAGAATATAAACAGTTCTAAAATCTCATGTAGAGCCAGCTGGTTCTTTCAGCATTAGTACAGAGGCCTCACTGATTTAGTATTGTGCCAAAGAGACATGGATTCAAATATGTACTAAAGGCTAGTCATCAGTATTAATTACCACATGAATTATGGGTGGTATGTTGATTACATCAGTGATGCCTTCAACCTGTCCTGCCCCATGCCCTTTGTCATGTGTTTTGCACTTTCTCCCTGTCCCTTGATTTTAGTTGGTTATGCAACTAGTATTGATAGAGAGATGTTGACAGATGATATATAAAATAAAAATTTTTAAAAGTGATCACATATTTCCACTTGTGCTATTACACCTTTGTCACTGTCATGAGAACATGCCCAGGATGGCCTGCTGGAATATGAAAAATGCAGGGCCTAGTGACTCCTACTGTCCCAGCCAAGAGTCAGTGAATGCCAGACATGTGCCTGATCCCAGCTGAGACCGTAAGAGTCATGCAGGCAATTCAGTCTTAATCACCAGCCTGCAAACCTGTGAACTAAATAAATCTTATTGTTTTAAGCCATTATATTTTGGAATGCTTGGTTATGCAATATCACTGTGGCAGTAGGTAACTTACATGCTATAATAAGTACTATTTCATACTAGGAAATAATAATGGGGATGATTACTTAACATTAGTGCCTTCGTGGCTGGTGGGGGAGGAACAAAAAGAAAAAATAGGGAAATTTATTTGTTCTACATAGCAAAAATACTAGTATCTATTCTCCTTTATTGGGTATAGAATAAGAAAAGCTCCATTTGGTCTTGTCTCTGTAATACAGAAAAACATAGTAACTACAAATTGTCAGTGCTAAGACTGGATAAGCTGAGGCAGAGTCAGGGCTGGGGTAAAGGCCAAGAGTTGAGAAGAAAAGTAAAAGAGAGATACACTACCCTTGACATAACAACCCTGCAGACAGATCTGGTTATTTTTCTATTAAATGAGTAAGTTAGACCAAAAATATGGCATGTCAATAAGATTGCCAGACTTAACAAATAAAAATATAGGGTGCCCAATGAAATTTGATTTTCAGATAAACAACAAATAATCTATTATAAGTATGCCCCATATACTAGACATGCTGTGTATTCTCTAGGCATCGAGATTTCCAGGGAAAAGATTTGAAAAATGGAGAACTCATTTTTTTTTTTTTTGGTTTTACTTTTTGTTTTTCCATTTAGATTTTTTTTTTTTTTTTAGGTCTCTTTATTTATGTTGTGGGCGGGGGGGAGGGAGGGAGAGGCAGAGAGAGAGAATCCCAAACAGGCTTCATGCTGTCAGTGGAGCCCGACGCTGGGCTCAATTCCACTAACCATGAGACCATGACCTGAGCCAAAATCAAGAGTAGGACGCTTAACCCAATGAGCCACCCAGGTGCCCCATCCATTTAGTTTTAAATATAACTTCACCTGTCTCTTTCTGGTATATATTTTCTGGTTAGTGGTCTAAGGAATAATGTCCAAAAGTAACTTCTTTGCCATTTTCTATGTGTAAAGGTAGAATTTAACACAGAATGTGGATCTGATGAAACACCTAAGCTTTCATCCATTTAGGACATTTGTGAATTCACCCATAAACACCATGGCAATGAACCACCCTGGGGACTGAGATAGTGAGTACCCTTTAGCTACTAAGAGCTGATTTAGCTTTACACATAGTTCATCCCCAAATACTTTACATAACTATTTTTCTCAAAATTATATTGTCCTTGTTTTTATAATGATAAAATAGGATCATTGTAAAATAAATCATAAGACAGTAAAAATATTAAGTTAAAAATTGAAAGTAACACAAATTCCTACCCCCAGAGATAATAGCTTAGAATTAGGGTAAGAATTCTTTAACTTTTCTATGTATACAGATAAAGATATAGATAGATAGATAGATAGATAGATAGATAGATATGGTGTTTTTCCCTTCCCAGAAATAGAACTATATCATACATGCTGCTTGGTAACCAGTTAGTCTTACTTAATATATTGTGGTCTTGTTTCATTGTCATAAACACACATTTACGTCCTTGTCTTAATAGCAACAGTAAGTCAACAGTATTTATTGAGTTCCAACTAAATTCAAGACATACTGTATGTACTTCATTGCACATATATCCCATGACGGACTTAACCAATTCTGACAGTCAGGCATTTTATGTTGTTTATAATTATTCACTACTATAATCAGGCCTAAAACAAATATCCTTATAACAACTGAAAGAAGCAAAAGTGTCCAGACACACTACTAGAGAAGAGACATCTTTGGAAATATTCTGACTGTATTAGGGGAAATTGCATGCACATTTCCAATGTTTATGCATATCCTTAGATACCCAATCAATAGTCTATAAAAAGATGAGTCAATCAGTGAGACATTCAGCTTTCTCCTCTTCTCTATTCTTGATACCTTTTTCTGCCTTTGGTATATTATAGGCATAATTATACTCCCATGAGAAAGCAACCAAGAGGGAGAGAGAAAAACTCATAAAACCAGTCTCAGAAGGTTGTATTCACACCAGCACTTAGGCATATACATTGTCTCATTCATTAAATATTTATTGAATGCCAAATATGTGCCAACCCATATTCTGGGTATAGCATACAATGAGGACAGAATGGCTCCTTCCAGAGGCACTTTGCTTACCACTTCCAAAAAGTGCATACTTCAACCATTAGAGTAGATGAGGACTGCCCGTTCCTCACTCTCTAATGCCAGGTATACAGTCTGTGCCATTTTAGCACAAGAACATCCTCATAAAATGCTACAGTGACTAGTAGTTGTAGGTTAACTTAAAAAGTTAATATAAAACAAGGAATCATAAACATAATACAGGAGTCTCTTAAACCCTTACATTTATTTAAAATATATTAAGCTGCATTGATTCCCAATATTTTGATGTATGGTCAAAGCCTTCTCTATTTGAGGCATACATCTATTAAAGCACACTTCTCAAGTGAATCATAAACATACTTCAGAGTATTGCTTTGGATTGCTGCAGAATAAGTAGCGCCAAATAATATGAGTTCATATATTTACTTAGGCGTAAGGGTTATCTTCAGTGGGGAAGGGGGAAACTAGAAACACACTCTAGACAAAGTATAAAAAGGTAACGTCTATGTAAAACTGTAAGGCTAGTCATAAAATTGGTTGAAAGCTGGATGAGTCTGCTTTTTCTTCAATCATAATGTGAAACAACACAAACTCAGTGGCTTGAACAACACATTGTTAACCCCCCCTCATTGCAGCCCTGTGGGTTAGCTGCAAGTCAGCTTCAACTGAGCCCAGTTTAGCCAGACACATCACCTGACTCCAGACTTCTGGTCAGACTCAGGTTTCCTCCATGTGTATCTCATTTTAAGATTCAGGCTGAAGCAATAGCTTCATCCTGGAGTGTGATCTTCATGTGGTAGATGTCAGAGGCCCAGGAGGGCTCCCAGAAATTAGCCATGCTTCATAAAGCCTTAGCTAAGAATTGACACATTGTCATTTCTATCAACTTTCTAATGGGTAAAGTAAGTCACATGGGCAAGCCCAGTGTCAGTGAGGAGGAGAGATACACTTTTCTAGAAAGGGTAAGAGGTGTGGTGAGTAGTCACTGAACACAACACATTCAGTCACACTCATTATCAACTGTGTAAATTAAAAACTAACATCAAAGATGGACCAGTTAATCAGACATACTGCGAATTAGTACAGACATCAAACAACAAAGTGTTGCTTCAAATAGGCTAAACATAAATTGCTGAAGTATCTTATGAGGAATGCTGGATGTCATGATTTTGACTTCTATCAAGATTGGAACTTTTTTCTTCCTTTTTCAGGTATATGATTGGATTTTCTTGCATAAACCATTCCTATAAACCATTTTCTACTCCATTAAGCTCAGAGAAAATCTAAAGTACACTGAATGCAGTCTTCCATATTCTTACTACTTCCTTTTCTCTTATAGTTATCTCGTCTATATGAATACCATTTTTTTTCTCCTAACTCATTTTTAGTGAGACTTTCTAAGGTACTCGGCTTGCATAGAAGTCACACTTTCTTCTTTAGTTGTACATAATTAATGCACATAATTAAATCATGCGGTTATAATGACAAGCATTGCTATGGTTTGAGAACATACTGATTCATGTAAGCATGGGGCTCAACTGGTAAAAGCAGAGGTATATTGCCATTTTCCATAATGTTCAGTTGTCCTTCCCATTAATCATTATGTTTTACATTAGAAATAGAGGAGGTTAATCAAGTGAGTCAATTCAGTGGAGAATGTCTACTGTTGACTTAATTTTCATCTCTGAATCAAATTTTTTTTCAAATATATATTAGTCACATGTATTTTCCCAAGGAATTTGTTCTTTTAGTTATAAATATGAAATCATACTTTTTATAATTAAGCAATTCATAGCAATATTACATATTAGGCCAAGGGAATGAATTTAATGAGCTTCAAAGGTAAGAAATGTATTAGAAAGTAATATTCATAATTCAATTATCAACATACTAGTTACAAAGGATAATGTTTTCTACCTAAAAATATACTCAGATTGAGTGGTATTATTATGTGGTGGATGTCCTGATTTGCAGATAAATTTTGATTTTATGTAAATATTTATTCATTTCAGTTAACATTAAATATGTATTAGGCATTTGATGAAGAAAAGAATACTACTCATCAACAGGAAGGTTTCTTCAAGAAATCCCCAGCTCCTTTAGTTGCTTGGCTCTTTCCCTCTACCTAAATAAGTTATTCTTTCCTTTTTCTCTAAGGATCAATTGTTGAAATCAAGACTTCTTTCATTTTGTTGGAGCTATGTCAAAAATAAAGGTCAAGAAGGGACTCCTGGATGGCTCAGTCGGTTAAGCATCCAACTTTGGCTCAGGTTACTATCTTGTGGTTTGTGAGTTCAAGCCCTGCATCAGGCTCTGTGCTGACAGCTCAGAGCCTGGAATCTGCTTTGGATTCTGTGTCTCCCTCTCTCTCTGCCCCTCCCCCACTTGCACTTGGTCTCTAACTCAAAAATGAAATAATCATTTAAAAAATTATTAGAAAATAAATAAATAAAGGTCAAGAAGAGGTGTGGAGATATGCTTGAATCAAGAATCCATATGCAAGGCTATTCTGAAAGGCAGTAACTATCCCCCCTCAAAGAGGGAAGCAAGTGGCAGATGTGGAAATCCTGCCAAGTTACATTACTTTATCCAAGCTCTATCTAACTTTTCTTGATGGTAGGTAGCAAAATTGAGCTTCCAATTCAACATAAATTTCTCTGGGGTAAGAACTGGAAAAGACGACCTACAGTGTCAAGCTATTTATGATGATCAGATTTGATAGGTTCAGATCAGCCTAAATACATTTTTATTTCACCTCTCATAGATTATTTTGCTCACCACATTACTGAAACCTGAGACACTAACAGCCCTTGTATTAAAATGGGCGTGACAAGGTTCAGGATCCAGAAAATAAAAGGTCTGTGGTTTTAAGATGGGTTGCATATCTTTACATAGAGTGGAAAGACAGTTAATAACAGATCTAATTGAGAAATACAGTTTTTGTTGCTGGAAGACTGTGTATGACAGTCTGACTGTTTTTCTCCTTTGTATTTATCACAGGCAATTGAACCCGGTGAATGAAAGGAAATTAAGTTAAGGAGAAAAAAATCGGCTCCAAGTAAAGCTTAGGAAGCAATTTCTACCCATGTAGTAATTAAGGAATGAAATGAGTTTCTACATTAGCTCTTGACACAAAGTCATTTTAATAAGAAGTCCTCTTGGGAAAAGTATTCAAAGTAATCTGCCTCAGTGGTCAAGCAGTAACTGATTTTGAAGTTATGAAAATACAGTCCTTTACAGGCAAGGTGTCTTCTTGCTCAACAAGGTATTAAACAAGGTCATTTCTTTCATTGTAATGACCAAAACCTTTCCAGAAGAAAACAGAAGAAGGATATTAAGGGATTTTAGAATTGCTTTGGTGATCTTTTACATTTTTGCTTTAATTACAAAGTACTGCACATGTGCTATATTAAAAATTAATTAAACAAACAGAAGCATAAAAAAGAAAAGGAGAGGGATTCAGCAAACCTGCCCATGCTTGGGTACACCCCACACATCCCTCTCAGGGATGGTCACTGTTCTCTCAGGATGCAGTTCTGTGAATTTCTTGAAACTAAAAGTGTTCTTTTGTTAGGGAAGTCACACTCCTCTTATCCTCCTCCAGATGTACTTCCTGGAGAGACCACCCTGGATTCTTTTAAAAAGCCAGTCATCAGGCTAAGGAATCTCTTGACCCAGGCTAAATGTTTAAATAACAGCATCTAAAAGAGAAAGGTTTTCCTTTCAATGTCCTCTGTGGAAACTTAATGATACGTGACTTTGTTATCACTGCATTGCAATAAAAATCAAATCAGTGTCCAACGTTGCCTAGCAGTAAAGAAATTTCAAGCAATAATCCTTTGCCAAAAAAATTACTTCTCTTTCTCTTTGTCTTCTTCAGTTTGTGTTAATTACATCTATCTTGATTGTCTGGTTGGCATCTACTTGCATTCCAGAATAAATCACTTTATGTCCAGTATATTTTGAGTTTTTTCTGCAAATTATCTGCCAACCATTATCTCTTCATAGTGTTAGTTTAGAATTCTGTGAAAATATGATGCTGTAAGTGAGTTATTTAGGTCGCTGTTCTCATCACTTACTTATATTCTCTGTTCCATGCAATCTCCAGGATAATTTTTTTTCCTGAAACTGGGATCTTTAGACCTTTTAGGTATCCAAAGACCTATTTTATGATTTAGGAAAATCTCTACAAGAACTGTGTGTTCCCTTTGATGATTACATTTTAAAATACTAAGTATAAGCAGAATCTAGATTGTCTAGATGACAAATTTATAATCAAGTACAGATCCACAATTTAGGTGTCCATGTTTCCCTTTATATTTATGACTGGCCTAAAGGAGCAGGTTCTAGCTTGCCCTCGACTGTGTTAGCAAACATTTGGTTGATGTTAAAAAGACCCAAACTGGTGTTAAATAGCATTTATCAGTCTGCATCCATGTTTGTCCTTATGTTGATTTTTTAAACAGTAACAGTCATCAAGTATTCTTTGCAAAAGTAATTCATAATTGAAAGACATTTTTAGAGAGTAGGATTAGTTATTTAATACATTGAGACTAATTTGCCATCATAAAAAGGACATCAGGAAACAATGATACGGTATGATTTGTGCTACCCTGGATAGAAGAAGGGCATGTTACCTAATCTAGAAAGAAAGCAATGGCCAGAGAAAGTTGCTGGAGTTTAGGCATGAAGAGCCATTAGGAGTGAGCACCTGTAGCAGTACTGGGGTGAACTTCGTGCAAAGGAAACACCCATGCAAATTTATGGATGTAGGAGAGCATGTCATTTACATAACAGTTCATGCATTTTAAAAATAACTTAAATGATTAATTGGTATATCATCCAACAAACTGTGTGATATAGGAAGTAGTAAGTCTGTTACTGTCCTTTTACATATGGAGAAATTACTATGCAGAGAAGTTAAGTGACTTAGCTTGGCTCACATACCAAAGAAGTAACAGGAGTGGAACCTGAAACCATGAGATTACTATTTTAGTGAACATTTTTAGTAAACCATGATTTTCTACTTCAGTACTGCAGTTGGCTTGAAGAGCATTGTTTCCCTAGTTTATCTTTGTCCTGGTTACCATCCAACCATGTAATGGGCACTATTAGGTAAGCAATTATACAAACCCAAATGCTTTGTGAATTAAAAACCTGTTGAAAAGTTAATGATGAGTGAAATCCAAAAGACCAATATATATCTAGTGTCTGTTCTGTTCCAGCAACTTTAGGAAGATGGGGCTGGCCAATGCAGATGCATGGAATCCTGTTTCCAGAATAAACTTAAATCAGCTTCCATTTCATCTGTTCCAGTGTGCTTGATGATTTGACCACTCCTTGTCTGTGTTTATTCCTCATTCTCTCCTCCAATGCCTCTGATTTAGAAGAACTTTTGTATGCTCACTTTTCATCTTGAACTTGATGTTCTTTCTTACATTCTGGTATGTACTGTCTCTCTGCCTTTTGAACAATGACTCTAGGAAGCTAAATGTTTTGGTTTGCTTCCTGTTAGGACTGAGTCATCAAAGATGTTATTTATATAATCAAAAAATAAGTAGAGAGACCTACACATGCATAACCCACTGAACTCTCTTTTGGGAAACACAAATAACTGTTTGGCTAGTTGGTTTTAAGTCTTGCTCAAAAGACTGCTCCTCTCATTCTTATCATTCTTGGTGTCACCCATTTTAGTGGATTTCTCAAAATTCAGCCTGAGTTCTCATCCTGTATCCACCTTAAAAACAGGGGCGCCTGGGTGGCTCAGTTAGGTAAGCCTCCTGCTCTTGGTTTTGGCTCATGTCATGATCTCATGGTTCCTGAAATTGAGCCCTGCATCAGGCTCTGTGCTGACAGCACAGAGTCTGGTTGGGATTCTCTCTCTGCCTTCCCCTGCTCATGCTCTCTCTCTCAAAATAAATAAACTTAAAAAAAAAACATACTCAGCACTTGGTAAACCAAATAAATTAACTCAAAATTTTTAAAAAGTCAAATAAAGCTTCACTTTCACAAAACTTTAATGTTATAGGTATTCTGTAAAATGTATGGAGAAAAATGGAAGATTGAAATAAGTGAAAAGGAAAGAAAGAAAGAGAAGAAAGGAAGGGAGGGAGGGAACTAGGAAACAAAATTTCTGAGTAAATATACTTACTCCTTCCACAAAGTTCCTCACTGGTAGCCAGTCATGTATTCCATTCCTCTTTTTTCTCTTTTTCCCTTTTCCTACATCTTTTCAAATGCCTTCTACTGCCCAGAAACTTCTTAGATAGCAGCAGTCATAATCCTGGGGACTTTGTGCTCCTGGAATCTTCCCTCCAAAATACTCATTTATAGAACAAACCTATTAGAGTAGGTAGACTCACAGCGATGTCAGCAGCAGTGGAGTTGGCTTTCAAAGAAACAGAATAATGTTCCACATTCTCACAATGACATAGAGAGCAAAACTAACTGCATTTTCAGATTTTAGAATTGCCTTTTGATACTATATAAACAATCTTCTTGATATTTTAATTAACTCATACTAGGATTTTATATAAGAGAATTCAGATTTAATAATAACAAATCATCCATTGCCTAGCCAACACAACTGAACACAGATGGAAATAAGTTCATGTAACAAGAACTAAAGACTTTGCTGATAAGAATCCTTCACACATTCAGAGTGCTTTTATAAACATTAGGTAATTTGGTCCTCAAAGTAAGCCCTGAGGTATGTAGGTCAGGTGCTTTACATCTACTTTACTGCTAAGAAAGTTTTACTGAGGTTACAAAACCAGTGTGTGGTAAAGTCACAGATGTTATCGGTGTGACAGTCTCCGATCGTCATTAATGCTCAATGACCAGGTATTTCTGGCTTTCCTCCTTCTGGACACAGTGGGTTTGCACTCCCCCCCCCCCCCATTTGAAGATACCTGTGTGACATATTTTGGCCAATGCCACATGGGTGAAAATAATGTGTTACTTTTGGAAAGAAATTCTGAGAGCCCCACTGTGGATTCTCTTCATCCCTACCATTCCATGGTTATAGAGAAAGCATGTGTCTAAAGGAAGACCTTCTTCATCTCATCCCTGAATATCTATAATGAGATGGGCAGCATTATCAACTCGCACTGGGAAATGTAATTTAGAATTCTGATGACATTTTGTGAGGGTAAGCCACTATGATTTGGAAGTTGCTTGTTACCTCACAATAACATGGACTATCCTGAATTACATACTTTTGACTTTCATTCTCCCTCTTGTAAACTCTTCAAATAGTCTGATTATGATTAAACAGTGGAACATCAATTGGAAAATGGATCTTAATCAGAGTCTAGTGTCTTGATGCTGTTGTACTGATTATTAATTGTAGCTCAGACTAATAAAGAGAATGATAGTCTTTATAGTAATTCTTTCCTAACACCAAAAAAAGCAAGAACTTTTTACTGTCTACCTATCAATGGGAAATATAATGTGACACAAAGTAACTGAAGGTCATCCACAAATCATCACTATAGAGAGTTACATCTAAAATTTGTACCAAAGCATCCACAGGTTACTTCCTGGGTGGTGGTGAGGGTAACAAGGAGCAAGAGAAAAGTGAAAAGAGTGGTGTTAATGTAAAAAAGTAAAAGAGAAAAATATCATTAGGGGTGGCTGAAGAAACAGAAAGGAATTTTCTCTAGTGGTCCAAGCTAAGAATGAAATAGCAATAGTTGAGAGATAAATAGGACACCTATAAGAAGAAAATGGATGATGAGGAGACAAGTGTGGATATGACTCAGGATGACTCTAGAAACTTCAGTATTCTTTCCTTCTTTATCTCTTCTTCTAACTAGGTAAAAATAGAGACAGTTATGAAGCCAATAAAAATTGGCAGTTTTTGAACTGTCTAAGCTTGTTCTATTTGCATACAGATTCCATGCTGATTATAAACTATTTTTCCTAGGAGTTCTTTCAAGAATAGTGAGTATTCCAAGACAAAGTGAGTGGGTAGTGGCAATTCTAAGTAAAGTAAGAAGCCTAAAAAAGTGTAATTTGAGGCTTTATGATGAAATTTTGTCTTCAACATATTTTCCAATGCTAACTCAGGGTACAGACAGATTGAGTGGCCACAAGGTTTTTGTAATTTGAGGGGGTAACTAAAGGCCTGTCTGCCTTCCCAAATATAAAATCATTTGTCCTTTTCTCTCCATTATTTCTTTTTCAAATAAGCTTCTCAAAAACTCATTCTACAATGAAAATTGCAACTAACAAGGAGTTTTCCTCTGCTGCATTCTTGAGGAATAGACATTTTTACCATGGGTAAGTTAAACACACATTTTTCTAGATTATTGTTTGTTAAACCCTAATATTTATATAATCACTTGGAGGATCTTGTTAAAATGAATATTCTGATGTAAGTGTGGGTTGGTCTTGAGAGTCCACACTTCTAACAGTCTCCCAGGTGATGCTGATGCTCTTGGTCAAGATTAACTTATTAAGTAGCAAAGTTCAGATGAGGGCAAAGTCTTAGACTGGTTAAGTAATTTGCACAGAACCATATTTAGTAAGTGGTAAAACCCTGATTGGAAGATAAGTCTGATTCTATAGCCTGTGTTCTTGGTCAATAGTTTAATCCCCCCATACAGATAGCTGCAGACAGACCGACCATTCTCTGAGAAGAAAGATGATAGCGTAGCATGAGGACGATGTGTTGCTAAGCTAGGGAAAAAAAAGACATGTCAGCTATCACTCATTGTGGGAAGTATGTACTTCAAGTTTAGAAACCTTAACGTTAGATAGTTTCAGCCTTAGAGAACACTAGTTGTTTTCACGGCTTCACGCATAAAGTCCGACCATTGCCCCACTGATGAGAGACAATAAAAGATTACTTAACACAAGGCATCACCATTTGATGCCAGCACGGCACAGTGTCTATGACACAAAGTCCCAGTACCGGAGAGCCCAAGAAAGATATTTAATGATGCTCTTGACCTGGGAATTGAGAACCTCAGTGTCAGGTGCTACTCAGGGAGTCTTGTATAGAAAATAGCTTCTATGGTTCATGAACATATTGAAGCTTGGGTGCAAGCCCACTTGGAAGTCTCCATGACTCATTTTGTGTTTAACCACTGTTATTCTGCAGCAGTGGATACATTAGGCATAAAACAGAAGCAATTGTTAAAATGACACAACAGTGACAGGAAAAAAATCTCAACAAACTCCAAGTCTAGTCAAGATAACAGGACCTCAGGATAGGAAACCTTCTAACATGGAGAGAGAGAAACTCTGAAAGAAAACAGAGACCACCCAAAGGAGGAACCAGAGATTACCACTGCTGCTTCACAATATACCTAAGACAAAGCCTTAACTTCTCAGTCTTAATTTTAAGAGTTTACCTGCTTGGCAGTTCAGATGATGCTATTCCCTGGATCTGTCCACACCTGTGTCACTCAAAATCCCATCACTCCTTCCCATACCAACTCACATCACTTCTCATTCCTTTTCCTGGTGTTGTTTCCATTCTTCCATCCAATGTAAAAATCGTAATTTTTTCTCCAAAGCCAGCAGAAACCCATGAAGGGGTTTCTGATTTCATTTCTCTCCAGTGCCTCCACCTGATCCAAGCTGTAGACCTCTCCCCCAATGGATGATGGCAAGAGCCTTCTATTTTTTTCCCCTGTCTTAACACTTGCCCTCTGTGTGATCACTCCTGCATGGATCAGTAATATTTTTAAAATGTAAATTAGACCATGCTAATCCCTCTTCTTAAAACACTCCTGTGGCCTTCATCAGACTTCTCCCATCCCACTCTGTAGCATCTCAGTCCCAGCTGCTTATGAGAATCTCCTGTAGAGCTTTTGCAATATAGCCACGCCTGGGCCCCATGCCAAGACCAATTATGTAGGATGTGCCACTGGCCTGGTGATTCTCAGTGCACCCAGGTTTGCAAGCCTCTGTTCTAGGTGGTCTGGCCCATGCCACCTCTGGGTTCTAGAGTACCCATTCTTCCTGATTTTGCATTGCTCTCTCCATGTCATCATTTAGCCACAAGCAAAATGCAACCTGCTTAGGAGGCTGTGTCTGATTATACCCTTCTTGAGTCTTCTCTGATTACAGCATCCTCAAGCACTATTCTCTGCTTGAACTCACTTGGTTTACTTATGATGTAACCTGCACTGTCCTACCTGAAAATAAGCTCTGATGTCTCGTTCACTGTGCCTGGCCCAGTGTAGACAACTCATTCAGTAAACATTTGTGAACAAGTACTGAATGAATTCCCCAGGCAGAACTAATCACTTCCTCTCCTGTATCCTCCAAGCACTTGAGACATTTCTTCAATTAAATTACATGCCCCATATTTTCTCTAGTTGCATCTGTGCCTTCTTCCTCTCTATACTAAGAGCTACTTGAGTGTGGGAGTGATGTCTTATTCATCTTTCTATTTCTATTCCTAGCACTGCATTTACTATGATAGGTGCTTAATAAAACTAAGATATTACCTTTCATTATTAAAATCAGATATATCTGAGTAGTGGCATACCAAGTATGGTACAGTCCATTCTGGCTCATCAATAACCTCAGCAATCATTTAGAAATTAGGCCAAACATTTTTTGGAGGGGAATTTTAACCACAGGCATTATTTAGAATTGCAGGCCCATGGTGATAATAAAAAGCAGGTGGACTCAGTGAAGTTTATTATTCATTTTTAATTGTCTAGAATGTATCTCCTTGACACCTGCACTCCAGGCTGACCACTATCCCTGTCTTGCTTTAAGTACATCACCGTTTATAAGAAGTGCAAAAATTCCAATACATGACCATGTCCTCTTCTATCAAAGCCTCAGACAATTAAGAGTGAAGGCTCTAGGTAGAGGAGTCCTCTTGGCTAAGCCTTAACAATTACATGTTTCATGTGAACCTGAGACTCTGGTAAACCACAATGAAGCTAATTACCAATCTCCTATAAGCCTGTAGATGCTGGTATCATGAAGATGCAGAGAAGCCCAACTGTGCAAGAATACAACAATATATTTTGCTATTTACATTTAAAGAAATTTCCCAGAGTCATTTTTTTATGCATATGATTACATTTCTTTTATTGGGTATTTTTTTTGGGGGGTTGTTGTTGGAAAAGTAATACAATGCTTGTTGTCACAGACAACGATACGAAGGTCTAAAAAAATTAACAATCTCTTCCCTATCCCTCCAGTCTAACTCCAGTACCCCAAAGCAACCTGTATTAATTTGCAATATAGCTTATATCCTCTGTACCTTGTTCTGTGATTATTAATCACAGATAGAAATTAGTATAGATAGATAGAAATACAGATCCTAACTGTGGATAGGACATATACACACATATTTATACATAAATATAATTTTTTTCATATTTTTATAAAAATTGAGTCATCTCATACACTTTTCTACAAAACTTGCTTTCTTTCAACAATATAACCTATTCTTCCCTCTGGGTTAGTACATATTGATATAACTCATTCCTTTAAATTTATAAATGCATTCATTCATCATATATTTATTATAACTGTCTATACACATTTGCTTTAGACACTCAGGTGAACAGAACAAAATTCTTGGTTTCATGGAATTTGCATTCTAATGGGGAAACAGACAATAAATGCAGGTAAAGAAGTAACATAACAGCATGTCACAGGGGACTAAGTGTGGAGAACAAAAACAGGGGACTCTAGAGAAAAGGTAAATGGGAGAGGCTTGCTGTTTTTCATAAAGAGGTCAGGGAAAGGTGTGTAACCCAAGAACTGAAGTTGAGTGTGATATGCATCTATCTCAGGGAAGACCTTTCCAGGCAGGGAAGACAGTAAGTACAAACTACACTGCCAAAAATATTCTAATACAAATGCTCTCATGTACTAAGGCTTCTTAAATTACTGGTCCAAATACACATGAAACAACATACTTCAGATCACCTTTGCAATAATTTCCTATCAGCAATATATAAGGATATCTCTTTTATCACAAAGTGATCAGCACTAGATAGGAGCAATCTTTTTACATTTTGCTAAATTACTGTTTTGATTTTCATTTGTCTGGTTACTGGTGATATTAGGCAGCTTCTCCTATGTTTTGGCTAATAACAGAGTCTCAGTTCGAAGTCTTGGAAACATTTGTGTTACCGTTGTTATTATCTAACCCTGGGATGCCTGGCACAGGGCAAAGCAGGAAAGCACCACCCAAGTGATAAAGTTGAATGCAGGATAGAACTTTTCATGGAGCAATGGAAATCCAGCTTCCTAAGATACCTAGGCAGATAGAGGCCAACCAGGAAGACAAGTTACTGATTCTAGAGATAGCGCTGCCTAACTTTCTGCGCTGAATGGTTTTGGAGATGAACAAGGCAACTTGACGGCAGATGGATGCTTTATATGAAATTTTACTGAGAGGGAAGAAAGAGGACAGGGAATGATACCCTTCAGCTCTGATGGTCTATCCTCTAGCACTACCCCTTCCAAGTAAGGATGGCTCTGGGACTATTTTAAGTACTATCAGCACACAGCCCATACTATTATATACTGGCCCATAAAGTATCAAATAATTATCCTTTCCAACATGAATTTCTGAATTGAATTAAATAATACTGACATCTTAATGTAGTCTACATATTCATGTTTTGGTTAATAACCCAGGACAAAAGATTTAAGTCTGTAAGATTAGCCCCGGCTAAGTTGGGCCAGATTTGAAAATGGACACGCCAACTAAAACTTAATTGGAATCAAGCTGCACTTCCAAACTGGCTTCCATGGCTACTTTGAAAACACAAGGATCTGGGGCGCCTGAGTGACTCAGTCGGTTAAGTGTCCTACTTCAGCTCAGGTCATGATCTCACGGTTCATGGGTTTGAGCCCCGCATCGGGCTCTGTGCTGACAGCTAGCCCAGAGCTTGGAGCCTGTCTTCGGATTCTGTATCTCCCTCTCTCTCTGACCCTCCCCTGCTAGCGCTTTCTCTCTGTGTCTCTCAAAAATAAATAAAAAGCATTAAAAAAAAGAAAGAAAACAAGGATGTGATCATAAACACATGTACACTGGTGCATATGCAAACCCCCCTCCTCTTGGGTATTCCCAATGCACATTTGCATTTTAGAGACATGAGTAGTTCCAACAAAGAAACTTGTTCAACTTTGTTAACTGATTTTTAAAATTTATTTATGCAGTGAATGTTTTTGTCTAAGTGTTTTGTTTTTAAATTAGGAAGTACCACAACATAAGAGTATGAATTCCAGAATGTGCCGATAATTTTGCATTCTATATTGTCATGGAGGTCCTTATTTAATAAGCTAAATTCAAGAACAATTTTGTTTCTGTATGAATAGACAGCATACTGATTTTTAAATATTCATGAAAACTTTTAACTCATTGGGGCCCAAGGACTTCAGCGTGACTTATCTTAATATAACACCAGTGCTTTCAGTTAAGAGTGCTTATTATGATCCTGTGCTGTGCTAAATTAATTATGGATAATAGGATTTAATCTTCATGAGGACCTATACTGGCATTCCCACTTGACAGATATTAAAGTTGAGGTTTAGAGAAATTAAGTACATTGCCTAAGTTTCCAGAGCTAATATGTTTAAGGTCACAAGTTTTTATCCTGATGGTCTAACTATAGAATTTTAAGTGCTATAAATATTGTCTTGCTAGGTACTAGGATTTAGCAGCCTATTTTAACAACTGCTTAGAAAATAGCAGTGACTAGAGCTGTCATTGGCGTTAAAGTGCTTCAGTAAAAAGAAAAACTATTTATTAATTTAAAAAGCATGTGGAACATGCCTATCAGGAATCTAAAAACTTGTCACATTCAGCAAGTGGATGGGTTGGAAAGTCAGAATTTACCATCAAGGAAACCAAAAAGAACATCAACTCAAAATGAAGGTCTATCTTTCAAATTTAATAAAATTAGCCTTGGCAAATTTTTTCTAAACACTATTCTTTTTCCAACAACCAGTAAAAAAGGTCATGGTTTAAGATAGTACATTTGACTCACAAGGACAAAACCAGCACTTAGTGGCTAGAAGTAGGACATCAGCGACACTTGGTCCCAAAAATAACAAGAAACCCAATCACCAAAAGTGGAACTGCATATTCAGTGACAAAGCTTGTTTGACGCTGACTAGTAAACATTCACTTAGTCTCCTTAAATTCTACTCTCCCCCTACTGTACTCCCTGACAACAGCAATGATAGCATCCTCAAGCCAGAGGAATTCATCCCAGGAGATCAATTCACATGACCATCAACTGTTAAAAAAAAAAAAAAGAAAGAAAGAAAGAAAAAAAGTCTAACTCTCTTATATGCTTTCTTATTCATTCTCATTCATCTGAACCCCTTTGAGAATCTCTCTGAGCCTCTGGAACATGTTCCAAGCCTTCCTGACATCCAATACCAGTATGTTCCATCTTGTTTAGGCTTATCCTTTTCTGAGTGACTAACATCAGATTCCAAAGTGACTTGGCCAGACCTGGGTCAAAGAATCTGAGTCCTTCTTCCAAAGGGTTAGAATTAACTTTCCCATATGGAACAGGCAGATGTTGCTTGTCATCTCATTCTGGCTCCAACACTTTATACCTCTATGGCCTTGGGCATGCTATTTATCTTCTCTGTGCCTCAATTTTTTATTTATAAAGTGGGCAAACACGACAACTATCTCTTAGGTTTCTTATTAGGATTACATGAAATAATCCATGTAACACAGGGTAGCACGGTACCTGGCACATAATGAATAATAAACACCATGAATTATTAAGTTGGCTATTGTTATTTTTGTTACATATTGTTGCAATATTGGCAGAGATGAGCTCTGAAACCTGAAATTTCAGTCCAGTCTGTGCATTGAGTTGCACAGAGAGGCCTCAATTTTGCTCATCAGGTTCATGATTGATGCTTGTTTGCTAACACTGAAATCGTTGGCAAAGGCGGGAAGGAGGGCTGGCATAGTAGCTGTACTAATTACCGAAGGTGCAAATTCAACATGCAGCACACTTACAAGACATAATGAGCCTTTGCTGAGGTGAAACAGGAGGTTTGTTACATACATTAGAATTAGATGCTATAATTGCTTAGTATTCCAAATGTGAAAGATTTCTTGAGAAAGAAGAAAACAACCCACCCATCTCTGCATGACAACAAAAGCCTCCCATTCAGATAGCTGATAAACAAGGTACCAAGACCTAAGGGCAATCTGGTCAAAGCAACAGCTGATAAACTATTCTGCTATCTCTTCTCAAACACCACAGGGAGAAATAGAAGAATGTGATGAAGGAACAGCGTCCTTCATCATGGAGAACCTGTAGCTTTTCTTCACTGTTTCAATGAGGGGTTGGTAGTGGGTCACTTGTTTAAAGCATGGGGGCTGAACCAGCCAAGCAGGCAGCAACCATGACAGAATTAGAACAAATTTTGGTGCTTACCTTTAACGAATATTATGCATTATCCAGAACAGGTTCAAATAAATTACAGTTAGGGTTTTTTAAATCTAAGATAAATTTAAGGGTGATGATGAGTGAATATACATATTTATTTAACTTAGCAATTAAGTCATTTAACAGATTGTTCAACAGTGCCACCTATAGGCAAACATACAACTGTATAAGAGAGATGGGAAGTGAGTCAGGAAGAGAATCATTATCGCTCACAAGTTTAGCAAAGGCTTTCAGATTAAAGTTTTAATCCCAACTCTGGCTTTATTAACTACATGGACTTGGGTAAATTTCTCAACGTTTCTGAGTAATTGTTTTTGTCCCTCCAGGGACAAAAAACACATTTTTAACAGAAGCAGGCTATCCCATCTTTATAGTACTAGCATGCTAGGATGTTCTTTATAGAGCCATCTTGATATAATTTTATTCCTTACTTCAACGTCTCCCTCTTAGGGGTATTCAAATGAAGTGTCATCGTTCATTCATATAGTTCGTAGAATATATGGAAGACAGGTATCAGGTTCTGTTCTAATCTTCCCTTCTCCAGGTTAGTTATTATTAGCTGCTTTTAGGATTATCCTTACACAAAGCAAAATCAAATACTAATAACTAATATCAGTGGTGATCATATGCATTACAAGCATTTTTTCAGAATGTTGAGGTATTTCTATTATTCCTTTTGTGTGTTTGTTAAAACAGCATCTCAAGTAAGTGGATTGCTGAAGATCACAGTTACTGCCACCTCTTAAACAATATCAGACTATAACCTGTAATGCGTTGAGGTGGCATCCCTTTGAAATTCATGAAATCCATGCCTTCCCAAATTCACATTAAGTTCCTACCCCCACACATGTTAAACACTCCTGATACCCCATCCTTGATCTCAGGTCCTCAAAAAACCTACCTGGAGCTCATTTAAAACTCCTATTTTAAAGGAATTAAAGGGGCCTGAATCCTATCCCCTTTCCCCCAATCCCATTTCCCATTCTTCCTTAGCAAATATCCTAACTCCACAAACTCCAATAAAGGAAACAAATTCCTTGGTTTTGTTGACTTAGTGAACAGGCTGCTGTTGTGTTTTCATACTAGCACATAAAATTAACTGCTAAAAAGTCAGATTTTACTGCTACTCTGCAATTTTCAGTTTGCACTATTCTTTGGTCAGGGATACTGTGGAGATTTCAAATCTAGCTACAGGTGTGCAGGAAGCAGCTACCCACCTGGGCCGAGCTTCCAGAAAGAGTCAGCACTATCCACAAAAGAAAGAAGAAAACATTCTTGTCTGGCAAGAAGATATAGAGCTCAGGGTCAAGAAGGCATCAGATGTGTGAATCTAAAGTTTTCAGAGGAAAGAAGGAAAGATTGCCTTTTGAGCTATAATTTTCACCTCTGTGAAGGCACCACAACCACAGATCATCACTATGCAGCTATTGTATTTCAGACATTGATTTTTGCAATGAGGTACAGGGAATAGGCAAACACTGAATTTTCATTAGCTCCTTGGGGAAAGTGAGCATCCTCCCCAAACCAAACTGTCCAGAACATATTAAGGGATAATTTATAAAAGCTAGCACAATGAAACTTAAACAAACAGCACCAATAGCCATAAAGCATTTCTAGGTGAGTTGCTAATTTGAACTAGATCATGTCCATGTTAAAGAATTACTCATTCAAAGCACTCCTCTTTCCTTTACTCACACCTTTAATGGGAAAATTGTCTGATGTTTTCTTTTTCATTCTTTTGAATATATTTTAGACAAAACAGCACCGTGACAAATGTAGTGTTAAGAGATAACAGGGCTGGCAATACCTGTGGGGAGGAGGGGAGGATGACAGTATTAAAAACCAAAGTCCTAGTCACTAGTACCATATTATGTGTTCAGACATCTAAGGAAGCACTGAGAAGCGTTTTGAGTCATGTTGCACCATCTCTGTGGCATTTAGCAAGCCCTATTTGGCACTATGCTACTTCTTTTATTTTTCTTATAAAACCAGCCTCTTCCTGAGATCAGAGATGCTCTCTTACTACGGCATCTATATATTATATGGCTTTTTTTCTTTTTCCTTTTTTTTTTTGGTCTGCATACATTAAGGATATGTATTTCTGTACAGTGTAAATTTTACATAATCCCTGATAATTGTGATTTTTCCCCACGACTGAGATTTTCCTAATAGCATAAAATTAGAAAATGTTTTGTAGAAAGATATTACGTGACTTGTTAAAATTCAATGAAATGAGCAGTCCTGAAAAATCCTAATATATCGTAATTCAAATTCAAATGTAGAGAATATAAAGGTACAGTGAGCAGATAAACTACCATATAGATCCTACCTGCCACATTTCATATGAGTGGGGCAATAAAAAATGACATCGAATTCAAAGCGTTTGTAGCTCCTAAAATAATAATTTTTTAAGATACTAAAAAACTATAAATATTATTCTGGGCATTTTGGCACATAAAAGCTCAGATTTTCATATTTTTGGTAGGATTCTGGCATAGGATTAGGTTTGAAAAAGACTTAAAATTCAATACTGTATGATTTTAAGTTTTAATTGATGCAAATGATGAACAAATTTGGATCACTGAAGAGAAAAAAAAATTCTAAATATCTGAACAAGGTGACAGAAACCAAATCAGAAAATTTGCTGCTCTGTTAAATTGGCACCTCTGAAAATGTTTTTGTGCACATACTGGCTTAATTATTTTCTGAATCTATATTGGCTAATAGGTATATTTTCTTCTATCTTAAACTTCCCCTGAGAAGGCAATAGCATAGGTTGAGATCATTAGGATCATTGATACGCAGCTACATTTAGGAGAGTATTTTTCAAACACTGCTTTCATTTATTTAAATCAACTTTATTGAGCTACAACACAGAAAATAAAATGCACCCCTTTTTAAAAGTGTACATATTCAATAAGTGTTGATAAATAGATGCAATCCCATAAACACTACTACAGTTAAGGTATAAAATATTCCCAACTCCGCAAAAAGGTTCCTTCAGGTCCCTTTGAGGTCATCCCCATCCTCAGTCCCAGGCAACCATAAATCTCCTTCCTGTCTCTATAGACTTTATTTCTTTTTCACTTTCACGTGTAAAATCAAACAGCATGCGATCTTTTGTTCATAATGTTTTGTTCCTCTGTATATAATGTGTCATTTTTTTTTCCTGGCTGCCTTAAAGATGTTATCTTTGGTTTTCAGAAGCTTGATTACAATACACCTAGTTTTGTTTATATTTGTCCTGTTTGGAATCTTTCAGCATATTGAAGATATAAATTTGTCTTTGTTGAATCTGGGAATCAGGGGGACATTATGCTTTTGTATATTTTTCCGTCCCATGTTTTCTATCTTCCTTCTTAAAATCAAATTGCACCTATGGCAAAGCACATTTTATGTCTTTAAATCTGTTTTTCACTTTTTTCCCCTCCATCTCCAGACTGAATATCCTTTCTCATTCTATTATCAAATTTACTGAACATTTTCTTTATATCTATATTTTACTATTAAGCCCATCCCATGAGTTTTTTACACTAGATACTGTAGCTCCTGCTTCAAAAAATTCCATATTTAATATTTTCTATTTCACAACTGAAACATTCTATTCTTTTTTCATTTGTTGCAAGCACATTTTCCTTTATATCATGGAGCATAATTATATCAACTGCTTTAAAATTTTTATCTGTTAATTTTAACATCTACATCATTTCAAAAGCAGTTTTTTTTTTTCTTATTGGCCCTTTCTCCTAAAAGGATGATTTACATCTTCCTGTTTCTTCTTATGTTGAATAATTTTGGACGGTATCCTAGACATATGGGTTTAACATTGTGGAGACTCTTGATTCCCTTATACTGCCCCATGCCATGTTGATTTGTTTTATTATTTTTTTTTCTAAATCAAAAACTCATTTTTGTGTGTCAGTAAAACATTCAACTATGATCAGAATTAACACTTTATTTTTTTATCATAAATTTATATTTGTGGGTTCTAATGTTCTAAGTAATACATTTAATCTGATCTATTTTTTTTTTAACCCAGAATTGATTTGCTTGTTTTAGCAGGTTGCTTTGGTTAAATTCAAACTGCATATTTTGTCTCTTGGGCAGCGGTTCTGACCTGAATTCTTTCTTTCTAGCTTTGCTGTGCTATGTGAAGTCTAGCATACACAGGTGTGGTTTAAGGGTCACCTAGATATTTGGGAAGACTTCATACATATTTATTGGACTTTCCCTCTACAGGATCCCCACCCTGTCTTCCTACAACTGTGGTTGCCCTCATCTCTGCCTGATGTGTCTTCAAGCCAAAGCAACAGCAGAATTTCTTTTCAAAGTTTTACTATTCCACATGTGCAGACTGGGGCCCTTCTCAGTCTGGAAATAAAGTGGGGGAAATATACACATACACTATATAATACATAAAAATATGTTACAAATATTAAAATACTGTTTTATTATAAAACATTATACATAAGTACATAATAAGTATGTATACACACATACATACATATATAAATATATTCCAGATTTCATATTTATTATCTGAGGGGCAGTCAATATGACAGGATCTTCCTGAGTATTCACTAAAAGTAGACCCCCCATTTATTGTTAATAATCAAATTATGGTAGCTTGAGATGCCCCAGGTATATCTGATGAAAATTAATTCACCACAATTTATCTTTTGGCTATTTTAAGGCATCCTAAAAATGGTTCTTAAGCATGTATACAAACTAGTGTGTCGGCTACCCTTTGCCATGCAATTTCCACCCTAATCCCCACTGTGTATGTTCACTGACTGCAAAGCAGTGAAGTCTTGCCATGGCCACCGCCTGTCATGTTGCCCCTAAACAAGTTCTAACAGAGGGAAAGAGGTGGCCTTTTCTAGCTTCTCATGTGGAATCTAAGGGCTCTCTATTTGTGTCTGGAGTCTCAGAAAGAATAGCGTTCAATCTGTTTTGCCAGTTTACAGCATTATCTCTTCGCCCAGATCTCATCTTTATTTCTAAAACATGGTTATCAAATATTAATAGAGTTCAGTGTCTGAGCAATGTAAGACACAAGTGTTCACTATAAATTAATAATAGTGACTCTAATTTATTAAATTATTTACTGTATGCTAGGACCAACTTGATATAGTTAGAGAATAATACTTCAGAACTTGATCTCTGAAGCAAGACTGCTTGAGTTAATACTACTACTTTGAGTAAGTTGCTGAATCTCTTTGTGCTTCAGTTTCTTATCTGGAAAAAGGGTGGGGAGGGGGAAGAAATCAACTAACTTTATAGCATATTAGGGGGATTAAATGAGTTGTACTCACTCAATGTACTTAGAATTGTTCCAGGGACATAGTGATCACTCAATAAATATTAGCTGTTATTGTAATTGTTACTGTCAGAACAGCACTAGGAGACAGATTTTTTAATTTTGTAAATGGGAAAACTGAGACATTAAATTTGAATTACTTGCTCAAGTTTACTTAACTTCTAAGAAACAAAAGTAAAATTTTGAGTCAGGTCCTCTGGTTTCAGAGTTCACATATTTAACCATTCTCCTGCTTTAAATGCAGTCCAGGCAGCTGGTTGGAAAACAGACATCATGCTGTTCTCCTGGATTTTCCCACAGCCCTGAAGTCTGCATGTTATTAACTGATATGAACAGATACGGGAAAGGTGGGAGGGAGGAGATTTTATCAGGCTCTTGCTCGGCCAACCAGAATTGTCTTGCAACTCCTGTGATTAACTGTACTTAAATATCTACTGTACTTCTTAAGATTTGAGGTTTTTATCTAAAAATCTTTGACTTTTGGAGGTTTTGTTCGTGTGGCTCTCAGAAAAGGCATAGGTTTTGAATCAGACAAATAATAGATAAATACCACCTGGTTACGTGTAATCTTGCAATATGATATCATATTGTTTTCATAAGAGCATTGCTCAGGTACTGAACTCTATTAATATTTGATTACCATATTTTAGAAATATATATATCTAGAAATATGTGTCACAAATAAGAACAATCATATATCATATTTACATACAACTTTAAGGGTAAAAAATGGAAATACATTTTATTCACTTTGCCCCCACAAAACTTATCCTTTTATTAAAGGACTCAAGCTGCTGTTCTAGAACAATAACAATATATAATAGAAAAGTACATAAAGGTTTCTAATTCTATCTCCCATCAAATTTTGCATAGGAATCCTTTCTGTAACATCATAGTCATATAATCATCTAGCCATCATTTTTATATTACTCTATTGTTGGAAAGCTTTATTTTAGAATATTCTTTCTATATTAAGCTAAACACTCCCTTCCTATAACTGTCACTCATTAGTCTTAAGTCTAGTTCTAAGAAAATATGAAAATGAAGTCTCCCTTTTGTGTTACAGCTATTTAAATATTTCGAAATAGTTATCCTTTCTATCTAAAACTTCTTGGACTAAATATCCTATATATAAAGTTATTTTCAGACCTTTCTTAACATATCATAATTCTATAACATATGAACTCATGCTCATCTATCCTTAAAAAGGGTTGTGATTAGAACTTAATGCAATACAATGTGTGTGATCAGACTACAGAATTCACTGGGTCTATCCCTTCTCTTGATCTGAAAACTAATTGAATTAATGCAGTTTCTGAGAGCTTTTTCTTTCTTTTTTTTTTTTTACTTGTACCTCTAATCTTGCTGGCTCATAGACTATTATTAAATTTTCTTATTGCTTTAGATATTATTTAAATATTACATCAATCTATAAAAATATACTACTACTTGATGCAAGCAAATCTATTTAAAGCAATACACACATATATTAACAGGTGTTTTATGTGCATACTTACTCATATGGGGAATTTATGCTATCAGTAAAGACTAAGTAACAGATATCTAATCTGAGTTTAGTTTTACCATAATTTTTGGCCATACCACAATTTTTGTAATACTTTCATTTTTGGCTCTAATATAAATGTCAGTGTCTCAGATCCTATTCTTCCCTGTGCCTATTTTCCAACAGAATGTTCTAATTTAGGTGGAAACCAGTCATATCTGTGCTCTTGTCAATGTTCTGCCATGGAACTTTATTAAAGTAGCTGACCCCTAAGTTTCCTTCGACAGAGGATAATACCAGGCTAAAGAAATGAATTATACTGGATCAAATTCTAGTTGGATTATTTTCCTAATGTGTTGGCAGTTATGTGATGAGCTCTGTCTCAGGATGTTAAATGAGACATCAGCAAAATGTCTAATAATTTTTCCTAGGCATTTGAGAAAAGTTGCCCCTCTCCACTATGCATGCTTCTTCCTTTCTGTAGTTCCTTAAGGTGAACTTGATATTCTAAGTTGAGATCCTTGCATTATGACTCTCCCTCACCACACATACATATACCTCCCATCATACATTCACACAGGCTGGCCCCAAGATTTTTCTCTTGTTATATGATTGTCTGAAATGTCCTCCCATCTTGTCTCCTCCATGTGTATTCTGTCAATTCCTCTGGCCCTGCTTATCATGTTCTACTCATTTTGGGAAGAATCTCATAAAAACCACAACCTGACTTTTCCAAAAGCTGGGGGTGCTGGTCCTCTGGAATAAAGACCAGTGAAAGACGCAGTTCTTAGAAGAAATAATGCAAATGAAGGTGCTCCATATCCTTGCTACTACTCCAACTTATAAGAAATGGAAGGAAAGCAGTTAAAAAGGCCACTCTACAGGAGTGAGGGAGTGAGACATCCTAGTTGTCTTATCACTGCAATTGACACCACCTCAGTGGCACCAAACACAGTGCCTGGCATGTGACAGTATATCAGGAGCAAGAAAATGCGTGAAGTGGAAGTTGGCAAAATGGATCTCATAACGGCAGTGCCCAACTTGAACTATAGGAAAAGCCCTGACTAAAGTGGTTTAAGGGAAATTCGATTAGTAGAGACATAGCAATTAAATACAGTCCATGTAAAACAAAAAAACAAAAAAACCTACCAAAAAACTACCTTACATCCCAAATGGAAATGCAGGCCCAGAGTGGCCAGAGGAAATGCCTGCTCACCTATTTTTCATGTCTTGAAATTTGATATCATGGTACAAACTCTGAATGCTTTACAAATAGGAATGCTTTGTACAGGGAATGAGAGTATCAAAGGGATCTGGATGATGATCTTTTAATGTATCAAACAGGAACTGAACTTTTTACACACAGTCCTGAAAGTAGAAGGACAGTGAATAAAGCCATGGGGACAAAGATTTTGATTCACTATGAATAGGGACTTTGCAAAACAAAGCAATTTCCAATGAACATATTCTGGACAGATCTTAAAAAGAGTTGAAAGTACCTTCTATTTTTGAGATTCTGTGACTTTTGACACTATGGAATGTCTTGCCGAAGAGAAAGAAATAGAGACACTCCATTGTGAGTCTAAGTGTGATTTGGACCACCAATATCAGAATCACCTTTAGTAGCTATTTAAAATGCAGATTTCTGAGCTCAACCCAAGGAATGTTATTCAGGCTCTCTTGAGAACGAACATTGTAATCAGTATTTAAACAAGTCCCAGGCAATTGTGATGACCATGGAAGTTTCAGAAATTTCCATTTAGTGTTCACCAATTTAGGTAAGCATCAGAAGCCGTTGGTTGGTTCTAGCAGTACATTACCCATCCTGAGTTACTGACATCATTCCTTTGTGCCTTGGTTCCTGGACTTTTGTACTTCAAAGGCTTCTGCTTAAGAGGAAGGGAAAATAAGTACAGAAGTCTCAAGGCTTCCCAGGTAAGATAATTTCTATCGCATGCCATTCATTTTCTTCTGTTTTCCATAAATATAAAAACTAAGAAAGTCTGCAAACAATAGTGCCACATAGAAAGCACATTTGCTAAAATGTCATATTATGTAAGCATCCCAAATGCTATTAATATCTGTGGCTATCTTATGAAATATTCACAGTGTCTATAACCCTGAATAGTAAGTGTACAGAAACATCAGAAAGAACCTTCATAGTAATACCCAAGCAAAAATATGGTTAACAGATTCTCTATATTTTAACAAGGAGCCCAGAGATCCCTATTAAAAAAAAAAAAAAACCACTGGATGTGGGTCCAAGTCAAATTTAAAATGTCATAAAGCATCAGAGACCCTGCTACATTTCTAATTCCCTATTTGAATCAAGAGTCCATTATTTATTTTATTTATTTTTTAAGTAGGCTCCACGCCCAGTGTGTAGCCCAACGTGGGGCTTGAACTCACGACCCTGAGATCAAGACCTGAGCTGAGATCAAGAGTTTGACACTTAACTAACTGAGCCACCCAGGCACCCCCAAGAGCCCCATTATTAAGTCTTAGCTACCCAGAAATGATGACCTCCTGTATATTCAGACTTCCATCCCTAAGTTTATGAATATAGCACTTCATACAAGGCATGATCAACCTTTGTTTTAAGATACTTCCTATTGGCCCTGCTTCCCTGTCCCTTGGAGCCAGCATCAGATGGCTTTCAGGCAGAAGTGAATCCATGCTACCAAATACCTCAAGGTCATCAACCCTTCCCTCTTACTTATGGGGAAGGCAATAAAATGTTGTAAACCAGTGGAACCTTGAAATGCACCAAGTCAAGGACTGCAAATTCAGTATACAGATAAAGCCCATCCTCCCAGCAGAAATAGCTTTCACTGTGGTGAATGCTAGAGAGAGGCAGTGTGACTCTATAGAAAGAGCAGTATATTGAGTGACAGGGGAAATGAACGTTAGACTCAGTTCTGCCACAGATTCACCATGTGACCTTGGACAGTTCTCTTCCTTTCTCTTGGGCTTACTGCTTCCATCAATAAAATGAGACAGAATTTGATGACCTTGGGGCACATAGGTGGCTCAGCTGGTTAAGCACCCAACTTAAGCTAGGTGAGATCTCATAGTTCCTGAGTTCAAGCACTGCGTCACGCTTCATGCTGACAGCTCAGAGCCTGGAGGCTGTTTCAGATTCTATGTCTCCCTCTCTCTCTGCTCCTCCCCTGCTGGTGCTCTGTCTCTCTCTCTCAAAAATAAATAAACATTTAAAAATTAAAAAAAACAAAGAATTTGATGACCTCTACAATCCCTCCCAGCTCTAAGCTTTCATGGAGTTTGCTTCATTTTCCCATGTTACCTTCCTTATGACTAACATATTTTCCTTTCAAGCAAAAAGGCCCATATGCATACCACATAAGTGAAAACTCTATTGCTTCCTAATTAGGATGTCTAGAAAGAGCCAAGGTGGCAATTCCAACTTCTTCATAATTGTTTTTGTTTCTATTTTTAATAAAATGGGGATTCAGCTGCCCATCTACAATACTTTAGAACGAACTGATTAATGGTTAGAATTATGGTCCAGCATAAAGCTACTTGTATTAGGGTTCTCCAGAGAAATAGAACAAATAGGATATAGAGAGATACACAGAAAGTAATTCATTATGAGGGACTGACTCACACAGTTATGGAGGCTGAGAAGTTCCACAGTCTGCAGTCTGCAAACTGGAAACCCAAGAAGCCAGTAGTGTAGTTCTACTCCAAACCCTAAGGCCTGAGAACCAGGGGAGCCATTGGTGTCAGCCACAGTCCAAGTCTAAAGCAAGAACCCGATGTCTGAAGGCAGGAGAAGATGGATGTCCGAGTTCAAACAAAGAGCACTTACCCTCCCTCCACCTATTCAGACTCTTAACAGATTGGATGGATAATGCCCATTGCCATCAGTGAGAGGGATCTTATTTGCTGTCTATTGATTCAAATACTAATCTCTTCCTGAAACACCCTCAAAGATACACCCCAGAAATAACATTTTAGAAGCGATATGGGCAGTCAGCCCAGTCAAGTTGACACATAAAATTAAACAATCATACTGCCATATGCCACTTTCTACATATGGTATCCCCAAAGAGACTAAAACTTTATAAGTTTCTGGCTCCTCATCTGTAGGAGTGATATGAAATGTGGTTGCTGTGAGAATTACATGAGACAATGTTTGTAAAGTGTTGAACCAATATCTGTAAAAGGTTTGACCAGGGGCACATGGGTGGCTCAGTTGGTTAAGCATCCAACTTTGGCTCAGGTCATGATCTCACAGTTCATGGGTTCAAGCCCCGTGATAGGCTCTGTGCTGACAGTGCAGAGTCTGGAGCCTGCTTCAAGTTCTATGTCTCCCTCTCTCTCTCTCTCTGCCCTTTCCCTGCTCATACTCTGTCTTCCTCTCTCTCTCTCTCAAAAATAAGTAAACATTATGTTGAGACCAGTGCTAGCTGAGTACTCAATTTTCTACACATGATTTGCCAATAATAGCTTCATTATGCAGAAATAACCAGAGACCTTGTGATCAGAAATCATTTGCTATTTTGAAATATATAAAAGGTTGTTTTATTCTCTCCAAATTAAAAATTGAATGCCATATCAATTTTTAGAAAGACTGGTTTTTAAAAGTCAAAATAATTCCAACTTTTATATGGAAAAACAAATACTCAAGAATGAAAGAAAAATTTTAAATACAAACTGAATAATCAGATGTTAAAACATTGTATAAATAATAGTGTAAGTAGCTTGGTACTGGCACATGTATAGACAACAACTCAAATTTAGCATATTGTGAAGGTAGAATTTCAGATTAGTAAAAGAAACCTATCAATTACTGAATAAATTATACTAGAACAGGTTGCTAACCATTTGGGGGGGGGGGCAGGGAATGACAGACCTTCTTTCCCTAAAATCAAATATCCCAGATTGGTCAAAGGTTTGAATATATAAAAAACTAAGTCACAAAAGCATTAATAAAGCCATAGAAATGTATTTCAGAATCTCAGAGTTCAGAAGGTCTTTCTATAGAAAACACAAAACCCAGAACCATAAATTACAATATTCATTAGGTAAAGAAAAGATTGACTACATAAATACTAAAAAATTCTGCAAAAATAGAAATTCAAAAGAAAATAGCATACTGGGAAAAATTATGCAAATATATATGACAAAGAACTATCCTCAAATTATAAAGAAAAATAAAGAAATATTGTAAATCAAAGATGATAAATTAAGTTATACATAGGTGGTATACAGAAAAGCAAATAAGAACGGCTTTTAGACATTTAAAAAGATGTTCAAATTTATTAAAGAAGCATATATTTAATTATTAATACAATATCATATTAATCTATTAAATTGTCAAAAGTGAAAATTTTGAAAATACATTTTGTTGGTCAGACTGTGACTATTCTCTTTCATTGTTTGGGGGAATATAATTTAGTACATTCTCTTCAGAGAGTAATTTGACAATATGTATCAACATTTAAAATTCACAAAGCCTTTGATAAAGCAATTCCTCTTCTAGGACTTTATGCTGCAGAAACATTTGACATGGATAAGCAAGGGCTCTAATAGCATGGTACTAGAAACAGCTTAAATGTGTACTTCTAAGGCTTAATTATAAACGACAGTATACCCATACAATGGAATACCACATAACCATTAAAAGTAACATAGAAATACAGATAGATATAGATATAAAACAAAAGCTGTTTTAATCTATGTATAATCAGGAAAACATAAACCTCTCTACATAGTTCAGTTAGAGGAAGATCTGGATGGTGTTGAAGGGGGCAGCAGGAAGAAGGTGTTTCCAAAATATATGGAAGCTGCTAGGTGTTAGAAGGAACAAAGGAGTAACAAAAGGAGTAACAAAAGGAACAAAGGAGTGTTGCCCAATGATCAGAAGTCTGCTACTACCTCTGGGCAGGAGTCCACAGATCTTTACTGTACACTGTATGGCTGAAGGTGCTTTGTGTGTAGCTGAGCAGAAGTAGCTGCTACCAACGTCTCACTAGAATCATTGTTACTGAGGTTACTGGAACTACTGCCATTGCCACCCCACTGCCACTTTGGAATCACCAATTTTCTTGAGCCTGTGGATACCTGCAGCTACTGGCTGCAGTCTGCCACTGCCACTATCAGAATCATCTGAGGAAAGATTCCTACCCTCTTTCTCCAGCCTCCTAATCTCCTCCCTCCTCCTAAAGACTGTAACTAGAAACCAGATGAGAAGGGAACATGTGGAATGTAGTTGTGGGGCCTCAAGTCCTCTATGATAAGGAGGACAATAAACAGCCTTTGGTACAGTTTCCGAAAGACAATGTTAAATGAAAGGAACAAGGTAGAATCTCCTCCAAACTGTTTTCCACAGTGGCTGAACCACTTTACATTCCCACCAGCAATGCTCAAGGGTTCCCTTTTCTCCCCATCCCCATCAGCATTCATTATCTCTTGTCATTTTGGGTAAGAGCCAGTCTATCAGGGGTACGGTAATATTTCTTTATGGTTTTGATTTGCATTTTCCTGATGATTACTGATGTTGAGCACCTTTACAAGTATTTGCTGGCCATTTGTATGTCTTCTTTGGAAAAATGTCTATTCAGGTACTTTGTCCATTTTTTAAATCAAATTTAATTTTTTTTGCATGCCATTGAGGTGTATATGAGTTCCTTATATATTAGGATATTAACCTATTATCAAATATATGTTTGCAAGTATTTCCTCCATTTCTTAGGCTGTCTTTTCATTTTGTTGATTGTTTCTCTTGCCTGCAGAATGAAGGTTCCTCAAAAAATTAAAACTGAACTACCATATGATCCATCAATCCCACTTCTGGGTATATATCCACAAGAAATGAAATTGCTATCTCAAAGACATATCTATACCCCCATATTCACTTCAGCATTATTCACAACAGCTAAGATATGAAAGCAAACTATGGGTCAGTGCATAAATGGGTAAAGGAAATATGGTATATATAAACAATGGAGTATTCAGCCACAGAAAACAAACAAAACCCTGCCTTTGTAACAACATAGATGGACATTAAGGGCATTATGCTAAGTGGAATAAGTCAGAGACAGACAAATACTGTGTTATCTCACTTAAATGCAGAAGCAGGAAGTAGATTGTGGTTCCCAATGGCTAGGGAGTAGGGGAAGTAAGGAGATACTGGTTAAGGTACAAACTTGCAGTTTTAAGAGGTACAAAGTTCTGGGGATCTCATGTGCAGCATGGTGACTATAGTTAACAATACTGTATTGTGTATCTTTGAAAGTTGCTAGGAGAGTAGATTTTAAATGTTCTCATCGTAACAATACAAACAACAAAATGGTAATTATGTGAGGTGAAGGATATGTTAACTAATCTTATTGTGTTACACATTTCACAATACATACCTGTATGAAATCATCACATTGTATACCTAAACTTAAACAATGTTATATGTCAATTATATAGCAGAATCCCCCCCCTCTTTTTAATTCTGTGTGTGTGAAGAGGGGTGACATATATAGTTTCTATATAAAGAGAACAAAACATGAGAATCTCATTAACAGTAGTTGTTTCCAAATTGGAATTCAGAAATCCAAGACAGAGATGAGAAAAGGCTTTTCTTTCCATTCACAGTATATTTTTTTTGTAAAGTGTGCATGAGTTGCTTAAAAAAGAGAACTATGTCTCCAAGAAACCAAAGATTGCCATGATAAATAATAAAATACACTCTCCCCCTACAGCTATTTTTTCACTTAAAAATATTGCCTTTTATTTAGAGATGAGGAAGCATAAGGCAAGCTGACAGGCCACAAACACCCTCCCCCCTACTCCTAGATGGGAGATGTGTGATATTCCTCAGCACTCCTGGCTGCCCAAGAACAAAGGAAAGGGGAAAAACAAACGGTTAACTGATAGAGAGCATAGTCCTGCAGGACCTAAAATTCTCCATCACCCTTCCAAAGTGATGTGGGAAACAAAGGCAGAAGGAAATGGCAGATAGAACTAAATTTCCTTATAACCAAAAGCCCACTGACAAATACTTGAGGCAGGCAGAGTGAAATGTTTCTCCAGGAACTATTGTCTTAATGCTAATGATTTGCTAGAGGGAAAACCACCTTAGCTTGACAATACCTAGCCCTCCAGTATCCTGTGAGTCTTCTTTAGCCTATGAAAGTCTCACTGGAAATTTCCCCTGGACATTACCTCCCCCAATCCCATAGAGTATAACCAGTCTCTCCTCATGGTTCCGGGGCAGCTCTTCCTGCCTACAGGTCCTGTCCCAGGTGCTTCAATAAAATCATCCTTTTGTACCAAAGACATCTTCAAGAATTCTTTCTTGGCCGATGGCTCCGGACCCCACAAACTCCACTGTCACTCCAAAACCTCATCATTTAGGACTATACTAAAAAAAAAAAAAAAAAAGACACATAACTTCTTTACCCTTCTTCTCAAAAAAAAAAAAAAGTCATGGGATAAAACGCATCAAAGTATGTCCCATTGTCCTTCCAGAGTTCCAAATATTATTATCTTCCTTGTGTAGGGGAAGAAAGATTCTCATCTTTCCTTCTAGGTTCTTTGGCTGGTCTAATAAATTGACATAAGACAGAGTAAAAGGAGAAAAACAAATTTTATTTTGTACATTTGGGAGTCCCCAAAATACAAAGCTCAAAGAAGTGACCAAAGTAGGTAGCATTTTAGGCAAAGAAATAATTTTGTGAAGAAGTGAAAAGACAAAGAAGTTTGGGCTTTGGGTAATAAGTTAGTGAGGGAGTAACAAGTCTTCTCAGCCTTGAATTCCTGCTCTGTAGTGTTAAGGATGCCTTCCAACTTCCTGGGATAGGGAGAATACCTTCACATACAGGAGACAGATTTCCTGCTTTGAGGGGAACAAGGGAGGATCAGAGTGTCCTTCTGGCACTGGTTGTTTCTCAAGTAACTTTAATTCAAAATTATCAATATGCCAAAGTGGCATATTCTGGGGCAGCATCTACTGCTCCACTTCAGTAAGGAAGGACTAGATTTGGGCAAGGGAGGCTTGATAGCAGCTTGTATTTTAAAAAGCCTCTTCCCCCTCTTTTCTTCTTACAGTCTCAAGCAAATGTGGGCAGAGTTTTAGTTACATCTTGGACTGTTTACATTTCAAAGAGAAGACAGGATTTAGGATTTGCATCTTCAAGAAACAGAGGAAAATGCAAGTTTCTTCCTCAAAGTTTTGGGGTATATTTTTCTGTTATCAAAAGTCTGGGGTAGTTACCATTTAAATGTTTCTTTGTCATAAGGGCAGGACAATTGTATTTCCAATGTCCTGATTTTTACAATATCTGTAAATGTCTGGGGGCAAATAGCAAAAGGTCTAGCAGACCTTGTATTGCTCTCAGAGTTGTGCTTTTGTTCCTCCACAGATTCAAGCTGCGAATCAAGAACTGTGGATTTTGACTTTTTTTCTCTTGCATTTCGTTTGGGTAAGCGTTCATTAACAGATTGGTTGGTAGCTTTCATTATAATGCTCAGAGGCTGACTAGCTCACCCGCCCATACTATTTTGATTTTTTCTTTTTTCTATCAGGTATAAATTTTTCTACTAAGGAGGAAATTTGAAGATTTCTATGTTCTGGACCTTCAGGCTTTAGTGCAGTGTGCTTTGTGAAATCTGTATAAAGCACTCAAAAAAAGGCCTTAGGATGCTCTCCTTTCTTAGTGCACAATTCAACCTTAGATGCACAACCTCAGTGCATGATTCAACCAATGCACTTTAGAAGGAAAATCTCTACTATTGCTTCTATCAACACCTGAACGCTTGTCTTCAGTTGATCCATATCCCAAATGATTTGTAGGAGGGCCTGAGAGAAATTCTGGTCATTTGTTTCCTCTGTGTATAAGGTTATGAATAGCCACTAACATTTTTTATTCTTTTCTGAATTTGGTAGGATCTTCTGAAAGTAGAAGTAAAGGGTTTTGTAATTTTAAAAATTTCTTGCTGTCTGAGGGCATGAATTCTTTGCAGTGGGGGTCAAGGATACATCTACAAAGGACAGTGCCTACAAAGGCCTGAAGCCGGCAATGCCTGATTACAGAGCCCTGGAAAGCAGGAGGAGTTGTTAGGAACACCAAAATGAGGCTTACTGTCCATCTGTGGTGCATCTGCCAAATTCACTTCCTGGCTTCCAGCATGTACATGAGTAACAAGTATACCCTATGCCTACAGATAAGGCTGGCATGCTCTCTGGAAATCTTGTAGGGAAAAGGAAATTAAAAAGGTAGCAGACTATTTAAGGGGTTTTCTGAAAAAGGTGGAGGAGTTTGGGAGCTAAAGGAATTTGGTGAGGAGATGAAGCTGGATTTTAAGGAGAAGTTATATTAGATGTTTTAGTTTTTGTTCTATGTCTAATTTTGGCTCTTCCATCTTGTTAAAGGAGTCCTTAACACTAGCCATGATATCTCTTTCTGTCCTCTTTTCAATTTGGTCTTTAAATTTTTAGACAATACTCATCTTAAAGAATTGTCTTCCCATAGGTATCAGTAAGACAATTTTTTTAATGTGTATTTATTTAAAGAGAGAGAGAGAGAGCAAGCAGGGGAGGAGCAGAGAAAGAGGGAGACAGAGAATCCCAAGCAGGTTCCACAATGTCAACATGGGGACCGATGATGGGCTCAAACCCACGAACGATGAGAACATGACCTGAGCCGAAATAAAGAGTCGGATACTTAACCTACTGAGCCACTCAGGTGCCCTAAGACAATTTAAGATGAGTATTCTCTAAAAAAGATTTTTCTTTCAAATATAGCCAATTCAAAGCATCCATCATATGTCTGTTGATGAGTAGGATCTTACATTAATCTCAGCAGTGACTCAAACCAAAACCTTTTTACGACTTAACCATAGACACAAGAGGTATGCCAAAGGAGCATGCAAAGGATGCAGCCCTCACAAGATCCAGAAAGTTCATTCCCAGAATTAGCCTAAGAAAAGTAAAGATCTTTGTCATCACAGGCAGCAAGAATGGCACAGTATAAATGTTGTCTCTAGTCTCCCATGAGAAGGTGATATACCTCCAGTCACAGACTTGCTTTTTCAGGACACTGGGCAGGCATTACTGGAATGGACTTGCTTTTCTGGGACACTGGGCAGGCATTACTGGAATGGGACTTTTCCAGCACCAGCAAGACAATGAAGGTTGAGATGACAAAGGACCATTATGGACCAAGACCCCTTATAACAAATTCCCCTGGAGCTGTCAAGGATGAACAAAGAGAATACTACTGTGACTTCATATCTTAGAACCCAGTCTATTCAACTGGCTACCAAATGACCACTGACTGGTATGTGCATCTTCTGGCTGGCAGAGATGAGAGACCACATTCTCACTGGTCAGAAAGCCAAGCTCTAAGGACATGGAAAGAGTCACTCAGTTCTTAAATAGGGGACCCACAGCCAAGTTTGTCTCAACACATTCTGGTCTGATGAGAATCATGAACACACTAGCCTGTGAGGCCAGGTCAGACAACAGGCTTATAGAACCTATGTCTGTGTTTTACCTTCTGCTTTTCCTCCTTATGACAAATGGCACAAAAGAAAGACACAAAGAAAAACAATGACGCTCTCTGGGAGGAAAGGGATCGATAGAAAACAAGAGTACTCACAACAAATCTTTACCAGAGTCGCTATACCATACCCAAGGAACTAGTTCACACAAATATTTTCTCCTGCTAATCTAAATTTACAAAAGGAAAAAGGACTCTCACCACTCTCCCTTCCAGCAGACTTTGTAGGCAGAGATCCAGAGGCTGACGTGGTAAGAATTCTTACCCTGTGCCAGCTTGTCAGAGGTCCCAGGATCTCTTAGCTGCAGCAGCCCCAGAGAAAGCAATGTGCAGAGCCCGACTTTGAGTGCCAGACGGCAGAGAAGGAAATCTTTTCCTTCTTCCCTTCTAGACTTTTTGGCTGGTCTAATAATTAAACTGACATAAGACAGTATTAATAGGAGAAAAATAAATTTAATTTCTATGCATGGAATTCCCCAAAGATATGAGGCTCAAAGAAGTGACCAAAGCAGGCAGCTCTTATACGTTTTAGACAAAATAATAATAATGATAATAATAATAATAATAATAAATATGTAAAGAATTGACAAGACAAAGAGTTTGAGCTTGGGGTTGTAAAGTAGTGAAGAAGTAACTAGGTTTGTTTATTCAGCCCTCTCATCCTTGAATTGCCTGTCTCTGATGTTAAGGATGCCTTCCAACCTCCTGGTGTAAGGAGGGTATCTTCACATATGGGACACTTGTTTCCTGCTATCAGGGACACAAAGGAAGACCAGAGTATCCCTGCAAGGGCTATTTCTCCATGCAGAATAATCAATATGCCAAAGTGGCATACTCTGGGGTGGCATATTCTGTCCCTCTTTGCTTGATCTTTGCAATAGAAATATAACTTACTTTGGTTTTCAGATGTATTAAAATGAGAAGCAGGGAAATTAACAGGCTTGCCTCAAGTGACTCAGCCAATACTTTGTAGAGTTGGAGTTTGAATACAGGTTGTCTTGTTCCAAAATCTCTACTCTTTCTAGCTTATTAAACTGTCTCTTCTCTTCTGTCCAAATCCTTCCAACTGCCTTGGATTTTGTCACATTAATTAGCATCTGAAATAAGAGAGCCACTGCTTGGAGGTTAACAACGTCATGACTTTAAGAGGACTTTTACCTCAGGTTGTAGGGCTTGCTTAACTAAATCTAGTAATAACTAATAATAATAGTAATCACTGCCATATCAGCAGTAAAAGTAACTCCCACCATTGCAAATGACTCTAAGTCCTAATTTTGTGCTGAGAATCATACTGAACACTTTAGACGTATTGTCTCCTTCAAGTAGAGCATTATGGTATTTCCAGTGGTTTTGGTGTTATAGACTGAATTGTGTTCCCCAAAATTCATGGTTGGTGTTATAGACTGAATTGTGTTCCCCAAAATTCATGGTTGATGGCTTAGCCCCAGGACTATGGAATGTGACAACATTTGGAAATAAAGGCTTTGATGTATTTGGGATAATTAAGGTTAAATGGGGTCATGTGGGTGGGCCCTAATCCAATATAATTGATGTGACAGAAAGAGCAGGGATGCATGCACACAGAGAAAAGGCCATGTGGTGACTCAGTGAGAAGATAGCAATCTGCAAGCCAAGGAAAGAGGCCTCAGCAAAAACCAAACCTGCTTACACCTTGATCTCAGATGTCTAGACCCCCTAGAACTATGAGAAAAAAATTTTCTGTTGTTTAAACCACCCAATCTATGGAGTTTTGTTAAAGCAGCCCTAGCAAACTAATAAACCCTTAAGATACGATAAATTTCAGTAGGACGTCCTTGTGGACCTGAAGCTGATTTAAAAGCAAGAAAAACTAATGCAATTGAAAAATCAGTCATGCAGTTCTAGCACTACATATCCTCCCACTTTTTGGCAATGGCTATGGGACCTAAGAGTGTTCTTTATCCACCCAGGACATACAGAGCTAATAACTGGGCTGAAATCCATGACAATGACATCAGATAGGAACCATTATCCACTGCCAGTCAAGATCAGTAAATTATTAGAAAGGCCCAATATGTAAAATAGGAACCTTCACAGAAAGTATGCATGGTGTATGAATGGTGTATGAATGGGAGAATAGGCGGACTGATGCAGGTATTCTCTAAAATTTTTATAGAAAAGAAAAATTTTTCCTCTTGTGAATGATGAAACAAATCCTCAAAGAGGTCACACAAAAGACAGCTGTTTCGTTAAAGATGTTCAATTCGGGCTCCTGGGTGGCTCAGTCGGTTAAGTGTCCAACTTCAGCTAAGGTCATGATCTAGCAGTCCATGGGTTCGAGACCTGTGTCGGGCTATGTGCCGACAGCTCAGATCCTGGAACCTGCTTTGGATTCTGTGTCTCCCTCTCTCTGACCCTCCCCGACTCTCGCTGTCTCTCTCTCTCGCTGTCTCTCTCTCTCTCTCTCTCTCTCAAAAAAAATTAAACATTAAAAATTAAAAAAAAAAGATGTTCACTAAAGAACCTCATTCAAAACAATTATTAAAGGCCAAAAAGAAATCATAAAGTTTGGAGAAGAGGCTAGCCTCACCTGAAAGATCACAGCTGGGGAAGGTTCAGTTTTTGTGTTGTTTTGTTTTGTTTTGTTTATGCTTTTTATTTATTTTGAGAGAGAGAGAGTGGCGGACTAGCAAAGAGAGAGGGAGACATGGAATCTGAATCTGAAGCAGGCTCCAGGTTCTGAGTTGTCAACACAGAGCCTGATGTGGGGCTTGAACTCATGAACTGTGAGATCATGACCTCAGCCAAAGTCGGACGCTTAACCAATAAAGGCTCACACAGTTTTAATTTTTTTATGTCTTTATTTTATTTTGAGAGAGAGACAGAGAGTGAGCTGGGGAGGGGCAGAGAGAGAGGGACACACAGAACCCGAAGCAGGCTCCAGGCTCTGAGCTGTCAGCAGAGCCCAACGTGGGGCTTGAACCCACAGACTGTGAGATCATGACCTGAAACAAAGTTGGACACTCAGCCAGGCGCCCCATGGCTCACACAGTTTTAAAAAGAGAGTCTATCAGAGAACTTTCATGGTGACATTTTGAAAAGCCTAGGGATTATCTTCCATGGATAAACTGTTAAAGCAAACAAAGGGCCTGTGGATAAAGGAAGTATGTTTTAGGTCAACCTGATCTCAAATAGCCCAGTTCTCTAGTGGTATTTTACAGATAAACAATATAGTTTTATTCAGAGGTCTTAGAAACTGAAACTGAGAAATCTACTCATCAAGCCTAGTAACACGAAACAGGAATAATGGTAACAACCCTATTTTCTGAACTATGAAGTTAAAAGTCTGTCTAGCACTTCTGAGCATGGTTGGGTCTCTACAGGTCATTTTACACTGGGTTAGCCAGGATAGATACTTGAGGTTGGCAAAGTAACCATCATTTCTTCCCAGGAAACTCTCAACAAACAGAACGGAGTGCTTCGGTTTTAAATTGGAGAGCGTCTTCCACACTAAAACAACTAAAGAACAGTAAGTATTAACTGAGAGGCTACTGGGTGCCAGATTTTGTATCAAGGAAAATAAGTGTGAAGAAAAAGCAGTTCTTGTGCTCAAGGCAAAATACATCCAAGGTAAGAGAAAGGCAAACACTGAATTAATCTTAATTCAAGGCAGAATATGAGATGTCACAGGAAAGGTACAAATAATGTGCAGTGGGAATCAGAAAAGGGAGATGTGCCTCTGAATGCACGACGGAAGCAAATTGGGAAATGTTTACAGAGGAGATAAGCTTTGAAATGGATCCTAAGGATTCAGCTTGGTTTCTACAGATCAAGGTGAGAGCGAGTCCATTTCCTGGGTGAATAAAAGAGTAGGAGAATCTGGTGATGCAAATATGTAGTCTCAGTTTGAGGAAATATAAATAGTCCAGTTTGGCAGAAGTTAAACATGATTACATATTTTTGTGGGGTTTGAATTAAAGCCCACTCACAAAGACATAAAACCCAGAAGCCAGAATAGACAGATTTACCTATAAAGAGACCAAACTTTTTCTATGATGAAACATGCCATAAACAAAGTTAAAAGACAAGTGCCTAAAAATGAAAACTTATGCAGTAATAACAGGAGACCAGACACTAGGCCACAAAGAAAATATCCAGAAATCCCATGGTGTAGAGATTTTATAGGAATTATTAGCTGATCATGCTGTAATTCAAAACAGAAACGGATCACTGTCACATTGCAAGGGATGATCCAAACCTAGTTCCAAATAATTCATAAGTTACATGCTTTTATTACTAAAAATACATGGTTTTAGACATATATCCAACAATAGAAGCTAGAAAAAATAATGACACGGCATGTAGCTCAGTTGGTAGAACATGCGGCTCTTGATCTCAGGGATGTGAGTTCGAGACCCACATTAGGCATAGAGCCTACTTAACAACTAAACAAAACGATAACAAAATTTGAATGCAGGAATGAATAATTTTTAATAAAGGAAAAAAAAGTCGATGAAACCAAGATGTGGTTCTTCAAAAACCACATCATAACATAAACATTAATTAAACGAAGACAAAGATGAATAAAAGCAATACTGAGAGGACTTGAAATTATTATCTGTAGTCTTCCCAAATGTATTTACCAATATTGCAGCTCTAATCCATATCTGAAAGAAAAGTTTAAGCAGTTCAAATAAAGGTCCTCACATCATTGTATAATAGCAAGCATTGCAGAAAAATTTGAAAAAAGAAAAATCATCAAGGAGATCCTGTATCTTCAGATATGAATATAAACTATGTTGGAGTAGTTGAAACAGACTGGAATTAGCAACAAAATATATACTCAGTTCAGTTCACTTAAACTGAAAGATAGGAAGTAGAATAAAAATATTCATATATTTACAGAGAAGTATCACTGGTATTTGAAATAAGAAAATGATAGTAGAAAAAAAACTATATAAAAATGGAGGGAAAGGCCTTTCTAAGGGCAAAAGCACGAAAGAAACCCAAAATACATACATCCTGAATAAAAATGCACCATAAACTAAATGACAAGATTTTTAAAAAATATATACCATTTTTGACTTATCAAATCAATAAAGACAAAAAGAATGAGAGGACCCAACTTAGTAAAATTTTAAGCATTTGCCTTAAACTGTTGATTCTAACAGAATTCGTGCAGTCTTGCTGGGGGGCAATTTGATGATAGAAGTAAAGACCAGAAGGAAAATACCAGACCGGGGAAAAGAGTCATGATTGTAGCTGATGACTTTTTTTAATTGTATATTTTTTTTATGTATATGAGTTAATGTATTCATACTGTAAGTTTGAAGTATTATTCAGAGTTTGGTCTGGTAAGCAAAAGTGGACAGGAAGGGATTTAATAAAGGGGATTGGTATTTATCAAACCACTGAAAGAGCTAAAGTATTACAGGTCAGAAAAAACAGCCACAGTTTTTCAAGTGGTAAAGAGGCTACTAACTAGATTCTAAAACATATGAATAATAGGACAATGCCCAGAAAGGGGCATATACCTCACATCTGCTCTGTCCCCACCTGTTGGTCCAGGAAGATAATGGTTCTCTTTTGCTCCCCAAATTTTGCTTGAATGCTTCTTATTGGCAGAATGTAACCTAGAATCTACTGGGAAGGGACATGTGGAAGAAGTTAGAAGGGGGTGCAAATGATGCTGAACTGACACATTTATTCTGAATTTTCTATTTTGTGCGTGTGTGTTAGAGACAGTAACTCATTCAATATTCAACAAATATTTACAGAGCATCTAACTTATGTTAGGCATTATATTAGACAATGGGGATACAGTAGTCACAGGGTGTGTAGGGTCTAGATGAGGGAGACACAATGAACAGGACAAATATAACATACAGTAATCTAGATGGCAATTGACACTAGGGAAAAAAATAAGGGAGGGAAGGGGATAGGGAGTATGAGAGAATCACTTTAGATACTGTGGTATGTAAACTTTCACGGAGAAAGGCGCATTTGAGTAGAGACCTAAAGCTGGGGAGGAAGAAAACCATCAGGATATTCTGGGAAAGAATTCTAGTCAGAGAGACTAGCAAGTGACCATATCCTAGTGTACTCCTGGAACAGCAAGGGGGCCAGTGTGGCTGAAGTAGGGCAGAGTGGGGGAAGAGAGCTTACAGGAGAAAAGTTCAGAGAGAAAACATGGGGAGAGATAAGTAAGGCACTGGAAGTCACTCTGAGGATTCTAAATTATACACAGAATGGGATGGAAGCCATTGAAAGGTTTTGAGCAAGGAGTAACATAATCAGGCTTATGCTCTCAAAGATCACCTTGGCTTTTAAATGAAAGGGATGGGGGACAAAATCAGAAGCAGGGAGGCCACTTCACCTATTTTAATCAATATGCATAGCATTAGAGATGGTGAGAAACTGTTGGATTCTGGATGCTTTTTAAGAGGAGATTAGGATGACTCTAAGATTTTACTGATTTATCATAACTGAGGCTGGGAATCTATGACAAAAATGGTTTTGTGGAGGAAGATGTGGAGATCAGTTTGAACATTATGTTTTAGGTGTCAGTTAGTCATCCCATGGTAATGCTGAGTAGCAATTATAGTTCCAGGGTAGCCAACATGGTCTTAACATTCCCCTCAGCTTGACTAAACTTTAGACAGGTCTCTTCTTGAGACTCCCTTTTCTTAAAGCATTTATTTTAGAAAACCTGCAACTGTAAATTCTTTCTCTGCTCCTTTGAGATGTGGATCTTCTCTGCTCTTACAAGATTTACAACCCATGATCTAGGCACTATCCTTTTGAAATGTAATCACTGAGCAAGATAGTCACCCCATTTCCCAGTCTCTGTGGGAGGGTAGGAGCCTAAATTTGACAAGCATAAATTAGCAAACACAGATGGCTTACAGCAATAGTCTTGAATAAAGTCTTCCCTACCAGTTTAACTCTATCTAGTGCAATTTTTCTTTAAGAAATGAAAGGTCTATGCTAGAGATCAATTTGGAAGGCATCAATGTATCCATTTAAAGATTATACTTTCAACAAAAATTCCCTACAACTAGCACAAATATACTGATCTATTTTGCTTAAATATTCTACTCTGAATACAAATGTATTGATTTATTTAGTAATCATAACACTGTAATTACTAAAGATATCCAACATAAATTACCTTAATTTCTAAATAACTCTTCCCTGTCCCTGGAACTCAAACACTGTTATATTTCCAACTTTACTGTAAACACTGGAGCACCTAAGACCTTTCTCAAGGATCTAGAGTTGTAAATCTGATTATTTGTTAATGAGAAATATAAAAGCTTTGCATCTTCAGGATCTCTTAGAATGCTTCCCTGTTTGTTCTCTCTCCACCTTGCCTCACCTTCAGTTTTCGCTCTCAGTCTCTTATCTTTTCAGATTCACAGTCTTCATATATTGTCCCCATGCAGAGAGAGAGACAGAGACAGAGACAGAGACAGAGAGCGTGCGCTCCCCACCCCAAAGCTGGAGTGAGTCCCAACAGGAGATGGTAAATGGTAGCGTGATGCTGTAGGCTGGGTTTTTTTTTAAATTTATTTTGCTCTTCAGATAGTTCTCCTTTGGTTTTCTGTATAAAAATTGAGAACATAGAATGTGTACCTTGACTAAACATGCCCAAGAAGCCAATATGCCAACGTTTGCTTCAGGAAACTTGAGTTTATCTCTATTATAGGAAAATGATTTAAAAAAAAAAAACCACTTACACATGCTTTAGCCTAAGCCATGACAAGTAGGGGTTGCAAAAACGGGCTTAGGGTCTAAGTGAAAGCGGATAATAAAGAGAAAATGCATAAATAAAAGAATACCAACACAAGTTGCAAAAGTAGAAAAATGACACAAATGTTCAAAAGAAGGCCAGAAGCAGTGACAAAATATATTTTCATGAACACTCACTTGGGAAGCCACAATTACTATTAGGGTCAGCCAAATTACATATTTAGGCCTCAGGCCTGTTAGCTTATGCTAATTTGAACAGCTGTTCAAAAGATGTTCGGTGCTATTTGTTTGACAGATGGAGAAAATGGTACTCACTAATGGCCTAAGTTGCTTTGACACAAACTGATTTCCCTATCGTTCAGTTTCTTGCAATATCAGTTGCAAATAGCTTGGACAATCTGAACCTATTCTTCAGTGCTGACATCCTAAGGAAGAACTTTTCAAAATCTGAGATCCTCACTTGAAAGAAGATGATTGTTATTATAACCAACTTGCCTTTAAATTGAGAAATGGGGAACTGTGGGTCATACATATATTCCCATTGTTTGAAGGAGATTGTTAGTCACCTTTGTTTCTGATTGTCATTATTTGGAGCTGATCTCCCCTACCTTTGGAAATAAAGGGGATGATTACATTTTATTCACAAGAAGGGATTTATAAGACTCATAATGTTGGAAGAAACAGCTGTTTCTCTTTACTATGGCATTTTCTTTCTTTTCATTGCATAGGAATTCAGCTGGGAGATGCTAGTAAATGTTGGATTGAATGCAACACAATGTTGGTGTTTGTTACTATTTGGAAATAATATTTTCCTAATTGTTTTTACAGAAGAGAGGAAAACATCCTTAAAATAATGTCTCATCAGGACAAATAAGACACAAAGCCAAGACCATCCAGTTGGAAAATGTAGATAAAATGTATGAAAATTAGTAGCACAACTGAAAGTACTGTGTTTCTACAGTAGATTTTAGGGATGCTCAAAAACGGGTCTGGGGAGTAGAACCCTTTCACTTCCTTCCAAAATTGCAGCTCAGGGGAAACCTGGGTGGCTCAGTCAATTAAGTGTCTGACTTTGGCTTAGGTCATGATCTCAGGGTTCATGAATTCAAAGCTCTGCATTGGGCTGTCTGCTGTCAGCACAGAGCTGCTTCAGATCCTTTGTCCCCTTCTCTCTTTGTCTCTCGCTTGCGTCTCTTGTGTCTCTTGGTCTCTCAAAAATAAACATTAAAAAAAATAAAAAATAAAAACACTGCAGTTCAGGGTATTTAGAATCCTCAGCCTCCTTAGGTATCCTTTTCTAATGATTCCTATTATTCAGATTAATGGGATTCAAGGACAGAGATTTGTTTTTGAAACATTCTGGTGTATGGAGTTCAGGGGTAGAGTATTTTGTTCTTACTGCTGCATTTAAAATATTGATTTCCCTTTCTCACTTTCTTCAATAAAGCAATATTTTGTCTGTATCAAACTCAATGTCTTTCCATTTAATTTTTGCCATTCCATTGGCATTTGGCCTGTGAGGACACTTTTTTTTTTTTTTTTTTTTTTTTTTTTTTTTTGCAATTCTTTGATGATCCTCCTTCATTTTCCCTATGTATAATATTTAGGTGCTTAAAGACATATACTGTATATCTGCTAAGAGGAACAATATTAATTCTTCTTGTATTTTTTAGTATCTCAATGGCCCTCCATACCCACATTTAATTAGCATACTTAAGGGGAAAAAACTAGCAATTATGAAAAACACGCTCTCATAAATCCATTAAATGATGAGTTACTCCATGGCAGGCATTGTGTCATAGGTATCCACATACCCTGGTGCTTAGTTTAGGGTATTAGTGAAAGTTCTGCAGACAAACAGAAAAGGATGTATATTCTATAGACAGAGACTTATTATAAGGAACTGGCTCATGTGATTTTGGAGACAGTTAAGTCCCAAGATTTGCAGAATGAGTTGGCAAGCTGAAGTCCAGTCTGAGTCTAAAGGCCTGAGGACTAGGAGAGCCAATGGTGTAGGCCCTGTCTGAAGGCTGGCAGGCTCAAGATCTAAGAAGAGCCAATGTTTTAGTTAAATTAAGCATCATATGGCTTAACATGTTGTCACTGCCTAATAAATATCAGTAAATTAGTGACTTTTTCCATTTATTCTTTACAACAGTTCTGCAAACTATTTTCATCTTCATTTTAAGGAAGAAATATGTGTTCAAAACACTTGGTGGTATTCTTCCAGGCTAGGTGGATCAGGACTTGAAACCCATGTCAATTTAGGTAAATAGTACAGGATTTAAAATAATAGTGTCCTAATTCTCTCATCTTATTAGAATGTGTCACAATAAAAAAAATATTGAGAAACATGAGTAGGGCCACAAAATCGATAACGAGCTAGATGGATTTAGATAATGTAGTAAATGTTATAATGAGAATTTGTCTCAGTCTAATCATTAACCTAAGTTTTATTTTTTTCTTTTTATTGGGGTTCATGAAATGGAGGTTATGCCATGCATTTCAAAAAGCTCTTTAAAAATGTTTATTATTATGTTTATTAGGGTATTAGGGCTGATTAGACATTTGATTTTAACTTCCTGAAAAAAAATTCAAAAGCTGAATAAATTCTAGTTTTAAAAATATTCTTAAAAGTATATAGGAACTAATAATAAATAAGTAATTTATCACACCAAAATAAGTATCACTGTAAAAACTCAGAGAGCCCATGAAAGAGAGCCACTCTTACCCTAAAGACATTTGTGAAAATCTGAGGAACATGATCATAACTTTCAAGGTTAATAGGGGGCAGACAGTAGAAGACAAAGCTCAAGTCTAAAAGGAGAGTCATCTTCTGTAAAAATGACATTCCCAAGGGTTACTGTCTGTGTGAAACCAGAGAAAACGACTTGGTGCCTACCAGAGGGCATTATCCTTGGGAAATTTGCATGCACAGGTCAGCACCCATGGAGATTTCCAGGCAAATTCACTTTACTTATGTGGTCCAAAACACTTCAAACTATACACATGGTAAAGAGCTGTCTACACTGGTAATGTTCCAAGCACTTAACTAAGATAAAAGCAAACCCTTTCTGGAAGAATTTACTTTAAACTGAGATTTCAAAAAATTCTCAGGTAAACAGATTAATTTTCCAAGGAAAATGAGTCATTCAGACTAAAAACAATCACTGAGCATACAAGGAAATAAAATACCATGTGTACACATCAGAATAAAAAATCCTGAAACATGTACACTAAACATTTAGATGCTAGAATTCACAGATTAAAACTAAGTAGACTTGCTTAATATTTTCAAAGCAAATTAAAACAAAGCTTGAAAAGCTGCAGAAAACAGCAAATTACAAACGGTTACCAAGCAAATTTGAGAAAGAACCAAAGAGAATTTCTAGGACTTAAAAATACAATTATTTGATGAATAGCCTTCCAGCTATGATGAAATAGCAGGTGATAGAACAATGCTCCAATTAAGAATGAATAGATGTATCCAGATAAAACATGAACATCTGTATAAAGGCACTGGGGAGTTGCTGATGTTGCCAGGATAAGAGAAGACAAGATTTCAGAGAGGAGGGAATTGCAAAGAAAAAATTTGGCAGCTGTTTTTCTACTGGAGCCATTTGTTGATGTGGATGGGAAGGAGGAAGCAAAGAATTAGAGAAAGGGAGGGTGGATATTGGCAGAAAACTGGGCATTTTTGCACTCTCACTGAGTTGAAGAGACAAAATATAACGCTTGAGGAGCCAAATCCCCTCAAATGAGAAGAGACAAAACTGAATCTAACACAGAGTGTTTTCCTCAAGAAGTCTGCAGAATCCTGATGCTCCACAAAATGGCAGATGAAGTTAATTCTTTTGGATTTCTGCCAAAGGCAGACCCTGATAGAGGTTTTTGAGTATGAAAATAGTTTATTTGGGAGATTATCTCAGGAAACACTGGCAGAGTAGAAAGAGGGGAAAAAAGGATAGGGGTGACCAATAAAGAATGATGCTTTTTTCAAGTAATTCCTCACTATGGATAATTGGAACCTAATATAGACAGTGAATTCTGGGATATGGTGTAAAATATGCACCCCCAACCAAATGATAACCAGTAACTAGTGTTACCCCACCCAAGGGATGAGGGAACTGGAGTATGTTTATGTACCAACTCCTGCCAGTCATTGACTAACAAATTCTCCCAAAGGCCATTAATTTCATGTCACACTGGCCTGCTGATAAAGCAGAACCTGGTGGCCAGAGAAAACCCTGAGGAGATGACATGCAAGTACTGGCATCTGGAGGTTGGATTAGTGTAGGCTGAAATGGTCCAGACTGGTAGGACACCAGCAGAGCAACACAACTTCTGCAAAAGACAATGTCAGCACTGCTTAGATCCACATGTGCCCTGTGTAAAGTTTACTCATTCCTGTGACCAAGTCTTTAAGATAGTGGGTAATTACAATTTCTAAAAAGGAAAGTTTGTATTAAGAGAATGGATGAACTACAGTCCTCACTGCTGTAGTTAGTCTTTAGGCAGCATTGATATTACTGCTTCTTTTATCTCCTATCCATTAGAGGGTTCCCATTTCCTTGGCCAGCAAATGCTGCTAGTCTAGGTTACTGGCCCAATGGGGTAACATTCTTGATTGGTTTGCATCTATGCTTACTGTGCACTTGTTAAACAATGTTTGTTTCAATTTCTTGGTCCTGGGTATCAGTGGGCACTGATGTATCAAAAGGCAGGTAAGTAAATCTCCTAAGTTCCAGTCATACTCCTCTCTGAAGTTACTATGAGGCATCAACCTTTCCTCCTTATATCAGTTCGGTTACTCCTAATGATATAGTAACGCCAATATTTTACTGTTAATATACTGGACTAAAGAACCCCAAATGACCAGATGGCAGGTGGAATGTTAGTTTTAATGAAATCCTTACTGCGGCCTTAGTAGAATGTTGCTCCAGGAACTATGGCCTCTAATAGTGAGAAGAGGATGCAGAATTTGTTCAAGGGTGTCCTTAAAGTAATACTGAGAGGGTCTACTCCCACTTCCAACTTCCTACTTCCTGTAGTCTCTACCTCTTAGGCTGCTACAGCACATAATGGCTGTTGATTCAAATATCATATCTTCAAGTAAAATACTCCAGGCCCACATAGGTGTCCAGGTGCACATAGGTGTGTACTTAAGAGTTTTTCCAAGTTTCTCAGGCTGAAAGCTTCAGGGTGCCAAAGTACATGGCAGAACTAGTGGATCCCATGGCCATATTCTCAGTGCTATATCTTCTTCATTATAAAGTGAGCCAACTGTCCATGGAGATGTAATGTTAGATCCCATGTCAGTAAAACATATTTTCTGGGTCCTCCAACAGTAGGTTGAGGCATTGCGGATGGGAATGGAAAACTTATCACCAGAATATGTATCAATTTCAGTAAGAATGAATTGGTGTCACTTCCAGTTTGGAAGTATTTCACTGTAATCAAGTGAAAACCAAATAGATGTTTGGTGTCTCTTCAATGTATGGTATAATACCGTGAGCCTAGAGTCAATCAACTCAATTAGTGTCTTTGTGAAGGAGCCCAAGCTTTTGGGTGCATGAATAAGCTCTAGCCTAGAAAACATAGTTACATTCATGGAGTCACTGCAATCACTAGGATGACCAGCTGGTCGATCCACCTGGTTGTTCAATGCTACACCCATGGTGCATCTTCTCTGATAGGTATTTATGTGAGACACATGGATTCAGTTGGAGGTCTTTTTCTGTAAATGTTCATATACACGCTTCTTCCCCAGATTTCTCTATTTCTGACGTTCAATCATGTTCTCTCTAAGCCTCAGCTTAAACACTCAAACCACTTGCTAGTGCTAAGGCATCCATGCATATGCTCACTTCTGTCTACTTTTGTCTACCTTAGGTTGATGCCCAGGTCTATTTCTTGAAGTTCTGCTCATGGGGAGGATTTCTCTCACCCTTTGGTCAGTTTGCAGTACAACAACAGTCCATTCCCAATGCACACCAACAACTGTGCTGCTAAATCCATAAACAAGGCCTAAGCTTTCTCCTTCTCCATAAAAATCAAGCAGTCTGTGAGGACAGGAGAAATAAAGGGGTGAACTTATACAAATAAAGACTGAAAAACCCACCAAGTTAGTGAAAAACAGCAACCTACAAATCCAAGAAGCTCAGTGAATGAAGCCCAAGCAGATAAATTGAAAGAGAACCACACCTATGAACATTATCAGACTAATGAAAATGAAAGATAGTCTTAAACTAGAACAGAGTAGGGGAGAGGGCGGACAAAATTACATACAGGAACAGTGATAATCACGATGTTGACTTCTCATCAGAAACAACAGTGATCAGAGAACAGTGAAAAGATATGTTAAAAGCAGTGGAAAGAATGTTGTGGTAAGTTAAAGATGGCCATACACACTTTATTATTCCTTTCAAGAAGAGATGGAGTTTATTTAAATTCCCCTTGATGTTGTGTTGGCTCTGTCCCTGCTCAACCAATAGAATATGGCAAAAGTGACACTGTGCCAGTTCTGAGTCTAACCCTTGAGAGGACTGGCAGCTTGTATTTCCTCTTTCCCGGAATATTTGCTCCCCTTCAGAACCCAGCTGCCATGCAGTGAGAAGCCCAAGCCAAAACAAAGGTCATGTGTAAGCACTCCAGTAAACAGCCCAGCTGAGCTATAAGCCAAAGCATCAACCCCAAGCCATGAAAGTGAGCTATCTAGGACTTAACTCATTTGAGCACTCAAATTGGTGCATCTCTTGATGACTTTATGTAGAGCAAAAGAACCATGCAGATGATCCCAGTGAACCCATAGAATCATGAAATATAATAAAATGCTTATTTTTAAAGGCATTAAATATTGTGGTTTTTACACAGTGTCAAATAAGAAAACAAATCTGGACTTCATAAGGAGAGACTGTGTTCCAAAGGATTATTGCAAGGAGAAGAGGGAGGGATGACTGAAATAGACAGACCATTTTGACCATAAGATCTGCAAGCATCTCAAGGATTATGTAAAGAGGACATTTCTTCTGTAGAAAGAAATAGGCTAGAAAGCACTGTAGGAAGTGGGATAGAAAAGTGGCATGATCAGATAGATCAGAAAATGTTGTACCCCAAAGCCAGTCTATCTTCAGGAGCTCTTAAGAAGAGACTGTACATAGGCATAGGAAGTGTAGTTCAAGGGACCTGGGGGAAAAAGAGAATCTTACCTAAGTTTGGTTAACAAGCATTTTGTTATGACTGATCAGTGGACACAAGCAGTTCAGCGAAAAATTTGTGAATCAGAGAATGAGAATTTGGAGGATCTAAGTCTGGCTTTACCATAGATAAGGAGGAGGGCATCCATGAGTCTTGACTAGATCATATGGGAAAGGGTAGTTCTTTAGAGTAAGCTGTTTTCCTGAACACAAAAGGGTGGGAGATTCCTTGAGCCACTATTTCCCAGAAGCACAGGACTAGGTAAAATTCAACATTGTCACAGTGGCGGTGTTGCCACGTATAATAAAAACAGCTGCCAACCCAGAAGACCATTTCCAGTAAAATGTCCTCCAAAAATGAGGGTGAAATAGAGACACTTTAAGGAAAAAAACTGTGAGGATTTATTGTAGTAGGCCTACAGTATAAAAAAATGTTAAAAAAAAAAGTCATGAGGTTGAATTAAAAAAGTACCAAATGAAAACTCTGATCTATAGAAAGGAATGAACACCTCAGGAAATATTAAATAAAAATAGTGAGTAAAAGAAGCCTATGGGGATGGTGGTTGTCTAAAGGGGACAAGAAGAAAATTTCTAGGATGATGGAAATGTTATATCTTACTTGGTGTGATTACATAGATATAAGGCATTTCACAAACTGTTTTGAATTGTACAAGTAATCATATTTGTGCATTTTACTGAGAGTAGATTTTAAATTAATTAAATTAAAATAAAATCCAACTTTATTTCATATATAAAAATTAATAGACAAAATTATAGAGTTTTAAAAATATTTTCATGGCCTTAGGGTAGGAAAGGATCAAGACAAAAAGCAGTTACCATAAAGGGAGAAGTAATAAATTTGTTTTTCTTAAAATTTTCTAGTCAATACACCATAAAGAGAAGATAAGCCACAGAGTATCCAGTATCTATGAACAACTACTAATAAATCAACATTAAAAGAACATCTCAATATGCTATCAACCAGTACAGGGAACTTTATAAAGAAGTTCAGAAAAAACTATAAATACATAAAATTGTGCTCATCTTCATTAATAATCAGGCAAATAATTATAAAATAAATCACATTATATTAGTACAACTTCACCAGATTGTCAAAAAAAAAAAGAAAAAGAAAAAAAATCTGACAAAAGTAGGTATTGGCAAGGAGACAGTAAAAAGGGAGTTATAAGTTGGTACAACCACTTTGGAATTATTTGGAGTTATCTACTAAAGTTGCAGACCTGAATACCTTCTTTTTTTTTTTTAACTTTATTTGAGAGAGGGGGAAGAGAGGCAGAGAGAATCACAAGCAGGCTCAGTTCTCTCAGCACAGAGCCCGATGTGTAGCTGGAACCCATGAATCGTGAGATCATGATCTGAACCAAAATCAAGAGTCAGACGCTTAACCAACTGAGCCACCCAGGCACACCAACAGACAGGATTACCTTAAAATTATGTATTTCAACTCTTTGGGCATATGTTCCAATGAGACTCTTATATGAATATACATGTAAGAGAGTATCATAACATTACTATTTATAATGTCCATCACCAGGAAGCACCCAAATATATAAATCAATTAATCACAAACATAAAGAAACTCATTGATGTCCATCAACAGTAGAATACATAAATAATGGTCTATTTATGCAGTGGGATATTATACAACAAAGAAAATGTATGAAAACAGCTCACATATCAATATAAATGAGCCTTACAAATAATGTAGAGTGAATGAAGAATCAAAAGAATAAGTGTTCCATTTATACAGTTTGATAAATGACAAACTAAATAATGTTTTTAGGTATGTATATGTAGACGATAAAAACTATGAAGAAAAATAAGGAATGATTGTTACAAAAGCCAGGATAGTGCTTACCCCTGGTATTAAAGGAGTGTTTTATTCCTGGCACATGGAGGTCTACTATTTTACACTGTAAATTCTCTTTTATGTCTACATCTGTATATATATTTCAAAATTTTAAAAATGAACATGTGTGACGTATTATATAGACCAGGGCTATGACTTTGGCTATTGTTTCAGAGCAAATAATTTTCTTTTACTTCAAAACATACTGGGAACTGGTTAATGTCTTCATATTAGTAATACAGAGTAATAGTCTTTCAAACAGAAATAAAATTTGGAAACCATTTTGGTCATAACACAACTGAAAATAAAGAACAAAAACAAGAACACCTGAATCCAAAGATGTTAAACAGCCTTCCCAAGGAAAATGGATAGTGACAGACTAGATACCCAGTGATTGATGGGAATGAGATGAGATTAATCATTCATTGATGTTAATCCTGAGAAAGTCTCTAAAGTCAACTATTATATCTTGCCCATACAATGACTGCTTCTTTGCACGTGGAAACAGATCAGTGTGTATCCTTTACCCTGGTTGCTTGTCCATGACATAGATCATGGAATGTAACATGTTAACCCACCCAAATAAATGTTTTACATCTAGAGCTTCCAAGGAAACCAAATAATTTTCACCTAAACAGAATATGATAAGGAAAATAAATATTGCTGAGTATTTCAACTTATTTAAATGAGCAAGTCTTGGTATAATCCTTTATCTTCCTAACATCAGAGGAATAGGATTTTTTTAACCTTAGTTGTTGTTGTTGTTGTTGTTTTCCCAACTCATTGTTTCTCAGATGCTGTCTTTGGGCTCCTTAGTATCAGAATTAACTGGAATATGAAGCATGTTAAAATGTAGTTCCCTAAACTTTGGCCAACCTATAGCATAGTCTAATACAATCTTTGAGGATGAAACTCAAAATTTCCATTTTAGGGACACCTGGGTGGCTCAGCAGTTAAGCAACCAACTCTTGATTTCAGCTCAGGTCATAATCTCATGGTTGGCAGGATCGAGCTCTGCATCGGGCTCTGCTCTGACAGCAAGGGGTCTGCTTGGGATTCTCTCTCCCTCTCTCTCTGCCCCTCCCCTGCTTCCTCTCTGTCTCAAAATAAACATTAAAAAATAAATTTCCATTTTAACCAAGTTCTCCAGCTGATTTTTATGCTCAATGAGTACAAGAATTTTACTCAGGTTTATTTTCTAGAACCTCATGATTTACCTTCTTAATCTTGTATGTTTCATTATTTAATTCCTTTGGTGACAAAGCAGCATAACTTGAGAGATTATATTTAATGTTTTACAGTACTTAAACCAAGAAAGAAAATTGAACCTTATGCAATCTTATAATTGAGTTTCCTTTTTTAAAAAATTTCCAGTGTCCTAGCTGCAAAGAGGGATAACTTGACACCACTGTAGGAAACATTAGGGATAAGTTAACCCAGCCTCATCACTGAATGGGTGAGAAAACTGAAGCCGAGAGATGGAAACTCACTTGCTAAGGTCACACAAAGAGTTAAGGTATGGGCCCCTACCAGAACTCAGCTGACTTGGCCTAGGCCAATGATTTTCTTTTTAAATCATGAATGTAGACAAAATCTGGAAGGTAATATGCAATGATGAAAATAGATTTTTGTGGAGCTTTTGAGGGAAGACTATGATTTCTTTATAAATTATTTATAAAAAGTTATTTAACTTTTATTAATTCTGCTCTATGACCTTTTTTTTTAATGTTTATTTTTAAGAGAGAAAGCATGAGTTAGGGAGCAGTAGAGAGAGATGGAGACAGAGGATACAAAGCAAGCTCTGTGCTGACAGTAGCAAGCCTGATGTGGGGCTCTAACTCATGAACCTCGAGATAAACCTGAGGTGAAGTCAGACACTCAACTGACTCAGCCACCCAGGTGACCCAATTTTCTGCTACATGATTTTTTTTCAGTATAAAATATCATTTGGTCAACACACTACAATAAAACGTATTTTCACTATGTTTTATTTCTTTCTCAATTCATTCGAAAAAGAAGTTGTATATTTACAGAAAAATATATATTTTTATATATTTAATACATTAATTATACACACCCATACACATACACACACACACACACATATACACAGCCATGTCATGAAGAAAAGAGATTTGGAGTCTACCCAAACAATCTCCAGGCTTTCAACTTTAGTATACTCTTCAGTAAAATATTCTGGAGAATGGGAGGGAACAGAGGGTAATGGGATGTGTTAAAAAGTTGGCTTCATCTTTCATTATTTCTTAAATATTGAGGGGAAAAAAAAGGAAAGTATCTGGATATATCATTCCTTCTTATCATACTCCGACTGGGCTTTGGATTAGAAATGCAACATCAACTCTTCCCTGGGTCTACAACCTGCTAGCCTATCTTGCATATTTTAAAATTGCTAGCATTCACCTTTCTCCTCTTCCCTTCTTTCATTCTCTCTCTCCTTCTCTTTCTCTCAATACTGTATATACTATTGACCCTGTTTCTCTGGAGAGCCTTGAGTAATGCATACCCCTTCCTACATTGTGGATACAACCATTCAGTTTCTTTGTTGGCTCCTCTTCCTCTGTCTGGCTTCCAAAATGTTACTGTGCTCAGGACTCAGTCCTAGTACCCACTTCTCTGTCTACACATTCCAGGACATCTCTCCCTATTCCAATATTTTAAATACCACATAAACACTGAAGATTCTCATATATTCAGCCTTGACCTCTTTCTTGACCTTCAGGGGACAAATCCAGCCACCCATTCAACTTTTGATTTCATCCTCCAGACATTCTTTTTGCCCAGTATTGTTTTCTCCTATAAATGGAACCACCACTCACTGCCTTCCATCATTTCAAACATCTAATCCATAAACAGGTCCTGCCAATTGTACATGCAAACATATTTCAAATCTCTTTCTGCAAACCACTGCCATCTCTTGCCTGGAGTGTTCCATAGCCTTCTAACTTATCTCTCCCAGCTTCCAATTATCCATTCTACACACAAAGCAAGCTGAAAAATCATGTTCAATGATAAATCAATCATGTTCCTCTCTTACTTAAAAGATTCCAATGGCTTCCAACTTCAGCTAAAATAAAAACCAAGCTCTTCACCATAGAATAACTGGCTCTTGCCCAACTCTTGACCTTTTTCCTACCAGTTTTGTATATTACCTGCTACATCCCAGCCTTCCAGAACCTTCTTTCTCTATTTTGAACATACCAGGTTTACTCCCTTCTAAGTCCTTTGTTAGAGCTGTTCCCTTTGCTCAGAATGTTTGTTTGTTTGCCATATCTTCACACCCGAGGTTCCATGCAGATCAGAGCTTAAATGTTAGATCTACAGGAAAGCCTCGCTGGACCACCCAACCATTAATCAATCACCCAGTCACTCTCTGCCATGTTGCTTTTTTTAAATGTGCCTCTTATATTTCCACACCCCTCCCACTTAAATACAAGTCTATGAGCAAAGGCTTTGTCCATCTTTTTCAGAGTAATATCCCTGGTACCCAAGATATTACCCAGATCACATACTCAATAAAGAAAAATGGAGTACAAAGACTAAAAGCACATGTAGCACGATGTTAACAGTTGTTAATTTGAGATGATGGAAATACAGGTATTTGTTATATAAGCCTTTTGCTTCTCTGTATTTTTAGAATATTTCAAAATTATACATAGATAGAAACAGAGGTATAATTTGAGGACTCATTGGAAGAAGCAGCTTGTCTTATTGCCAGAACTTGTCAACCTGAACTGGAATATAAACCCACGGAAAGAAAGTGCTGCATTTGAATGTCGATGATGTTGCATGATATCGGAGACCAAAAATTACGATCTAAAGATAGGTAGTACACTTCTTAGAACCTTCCCAGACTGAGAGGGCTCACCCACCCTGCTTTCTGCATGAAGTTAACAAACACCTGGGGTCCTTGGTACAGCGATCCCGTTTGGTACTTGGAAGATGTTCTATTAGAGAAGCAGCCTAGCCCTGTGGAGTCAGCAACGTCCTCAGTCCAGGAGACCTGTCCTCTTCCACCAGCCTGTTGTGTTGGAAAGGTGTTCTACCTGTGTGTGTGTGTGTGTGTGTGTGTGTGTGTGTTTAGGTTCCTCTTATATTTTTATATGAAATTCATATATTTTTATATGAAGGAGTTAAATAAAAGTCTTTTATCTAAATAATTTCAGTATCCACTGCCTCAACATTTTTAGAATGTCATTTAAGAATATCTGTACTTCAGCCCAAATTTTCAAACCCCATAAACTGTATTAATGATGGAATTTTCTGTAATCCAGGGTACTTGGTATTCAAAATATAGTTGGTGGGCCAGCAACACTGGCAAGCGTTAAGAGCCTTTTAGAGACAGGAGCTTTTAAGATCCACCCCAGAACTACTGATTCTGAATCTGCATTTTAACAAGACCCCAGGTGACTTCTATGCACATTAAGAGGTTAAAAGTACTATATTATAGTTTTGTTGATTGTTTTCTTTGCTGTACAGCTTTTTATTTTGATGCAATCCCAATAGTTTATTTTTGCTTCTATTTCCCTTGCCCCAGGAGACATATCTAGAAAAATGTTACTACATGATTTCTCTTATATGTGAAGTTTAAGAAACAAAACAAATGAGCAAAGGAGAGACAGACAGAGAGACAGACAGACAAAGAAACACTCTTAACTATAAAGAACAAACTGATGGTTACCAGAGGGGAGGTGAGTGGGAGATGGGTGAAATAGGTGATGTGGATTAAGGAATTCACTCATGACGAGCACCAAGTGATGCATAATTGTTGAATCACTATATTGTACACTTGAAGCTAACGTAACACTGTATGTCAACTACACTGGAATTAAAATAACACTTAGGGGCGCCTGGGTGGCTTAGTCAGTTGAGCATCTGACTTTTGATTTCAGCTCAGGTCATGATCCCAGGGTCCTGGGGATCCAGCCCCACCACTAGCTCTGCACGGAGCATGGAGAATGCTTGGGTTTCTTTCTTTCTTTCTCTTTCTCTTTCTCGATCTCGATCTCTCTCTCTCTCCCCCCTCTCTCTCCGTCCCTCTTGCATGCTCATGCTTTCTCTCTAAAATAAAAATAAAATAAAATTAAAATAAAATTTAAACAAAGAAAACCAAGTGTATTATAATATCACACCTAGTACCACTTCCTGTATGAGCTGACTCCACCAGTCACACCTGCTTGGCAAACACCTGGTGACTTTTAGAGCAATTAAATTTACACTTGTACCACATTTAAAAAATTTCTTTTATGTACATTATTTTGCCAAATCTTCATAATGATCCTGTTGAGTGGTCAAATAGTTCTTATTGTCACCAGTGTGCAGATGAGAAAACTGATACTACGACTGAAATGACGTGCCCCAATCCCACAGCTAATGGTGACAGAACCTGTGCATCTGAAGGTACAGGTCCTCGCCAAAACCCCTGTTAGGATGCGAGATTTCTCAGCAACATTTCATCCCTTCCCAACCCACACAAGTTTATATCCTGTCAGTAAGGTCTGTTGGGGCTGCTGCTCAATATAGAATTTTAACATTCCTGTAGGTACTGAAAAATAAATCACATTCTCCAAGTCATTCTGAGTTGAGCTAAAAATCCAATTATCACTTCACTAGCTGACATCATAAATCTCTACCAATTCTTAGCTACTAAGAGATAACCTTAAAACCACTAACTCCACTGAGCTCATGACCTTCTCCTTCTGAAGTTTCTCAGTGCATCCTCTCAGAGCTTGGGCAAGGGTTAGAATGTGAAGCCCACAGACCCGGATTCAAATTATGACCCTGACTTTCTCTTACTAGATGTGATACATAGGCAAATTAGCCTATTTAAGCTTTAGATTCCTCTTCTATCAGCTGGAGATCGTTTACCTATTTATAAAGGTGTTCAAATGAAAAGAGATAATGAATGTACAGTGCTTAACACAATGTTCAGCTCCCAGTAAGTAGATCATAATGGTGGTTATCACTAAGAAAGTTTTGTCATCAATTGAATTGAAGGAAGGAAAAAATCTCTAAAGTTCCTCAGCTTCTCATTTGAGAAGTTTAATTCATGTTTATACTTCCTGCTCTAAATCTTCATCGAGAATTCAGAGATTGCCTTTATTAAAAAAAAAAAAAAAAGATTTGTATGATTGAAATGTGAGACTGTTTCCTGATTGAATGAGATTTCCAAGAACACATGAGGAACATGGACTGGAGAAATTATTATATTTTGATTTGAATTTTATAAATTTAATGAGATACCACATGCCAAAATTGTATATTTATGTCTTTTAAATCATGAGAGTTTTAAAATTGCTGTTTCTAAATTGACAGAATAAGTATCAATAGGCATTAGCCTTACCCCAAAAGATCACGAAAATGAAAAGAACTAGAGTAGCAACTTATATATTATATTCTACAGCATCAAACCTCCCAAAGAAAAGGCAGCCAATGGAAGGGGGGTGACTCCCAACTGGACTAATCATGTGCTAATTCCCCAAGAAAAAGGGAGTCTCTTATTACCTTCTTAGATATTGCTTACCCTTAAAGACATAAATATTTTGCTCTTAAAAAGAGAAAAAATGGAAAAACTTAAATGCATGCTTAATCACATTATGCTCCTTTATTGCAATAGCAATGAGGATATACCTTTTCACCTCTGCCTCCACTGAGTATATTTTCCTACAAAAAATACTTCTTTGTGGGTCCTTAAAAATCTACATTTTCACTTTTTGGATCACTGTTACTGTTATTATTGTGACCCAACTAACACTAAAAAATGTGTCAAAATAGCACATAGAACATTTACGGGTCTTCTGATCTTAGAGTAGAATTAGACTCTTGCCTATAATCTTCTAAGATGTTGTTTGAAAAAAATAAATGAGATACTTTATTCTTATGGAAAATAAGAACCAAATGATTCCATTTCCTTACTAGATATTTGACCATCTTTCTCTAGGAAGTTACTGTGTCTCTATCTTCTGCTGTCTAATTAATTTTTGGCAGAAGTTCAAAAATGTAATAAAAAGGAAAGAAAACAACAATGTTCTTTCAGATACTAATGTATGTACTGTGGGTGTTCTGCATACAGAACAGATGCCACTATAATTCCACCACTACATTCAAGTTTGTCTTTAAGAAAAAAAGAAATCTACCATCCCTTGTCCCTGACCCAATGCTAACTAGAATGTGTGTAAAATGAATCAGAAAGGGATTTCAGAGTCAACTCTGATTTTGTCATTCAATCATTCTTTCAATCACCATTTACTGAATCCTCATTTGTAGTGAAATTTCAGGGGTCTGGAAATAAAGTAAAATGAACAAAACAAAAAACAAAGCAAACAAACAACACCTTTCCTAGTTTCGAGCAGCTTAAACTTAAGTGGGAAAGAGAAACATTATGAATCAAAACAAGATAAAACAGGGGTGCCTGGGTGGCTTGATCGGTTAAGCATCCAGCTTTTGATTTGGCTCAGGTCATGATCTCACAGTTTTGTGAGTTCAAGCCCCACATTGGGCTCTGTGCTCATAATGCAGAGCCTGCTTGGGATTCTTTCTCTCCCACTCCTTTCTGCCCCTCCCCTGTTCACACTGTCTCTGTCTCTCTCAAAAATGCATAAACATAAAACATTATTTTAAAAAACGATGAAACAAAACAATTATTTAAATAGAAACATAAAAATATTTTGGAAATACTGAAAAATAATTATATCTTGATGTTGAAGAAAAGACTCAAGAAAAGCTTTGTATAAGGAAGTATATGTTGAAGAAAAGACTCAAGTAAAGCTTCATTCATATAAGGAAGTATATGTGATCTAGGCATTAAGAAACACTGGGCCCCAGGGATATCTGGCTGGCTCAGTCAGTGGAGTATGCAACGCTTGATCTCAGGGTTCTGAGTTCAAGCCCCACATTGTGCGTAAAGCTTACTTTAAAAAAAAAAAAAAGAACATTGGTCTATGATTGACTATACAGACACAAATCTTCTTTTCCCTTATTCATTCCTCCATGCAATCAGTTCAATGAAAATTTATTGAGTATCTGTTTACCTGCATTCAAGGGAGTTGGAATTATTGTATCTCACAGAGTAGAAGTGGTCAGAAGGTATTTTTAGATCCAAAATAAATAGTTAAGTCAGAATTAGGTTCCCAAAAAAACCTCTCTTTAAGATGCCCCAATCTTAACAACTATGCTGTATGTTACTTCCAGTAGAGCACAGAACAGTTATCCTATTAAAGTATTTCTCAAATTGCAATCTGCAGACCCATGGGGCTTCCTAAAATCATTTGTAGGGGTCCCATAAAATCAAAACTCTTTTCATAATGATACTAAGGTGTAATATCCCATTTTCATTTTGTTGCTATTATACTGATGGTGCAGAAGTAAGTGGTGGGTAAACAGCTGGCACCATTGCACTAATCAAAGCAGGGAAACAAAACTGTACTCGAAGTTGTATCTCCACTGCCACACATTCACAGTTTAAGCCATTTTTACTTGGAATGTCCTTGGTGAAGTAGTATGTTATTAGTGTTATTAAATCTTGACCTTTGAGTATATATTTTTAATATTCCATAAGACAAAATAAGGACTTTCACCTAAAGCACTCCCAGAGCATATTAAAAGACAATAATGCTCTTGAGGAACGAGGCTTATGAGACTGTTTTGAATTGCAGGTGGAATTTTTACTTGAAAAAGTAACCACCAGACCAGTTCTGATTATTCAGACTTGGGATATTTGATATTTTCTCAAAATGAAATGAAATGAGCCTGTCACTTCATGGAAAACAATTGCCATTATTTCTTGGCAATGATAAAATTTGAGATTTCAAGGGAAAATTAAACTTTGAAAACTTTTATCTGCTACCATAAGCTTGATAGCTTCTCAATAGTTGAGATTTTTTCTGGTTGTATCTTTGGTGATACTGGCTAATGTAATCATTTTTGACATTGTCTAATGAACTACCTTGCCAAGTGAAAGATATATATATACCTCAGCAAATGTATATTTTTTAAACAATGAATGCATTGTGTTATAAAATTGCATTTGAATCTAAGATCCATTCCAAGTGAGAGCTAGACCAATGGATTTTAAATATAAGGAATTCATTGATGTGGTTTCAGACTCCACATTACAAATAACCTGTAAGAAACTAATTTGTCAAAGTTACAAATAGGATCAAAGAAGAATATCCACAGTTCTCTGAAAAGACTATTAAAATATTTCTCTTTTCCAACATGTATGTACATTTGCTTCATATAGTTGAAGCAAAACAACATATTGCAACCAATTCAATGTAAATGTAGATGTGATAATATGTGAAGAGAAAATACTCAGCCAGATTTTAAAATACTTGAAATAATTTAAAATACCTGAAACACTTATTAAAATTTTTACAAAATAATTTTTCATAAATATGTTAACATCTAATAGATTGTTACTTTATGCAAATTGCAAAATATTTTTAAAGGTCTCCAGTTTAATTCTAATATGGGAAATTTTGATTGATTTGTCTCTCATAAACAAAAGCTCTTTGGACTCCTCAGTAATTTTTAAGAGTGCAAGGTGTCCTAAGGCCAAATGTTTAAGAACTACTGCCCTCTCAGATATAAAACTATACTATAATGCTAGATTAATTAAAACAATATGCTATTGGTGCAAGAACATTTAAGCACATCAATGAAGACAACAGAGTCTAGAAATAGACTCATATATATGATAATTAAATACTATGATAAAGTTTGCATTTTAAATTAGAAGTTATATCATATGGGGTCTTGACAGGAAACAGATGGTACTATGAAATGAGGTAAGAGCAGAAATTTTAATAAAAGGACTATTTTCAAGGGTATGAACTGGATTAAGGGGAATTAATAGGGATAGAAAAGTACCATTTTGCCAGAAAAAGATCTTTTAACATCCTAGGTCTGAAAATCAAAGGGAAGGAAGTATGCAAGCTGGAGACTGAACTATTCCTTTAGTAGGTATAGGAGAGGACTTTCAGGCAGGACAAAGGGCTTCCAGATGAGAAACAGCCATTGTCAACCAACCAGCAAGTTAACAGGGAGGGAGCTGGAGGAAAAAACCAAACCTCAGTCCCCTCCCAACCTCTGATCTCTAGATGGTGCTTCCTGTTGGCCAAACCCAACTGAGAGCCAAACCATTCCAGACATTGAAGTTGAAAATGGTGGAAACAGGATGTAGAAGAGCAAGTAGAAGACATCCATTTTTGTCTACCCCCTTTTCTTCTCAACATAACCTCTTATTCATTGCCTAGACCTATTCAGGCCTATCTACCATTTCTATTTAGTAATAGAATGCTGCTGTGCATGTCTAATTTTATGGTTCAGTGGATTAGATAATACCCAGATCACTATGGGCAGTTTAGAGGGCAAAGTTACTTACAGTGTCCCAGATCTTTCCTCTGGAGAAGGATCTGATGTAGAATCACACGCTATATCTGTGACTTATTGCAAAGGAAGCAAGTCACTAAGCAAGTCACTGAAACAGAACCCCTCAATTTGACAAAGACACCAGGTTCCTTGGGAAAGAGATCTGCAAACTGGATAAAAGGTCATTAATGTCCTCTACAGTGACTCAAACAGGATTTCTGCTTACTAGAGCTAAAAATTATTTTCCTTAATCTGTCAAACGTCACTTTGATAGGCCCATCTATTTCATTTCTAGGGATTCTATGATCAATCAGCCATTCCCAAGACCAACCCTACAGGTTTAAACACTCTGATTACAACTGTATTCCCAGGGTTTACTGAGGTAAATATTGCTCCCACCAGGTCTCTGATTATTATGCATGACCATTTATTTGGCCTCTTACCATTCAAGGATCATGCTATTTCCCACTGAAATGAAAAAGCCCAATTTTATTGCACCATCTTCCATTGTCATCTGTGACCTGCAGAAGACAAGTGAATTGGAACTTTTCAACAGGTTGGATATTCTCTGTACTTATTCCCCTAATCTGGGAAAGTTAATTTGTAGGTCAGGGAACAGCTAATTTACAGGGATTGTTCCCTTTCGCAGCAGCCTGGGGATACCCTTCATCAATCTCCAGGGCTAGATCACATTTTTTCTTAAATTCCAATTCTATTTCTTGATTTACTTCTTCATCTGTTTTATCATTGCCCTTTTGAAGGTAATCTGTTTTACTCTGGCTGCTTAACAGTTATCTCTGTTTTAGGTTTTCAGCAGTTTTTCACAAAGTACCTGCTTTTGTTTTGTTTTGTATTTATCCTGCTTGGCATTCACAAAGCTTTGTGAATGTCTGTGCAATTTTTTCCCATCCGTTTTGGGTAACTCTGAACCATTATCTCTTCAATTACTACAGAATAATGGGTTCTGCCCCATTTGCTTTCTCCTCTCTTCTTGTAATTCCAATTACTTATATGTCAGACCATTTAGCTATGCTCTGCATATCTCTTACAGTGTTGTCTTAATTTCTATCATTTAGTTTTCCTTTGCTTTCATCTGGATATTGTCTTCTGTCCTCTCTTCCAAATTGTTAATTCCTTCTTAAGTTGTTTATTTCTGATGTTAACCTATCTTTCATATTTTTTCCATCTTCTATATTCTTAATTGCATTTATTTTACTTTCCACTACCAGAATTATTTTATTACATAGCTTCAATTTCTCTGCTGAAATTCCTAACTTTTCATTCATTTTTTTGCACATATTCATCATAATTAGTTTAAAATCTTTGATACCACCAACATGTGAACATCCTATAGATTGGTTACTATTCATTTTTTTTAAATATATATTTTTTTCAATCAGTTTTCTTTTACATGTTTGACAATTTTTTTATAGAGCACTAATGTTTTACATGAAAAATTAAATAGAGAACTGGAAGTTTTGAATGGTGCTACTTCCTCCAGAGAGTGTTTACTTTTACTACTAGCTGACAATCAGGGTAGGAACTGATCACCTTAATACAGCATGAGATTAAACTGATTCAGAGGGAAGTTTTATGCATTATGATGTCTGGTCTATTTCTTGTTTACTCCCCACTTTTGACTAATCGCTTTTCGGTGTGTCAACTGAAAATTCCATATGTTTGCCATGACTCTTCCTCCTTGGTGGGCTCAGAGCCCCCATGGTATTTCTTAATGCTTGCTCAGATTCTCATTTTCTTAGCCATGGCTTTCTATTTACATTTTCAGTCTCTCAGGGCAATGCTTTAGAATTGGCAAATATCACAGGAGGACTCAGAGTCAAATGTCAAGCATACCTCTTTGGAGTTCCCTTTCCACAGGATCCTGGACCTTCAAGTCCTCATCACCCTGACAGCTTTCCAATCCTGTCACACTGATTTTTTACAAATATCTTACCCATTATTTCTGCTTGTTCTTAGCAGGAAGATTAGTTTGACACAAGCCCCTCTTCCATAACTGGAAGCAGAACTTCTACTCTCATGATCTAAATGATGGTTTAGTTGTATATAGATAACTAGATTGGCAAAAAAAATTCCCAACAGAATATCAAAGACTTGCTGTTAGAATTTTCACTCATTGCTACTACTTTACTATATTTTATTTTTCTTTCTGAGAACTCTTCTTTTCCATTTATTTTTTGGTCTCTTGTTTTTTGAAATTTCAAGCTGATGTGCCTTAGAGAAATCTTTCTTCATCCTTTGTTCTCATCATTTAAAAACACTCTTTTAATCAGAAGATATGTTTTTCAACTTTAGGAACTTATTTTTTAAATTATTATTTATAATTTATTCTAGGCCATTTTTATTGGTGATTCCTTTTTAAATTCTCTTACCCAGGTGTGGATTCACTCAGACTGATCCTTTCTTTATATTTCCTTTCCTATTTTACAACTCTGTCACTTTATCTTACTTTCTGAGAGAGTTCCTTAACTCTGTCATCTAAGATTTCTACTGACTTTTTCATTTTTGCAATATTTTAAAAATGCATGTTTTCTTGTTCTCTGATACTTTTTATAGAATGCTTTTCTTGTCCCATGGAAATAAAATATTTTCTATTTCTGAGGATATTAATTATTTTTAAAATTCTAGTTTTTATCTCTGGATAATATCAGATTTCTTCAAATTTTATTATTGCTATTTTTGTTCATATTGGTTTTTGTCTTTCAAGTTAAAGACTTTCTCTGGATGTGTGATGGCTTGCTCTTTACCTGCCTGCTCACATTAAATAATCTGGCAAGAAAAAGATCACTGAGTGTTTATGAATATGACTGAAACTTGCTGACTGTTGGTTTCACTATAGGGTGGTCTGTAGGGATTTTTCTCTGAAGATGTTGAGATTTCTCAAAAAGACTTCCAGTTCCTTTCCTGCAGATGTAATTTTGGGCTTCTGGTTTCCTGAGAATCTCTTGTATTTAGAATATTTAGTACATCCCTACCCCAAATTGTGGTCAGATGCTGTTTGAAATTTTTCGGAAAGTGAATCCCCAGTTTTTTGCTAGCACAGGTGAGGACCAATAGTGGGGAGAGAATCTGACAATTAACTACTTCCTAAAGAATCTTTTCACTAGAACTACTTTTTAACCCCTCTTAACCACCACTTGCTGCATGGTGCCCAATACCTTTGACCTCTGGTAAGAGGTTTTGCAAAGCAAATTAACTTGCTAGTGAGCTTCTCTCAGTGACAACTTAGATTTCAGGTTTCTCAAGTTGGCTAATGCGGTCACCACCCGTCCACGTACTGTCCTGCTTTCTGTCTTGTTCATGCTTGTACACTGACGCTCTTCATAAACTGTTGTTCTGGTAGAATTTCAGAAGGCAGCAGATAAAGGCATACATTCAAATACCATCATTAACTTGGTGCCAATGTTTCCTTTTAATAAGATATCATTTTGGGGACACCTGGGTAGCTCAGTAGGTTGAGCATCTGACTTCGGCTCAGGTCATGATCTCACAGTTTAGAGTTTAAGCCCCACAACAGGCTCTGTGCTGACAGCTCAAAACCTGGAGCCCACTTTGGATTCTGTGTCTCCCTCTTTCTCTGCACCCTGCCCCTCACTTGTGTTCTGTCTCTGTCTCAAAACTAAACATTAAAAAATATTTTTTAAATATACCATTTTGTAGAATTTTACAAGTGCATGTGTTAGTTTTTAATAAAAATATATTAGCAAGTAAATATTTTAAAATATAAATGTTAAAACACAAGTATATAAATTTGCTGTCCCAGAGAATGGATGTGAGAGTCAGAACCTTTTTTTAAGTTTATATATTTTGAAAGAAAAAGAGAGGCAGAGAGAGATGCAGAGAGAGAGAGAGAGAGAGAGAGAGAGAGAGAGAGAGAGGGAGAAGAGAGAATCCCAAGAAGGCCCCACACTGTCGGTGCAGAGCTCAACACAGGGCTTGATCGCACAAAATGAACCATGAGATTGTGACCTGAGAGGAAATCAAGAGTCAGACACTTAACCAACTAAGCCACCAAGGTGAGCCAAGAGCCAGAGCTTTTGAATACTACAGACATGGCTGGTACTGAAGAGGGATTTTCAGGCATAAAACATGAAAAGAGCTTTATGTTGTTTGATTTTCTAATTAACAAGCATTCATTCATGATGTAATTAGATTTGAAAATATATATACAAATATAGCAGTACATTTTGGCATGAATAAGATTGATGGTGGACTTGGATGAGCATTACTGATAGAACATATATTTGAAAGATGAAAAAAATGTTGGTATTTGAGGCTTGTGAAAGACAAGTTCATATTTTGCTAGGACTTAATTATCTCAGAGAAAAATCCTTGTGTATGTATAAATGCCTTTGTGTGGGTACACATCATTTTTAGCTTAAATAAAAATCAAGTTATGTAAGATCCATCCAGGACTCAAGAAACATAATACATGAATAATTTGAAGACTTTCTATTAAATGCTGGAAGTTTCAGTTTGTAAATTCAATGTCAGTCCGGTATTGATTACCAAGACTTCAAAACTCATAAATTTGTAAAACCTCAATCAAGAAAGGCTTAGCATCATAGTCACTTTGGCTTTTCTCCCCTTTTTATAGACACTTACCAATTATCAACATTGTACCAATGGTACATGAGATACACAGAAACCAATTCCTGTTATGAGATTTCCTGATTCTACCTTGGAGTTTGTTCTTGTACCTTGAATGAACACCAGTGTCCTGCCTGCCCTACTCAATGGGCAGCCGCTCAAGTGCTATTTCATTTTTTTTTTAAGTAGGCTTCATGCCCAGTGTGGAGTCCACCACAGGGCTTGAATTCACAAACTGAGATCAAGACCTGGGCTAAGATCAAGAGTCTGATGCTTCACCAACTGAGCCACCCAAGGACCTGCTGCTATTTCATTTTTAATAGGTAACAGCTAATTGCTCCATCTGCTATTTCCCCAAGTTCAATTTCTTCTGCCTCAGCTACACAGCACTTTTTAACTACTTGTGGTATTTCTTATGATTGTTTCCTCCTTCTGGTACTCTATTAATTTCTGTTCCTGCTTTCTATTCCTTAAAAGTTCTATACTACAAGAGCTGCAGTGAGGCTTTTCAGAAACTCTAAGACAAATCCAACTCTAAGACAAGTCCAAATTGGGAATGTTTGGCAGGGGCCACTTACCTAGCTGTCTAAATTTTACCACTCCTTGAAGAACTTTCCAATTTACTCAAATCCCCTTTGCAACTATACTTACAACAGTTGCTACAAGCAATCAGAACTACATAAATGGTAGCCACTAGTGTTTTACTTATTTTACAAATGGGAGATTGGCTAAGAGGGATTTAAGTTAGTCAGGTTCAAAGAGCTAGCATCATGTCAATTAATGACTATATCATTATTTAAATGGTTGTCTATTTTTGGATACCTGTACTTTCCTAATCCTTGATATCCTGAAAAATGCTTCAATAAACACCACTATATCTAAATACTCATGTTCATCCTAGTCCTCCCCACCACACAGACAGGATAAAACCAATAGAGTCCTAAAGTAAGACCAAATTTAAGATTTCAGTATATGGCCAAAATATCTTTCAACTTCATCTCCTACCAGCCATACATGAAGACGTTATCTTAAACTCTTAAACTCTTATCAATATTGGGTAATATTTACTTTTTATACCAGAATCCACCTACCCTCAATTTTAACAGTTAAGACAATTTTGGTTTTTTTAAAGTGGTTTCTTCTTTGCTAATATTTGGCAAGAATGAAACAACATCAAAATCTCTGTTCATTTAGAAAATGGAGATCAACATTCTAAACTACTGTCCTTGTTTCCCAGCACAGACTAATTTTTTTTTTTGAAAAGTACCTCATATCCAACATACTGTGGTTGAAAGAACGTTGGATCAGCATCTACTAGGTGTCATCTGGATTAAGTATATCCCTTTCTTCTCAATGCTTTCTCATGGGGCATGGTTGTAAGTCATTTATCAAACTTGGCCCCTCTCCTCTGAATATGTTAATTGGAAATGAAATTTAGGTTAGTCTAGATATGTCTTCAAGACAATGTTTGGACATCTTGTGTTTGTTTTTTATTGTCCCTAAAGAATATGCTATAAACCATTCTGTTTTAGGCACAGACACAATATTGTTTATCAGCCTCTGAAGATATTTTCTCCCTGAGGTTCCAGTGGAAGCTGGAGTGGTGATCAGGATGGAGAGATAGAAGAATAGGAAAACAGACTGATCTGGGGATTCTTTATTGAATGGGTGTTGGGAGACACCATGCTAAACAAATAAGAATATTAAGAACGATAAATTCTGTGTGTCTACTATTCAAAGGTTTCTTAAGTATTAACAACTAAAAACAAATCTAAAGTTGGCCTATTAAATACCTGAGGGAGGAGTAAAGCCTAGATACTTCCCAGCTGAACTGTCGGTTCCATGTCAATTACACCTGGGTAATTGATCGAAAAAACAGAATGTCTATGAAGACAACTATGACTTTCATCTATGCTACAGGCTGGAACAGCATAAATTTGTTCAGTTGTGTTAGATACACACACACATGAGAAAAGAAAGATAGTATGTTGGCACAAGTTTAAAAACTAGGTCTCTAAACATAAGAAAGCCCTGATTTGTGGCATTTGCCAATTTCTGTCGTATAAATGCTCCTGGCATGGCAATTTCAAGCTCCCAACAAGATGTCACTGATGGTGGTGTTGGGAAGAGATACATATAATCAAAGTTCAGAAGCCAATATAAGCCAGTCCTAGCATGTCACTATGGAATCTTCAAAACAAATGGAAATCTACTATATCATCACAGGAGTCTATAACCTCAGCTGCCTATATCACTACACACAGTAAACCTAATGTGTGTTGCTAAATGTAGAAAAATGCTTAAAAAGGACAGAAGAATAAACTTCCATACTTGTTCTGTCCCTCAGCTTATATGGCCCATGCTACCCCTTGAGTTGCATCTAAAAAGTTTCCTCCTTGATCTGTGGAAAATAAATGAAGATGACCTTCCTGAGGCTGAAGAAAATAAATTATTAACCCCTAGGGCCACAGAAAATAAATAAGGAGGTTTTGTTCAAACTAAAGAAAATAAATTAAACATAAAAGATGCTATTTCAGGGACAAAGATTTATCATTTTTAAAGCTGGTTGAGGGCTAGACTAATATTGCAAAGTTCCAGAGTGTAGCTTCTACATGGCTTCCCTAAAAAAACTCATTATAAACCAACTACAGCCGTCGTCTGAATTGCAAAACGCCCTGGCAGTAGTCTGGTAGCTCATCTCTCTGCCTATTTTTCAAGAAATAAATTGTCTTCTTTCTTTATGGAAGATTATGCCCCTGTTCTTTTTCCTTCCTAAGTTGCATTGCATGTAAGTGGCAAATTGTCCTATTTCAGCTGAGAAACAACTTGCCGAAGAACATATTCAAAGGCATCTTTCCAGCTTCTTAGACACTCTCCTCTGAAAGTGTTGAGCGATCCAGTCACTATCTTCCTATGGTTAACAATGATTTTACTGACTGACTTGTGTCTCAAAGAGCCTAACTTTAAATTATTATTTGGTATGGCAGGATTTCTTGTTATACCTATAAGAACAATGAAATAATTGAATCTGAGGGAAAGAATATAGTACACATGAATTTGAAAAAGGTGCATTTAGGTGTTAGTCCCTATTAAAGATTTCCTGTTTATTCTCTAGAAGATGCCACATAAGTTACATGTAAGAAAAACTGAAGATAATTTTGCCATTTGCTCCCAAACTGTAAAGTATTTATAACTGAAATAATTAAACCTTTTGTTTTCCAGTGTCTGTTATGAATAGTGTAATCCCAGATATGTACTGAGCACCTAGCATGTGATGACAACTGGATTAGTTCCTAAAGCAGTCTTTCTCGACTTTGCATATCAGAATAACTTGTATAGCATTTTAAAAATAACTGATACCTGACCCCTCACTTCAGAGAATCAGATTCAACTCATCCGAGTGGGACCAGGATGCTACTATATTTAACATACTCTGAGATATGCATCCAGGGCTCTGAACATTACATTAGCGATGCAGCTGAGACTAAGATCTAGTTACTGCCCTCAAGTAGCTGCCATCTAAAAAGGGAGATGTCTTAGCTCAAGTGGCCATAACAAAATAATACAGATTATATCCATCATCCCTTATGTATATGAGGCTGGTTGCATCTGAGTCCAAATATTCAGTACTATATTCTAAATACAGATTACTACTTTCAAATCTTTAAAAATATTAAAAATGGCCTCAATATCATTGACTGTATTCCTTACATTGTGCTTTTTATTTCTGTGACTTAATTATCTTGTAATTGGAGGCTACACTTGCGGTGAGCAAAGCATAATGTATAAATTCATCCAATCACTATGCTGTACACATGAAACTAATGTAACACTGTGTATCAGCTATGCTCAAAAAATTAAAAACTTTAAAAAAGAAAATGCTGAAACATTAATTAAAAATGACCTCATTATAAAATATTATCATATTGTTGCCATGAAAATATATGCTTAGTAAAAATTATCACTTAGTGGAAGTTCACATTAAAAAATTTTTTTAACATTTATTCATTTTTGAGAGAGAGAGAAAGAGAGAAAGAGAGAGAGAGAGAGAGAGAGAGCAAGCATGGGGGAGGGGCAGAGAGAGAGGGAAACACAGGATCCAAAGCAGGCTCCAGGCTCTGAGCTGTCAGCACAGAGCCCAATGCAGGGCTCGAACCCAAGAGCAATGAGTTCATGACCTGAGCTGAAGTCGAACGCTCAACCGACTGAGCCACCCAGGCGCCCCTGGAAGTTCACATTATTGAACAATCTCATCTAATTGGAATATGACCAAAAACCAAATATTAGGCATATGTGTGCATTTATGTATACACACTCTCTCTCTCTCTCTCTCTCTCTCTCTCTCTCTCTCTCTCTCTCCAATAGATATCCTAAACCCTATACATTTAAGTAAAGAATGCCAAGTTCTTCATTCAGAACTCAATTACTCTCAGTTGGTGTTCCTCAGCCAAAGGCAAATTAACAGGGGTAGAGGATGCTAGTATAAGATAAATTGTCAGCATAGGTGATGTTAATCTACAGATGGGTAAGTGATGAGGCAGAAGAAAGTTCAAAATCAGATATAATAACATGAAAACTGAAAACTGCCTCAGTTGGGACCATTGCACCAAAGAGTTGTAGATATTTCAAAAGTCCCTACAGGATTAAGTCTGTTAGTACACCATAAAGTATCCAATGACAAATGCTGACTGTGTGTAACCTGGAAAATTATATTCAATATTCTATAAAAATTATATTCAATATTCTTTATTTAGTAAGGCAAGTTTTACAATACTTGGAAGCACAATTCTTTAAAGTTTAAAAAGTTAATTTCTGTATTGGCAGAGTTAAGTTTCTTTCAGTTGTCTGAAATCCTAATTCAAGAATAACATGGATGGGTGATGGGCTAAATGGGTGATGGGGATCAAGGAGGGCACTTGTTGTGATGAGCACTGTCTGTTGTATATAAGGGATGAATCACCGAATTCTACTCCTGAAACCAATATTGCACTGTACGTTAACTAAAAATTAAATAAAAATGTGAAAGGGAATTTTAAAAAATAACAGATAATTGCTTATAGAAAACATGGTAAATACAATGTCCACATCTTGGTAATACTACAAGCAATGTGTGCCGTTTTGTTTTTGTTGTTGTTGTTCTGTAGGTATATTCAATTCTTGGGCTTTATGAAGAGTATAGTATGATAATTTGATTCTAACTCTAAAACTCAAGCCCTTTCTGATATGCTAAAACAATTCTTTAACCTGTGTATGAGGGAATTCAACAAGATAGGAATACTTCTTTGATATAGGTTAAGTTTCCCTGAAAAAATAAGTAGGACTCCTATCTACTAAATGGGCATAACACTTTAATAAGTATTCCAATCTAGAGGCTTAAAAGTTACATGAATAAGTAAATACAAGCAACTTCCTGAAAGGGACCCCAAATTTGTTTATTTCTCTATCAACAAGAATGATAGAATGGTAATCTTTCCTCTGCAAAAAGGTGAGCAACTCTTTGAAAAATTGGTCAGAGAAATCAGTTGTTAAAAGTGTAAATGAAGACTTTAATCATGCATAGTCAGAAACCATACTTGAGGTTCATGCATTTCCATGTAACCTAATTTTGGGTGTCCTAAAAAGCTGTTGTTGTACTATTATAAAAGCTTTAAAGGATTTTCTGACTTAGCTGGAGATCAACAAAATTAATCAGACTTTTCCTATGCAATTAGGCGTTGATAAGAGACTATCATTCCATTCTATTTGTTGAGACATCATTAGAATTTCATATGGACTATTTGCTTCCTGCATACTTCTTTAAAATAAAATTTTTGTACTGTTTATAAAATTATAGCCAGTTTTATATTCATATAAAACAACAAAAAAGAATAGTCATTATACCCATCACTCAGAAACAATAACTCTTAACAAATCAGTGTAATTTAGGTTAGTTCTGATCATATTACATATATACAATTTTAAATACTGGGGTTTTATTTTCACTGAAAGTATCTTAAATAATATTTCCCCATGGAAGAGTTTTGTTAGTATCATTTTAATGCTGTATATCATTCTAATATCCAATTTACTGAATTTATGTTGTTTCCAAATATGCCACAAATTTCACAGCTCCTATGAGAAACATAAATAGTGTTAAATGAGGTATCAATAAAAGCCTTCAAGTGATGTGGAGGCATTAGCTGATCAATCGATCACCGCATATTTGTTTAGCATCTGTGATGTGTCTCATGCTGAACTAGGAGTTATAAAGATGACTTGGTTTAGAAGTAGGAGGATGGGATGTCAGTGGGAATGAGAGGGAAGGGCTGTGGTCCTAAGAAAGAACCCCCAACTGAGCCCCAAGTCCTGGGTTCTCATCCCAACCACATCCCCCCAGTGCCCTGCAACTAACACTAGGCAAGAGATCAAATTGCTCTGAGCCCACTTCCTCTATCTTTAAATGAGAATTAAGTGACATAATCCACATAACCCTCTTAGCTATGTCCCTGACTCACAGAAAATGTTCACTAATTGCTAGTACTGTTTTCATAGTCATTTGCTATGTGACCTTGAACAAATTCTGAGATTCACAGACTGTAGGTTTCCTTAAAGCTCCCATAGGGTCCACCTGAAAATGCTGGAAGATAAGTGCAACTCAGTATCTTATAGGAAGAAAACACATGAATTAATACATTAACACACGGTGGGCTATCACTGTGCTACATATACCGCTTATGCATACGGCCTGCCTCTTATACTCTTTAATACCCCTACGGAACAAATCATTTTAATACATGTTCCGAGGTGAGGAAACTAAGGTTAGAAAGCTAAAGTAACTTCCCCAACCTCACTTAACTCAAATCTAGCAGATTGACTTCACAGCAAGTCCTAGTATTCTGAACTCCCTTGCTATTAAAAAAGGTAACAGGAAGGAAGGAAGGAAGGAAGAAAGCAAAGAAATATTTTTATAAAACAGGAAGTTTTTCTAATAACTAGTAATTGCCACTTAATTTATCCTATTTGCAACTTTAATTTTCAAATAGTATGTTTGCTTTATGATTAGGGTTAATTTACTTAAAAAATGACCACACTATATCAGGAACTGTTAGATGCTAGAGTTCAAATATTCCCATGATGTGTGAGTTTCATTGTATTATATGATAATATGTAACATAAGGTTGCAAGTAAAATTAAAGTCCCTATTCAGCTGACCTTGGGGAAATTGTTCTGGATTATCTGGATGGACCCAGTGCAATAACAACAGTTCTTTAAAGTGAAAGCAGAGACCTGTGAGCAGGGCAGAGTGGCAGGATATGAGAAAGAAGTCCACTGGCCACTGTCAGCTTTGATGATGGAAGGGGGACCGCCAGCCAAAGAATGCAGGCAGCCTCTAGCAGCTGTGAAAGCTAAGCAAAAGGAATTCTCTCCTAGAACCTCAAGAAAGGAACAAAGCCCTACTAACACCTTAATTTTAGCCCAGTGAGACCCATTTCAGATTTCTGACCTCCAGAACTGTCAGATATAAAAGTGTTTTGTCAAGTCACTAAGTTTGTGGTTGTTACAGAAGTAGTAGAAAACTAACACAATAGCTTAAAAACTGTTGCTGAATTGGTACAGGGAGACTAAACCATCTGGGGGAGAACTCACGAACGTCTGCACTCAAATTGCTCCGCATTTGTCTTATTCCCCTTTGAAGATAGGAAATTTGGAAACTGTGAAAGATGCATTATGAGTGTGTTTTATGCAAGAAGGAAAATAAGGCACTGCATTGAGTGTAACCATACTCAAAGAAATGTATCAAAGGATAGGAAAGTAATGAAAACATATCCTTTTGATTAACATAAAACATTTTTATGTATACTTTTGTAAGATTCTCTATTTTAACTGACTTCTAGATTAGCCAATCATTTACTTCCTTCCTTCCATCCTCACCTATTTATTTAACAAACATCAGTGAGTAAACTGCTCTGTGCCAGCCAATGTAGAGTGCCAGGTACACAGATGAACAGAGCATAATCCTGCCTCCTTCAGAAAACCAATGCTAGAGATGTTTTAAAACTACCAGGGAAATTCGGGGGTGGCTGGCTGGCTCCATTGGTTAAGTGTCTGACTCTGGCTCATTTTGTGGTCTCACAGTTCATGAGTTCGAGCCCCGTGTCGGGCTCTGTGCTGACAGCTAAGAGCCTGGAGGCTGTTTGGATTCTGTGTCTCTGTCTCTCTCTGCCTTTCCCCCGTTAGTTGTCTCCCTAATCAATCAATCAATCAATCAATCAATAAAACATTTTTAAAAAAATACCAGGGAAACTCTAAGTCAGATGGGGAGCTTAACTGCCTAACAAGAAAAAAGAAATCCTATAGTATCCTGTCCCTGCCACCCATTACTGAATGATGTTAACAATTTGTGCTGCAAGTGATTTATAACAATCTCGGGGGAAATTGTAACAGACCTTTTCTCTTATGTTTCTTTCCAAAAATACTACCTGTGTTGTTTAAAATGCACATCATCACATTTGAAAACAGCTATCACATGCTAACTGCAAAGAGAATAAAACTGTTTTGTTGGGTTAGCACTTTCCAAAGCCCTGGGAGTTTATCATCAAAATAAAAACCCATTGTTCAGGGAGAAGTGAATAGCAAGAACATCAAGAATTCTAGAGAAGATTATTCATTTGCAGTCCTATTTGGCAGGATGTCAAACCTGAGAGCTTTGCCGTGCCCTGAATTGCTGAAGTCACAATGCTTGGTGTGACCAATTTTCACCTCCTTGGCCTCTCTTCACCAGTTGGGCCAATTTACCATATTGGACCTGCCTCCAGGCTCTGCTAGCATTTTTAATGAGGATTTTGCCTCCTTCCCCCTTGCCTCTGAGATATCTTCACTATGCTTGAGTGGATTCAAGATTGTGTAGAAGTAATGGAATTAGGCTGTCAGCACAGCTCTGCTTAATATGTTTTTAGTCCGCTTTTGTTTGAGGGATTCATCTTTCTTAAATTCTCAGTGCTCTTCAGCACCACCGAACAGAATAACATTAGCATGCTCTTGTCATTATATCACTAGTTAGACATACCCTTCTTTTGCAGGAGAAAACTCAGAGCAATAGCACTCATTAGCTACTTACATTAAAGCCTTGACAAAAGCCAGGTTGGAGTGTGAAAACTCATTTACACCTGCTGGAAGGGGATCATTAGCCAGCTGAATGATTAGAGCAACTGCATGCCCAGGACTGGGAAGGACAAGAGGGTCTCAGCGTTCGAAATCTCAAAGCTTTTAAAGCCAATGGTGTTGAGCACTTAAGAATTCTGATACCAGTATCAGAATTAGTTCTATGACAAGCCTAAAGTGACACAGCCCTGCATTACTTCAGGGATTTTTCTTCATTCTAAGAAGGGCAAGGTCAAGAACATGCTGTTGATTAGAAAGTGACAAGTATGGTGATTAGCAGGCCCTCCTTAAATTTAGCATGCTTTGCCTCAAGAGTCTTCATAGTATGGGGTTACTTTTTTTTTCTCTTTACTGTTTTTTCCCCCTCCCGAGGAGTGGAGTTGGAAGGTAATATGGTTATACTGTTTTGTTTTAATGGAACTAAGAGATACACAAAGAAAATTCAACACACAAAATTAGAGACCATCTAGTCCAATTCTCAATGTAAGTAGTGGCCTGCAAGAAACTCATGCATCCTTGCCATTGAAACAGGAGGTGTGCAGGCTGCTCCTTCACTGTCCCTCTCTTCTCCCTCTTAGGTCATTCAAATACTCAGCTTCCCATCTACAAATGTGCATAGAGCATATGTGCAAATCCTGTGTCAACACTGTTCATCCAAGCAATGTGATGCCAGTTTTCCCTTCTTACAGGTAATCCCCCCACCTCTCTAAAGAACTCTAAGTTTCTCACACCATTTGTCTTTAAAGCAAGAAGGACCTAAGCATTCCTGTAAGATTCCTGCTCACACATACTTCTTTCTGCTCTTCCTGTCTATCTTCTACAACCTTAAAGCCAAAAAGGAGGAGATTGTGGGTTCTTATCAAAGCCTGATAGGCATGTATGACCCCAAGTCCTGTGGCTCCTTCTTACTTTCCTACTTAGAATGTTGAGTACTTTGTGCATCGTCACCCAAGTTTTGGACACCTGTTAGCATCCTGAGGAAAGAGGTAAATTCCATTTAACATTACTTCCATCAATCTGACTTAACAATGTAAAAGAGCTATTCCTGACCTCCTTGTTGACAGGTTTAATAATACAATTTTCCTTCTGTCTCAGCAACAGTTCAGCTCAAATCTTGATGGAAGAGAGTTGCTGAATAAGTAGGTGGTGGTGAAACCAGAAGAGCTCCCCAGGGGGACTTTGGAAGAGCTAACTCCTTCCCCAAGCCCAGCAAACATCTGCTCCTGACACTACTTCTCAGAAATCACAACAATCCCTGTTAAAGGAAAGGGAGGAAGGGAGAGTTTGACAGGTCTGCATTTCCTCTGGTTGAATAGTCACCACTGTGCTTTTAGAGAAGGCAAGCAAAGGTTCCCTTTCAAAATGAAGTAGAAAAGTTACCTTCTCTGAAAAAATATGCCCCTCATCCCACCAGAGCTTTTGGGTTGTCAATACAATCACTAACATTTTGATGAAAGGGAAGTTCAGAGCTAAGGATTGAAGACAATTGAGTTTATCAGCAAAATTTCTCTGAAGGAATTTTGGCAAGGTGCTGGCTCTAACTTGGGCTGGGAACAACTACAGAGGCAGGACAAAGGAAGGAAAGGGAACCTGAGTGAACTTTATTTTGATTATGGATAGGAGTCTTCAAATGAGAAGCATGTAGTTCACTTGTGTTAGAGGGGACAAAATATATTGAACCAGCTTTGCAAAGAGAGATTCCAACATTGCTTTTACATAATCAATGATCTCCCCCCCCCCAAAAAAAAAATTAAAGCTGAATCCCAATGTTGTTACTATTTTTTTTTATTTCTTGTCCCAAACAACTTTTTACTTGCCCAGAGAAAACAGGTCTCACAAAAAACACACGTGGTGAAGTGTAGGACAGAAGAAAACCCCATAACTCTGGAACTCTGATATTCTCTCTCTTTACTTGGACTGTAGGTGAATTAAAATATAATAATGCTGTAAATAACTTCTGGAATTACTGTAACTATTCACACTTTATAAAGCAATTTCCATCATATGATCTCACTTAGACCTTGGAAGGATATCATAAGGCTTCTACTTGCTATCTCTAATTTTATAAATGGGAAAGCAAACACATTAAGTGTAAGGGTCCTGCTTAATGTCTCATAGCCAGCTAATGTTAAAGTTGGATCTCGAAACAAAGTGCCATGGTTCCATTTCCTCATACTGTCCTTTTCCCCTGAATTAGCTCAATGAATTGTTCAATACCCTTCCTACTTATTTGACTTTATTGTGTAGTACTCTGACACAGAGACCCCACTTACGTCAGGACACTTCACCATTCCCTCAACAGTGGCCAACTCAAGTGTTAGACCTTAAGTGTTTGTCTGATGAATGAATTCATAAACCATTTATTGAGAAGATATCTCAAATACCTTACTTGATGTTCTTATACCCACAATTTTGTCTGATCCTTAAAATACCTCTATAAGGTGTCATACCCATTTTATAGGTGAGAATGCTAAGATCCAGAAAAGTTAATTTTCCAAGATTACTCAACTTGAATGTGTAAGTGAATCTGCATGCTATGTTTATCCCGTATCTCTCCTCTCCTCCCCACATCTCTCCTTACCCAATCTGCACTATCCAAGAATCACAGCGATGTGGGGCTAATGAAGACATGAAATGTGACTAGTCCAAATTGAGATTTGCTAGTAAGTGTACAAAATGCAGATTTCAAAGACTTAATATGAAAAAAATGAAAGCAAAAAATAATATTTTCATGTTGATCACATATTATAAATCATATTTTGGGTAGATCAAGTTAAATATATCATTAAAATTAATTTCTTTCATCTATTTTTTGTTTGTGGCTACTAAAAAATTTAAAATTACATAACTGGCTGACCTTTGTGACTTGTGCTGTAGTTCTATTAGACAGTGTTGGTCTAAATATTCTCTATGATCTTTCAAGTGTTACCTTCACAATATTTAACCTAAAAGCCCTTCTTTATATTTCTAAGTCACTTGAAATAAATATATACCATGAAATGCAGTACTTCCTGAAATTCTTTCCTAACTTTTCTGTGGAGAAGGAGTCAAGGAGCAAAAACATTTTTCTAATCTGCTCCCTTTTAAATCTGATTCAATTTTGGTGTGAATTCAAGTTCTCATTCTTTTCCTCTCTCCCTCCTTCTCCTGCATCTCTGCCTAATAATAAGTGCCATTTTTAAAGTATCTACTATTGTATTAGGCTAGAATTAGGCTAGAATATGCTCCATCAATCAATGATCCTAAAAGCTTAACAACAAAAGTTCATTTTTTCACTGGTATAAAATTGTCTGCAGATACGGGTTTCTCCCTAAGTATTGGCTCATATTCCAGGTCGCTTTGATTTTATGGTACCTCCATATGAGCACAGCTTTCATTATCAAATTAAGAGGAAAAGCACATCAAATTAATACTTCCACTCAGAAGTGGTATGTGTTACTCCCACAACATTTCACTGGCTATAGAAAGCCTTACGGCTAGGCTTAACTTCAAAGGAATGGGGAAGAACAATTCTATGTATTTCAAGTGAAGATAAGGGAGTATTAGTGAACAGTAGTAATGTCTACCATAATTCCTTGCTGAGGGTTGCAGTAGGTGGCCTTGTGTTAACTATTTCTAATTCTTATAACAATATTCTAAAGTGTGTACTAACACCATTAAACAGAGGAATAAGAGAGAGATTAAATAAGAGGAATAAGAGGGAGATTAAATAAGTTGCCCAAATTCACAGCAAATCAGTAGCTGAGTCAAGGTTTAGCCAGAACTCAAATCTCTCTGGTTACAAAACCTGCAAATTCCTAAATTTCTCCCTTATGCTTAGTCTAACAGAATCATTCATTTCTTTCATGGGTCCTTCTTAGCACTTGGTTCAAATTTATAAACTTTTATAATTGATTCTCTGTGATTATCTATGTGGCTGACTTTTCAGCTATACTATAAGCTCCTAAAGGGAGATGATTATCTATCTTCTATGCCTAAAAGAGTACACAGTCCAGAGCTGTGGTTTACGAAATGTCTTTTTAATTGAATGACTACACTGATCCATTTTCCAGGGAATACTATGGAACCACTCAAATGTGTAAAGGTTATTCTATAGACCTTATGTAATTTAGAGTTCTATAAAAAGGGCATTTGTATATGATAGCCATAAGGGGAGAAATTTTTACAGAGTAATCATGTTCTAGTTAAGGAAACAAAGGTAACTGAAGGAAAAGCTATTCAGGAAAAACAAGTCAATGTGATTCTCAAGTCTACCCAATCAAGCCAGTCAAACCCAGGGATCCAAAAACAAGCATCTAGCAAACCAAATCCAGCCTCACTTCTTTGTTTAAATATTGATTATGCTGCTTTTGTGCTCTAATGGCAGAAATGAGTATTTGCAACAAAGATTTTGCAAAGATGAATATAACAACTACCTGGCCCTTTCCAGAAAAAAATTGGGAAGCCCCTGGTCAAACCAAAACTCTTCTCTTGAGAATTAATTAAACTGTATCAAAGCAACTCTTCTCTCGAGAATTAATCAAACTGCATCAAAGCAATACTTGAATTCCAGGGTTTCATTAGAAAAGGAACTTTTCAGTGCTCTCCCACCAAGGACAAAACAATACATTTGCAATAAAGAAAGCTGGTTTTACTGGCTCATTGCAACAAGAAGGAGCACTCCATGGGTATATGTGAAAGAATATTGGGGGAGGGGGTTGTAGCGCTGTACATGTGTTAAGTGATTCGGGGGAGGGTTTAAGACCATGTAGTGCATACTCCCAGAAAGTGGGGAAAGATTCTGATCAGGTCTCTGCATTAGACAGAGTTCTCTCAAGAAATAAAACCAGTAGGAAACATGTGTGTATATATACACACACACACACACACACACACAAACATGTATATATAATGTATATATATTATGTATACATACATAAAACATATCTATAGATGATAGGTAGAAATAGATATAAGGAGATTTATTATGAGGAATTGGCTCACAATGTTGTGGGGGCCAAGAAGTCCCACAATTTATTGTCTGCAATCTAGACACCCAGGAAAGCTGGTGGAATGATCATGTGTTAACCTAAAGTCCTGGTAACCAATGGTGAACCAATGGTGTAAATCCAAATCCAAGTGTAGGAAAGGATGAAATGAGAGGAGAGGAGATGGAATGACCCAGCTTAATCAGTGAGGCAGGGAAAAAAAGGGCAAATTTCTCCTTCTGATTTTTGCTGTATTCATACCCTCAACAGACTAGATGTGTCCACCCATACTGGGGAGGTCAGTCTGCTTTACAGTGTCCACCAATCCAGATACTGATCTCATCTATAAACATCCTCACAGACATACCCAAAAATAATGTTTAATTTGGGCACTTGTGGCCAGTGAAGATGACACATAAAATTAACCATGACAGTATTTTAACATTTTTTATCTAAAAGGGAAGAGGAATGGAGCACACAGAAGCAGCAGTCACTCCTATTAGCTGTGGGATTGGAGATGTTTGATCGTTGTTGTGGTTTGGACAGTGTTCTTGTTTTTGTGCCTCAAATTACAGACTGGTATTGTTTTGACTTGTTCCATCATGGTCACTGAGTGACTTGTCTGATACTGGGCTCTGTGAAATTATTTATGTTCACTAGAAGAACACCACAGCCCAGCTAACAGCAGTCAAAGGACTAATTTGCTCCTCACGGGAACGTGACAAAAAGCAATCCCCCATCCCCTTCAAATTAGGAAGAGAACTCAGTGTCTTACAAGGAGTAGGAGGTTTGAAAGCAGATCAGAGTTTAAAATCCAAGCTCCAACATTTTCAACTATGTCATTTCTGAAAAATCTTAGAATAACATTGTTTTTCTTGTAAGCCTTATAAAGCTTAAATAAATAAGCCTTATTTTTCTTATATGTAAAACAATGAGGTTATACAATTTATTTAAAATAATGTTTGTATAAACACAAAGTATAGTATCTGTCACACAGGAAGGATTTGATAAATGATATCTACTATTAATACCAAATAATGATGGGCATTTCTTGCATCAAATATTTCATTTTAATGAACATGAACAATAAAGCAACAAATATGGTGCTGTTAATTGATGGGGAACAAATTTACCATTTTTTGTGATAGACTATTCAATGACCTAGAAAAAACATTGCAAAATAGCATTAAGTGCATGCTCCCAATTTTCATGAATAAAACATCTGCAGATATTAGCAAAGCTGACTATTTTTATATACCTAACAGTGATTTATATTTCTCCTTCTATATGTTGAATATTCGTATTTGGTCATGTTTACAGGTTGTTGAATTTTTTTGTGTGTACATTATTACCAAGTCCAAAATAAATAACTGATCACCTTTCTTTTAAAAAGGTCTCTGCACGGATATTCTGACACGGAGGAGAATCACATTATCTGACTATTTGGCTCCCACTTTACAGTTCCTGTCATTATGTTGAAAAACGATATGAAAATGAAATAAAATTATATTAAAAAAAGATTTTATAGGACTAAAAGGAGCTAATTTTGACTGTTAGCTGCAGAATTGAGGTAGGTTGAGCCAACAAAAGGGGAATACTATGGGCCATCTGGTTCTCACTGAATTGTTCTTAGAGCTGACAAATATGTTACGAGCCATTAACAACTCTTTAGTTGGCCATACATAAATTATGGCCCTAATTAGTTGGTTCAGTTTTGATATGGTGGTTTATGAGGCACCAGACGGAAAAGACCAGCTCCTGCCTGACTTTAGAACGAGTTCATGTTAAAATGTTGGCAATAGGGCAGATACATCTCAATTACACGTTCCAGTAATATCAGAAGAATGTGGCATGAATTCCATATGGTGAACAAGTAGGCCAAAGAGTTTTCAGTGACATCAGAGCACATGAAAACCTACCGGAATCCTGGTACTTTACCAAGTGCTCAATAACAGATGGGATGTAAAAAAAAAAAAAAGAAAATCCATGTTTATTTTTAATGGTTGCCATGGGATACAGTTAATATCTATTTTAATACAATGAACTACAGCTAAGAGTTAAAAAAATAAAATGTGAAACATTACAAGTAAAGTTGTCTACTCAAGTTCAGAGAGTTTACAGGACAGACATCTTTAAGGATATAAAATTTGAGGTGAAAATTAACATAATTCTAGGAATTTGGAATTGCTGGGAGAATAAATAAGAAAGAAAATATTTTTCCCCAAAAAAGAACACTTGTGTTAAATTCTGGGGCACAAGATTGAAACAGCAAATCTCTTATGTAAGGCTATCACAGTTGATGGCAGAAATTGAACAAATCCAAAATTTTGTGACAAAAACTAAATTATATATAGGGCTATATATATAGGACTAAAGCAAGAAATAGGCAATGATCACTGGGAAAAACTAGTCAGAGAAATGGATGCTATTGAGACCTCACCAAAATCCCCTTTACCAGCTGGTGCACCCAAGCCTTGGCTGCTGTAATGCTGGCTGATGACAATTTGCATATACCTACAAATCTTGGCCAATCACCGACTGGGTACAAGCAAAAGGCTATTCTCCTTGCCTCATGATGGAACACACTTTCAGGTACAATTTGTGCTCCTGATTTTCCCCAAGGGATCAAACGAAAACTAGTCTCCAGCTGATACCACATTTTTGCTGAAATCATTTTGCCCCTGCCTTTTCCTGCTTCCCTTATTCCCCTTCTCCTGTGAACACTCCTTCAATAATTCCTTTGTACAGGAATTCTCTCAGATGCTGTTTCTCAATAGCATTTTTTGTGGTCCAACAGACCAAGCTAAGTGTTAAAGGTATATGTATCTTTTCAATCTGGTAATAAATTCAGTTACAGGGATGGAAATATATTTCTTCCATCAACATTTTCTGCTTCACCACAAAGAAAACAAAAATGCATATAGTGCATTCAAAGTCATTCATTTCTTTACATATGCTTGGTCTCTGTTCCCCACAGTGTCTCACTATAGTACGTCCACTTAGTTCTTTGTATTTAATTTGCCTTTTTGGCCCAGGCTTATGCATTTAATCTCAAGAAGACAATGACTCTTATGTTCAGAAGGTCATGCATGCACTTATGAAAAGGCTTCCTTATAATCCAAGAGCTCTGGACTTCTAGGACACTAAGTATGTGAGTAATAGCTTCACCAAATTATACTTTGGATGTAGTCTTAAGTCCTAAATAATCGATGAGAGCTCTGTTGACACTCCCAGAGGCTGTTCTAAGTAGCTGCTGTTTGCTTTTTTCCTACACTACTCCAGCTCTCTGTCCCCTTTCAAAGGAGAGAAGAGATTTCAACTGAGTCCCTACTACATGGCATGAGTCCCCAGTTGAACATCTTGACTTGGTCATTCAAATTATGCATAAACATCGTAGGGTCAGGAAACTCACCTAAAATAATCCTCTCCATCCTAAAAGTATATTTTATTTTATTTTTTTAATTTTTAAAAATTTTTTAATGTTTTTTATTTATTTTTGAGAGACAGAGAGAGACAGCGCAAGCAGGGGAGGGTCAGAGAGAGAGGGAGACACAGAATCCGAAGACAGGCTCCAGGCTCTGAGCTAGCTGTCAGCACAGAGCCCAACGCGGGGCTCGAACCCACAAGTGGTGAGATCATGACCTGAGCCAAAGTCCGATGGTTAACCGATTGAGCCACCCAGGTGCCCCCAAAAAGTATATTTTAAAATAGAGAATGCTAGAGACTAATAAATCAAGGTTCTTCATTTCATTTGATGAAGAAGTTGAAGATCAGAGATGGAAAATTCCTTCAGTGGTATACACATACTATTAATGATTTTTCATATGGTGCCACCAATGTATCTTTTCCTGGAGTTTCAGCGTTTTGTCCTTGTTCTCTCTTGGTCAAAACAACAACAAAAAAACACACACAAACTGACAATCTCATTGCAGCAGATGACTAGCTAGAAACCTGGTAGCCAAACTCATTAATGCTATAAGCTCTCTGACTATACATGCAAACTTTGGCAATGAAGATTAAGAATATCTGCCAAATTTATTAGGCAACCTTCCCATTTTGTAAAGCTTCACTTCTGCTTTACTAAAATGCTTAATCATTAATTTGCCTCACCTGATACTTTATAAAGTAGCCAGACAAAATGATCTCAGAGCTTAAATTCCAATTTGTATCTGATGTTATTTCTCAAGAGAATCTAGTAAAAGCTGTAAATCCTGCGGTTTTAAGGTCAAATAATGGAATTTCGAATCCCCTGTAATGCAGCTAAGGAAATAGCATCCCAAGGACATTTCGCGTATTTTAATGTGCAGCCCTTAAAATACATTTATTCATTCACTGAACAAATATTAATGAGTACTTATTAGGTATCAAGCACCGTGCTGAGTCCTGGAATTTAGGAATCAAAGTGCTCCCAATATAGGAGGAGGACTGATGAGTAAACAGTTACAATACTCATTATGCATGTAGGCTTTTTAAGGAGGCATGTACAGGGTCCCAAGGCATTCCCATCTCAAGACAATCCCTGGGACTGAACAGCATTAGGTATGTATACACGTGATTGGTAGGTTCAAAAAAAGTAATTGCATTGACAATTTGCTAAGTGAAAAGGGGGAAATCAATAAAGCTGCGTAAGTGGGTTTCAGAGAGGAGAGACTTGAACCAAGACTCAAAAAATAGGAATATTCTCAGTGTACAATACGCCAAGGATCAAGCACTCCAGGCATGGGAATGGCATGCAAATAGGTTTAGAGGTGCAAAACATCAAGACAGGTTCAAGACCTACAGACTGTTGTTTCTTTTTTTTTTTCCAACTGAAGTATATGACAAGAGTTTATGAAGTATAAGTAAAAAGGAAACAAATGGACGAACTAACTTCCACTGCTGGGAAATTTTGTCTAACAAGAGGGAAGCCAGTGAAGAATTTTAAAAACATGATATGGTTAAGTTCCATGCATATATCTACACACATATATGCACGTATGTATACATATTATATGTATGTATATATACCATATATGTATGTTGAGATATACATATGTGTATACATTATATTTCAAATATATTTATATTTCATAGCATCATCATCATAACTATGCTTTAGAGTATTTGGGAAGAAAATGTGTATTTTTTAATAGACTGTTTGAACAAGTGGTTAATCAAATAGGAAAGGAAGAAATTGGATTCCCATTAATATTTAAACAAAAATACATCCCAGATAAAGACCTAAGTAAGAAAAGCAAAAGTTTTAAATGTCCAAAGTATATGTAGGAGAACACATTTAAGATCTCAGAAAAAAAATATTTTTTTAAGAAAAAAGACTGATTTGACTACATTACAATATCAAACTTCTGTTCAAACAAAAACACTAAAAATAAAACTAAAAGATAAAGCAGAGTCTGTGAGAGATATTTAAGATACAGGTAACTGACAAAGAACTAGTATCCAGGGGTACCTGGATGGCTCAGTCGCTTAAGTGTCTGACTGTCTCTTCATTTCAGCACAGCTCATGATCTCACATTTAGTGGGACTGAGCTCCATGTCGGGGTCTGCGCTGACAGCGTGGAGCCTGCTTGAGATTTTCTGTCTATCTAAATAAATAAACAAACAAACAAACAAACATAAAATAATAAACTAGTATCCAGAATATGAAGAACTATCAATCAGTAAGAAGACAACCCAAGAGACAAACGGACAAAGGATTTGAATAGGCAATTCACAGAATAAGACACCTAAATGACCAATAAACATTTTAAAAGACTCTTATCTTCGCTGGTAATTTGGCAAATGCAAATTAAAACCACAATGAAATACATCTCATATCCATTCTAATGGACAAAATTTTAAAAGTCAAACAATTGCCCCACGCATGGACTTAATGCTCACTTGGAATGAATGTTGGTACAACTACCATCAAGGACAAGTTGGTCACACTAGTGAAGTTGAAGCTATATGCATCCCCTTACCCAGCACCTACATTTGTGAGTATAGTCCCTAAGAAAATTTCGAACATAGAATAAAGGCTTGGCAACAAATGCTAGCCTTATTTGTATCAGCAACAAATTAGAGGACAACAGATAAATTGTGGTGCATTTATATAATGTCCTAAGGATTGTAACAGTTAAAACAAATGAACTGAAAATGCATTTAACTACATGGATAAATCTCAAAAACCTAATGTTGTATAAAATAAGTACATTATAAAATGATACGTATATGTGATACCAATTATGTAAAGTTTTAAAACATGCATATCATTACAGCGTAGGATGAATATGTAATCATTTATAAAAACATGCACAGAAATGATAAATACCAAGATTCATGGTACCTGTACCATATCAGCTAAGTAATTATAGTATTATCCGTAAATAATTATACCTTTTTTTGAGAACTGAATCAGGGTCATGCACTGCTTCATGTGATTTACAGATATTTAATTCTATCATTAAATCACTACAGCAACTTTACAAAATATACACGATTATTATTTCAAGTTTACAGATAAGGAAATTGAGGCACAAAGAAATTAAGTAAACTCTCCTTTTCATATAGCTAGGAAATGAAGGTACTGGAATTTTAACCCTGCTCTTAACCAGAACATGATATATTTACCTCTGGACAGAGGGAGAAAGGGATCCAGGAAAGGTATACAGAAACCTTCAATGAAAGCGTTTCATTTCATTTGAAATCCAGAAGAAAAGTACAGTGAAAAGTTAAGACTTGATAAAACTAAATAGGGAACACAAATGTTCATTGTATTATTCTCTTTAACTATGTATTTATATTAGGAGGAGGAGGAGATGATATAGAAGGGAAAAAAGGACGAGAAGGAGGAGGAAACAAAGACCACCTTGGTAGCAGGGTAAGGGATGAGCTGGAAGAAGGAATGGAGCAAGTGAGAGATTCTTTTCTAGGCAACAGATTACAAACATAATCAAGACGTTTACTACCACTTGGGGATGGTGTACCTAAAATGACTCTAACCATTTTATTCATGAAAAAATCTAATATGCCTTACAGTTTATAAAATACCGTCTACATATATTACCATTTAAACATTTGCCATAACCATAACGCACGCAATATTATTATCCCCTCAGAAACCTGAGGCTTAAAGAAGCATAACAACTTGTCCGATAGACCTGCAGTTACGATGTGTTGGAATCAGGACTTAAGACTCCCGTCCACGGACTTGAGACCTCTTCTGCCTCTCAAACATGAATAGTTCACAGTCTCACAGCAGCCATGTCTACACTACATTAACCGAATGACTTTAAAAATGTATGTATGTGGGGCGCCTGGGTGGCTCAGTCGGTTAAACGTCCGGCTTCGGCTCAGGTCATGATCTCACGGTTCGTGGGTTCGAGTCCCGCGTCGGGCTCTGTCTGACAGCTAGCTCTGAGCCTGGAGTCTGCTTCAGATTCTGTATCTCCCTCTCTCTCTGACCCTCCCCTGCTTGTGCTGTCTCTGTCTCTCAAAAATAAATAAAAAAAACATTTAAAAAAAGCAAATATTTTTTAAAAATGTATGTATGGTCCTTACATGGTTCTTAGTAGCAGTTGTATTCTTCAAATATAAAACCTCCATTTCAGACATCATTTTCTGTAATCCATATTATCAGTACTTGTGCTTGCAGAAATATCAATATTAATTCTACCTTTAAAGTGGGAGCTGAATAGGAGGCTTCATTTCATACTCATTTCTATAAATTTTTGACTTTGAAGTTGACATAATTACCAAATACTCAGTTCCCCTTTTGCCAGATTCTATCATTACTGGCAATCTGAAAGTATAGGTAATATTTTTAAGTTTTTTTAAATGTTTATTTCTGAGACAGAGACAGAATGAGAGAGAGTGGAAGTTTATTTTTGAGAGAGAGACAGAATGCAAGCAGGAGAGGGGCAGAGAGAGAAGGGATACATACACAGAATGTGAAGCAGGCTCCAGGCTTCAAGCTGTCAACACAGAGCCCAGCTCGGGGTTGGAACTCACAAACTATGAGATCATGACCTGAGCCGAAGTCCGATGCTTAGCTGACTTCAGGCAACCCAGAAAATATAGGTAATATCATTCTGCCTTGGAATACAAGTAAAGAAGGAACTGGAAGAGGGGAAAAGCCTAAATGATAAATGTTTGCTTCACCCTGGGTCACTGAAGGTGATGATGTTTCCACTATGAATATATTGATTGTTTATAGCCTCTCCACTTGTGGGGAGAAGCTTGCCCAGGTTCAAGTACACTTCCTTTCTGAAAGTGGCCAAGGCTGCAATTTGGCATCACTGAAAAAAGTGACAGATTCTTGAACTACAGTAACTTTCTTGGAGCAGAGCCAATAGATTTGTGCATATAAAATTCTGCACAATGACTTTGCTTTATTAAAAGGCTGCCTTTGAAAAAGATTACATGTGAATTTCTTGATATCTTAAGTATTCCAAAAAAAATGCAAAATGTGATTAGACTGATCAAAATTTAGTTAATTCCCAAATTTTCCACAACTGCTGAGTAATATACCAAACCCACACCTGTGCACACTTTGTACAGTCTGATATTTTTAGGAGCCACTGCTTTATGCTCCATCTGCCAGGACATGGCCACCAGCACCACCACCCCCTCATCGTTCATACCACAGCAAACCAGAAACAATGTTCATTCATTTTACTGAGAGGAAGGCGCAACTCAATTTGTCAAAACTGGAATTGTGGAATTATTTTTAAAAATTTAATGTTTGTTTACTTTTGAGAGAGAAGGAGAGACAGAGAGAGCATGAATGGGGGAAAGGCAGAAAGAGTGGGAGACACAGAATCCGAAGCAGTCTCTAGGCTCTGAGCTGTCAACTCGGGGCTTGAACTCAGACTGCAAGATCATGGTCGAACACTTAACTGACTGAGCCACCCAGGTGACCCTGGAATTATTTTTAAATACAGTTGCATTACTTCATTTTCTATTATAAGCCACTCCCATATTTTTCTGTATGTTTCTGTATATTTACCTTAAAATTAAAATTCAGGGGAAGAAGGATACAGTTTGGGATTCTACTCTGCCATTCTCTTCCCTTCTATGATAGCTTTGTGTAAGTGGCCTTAAGCTGAAGATCTATAGATTCAAATGTGAAAAAATAGAACCAATTTGTTTAACAGATATCAAAACCCAATTAACACCTTGGTTGATTCAGCATTCTCAGTGGCTTTTCTTCTAAAATCTGAGACAATAGCAAGAACTCCCTCAATAAAGAAATTTATAACTAGAAAGTGGGAGAAAAACACTCTTCTTTCTCCTTAACCTCCTGTATATACTACTTTTGATGAAGAAAACGCAGGCCACAACCTAAACAAGGCACTGAGGTAGAAATAAGAAAAGCACACTCAGACAATGGTGGAAAGAAAGACCAGCCCAAATGGAATAGAGGGTTCCTTGTAGAGCCATACAAAGTAAGGTTGGTGAGATAACTGAAGACCAAACAATGCAGAAAATCAGACGCCAGAATATGGAACCTGTATTGTCCAGAATGTAGAGCCATTGAAAGATGGGTTTTATATGTGACAGGATAAGGGTTGAAAAGAATAAATGAATGTGAAATAAAATTCAAATATGTATTCAACAGAACTTGGCAACTACTTAGATACCAGAATTATAGGGTATGAAGGAAACTAACATTGGTTAAGTGGCTATATTTCAACTCCCTTTTTTTTTTTTTGAACCAAGTACTTAAAAAAATATTGCCTGATTAATTTGATCTTAAGGTTGGGATAATTAGTTGTAGTTAATAGATAATGAATCTGAAGTTTACAGAGGTTAACTTGAAGTCAGACAACATGAGAGTGATGGAGATAGAGTTTTACTCAAGTTGACCAAGGCCAGTATGTATTCCCACATGATCTTTCCAATTCACTAAATGGTCTTCCAAGGTGATTTCCAGTTTTAAGAATTCATATAATACCGCTCTGGAAGACAGTGTGGAGGTTCCTCAAAAAATTAACAATAGAACTCCCCTATGACCCAGCAATAGCACTGCTAGGAATTTACTCAAGGGATACAGAAAGTGCTGATGCATAGGGGCACATGTACCCCAATGTTCATAGCAGCACTTTCAACAATAGCCAAATCATGGAAAGAGTCCAAATGTCCATCAACAGACAAATGGATCAAGAAGATGTGGTTTATATATACAATGGAATACTACACGGCAATGAGAAAGAATGAAATCTGGCCATTTGTAGCAACATAGATGGAACTCAAGGGTGTTATGCTAAGTGAAATAAGTCAGGCGGAGAAGGACAGATACCATATGTTTTCACTCATATATGAAACAGGACAAACTTAACAGAGGACCATGGGGGAGGAGAAGGGGGAAAAATAGTTAAGGAGAGGGAGGGAGGCAAACCATAAGAAACTCTTAAATACTGAGAACAAACGGACGGTTGATGGCAGTGGGGGAGAGGGGAAAAGGAGTGATGGGCATGAGGAGGGCACTTGTTGGGATGAGCACTGGGGGTTATATGGAAACCAACTTGACAATAAACTATAAAAGAAAAAAAAAAGAATTCATGTAATAGACTGGCAAGCATGTGTCTGGAGTAAACCTGGCTATGTTCATATCTCAGCTCCATCATTTAATACATGTGTCATTTAGGGTATATCACTCAACTTAAATGTCATTTGTAGAACAGGGACAAAAATAGTCCCTATCTCAAAGGTATGAATTAACCACTTATAACAGTGTCTGGAAAAGAGCATGACTTTATTAAGTGCTCACTGTTCTTGTTACTATTACTATTCACATTTTGTTTAGGACAAGAATGGCAGTGCTATAGCCAGGGAGAAGTGATGCAGAGATGTTTTTGGAAAAAAATGGATGAACTGGATTTTAGATATGACGGGAAAGTGATATTGGCAATGCATCTATTTTAGATTTTCGACCAAATTAGGGAGGAGTCTCCTCTCTAGTGGGCTAGACAAGATTCACATCCTTTTAGTTACATTGAAAAAGTTTTCAGATTTTAACCTTTTAAATTGACATGCTTTTTTATTCCCTATTAAATGCAATGCAAAAAGCTTTATCATTCCCTATTAAATACAATGTAAAAACTGTACTTCACATTGCTGTGACCTCCTGACTGAAATGGAATACTTCTACAGTCCTGAACTACTACCTACATTCTAAACTGGAAGCTTAACAAAAAGATATTCCTGCAGCCTGCATCTGAGACTTGGCAGGAATTTCTAGGTCATGTGCTCCAAAAGTGGTCATGATTGCCTTTATCACCTTTTCAGGGGCAAAAAAAAAAGAAAAAAAAAAAAGAAAAGAAAAAGCATCTTTAGATAAAACCTAATTCTATTAGACCCTTGATAAACCAATATATTATGAATAGCAAGGTCTCGAAACAAAATAATTTCAACCAGGTAATTTATATTTACCCCTGCAGTGCAAACATGCAAACATCATGCAAATAAAAGGGCTGTATCAATATTTGTACTATTTTGTTTAGGAACCAAGGACCTAATTTCAATATCTACCATTCCAGTAAAAAAAATTAAGGGGTTAGTGAGATGTCAATATGACTGCTATCAGGCACAATAGAAGGACTTTAACCAAACAGTACTCCGTAACAATAGTAATGGAATTTTCCAAGAACCTGAAATACAGGAGTATAGTCTATGCAAAAGGATAGTACTATCAATATAGAGTGCTTGAAATCTTTGATATTTCCAAGGACAAGAGCAAGAGAAACACCTGAAGAATACTCAGCTAGATTGTAGGAGAAAGAACAGAGTCCACAGAAATAGACATTGAAATGATAAAATAATAATGACAGCACATTGGTTCTAAGAGGTGAAGGTGGTAAAAACTTCAAGTACACTGCAGAGATGTCCAGGAAAATGAGAATTAAAAAAAAAAAAAGAAAGGTTAATAAATGTGTAAATAAGTCTAGGAAATGGCCTTCTTTAGAAGAGTTTTAATAGAAAAGTGGGAATACAAAATACTTTTCAGGAGCTTAAGAAGGAAATTGGTAAAGAAAATAAGGCAGCAAAAAAATGTACCTCTTTTTTAAGAGGACTGGTGGTGCAGCCAAGGAAAATACCACAGAATTGTCGATGCAATGAAAGACAAATGTACCTAGATTTGTAAAGACACAAACAATCCCCTGCCAAGTTACTTTCATACATAGACAATATTGAATTCATTAAATGGGTCTGGGAATTTTCCAAAGAGTGCATTAGTTAAGTGCTAAATAATGAGTTTTTAAAAGTTTGTATTTTCAGGTTCACAATCCAGATTTCTATTTCATTTAGGCAAATCTCAATGAATCCTGTAATGTAATATTTTACAGAACAATAATTATATAGCCAGCCAGCTAGCTATAAATATATACTGATTTTAAACAAAGTATCAAAATATGGTATTTTTCAAATAATATTTGGTATTGCTCTGGGTCCTAAATGAGCTGCTAGAAAAGTCATTGCAAACTGAAGTTTTACAAATGTAATCATAATTTAAATGTGCCAAGAAAGTCTATTTAAAGCAAGTCTATTTTTCTAGCTCCATGAAAATTTGACATTAATTTTAAACAAATTTATATTTTCTCATGCATATTTAGAAGTAACCAGCTGCTGGTGTGTACCCAACATTTACAATGCAACTTCAGTATTCCTTAAACATCTGGACCGTGTCACCAATATAGAAAGACTAACCTATTCTGACCTCTTGTACTCCTCTTTCTCTCAAGCCACTAGGACAATAGCTTTTCTTTCTTGGGTTATGTTTTTAGGAGAGAGAAGTCCAACAACAAATTTGTTTCAAACCTTTCTGGTATGTTTTGTTAGTTTTACCTTGCAGCCTTTTTCTCCTCAGGATCCATAGGCACTTCCATGAAGCCAGACCAGAACTGGTTCTTTCATAAGTGGTTGCAAAGGTAAGTGCAAACTGTGGCTAGGCATATTAAACAACTCAGAGGTGACAAATTATGCCTTCAGACTTGTTTTCATAAATAAAACTTTACTGGAACACAGCCACACTCATTCACCTATGGATTATCTATTGCTATTTTCCGGCTACGACAGCAGAGCTGAGTAGATGAGACAGTGACCATATGGTCCTCAAAGCTAAAAATATTTACTACTTGACCCCTGAAGTTTATGAGCTAGCCAGATGTAAACAATAGCAAATGGCAGGAACTGTGATAAACCAATAAAAGTGCACTACATCTGAAGCACCTAACAATTATTACTACATAGTAAAAAGCAGACCCAGCTTCACCAAATTCAGTACTTTTAAAAAGCCAGAAATTCAGATTTTACATGAAATTTCAATTTTTTAAATGTTAGCTACTAATCCAATTTTTTAAAAAATTTTTTGAGTTAGCACTATAAAGCAAACAAAATTAATCTACTGTCTGGATCTACCCTTCTACAGCCGGTGAAATAATCCGTAATAGCTGTGTGGTATTCCGTAAATTTCTCCGTGTGTCTCGATTTCTCATTTGCAAGCTGTTTACTGCCAACTCTCCAAAAATACCAAGAAAATAAATCCTGCTGATTAAGCAGAGCTGGGATTTTTGCTTACCTTCAGTAAAGGAAGCAAAGACAGAATCTTAGTCCTGTCTAGAAGTGTTGATGGGGGAAAGACAAGATATTTATAAGATTTGGGTGAATCTTCCACTGTGAGGACTGATGCGGATGGAGCAATTATGTGGCATAACAGTTTAGACTTGGTAGACCCAGCCAGGGCAGGATTTGGAAACAAGTCTTAAAGAGGAGAAGTTGTTTGATAGGCCTCGTTGAACTACCTGTCCTCCTCAAGAGGGATCATTTTCCTCTCATAAAAGCTTGATGAATAGTGTATTCTTTGGTTAATGGATTTATAGTAAGTTCCTGAAGCAAACAATAAAGTTATTATCATCTTTATCTTCCCAGGCAAGATTTTCCTGGGTTAGTAAAATCCTATTACTATACAGTTAGCTCCGTCCTTGCAGATGGTTTCTGTTCTCAGATACCCTTGTGGTTACTCTTTGGGCTAAACTGAATAATACACCATTAAATAGAGAACAAGAGCAAGTGAAATTTCACTGCTATGTGAATTGTCATGAATGCACATGAAATTTTAGTGGATGGCCATTTCAGCTTCTAGGAAGAATTAGATTTTCCTGTACTCATGTGTTGGATCATTGGGTGAGACAGTGACTGGGGGACAGCATTATGCATCAACATTTAAGACTGTGTAGATTAGGGGCACCTGGGTGGCCCAGTCGGTTGAGCATCTGACTTCAGCTCAGGTCATGATCTCACAGTTCGTGGGTTTGAGCCCTGCATTGGGCTCTGTGCTGACAGCTTGGAGCCTGCTTCGAATTCTGTGTCTCCCTCTCTCTCTGCCCCTCTCCTGCTCATTCTCTCTCTCTCTCTCTCTCTCTCTCTCTCTCTCTCTCAAAAATAAATAAACATTAGAAAAAAAATTTTAAAAAAGACAGTGTAGATCAGAGAATGGAGCATAGCAAACAAATACTAAGAGAAGGATTATGGTCAGACTTTGTATGTAGCATAGTTCTTAATCAGGAGCCAAGAATGCTCACAGTAAGCCACGAGTATATCCCAGCCCCAATCTGAAGAAACCACAGCCCAGAAATGAGGTTATTAGCCATATTGCATAAGTGTATGTGTGATTTCTCTAGTATTTGCTTCTTGGGTCATTTTCATGATATTAAAGATCCCAGAGAGGTCAGAAGAGATATAAGCATAATATTCTTCCTTTAAAATAGCATATGTTCCCCCATGAGAGGCTAAATTATTTCCAACGAAGTACTGTTCTAAACTACCATCTGTCAAATTTTATGAACCTCTCTAGTGAGGAGGTTTATGATCTTGGGAGCATTGTCTTATTCATCACCTATTCTTTAAAACTTGCACATAGGAGTTCCCCTCACTTTGGGCCATTTATAAAGCATGAAGTAAAGAAGCTTGATGATAGAAGAAAGCTATCCAAAATTCCCCTTTGCTTGGCTGGTGTTTCAGTCTTCAAAATAAGGCTCAGCTTTATTTTTTTTTGCCGTTTTTGAATAAAGAATCTAATTATCCTCTTCAGCAAAGGGCAACTAATGGAACAAAAAGAAATCTGGTTGCAAACCATGAAAGAGAGAAAGAGAAGAAAGGATCATAGAAAAACTACCAAAAAAAAAAGCCCCCGCCCCAAAGCAAGTAACAAAATGTCAATAAATACATGTCTATCAATAATTACTTTGAATTTAAATGAATTAAAAGCTCCAATCAAAACACATAGGGTGACAGACTGGGGGACAAAAAATAAATAAATAAAAACCAAGACCAAACTATATGTTGCTAACAATAGATTCATTTCAGACTTAAAGGCACCTGCAGATTTAAAGTGTGGGGATGGAGTAACATTTATCATACAAATGGATGTAAAAAGAAAGCCAGAGTAGCGATACTTGTATCAGACGAAATAGACTTTAAAACAAAGACTGTAACAAGAAACAAATAAGAAAACTAATAATAATGAAAAGGAACAATCCCACAAGAAGATCTAACAATTGTAAATTGTAAAGGAAAACTTCCAAATACATTCTATAAAGCCAGCATTACCCTGATACCAAAACAAGATAAAGACACTACTAAAAGAGAGAACTACAGGCCAGCATCTCTAATGAATGTAGAATCAAATACTCTCGACAAAATACTGGGAAACCAAATTCAACCATACATTAAAAAAATCCTCACCATGATCAAGTGGGATTTATTCCCAGGATGCAAGCGTGGTTCAGTATTTGCAAAACGATCACTGTGATACATCACATCAATAAGAGAAAGGATTAAAAACAGATGTTAAGTTCAACAGATAATGGAAAAAACATTTGACAAAATATAATATCCATTCATGATAAAAAAAAAAAAAACCCTCAACAAACTAGGGTTAGAGGGAATACAGCTCTACATAATAAAGGCCATATAAGAAAAACCCACAGCAAGCATCATACTCAGTGGTGGAAACTGACAGCTTTCCCCCTAAGATCAGAAACAAGACAAGGATGTTCACTCTCACTTTTCTTCAATATAGGACTGAAAGTCCTTACCACAGCAATCAGACAACAAAAAGAAATAAAAGGCATCCAAATTGGTATAGAAGAAGTAAAACATTCACTATTTCCAAATGGCATGATACTCAATATAAAAAACTTTAAAGACTTCACCAAAAAAAAGTACTATAACTGATAAATGAATTCAGTAAAGTCACAAGATTCAAAAAATCAATGTATAGAAATCTGTTGCATTTCTATCCACTAAAAATGAAGCAGCACAAAGAGAAGTTAAGAAAACAATCCCATTTACAATTGCCCCAAAAATAATAAAACACCTAAGAATAAATTTAACCAAAGAGGTGAAAAGCCTTTGAAAACTATAAAACAATGATGAAAGAAATTGAAGATGACACAAAGAAATGAAGGAAAAAATATTGTTAAAATGTCTATACCACTCAAAGCAATCTAAACACTTAATGTAATCCCTATAAAAAGATCACCACCATTTTTTCAAAAAGACTACAACAAACAATCCCTAAAATTTGAATGGGACCATAAAAGACCCCCAAGTGGCCAAAAAAATCTTGAAGAAGAAAAACAACTAGAATTATCACAATTCCAGACTTCAAGTTATATTATAAAGCTTGAGTTACCAAACCAGAATGGTACTGGCACAAAAAAAAGACACATAGATCAACAGAACAGAATAGAAAACTCAGAAATAAGCCCACAATTATATGATCAATTAATCTTTGACAAAGGAGGAAAGAATATGCAATGGGAAAAAGATAATTTCTTCAACAAATAGTGTTGGGAAGACTGGAGAGTGACATACAAAAGAATGAAACTGGACCACTTACTTATACCATACACAAAAACAAACTCAAAATGGATTAAGGACCTAAATGTAAGACCTGAAACCATAAAAATCCTAGAAGAAAGCACAGGCAGCCATTTCACTGGTATCAGCTATAGCAACATTTTTCTAGATAGGTCTTCTGAGGCAAGGGAAATAAAAGCAAAAATAAACTATTGCAACAGCAACAAAATAAAAAGTTTATACACAGTAAAAGAAACATCAACAAAACTAAAAGATGATCTACTGAATGGGAGAAGATATTTGCAAATGACATATCCTGATAAAAAAGGGTTAGTATCAAAAATATATAAAAAACTTACATAACAACACCCCAAAACCAAATAATCCAATTAAGACTGGGCAGGAGATATGAACAGACATTTCTCCAAAGACAACATACAGATGCCCAACAGACACATGAAAAGATGCTCAACATCATTCATTATCAGGGAAATGCAAATCAAAACTACAATGTGATATCACTTCATACCTGTCAGAATGGCTAAAATAAAAAACACAAGGAATATCAGGGGTTGGTGAGGTTGTGGAATAACTGTTGGTAGGAATCCAAACAGTATGGCCACTGTGGAAAACAGTATGGGGGGGTCCTCAAAACATTTAAAATAGAACTACCCTATGATCCAGTAATTTTACTACTGGGTATTTACCCAAAGAATACGAAAGCACTATTTCAAAAGGATATATAATAAACACCTATGTTTATTGCTGTATTATCTACAATAGCCAAATTATGGAAGCAGCCCAAGTGTCCATTCGTAGATGAATGGATAAAGAAGATGTGGCAAAAATAAAAAAAAATGATGTGGCAAATATATATACACACAATATATAATATTACTCAGTCATAAAAAAAGAATGAAATGCTGCCATTTACAACAACATGGATGGAGCTAGAGAATATAATGTTATGTGGAATAAGTCAGTTAGAGAAAGACAAATGTCAATTGATTTAACTCATATGTGAAATTTAAGAAACAAAGCAAAGAGAAAAAGGAAAGAGAGGAACTAAGAAACAAACTCTTAACTAGAGAGAACAGAGAACATACCAGAGGGGAGATGGGGGTGGGGGGAAGATGGGTTGAAATAGGTGAAGGAGATTAAGAGCACACTTATCATGATAAGCACTGGGTGATGGAAAGAATTGTTAAATCACTGCATCATATATCTGAAACTAATATGACACTAGATGTTAACAAGACCAGAATTGAAATAAAAACCTAAAAAAAAAAAAAAAAAAGGCACCTGGACGATATTAGGGACTATCCTGATTAGGGACTATCCTGAAGGCAGATATTCAGTTTCTAAGGTTACAAAATCATTTCTAGTTGACTTTTGTGCCACAATATAATGTCATCTAAGATCAACTAAGAAGCTATTTCTCACCAAAATATACATATAAGGCTGCCAAATAGTTTTGCATGAAATTTGTCATGAAGAGTTAGATAAATCTAAATCAAAAGATCTTGGAGTTGAATTTAACCAATATGTCTGACTTGTAAGGTCCATGGAAGTAACCTCCAAAATAGGTAATTTCTATTCTCTAATTCTTTTCCAAGTTCTATGTTTGCAAAAGTTCAAAAAAAGTACAAAGTTCAAAAAAGGTACAAAAGCTATCTTCCATGACAGGCCCCATGTTGTTGGTAGAAACAGGGACCTCTTTCTGCAGGCATGAAAATTTTAGATTGCTGAATTTTGTATCTCTCTCTGATCTGTTGTGCAGGCAATCTAAAAACTCACATAATGGCCAAGTCCAGTGATTCAGGAAACCAACAGATTCATTATCAAAAAAGTGATAGAAAGGGAAGGAAGCTATATGGCTGCCAAAGGAAAATGTATACACACCTAAGGGTTGGTTAATTTCATTCTTTTATCAACAGAGAATTAAAATGTAGTCAAGTATTGTACTGAGAGCATACATGACTAAGGATGCAAAAATAAACATTAAGAATAGGAGCCTTATAGATAATATAATTGAAATTGGTCTGATTAAAGTAGAACAACTTAGACTCCACATTGTCATGGTATTTTGTCCTATGAGTTTTGGTCGGAAGATACAGTCTATCCTCATTACTTGCAGATTTCATTTTTGCAAATCTGCTTATTCACTAACATTTATTTGTAACTTCCAAATCAATATCCACAGTGGTTTTGTGGTCATTTGGGGACATAACCAGTACAGCACAAAATCTGAGTTTTCCAATGTGCGCATTCCCACCTGAGGTTGGGAAAGGTGACACTCTGCCTTCCTGTTTTAACTCTCATACCATAAATAATGGTCTTTCTTCTATTCTATTCAGTGCCATTTTTTGTTTTTGTTTGCATTTTTGTGCTTTTTGTTGGCAAAACTGCTATTTATGATGGCCTCCAGGCACAGTGCTAAACTGCTATCTTGAGTTCCAAGAAGATTTTATATGTGCTTTACAAAGAAAATACATACATTAGATAAGACATAGGTGATAGCATTGTTTACCTCGAGTTCAATGTTTATGAATCAGTATACATTAAATAAGGTTTCTTGACATGGAAACACATACAAAACCAATTTATGTATTGATAAATTGACAAAAATAGGACCAGACACTTGCAGGAACGTAACCCTATATTTCAATATCGGAGCAATGGTTTCATATTAATTAACTCAGTGCTTATGGCAACCTTATAGAACTTAATTACCACAAATAATGAAAATCTATTGTATCAACATTCCATACCACCATCTATTTGTTCAAAATGTCTCAGGTAAAAGTTGTCTTCCTTCAAAGACTGATTCTTAGAAATGTGCTTGTGACTTCTGACTCAAGGAAAATCAAATAAACACAGTATCATTTGTTTAAAATCTTTCCCATTGCTGAAAAATTTTAGTCAACAATTTATAATGCTATTTAAACCTCAAGGTACATCAAATATTTGGATAGGATTTTTGCTATACCTAATTCACAGGATTTATAAAGAGGATTCCACTGTTTGTTTATCACCATGATTCCTTCTCCTCAAAAGTCTATCCTCTCAAGCATCTATTTGTTGGCCACCTTAATGAACAAGAAAATCTATCAGATATACTTTGATATGCTCCTTCATAAATTGAAATATCAACCTTCCTAAAATCCCATTATGTTCCCTTCCAAACAGTATTAGACATATGTGAAATTCAATAGTTCTTTTTGTGAATCCTTTATTTTTTTAATTAAGACTTAACTAAATTATGCTGGGCATTATCAAAATTGTTAAACTGAGTTTATTTTTCTACTAAGAGGCAATAATTTTTTTTAAATAGTTTTTAAATGTTTATTCATTTTTGAGAGACAGAGACAGAGCAAGAGGGGGTGGGGCAGAGAGAGAGGGAAACACAGAATCTGAAGCGGGCTCCAGGCTCTGAGCTGTCAGCACAGAGTCCCATTCGGGGCTTGAACTCACAACCGTGAGATCATGACCTGAGCCAAAGTCGGATGCTTAACTGACTGAGCCACCCAGGCACCCCTAAAAGGCAATAATTTTTAATAAAACTTGCATTCTGCTAAATTTAATGGATCCCTTTCATCTCTGTTTATTTTTTTTATTTTTTTTATTTTTTATTTTTTATTTATTTTTTATTTTTTTTATTTATTTTTTTTTTTAGAGACAGAAAGAGACAGAGCAGGAGCAGGGCAGGGTCAGAGAGAGAAGGAAACACAGAATCTGAAGCAGGCTCCAGGCTCTGAGCTGTAAGTGGGGCTCGAATTTACGAACTGAGATCATGACCTGAGCCGAAGTCGGACTTTAACCGACTGCGCCACACAGGCACGAATTCTCAGTTTCTTTAATAGTTAGTAGCACTTGGCATCACTGATCATTCCCAGACTTAAAAAAATATATATATTTTCAATCCACCACTTTTATTATAAAGCTAATATATGCTATTATGTGAAAGCAAAAATACCTTAGAAATATAGAAGATAAAAAATAAAATTTCTATTAGCTACTCCATTGTCATTCCTCAGAGGAAATGCATGCATGGTGAAGTTTTGAGAATGAATATATCCACATCTATAAATAAGCAAAAAGCACGTGTGTTTGTGTGTATGCTCGTGTAAGTTTAAACTTTCCTTGGATGGGAACACTCCTATAAAGTGTTTCCTTGATATATACTTCTAATTCCTTTCCAAACTTGTACATTAAAAAACTGTCTTATTCTTTGTAATAAATATCCTCACCATTGTAATAAATATCCCCCTGAATGAATGTGCCATGATTCACTGGTTATTATTTATATATCCAGTAAGATCATAACCTTAGGGTAAAAATGTTCTTATTTCCCAGTGAATCACTAGCCATCATTACCCATCTTGGTAGGAAATACTGTATCTCCCTCTTTAAGTTTCCTCACTGAAATATCTAAGAGTCCAGGTGGGTTTATTTAGAAATCTGTTTTCCCTGACAATAAACTATAAAGTTTAAAAAAAAAAAAAGAAATCTGTTTTCCCTTAAGATGCCAAATGGAAGGAAAGTGAAGAGTACAATCAGCCCCCTCCTGGCATTACTTCTGTTTCTTCAGCATGCCCCTTTTTGTCAAAAGCTGGTCCAAGTGATGTGTATCTACCAGTTGCACAACACTTACCCAGGTTCCAAGTGGTGATCCCAAAACTGGGGTCCACACTTACATTTACATCCACAACCTCAGTTGTTCCCAAAGCAGGGCTACTCCTGTCTGATGACTGGGTCATCTTAGGGTTTTTAGTCTCAGCTCCTTGCTGTACTGGAAGCAGACTTAAAGAGACTCTAGCCTAGATCCTGGTGTCACCCTGACCTCTAATCTAGACCCTTTTCTCAAAAGTTATACCCACACTGAGCTGGACTGTCATCTCCAGCCAGAATTTACAACAATCTGATGCCACCAATAACCTCTAATATCACTGTGCTTCAAAAGGAAAAGATCTGGGATCTCAGTATAATTGGGGTCCTCCTAAGAGGTTACATGACTGCTATGGAAATGTACCCATCTCCTTCCCAAAAAGCAGTCTTCAGGATGGAGTAATTAGGGAGGCCTTTTCCAGGCCATAAAAGAGTCTTGCTGGGGCTCCTGGGGGCTCAGTCGGTTAAGCATTTGACTTTGGCTCAG
>CM053565.1:29127472-29160239 GCA_028646485.1 Cryptoprocta ferox | reverse complement strand
AAAAAAAAAAAAAAAAAAAGAGGATCTATACCTGCTGGTGTCTTACCTCCAGAGACTGTGATCAAACACTGAGGTGGGCCATATTTTGAAAAAGTTCCCCCAATGGACTGTGATAAACACAATGGACTATGATAAACACCTTGAAGATAAGACATTTATTACAAATCCTGACAGGGAAAACTCAACTTTGGATTTTTCTTCTCAGGATCAACTAATGATTTCTCCTTGAGATCATATGATGTGCAGTCATCTACTTCTAAGTGATGTAGGGTGAGATCCTTGAAGTCCAACAGGCGCAGTCACCATAAGCCTGGATGCACTAGGCCCAGGGCTCAACAAGAAAAGATGACAAAAGGTTTACTTGCGAAACATGCCCCTTTCCTCTGGAGTCTGGTTAGAAGTATTCTGCCCAAGTTTTTCAGCAGTTGTGGCATAAAATGATCTTTTATGTCTGCTGAGGGATAATGTCATTTTCCTCAAACCAGATGGATTCTATTCCTGAGAGACATGTATAATTTTATTTTCATCAAAGGTCTACAGGAATCAAGAAAATGGCAGGATATCAGCACTTAGTGTTCACATTTCCACTCAGGTATGTTCCTACACCTGAGAGGAATCAGAGGCACATTGTGCTAGCAACCCAGATGGACTTCTACCTGACTTGATTCCACTGGACTGTTTTTTTAATTCATGGACTCCATTTTGATTTTCCACCTTTCTCTGGATTTGCTCCCATAGGTTTAGACCTTGAACAAGAAAGCATCAGTTTCCAAATGGAAACTTGGCAATTCAAATTTAAGGAAGGCAAAATGTAGAGATAAAGAAGCATTTAAAAAATTTTTTTCTGAAGATCCAGAGTTTAGGTTTTATTGAAATCTATAGAATCTCTGTCAATTTCAGCAAAGATATGCATAAATGAAACACCAGAAAATGAAAATTTCACAAACACGGTATAACATATGGTGCAGCTCCATAATAATTTCAAGTCTTTTGTTTTACTAAATCTTCATCAAATTATGCATGTCTCTTGGGAAGGTGGAGATTTGTGCAGCTCTGGGCTGGGCAGAACCTCTCTAACAGGAACTCAGTAGAAAGGTATTAGCTGAGGGTGATTTACACACCAATTTTATACATCCAAAGTAACTTCCACATCTCTGACAATCATGTCCATCTGCAAAAGCCGCTATTAGCCAAGACCAAATAAAAATTTTGATTAAAATGGTTCTGAAATACACCTTTCTATTCCTATTTCTTACCTACTTTTACAAGAAATTTCAATTAAACAAGAAAACTATCAGAGTAAACAGAAGTTGAAAGAGAGATATTGTTGGGTAACAGGAAAATACTAGCCTGGAAGTTAAACTATCTGGTTCCAGCTTGGTTGTCTGGGAGAAGACATGGGTTCTGGCAGTGCTAGAGACCTGTCACATCTAGGCAATCTTCACAGGTATAAATTTCTATCCATAGGCAGAGAAACATTAAATCTCTTTCTTTTTACATTTTCTCTACATCAAACTAAATTTTGATCTTAACCTCTTCTCTCATTAGACTGGTGGGAGACAATCTCAAACAATCCTTGGTTACACCTAAACTATGCCACAGTTCCTGGATCTGAAACAGCAGTTCTGAGAAATGTGTTATTGGTAGGCTGTCCATCCGAGCCCTGTTCTGAGAAATTATCCCTGTTGTATAAGCCATTCAGTTCTGGACATCTCCACCTACTCTTGAAACATTTTTGTTTTGTTTTGTTTTGTTTTGTTGCAAAGTTGCTTGGGTTCTCATCTCCTCTGCAGTCTCCCTGGGGCACAGGCTCTCCTTAAGTCCCCATGGCTTCACACACTGTTCTCTTCAGCCTGTGAAAATCTTCAAAGCTGATATGCACAAAATTACAAGTTTAATTTCTTGGAATTGTTTAGATTTTGCTCTTGAATTTTCGTTTTGGTTACAAAGGAAAAATAACTCTTTAAGAGTAATTCAGTTTTCTCCATTCTGTATCTATTGACTAAAATGTTCATTCAGGGGTGCCTGGGTGGCTCAGTCAGTTAAGCACCCGACTTTGGTTCAGGTCATGATCTCACAGTCTGTGAGTTCCAGTTCCATGTCAGGATCTGTGCTGACAGCTGCAAGCCTGGAGCCTGCTTCCTATTTTGTGTTTCCCTCTCTCTCTCTCTGCTCCTCTCCCAACTCACACTCTCTCTCAGAAAAAAAAAAAAAAAAATTAATGTTTACTTAATTAAAATTCATTCAAAGTTCAAATTTCCTATCAGGGCCATTTTTATTTTCTCAAGAACTATCGTCTTGCCTTTTTTTTCTGCTCAATGTGGCAGTGAGAGGCTTATCTATAACCTGGCATGTAGTGGGGAGCACTCTTTCCTATATGCTGCTCCCTGAGTCTTTGCTGACCTTCTCTGAGACATTTTAAACCCTGCCTGGTAACTAGGCATCTAATGCTAGTGTCCACTCAGGTGTGACTGGTCCCATCTCATCATGGGGGCATCTGCTGGCACTAGCTGTTAAAACCCATGGCACCTGCCAAAGCCTCCAGAACTGAGGCTCCCAAATTTGGCTTCTACCAAACCACCAGTTTCCTGGAAGTTTCTATAACCCCTTGGAGGCTCAGGGATTCTGGCTGTGTTCTGCGCATCTTGCTGGAAAGCACAGAGCTCTGTGAAGCTGCTTTCAGGTCCACACATCTAGGCATATTCTTGAACCAGAAACCAGATTACCATAAAAGAAAACATTTCTAGAAGGATTATAAAAATATTGTCCCTGTTAGAATATCTGAAAATATCACCCAACCATATACTTAACTTATTTGAACCTCAGTCTCCTCCTTTATACAAGGAAAAGTTTGTATACATCTTCTCTGAGCTCTCTTCCATTTCTAATATCCTCTATTCATAAGTTCTGTGCCCAGGTGGGGCCTGGGAAGAAGCCCAACAAATGGATATGTCAGGAAAAGGCCCAAATGGAAACACACAGCAGGGAGAAATAGAGAATAGCAATTGGTGTTAGACAATGAAAACTAACAAAAGATACCTGTAGGAATGTTGGCAGGAAAGAGAATAGCAATTGGTGTTAGACAATTAAAACTAACAAAAGATACCTGTAGGAAAGTTGGCAGGGAAAGTATCAGGTAAAATACATATAGATACCACCTTGAAACCTACTAAGATTAACTGTTGAATCAAGAGAGCATGTTAGGTGGTAGTAAGAGCTCAAAAACCAGACCAGGGTTTAGATAAATGATGTCAGTAGCTGAGGAAGCAGGGGAAATGGAGCAGAGACAGGCAGGGTGCCCATCTTACAAAGAACAGTGTAAGTGACAGGTCACAACATCAGGAGTGAGATATAGTAAACAAGACAGAAGTAAAGCTTTCAAAACCAGGACACATGATCAGAGCTGGAGTAAAACAGCAAGAGTAACTAGAATCTGAATCCCAAAAGGTTAGGTTAAATCTCCTTAAATCCCTCCTGCTTAGGAATTAGTTCAAAAGACTTTGACAGACTGCCATCAGGAAGCAAGGTCAAGTAACACAGCTGTGAGAAGAACAAGCTTGCAGAGTCTGAAAAAGAAGAAGACAATATGAAATGTGTTTAGGGAATTCCATTATGAACTACAATACAAGAGATTTTTAAAGACCTATGGCCTTTTTAAAACAGAAATATTGGTAAGGCATCTAAGAGACTATTATTTTATATCAATAACCCACATATACATAAACAGTATAAATTTCTGCTTTAAAATTTTACTCTTCTGTATTATATTTTTACTTTATAACCTTTTTAAATTGCAATTTAACACACATACAGAAAAGTGAATAAATCATAAGTGAATTATTGCAATGTGAACACATCTATGTAATGCTTACCCAGATCAAGAATAGCACATGCTCAGCAAATCAGAAGCTCTCCTCATGCATTATCCTAATCATCTTAAATGTGGTTTTGAAAGTGTGTTTTGGGAAAGAGACTTGTTCCCTTTAAGAATCAGAAGGAAATGTGAAAATGCTTGAAGAGTGCAGAAATCAGTGAAGAAACTAACTGAAGGACCATTCCAGATTAACTGTTATACCAAATCCAACTTTCCAAGGGTAAGGATCTGGAGGGCAGAGTGATTTCAGGTGCAAGGACGATAATCTCTTAAAGGGAAAGTGCCATTCAGTCATACTTTCTCTTTTGTTTATAACGTGCAGAATAGAGAAACAAGAATTTATTGAGAAATGGACTTAGGTTTGTTAAAAATGTCTATTGTAAACTTTAGAATTACCATTAAAAATTTTTTAAAGAAGTATAACTGACACACTGAGAGAGAATAGACATAAGATAACATTATATAAAACGTTTAACTAAAACCAGAGAAGTCGGGGTGGGGAGGGGAACAAACAATAGATACAATGAGTACAAAACAGTTATGGTAGATATATCCAACTGCATCAAAAATCTCTTTAAATGTAAATAGTCAAAACACACCAATTAAAAGAGACTGTCAGACTGAATTTTTTTAAAAGATCAATATGTTATCAATAAGAAATCTGTTTTCTTATAGTGACTCAAGTACATTAAATGAAAAATGTTGGAGAAAGATTTACCATGCAAACACAACAAGATGAGTGATTGCTGACTAAGCAGACTTTAGAACAAGGAAAATCATCATAGATTTTAAAAAAAGCACATTATATAATAAAGAGGTCAATTCTCCAAGCAGACATAAGAAACATAAGTGGGCTACCTTGTAACGATAGAATGTCAAAATAAATAACAGAAGTGAAAAACAAAAAAATTCACTATTATAGTTGGAGACTTCAACACCACTGTATCAATCAGTATTTGATAGATCAATTAGGCAAGAAATGAGTGTAGTCCGTTAAGACTTAGCGGGGGAAAAGGACCTATACATAGAATATAAGCACTGTATTCCAACTGATAAATATGGTTCCCATGGAGTTATGGATTAGCAATTCTGAAACCACTATACACATATACTTGAGTTAAATGATGAAGCAAATGGATGGCAGATGGAATCAGATTTATCAGTGTTGGAGTGGAGATTACAGATAAGCAAGGGGAAAAGGCAAGAATAATCCACATGTTAACAATTTGGAGATCGAGACATCAACATGAACTCATATTTAGTTTCATATAGATATAGATGGCTACATATAAAATATTTATAGATATGTGCATATATACCAGTTAGTATACATACGTATATATTTCCTTTCTCTGTGAGCTAAGAGGACCTACTAACAATGACTCCCTGGTAGCAACAAGAACACCTAGAATCCAGATCTTGATTTTTTTTTTTTGTTCTTTAAATGTTTATTTTTTGAGACACAGAGAGAGAGAGCATGAACGGGGCAGAGAGAGAGGAAGTCACAGAATCTGAAGCAGGCTCCACATTCTAAGCTGTCAGCACAGAGCCCGATGTGAGGCTTGAACCCACCACGAGATCATGACCTGAGCTAAAGTCGGACGCTTCACCAACTGAGCCACCTAGGAGCTCCTCTAGATCTTGATTTCTAATGCCATCTCCAAAGAAAATAAATCAAGACTCTTTAGAGAAGTAGTTGATTCTAGTACTGGAGCAGAAAATATACAGAATGAGCCTGGAGCATCTTGTAGTGCCAAAATGTAAAGAAATATTGAATTAAACACATGCATGTATGTGCATGCGCACACACGCACACACACATACACATGCACATACAGTGATAGGAATTATGTCAAAGGGACACAAGAGCCAAGTGAAACAGTTCTCAATTGCTAAAGCAGAATAATTTGAGCATTGAAGTACTAAATAATAAAGCAGTATTGGATTCTAACATAAAATATAAGTACTCATCAGCCCATACTGAATGATTGAATGTATAAATAAATGGAGGACAATAGACAAATCTTCCATGCAGAGACATTCCACATAACTTATGTACATACATATCTTTCTTTAAAAAGATGAAGCATAACTTTCCATTACTTCAGTGTGGGTTTGCACAGTGAGTGGCTTCCTAAGAGTACAGTACAGAAAAGGGTGAGGGGAGAATAACTTTACAGTGGAGACACTTGTTAAATGCAACCTCATGCAGGCTGATCAAGGTTAATGTCAGCAGTGATAAGCTACACTGATAGTCTGTCCCCTTAATATGATGTGATGAGAATGGCACGTTACCTCTGTGATTATTCCTCCCCAAAACTCATAATGCCAATCTGATTGTGAGAAAAACATCAAATTCCAACTGAGGGACCTTCTACAAACCATCTGATTACTTCTCAAAACCCAAGGTTATCAAAACTAAGGAAAATCTGAAAAGTATGACAGCCAAGAAGAGCCTGAGGAGATATGACAATTAAATAGAATATGGTTTTCTTGATGGGTTCCTGGAATAGAAAATTAGGTAAAAACTGAGGAAATCTGAATAAAATATGGACTCCAGATAATAATAATGTATCAACACTGGTTCATTAATTGTAAATAATGTGCCACATAAATGTAATATCTAAATATTAAGCAAACTGGCTGTGGAATACATGGGAACTGTCTATACTATCATTACAATTTTTCTGCAATTCTAGACTATCCGAAAATAAAAAGCTTATTTAAACAACTTTAAGCCTCTTTCTTTAGTGATAAAGAAAAGCATCCTCAGACTTTAAAATGAAAGTCCCAACTCGACTCCTTCTACCCATCAAGGTTTCAGAAAACCTCATCGTTTAATCTTAGCCTGGACACTAGGTTACAGACTTCAATAGACTGTTGGAAAGTCCATGTCATAGGTGCTGAGGATTAAGCAAGTTGATGTACCCTGCATGGCTTATATGACAAAAGGACTACATGGTAATTGGGATCTCATGCCTAAATCACTGACTGCCATGGCGTGGGTGCTTCAAACGTGTTAGCTAGAGGAAAAATAAACACCTGTAGTTACTCCATCATTCCAATAATCCAGGGAAAAAAATAAATTCATTCCTAACAAGAGGAAACTAGCCCCTTCTGTCATAAAGCTAGAAATTAATCTTAATGTGTAATACAGTGGACTGCAGATCTTAAAGGGGGAAAAAAAGTGTGTGTGTGTGAATGTATGTGTATTTGTGCTTCTTAAAGAGTGCACCTAATAGGTGATCAACATTAATTAAACTATTAGTTTAGTAGAGAGAGTCAGTTAATGGAGTCAATTAGTTACTATAGTATTGTCATTAAAATTAACTGACAAGTCTTTGTAGAGGATGTTCTCAGCATCCTGTTTTGGCAGCGAACAGCCTTGGTTCTACTCCTGGACATAGTTGGAGCCCCACTTGTTCTTAACAAATAGGTACAAGCAGGAATTTAAATGGTTCTGACCCACAGGCCTGTATTTTTTTGCACTTACTTGGGTTATCAGAGACAAGGGGGCTGGAGGTCCTAAAACTTTCATAGAAAGGAAAAGTTTAAGATTTCTAATTAAATATGACAAGAGAAAGCAAGGTGGGAATAAAAAAGAACCTTTCAGTTTCAGCTTAATTTGATTTTTGTTTATTTAAGTGTAGCTCTAGGGGCATTGTGGTGACTCAGTCAGTTAAGAGTCTGACTTTGGCTTAGGTTATGATCTCACGGTTCGTGGGTTCAAGCCCCACATGAGGCTCTGTGCTGACAGCTCAGAGCCTGGAGCCTGCTTCAGATTCTATGTCTCCCTATCTTTACAGTCTCCCTCTCTCTCTGCCCCTCCTCCTCCTGTGATCTTTCTCATATATAAACATTAACAAAATCTTAATTTAGCTCTAGTGTTGGTGACAATGACTTGTTAATAAAAAGACTTAAGTCCTTGCAAGAATTTTTTATTCTTATAGGTATTCTAAAAACGGTAAAATATTCTTAAAAAATTAAACTACAGTGTTTTTGTTTTTTGTTTTACCAGCAGCTACTAACTGACTTAATCCAGCTAACCAGCAAACATGACTAACTTAAAGTTACTGCTTTTCTTGGATCAAAAAATTTAAAGTAAAAGCATTATAGAACTTGCAAATATAGTATGGCTATCATAGACCATAATATATATTTTAAATCCAATGTCTGACACATAGAACCACAATATTATTGAATTAATCTGTGTCATTTGTAGATTTGTACCTGTCTTTTATTAAATTTTACAAGTACATAAAACTCTTTTGAAAAACTGTATATTTGCTTGTAATTTTAGCAGAGAAGCCTCTCTTTGTTCTTTTTCTTTTTTGCTTAAGAAAAGGCACAGCTGCATGAGGACTTGGTTTTCTCAATTCACGCATATCAAGTAATGGCTAATATTACACTATATAGTCTATGTACTGTCGTGCTAATACACTCTCTGAACAGGAGACACAAGCAGGTCTCCAGAAGCTGAGCAGATATGTGTGTCCAGCAGCAAAGTTACCAGGCAAAAGACCACTCACACATACATACATCCTCATTGGTGTCATGGGGGTATAAATGTAAATTAAGCTCAACCCGAGACAAATTTATAAGTAGATGGCACATAATCATAAGTTCCTATTATTCCAAAAAGAGGATAGCTTGAGCTGCCATTGCTGAACTATATACACAATTTAAGTACTTTCGGGAGAGGAGCCCTGCATTTCTAATGCTTCACATCAGTGGTTTTCAAAACGTGGTCCACCACTGCTCTGTTCCTACCCCTACCATGGACCAGCAACATCAATTGGAAACTTGTAAGAAAAGCAAATTCTTGCATCCACTCCAAATCTATTGATTTCATTTCTCTTCAGACTTCCTATTTGACCCATGGAATATTTAGAACTATGCCTTTTAATTTCCAGATGTTTAGGGTTTTCCAGTTATCTTTCTGGTATAGATTCTAGTTTGATTCCATTATTGTAAAAGAGCATTTTTAAAAAATTATTTCACTTCTTTAAATTTATTATGGCTTTTTTTTTAATGGCCCAGGACATGGTCTATCTTGGTGAAATATTCCATGGGTACCTGAAAAGAACATGTATTCTGACATTGTTGGATAGCATGTGCTATAGATGTTAATTAGATCCTGTTGTTCAGTTTTGAGCTCTTCTAGATCCCTGATTTTCTGTCAAATGTTTCTACCACTGACTGACACAAGGATATTGAAGTCCTCAACTATAATTGTAGATTTGTGTACTCTTCCTTTGTTCCATCATTTTGGCTTAATGAATTTTGAAATTCTATTGTTTGGTACTCATATTTAAAATTATTGTATCCTCTTATTAAACTGAGTTTTTAATATTATCTGATGTCCCTCTTTATCCCAATAATTTTCTGTGCTCTGAAATCTACTTTGCCATATATTAGTATGGCCATTTCAGCTTTCTTTTGATTAGTGTTTGTATTGTGTATCTTTTTCCATTCTGTTATATTCAACCTGCCTACATCATTATATTTGAAGTCAGTTTCTTAAAATTATAATTGGGTCAGGCTTTTAAAAAAAAAAACAATTTTACCAATCTCTGCCCTCTCCCATCTGCTACTGAGTCCATCCAGTGAGTTTTTATTTCATGTATTATATATTTCAGTTCCAAAATTTCCATCTCAGAAGTGAACCTCCCCACCCCCCGTGTCAGTCATGTCTTCGGATAACACTCCCAGCTAACTTCTGGAGTGAACCTTATGAAAGACCATTCATCTAAACCATTTCTGGATTCCTGACTTGGAATCTGTGAGAGAATAAATGTTTATTGTTTTAAGGCACTAAGCTGTGGTAGAACTTGTCATGTATAAATAGATGATAAATATACCCTTTATGCTCTCTATGCCAGATTTTATGGAGATAGATATATTCAGACATGAAAACATCAGGAATTATTTCATTGTATCACTTCAGCAAATGGATTAGTCTTGAGGAATAGTATGCCCAAATTGTAAGCAAATAATATCAACATCAACCCAAAGTTTTTTGTCTTTTTTTTTTTTTTTTGATGGAGGAAGTCTACAACCCCAACATACCTGTTAGAAATTAGGTATATGCTAAGAACTTAAGTTCTTTTCTGCCATGAACTATATCATTAGACCATCTTGGAAATATTCTCATAATGTTATTATATGTCCTTGCCCAGAGCCCCTAGATATAAACTTTAACTTGGGGGTGGACCCTTGACTTTTTAAGGTCTCTGGTTTAAACAATCTAGTGTTGCAATGTCTCCTATAAGAAACTGGCATCTAAAGTCCCCTATGGGCAAGCAATATGTCTTTATTTATGAGATACAGAAAGACACCTTATCAAATATACTTTTATCTGTTTCAGGTCCCTGTCCACTTGGAAAATTACCAAGCTATTTCAACAATGAAACAAATCCCCAATAGCCTAAGCTCTTTTCAGATTGAACTTTTAACCCCAAATCATCAATGGACACCTGAGACTGCAAACATGAGGACCTAGTTGACTGGACAGTTACAATAACGAAGCCATATCACAAATAATTACTGTTGCTCTTCTATCACAGCCCACCTGTCCAGGCAGAGAAAATTAATAACAAAATGTTATTTGGCCAAATGTTCAGGCCAAAAAAAAAAATCTGTTTTGAGAAACCTCTGAGGAATCTGGAAATCAGGATTTCTAGTTTGAAGTGTCTGAAAGCACCTGTTCCTTGCATAAACCATCCAGATGTAAGACGATGTTATAGTTTATCCTGGGACTAAAAAGATAATATCTGATCATTCTATGTCTATGAAGTCTTGGTTATGCTTCTGTCATTCAAAGTCATACAAAGAAAATATAATTTGTGTGTATCCATGCGCTGCTTAGACAGATGGGAGGCACAGCAGGTAGGTAAATACTGACATTCTCTTCCATGAGTACCTTCAAAGGAAAGGTCAAAGATAAGATAGTAAGAAAAGTGAATGCAGATTAGGCAGAACATCTGTTTAAATAGGATAACAGAGGAAATATTCATTGCTTTTGCATGTAGAATTTTCTGTTCTAAGTTATCAATGAGCATCTGGTTAATTCTCCATTCCTTGCAGCCTACCACATTAGCTTTCTGATTAAAATTAATAGCTTGATAAAGTACAATTAGCCACAAGGAATAATTTGTGTCTCTTTTTTTTTTATTAGAAATTGCTAATCTTGTAGGCATGGCAGAAGTTAATATGGTCTTTAGAGATGGCCTAACTCAGTTTGAGAAACGAAGGCCATTTTAAGAAAAGCAATCTTTGAAATATCAAGTTATTCTTATAAATTCTCAATGGCAAATTAAAACTTCCATAGATTGGGTTCCTAAGTTTTTATAAACTCTACTTCTGGTTTACAAAAGAGGAGATTATTGGGACATCAATTAAGCATCCAAACTGGCTCAAGTCATGATCTTGCAGTTTGTTGGTTTGAGCCCCACGTTGTACTCTGTGCTGATAGCTCAGAGCCTGGAGCCTGCTTCAGATTCTGTCTCCCTCTTTCTCTAACCCTCCCCCGCTCATGCTCTCTTGCTCGCTCTCGCTCTCTCTCTCTCTCTCTCAAAAATAAAACATTAAAATTTTTTAATTAAAAAAACAGAAAAAGATATTTTTTTATGAAATAAAGAAACCCACATGATTTTATCTTAGTTTATACCCTGCTTCATCTCTTATACAACATTTCTCTTCTTTCCTCATTTCACCTCCCCAGCATTCATGACAATCTTGTTTCTTTCACCTTTATTATGTTCCTTCTTTTCTATCACATGCAACCTCCTCCATTTAAGCATTCTCTTCCAAACAGCAGTTCCACAGATTCTGATTTAGCTATTCATGTGTGGCCCAGGCTTACTTTATTCACATACTATATAATTTTTATTGTATTTTGGACATTGTACACACACAGTGTACACACACAGTGACAACAGCACATTTTGTTTTGTTCTTTTCCTACGTCTGAAAGCTATGGCAGAAGGTTGAGCAATTCCATCACTCAACACTTGAGTTTGGAGAAGGGCTGCAGTTTTAATCAGTCTGAGCTCACTCACTCCATTAGCCCAACCTCCAACTTGCTGCAACACTATCAAAAATCAATCCTTTTGATCTTGACAGTATTTGAAATGGAAGTCGGATTGGGCCACATTTTTAAGATAGTTTTGGTTCATCATTTAATCCAAATCCAAGAGAGTCACAGAATCTAATAATGTGAGAATGTGCACATTTCTGTAAAAAAAAATTATCTGCTTTCTAGACCTTCCTCCGCACATTCTTGGCAAAAGTTTTGGTGGGGGGAGGGTATAGCAAAGGAATGTAATGTTTAGAATTAGTCTGATTATGTACAGATTCCAGTGTACTCCACTACAGTATCATTTAGAGTCTCACCTGGTTTCTCCTCATCCCTGCAAAATTTTATGTAATGTCAGATCACCTGGAGATACCCAAATGAGGCACCTTCTCCACTTATCTCTAAAGGACTGTGCTCCCTCTCACTCTCTCTCTCTCCCTCTCTCTCTCTCTCTCTCAGGAATTCAGTTCATCAAGCCTTCCTTGTTTATTTCATAGCCAGATTAAAAAAAAACTATTTCTGTGTTATTTGTTTTGCTTCTTGTTTCATCTGGCAGTGAAAAGCCACTCATTCCAGAGATGCTCATTCATCAACTCATGGACCTTAACTTGAGAAATCTGCTAGGAGATTGCCTGGCACCACAGACCACTCTAGGAAACCCGCTTTAGAGTCATATAAAACTAGGAGTTTTATATTCCCTATAAAAGCCTGAACCATGCAGATAAGCCAAGTAACAAAAATGTTCTTATCTCATAAAGATATTAGAATTATCAGCCACTAAAATCTTTTATAAAACATTCTTTCTTTATTTGGATGGACTTTACCTTCAGTTTTATTATTATTTATCCAGAGCCCAGCCCTCTTCAATTTCAAATATTAAGGGGTGCCTGGGTGGCTCAGTTAAGCATCAGGTCAGAATCTAGCAGTTCTGAGTTTGACCCCTGCATTGGGCTCTGTGCTGACAGCTCAGAGTCTCCATGGAGCCTGCTTTGGATTCTGTGTCTTCCTCTCTCTCTCTGCCCCTTCCCCACTCACAGTCTGTCTCTCTCTCAAAAATAATAAAATAAATCTTTAAAAAAAATTTTTAAAGGCTTATTTTCAAAATGTACACATTAAAGACATCTTCTATGTTCCCTCTCAAAGTTAAATGGATATTTTAAAAATTAATCAATATATTTTGTCTCTAATATATTCAATAAGGAATAGGCATCAGGGAAGTTAGCATTTACTAAGTATTTTTAATGAATGAATGAATGCTTTGTTACTCTGGCTCCTCCCATTTGTCTTTATTCTCTTTCCTTACTTACCAGTAGCATCTCTCCAAATCCTAGCCAGAATAATCTTCCTATTCATTTGAATTTTCTATCAAAAAAAAAAACCTTCAAGAGCTCCCCTCTACACACTGAATTAAGTTGCATTTTCAATTCAACCATTAAGGTTTCCAGAACAGGGTCTCAAGCTATATTTCAAACTTCCTTCTTTGCGTGTATCTTGCATTCCAATCAAACTAAGAGTATTCTCTGGATTTTCTGAACATGTTCCTTGCTATTCCATATCTACTTGATTATGTGTGCTCCAGATAAAACTCTCTTTTTTCTCATTGCACTCCTGACCTACCAAAACCCTTCAGGACCCATCTCAAATGCCACCATCACCTTGACATGCAGCCCGGTCCATGACGTTGCACAGGATTCTTTTCTTCTTAATCTTCCTGCAGCATGTGACTTGTAACTCTCTAACATATTTGCTTACCTCTATATTATAGTAGTAAATTGTTTCTGAAGCCAGTGTGAGACCCTTGAGAGCAGGTGCTATCCTAACTTTTATCTATACCTCACATCACCATATCCCCACCAGCAACAAGCACACTGCATCATGTCTACTATGTTTTATACAAGTGTTTCTTTAAAATATGAGAATTTTATACGTGGAAAGGTATAGGTAACCATGAACTTCCCATGGTGTCGTTTCATAGACAAAATATATGAGGCTCCAGAAATTTTAATGAATTGAATTAAATTTCATCAAATATAAACAAACCCAGGGGCGCCTGTGTGGTTTAGTTGGTTGGGTATCTGACTTTGGCTCAGGTCATGATCTCGCAGTTTGTGGGTTCGAGTCCCGCATTGGGCTCTGTGCTGACAGCTCAGAGCCTGGAGCCTCCTTTAGATTCTGTGTATCCCCCTATCTCTGCCCCTCCCATGTTCATGCTCTGTCTCTGTCTCTCTCAATAATAAAAATGTAAAAAAATTTTTTTAAAAATATATAAACAAACCCAAATACAGACTACTAAAATGATTCTTAAGTGATTTCATGTTGGATAAGACTAAGCATGATTTTAATAAGACAAAATATACCCCACAAATTTTTATTGTTTTCCATGTAATATTTAGATTTATCATAGCAGAATGTTCCACTTTAATTTTACTCTCAATTAAATACTAGTCCTAACAGAGCCAATCAGACAAATTTTATTCATTTTAATGGATCATCTGGGGTAAAAATGAAGTTTATAGAGCACTGATGTGGCTAAGACAGTTCAGGACATGCACTGTTACCCAATTATGCATCCTCCAGTAATAAAAACTTTTATATATTCTTATTCTAGGCCTTTTGAACAGTTTTAAAAGCATGAATTCATTCATTAAAATTAATGCCAAATTTTAATTCTGAACATATTGTATAATATTTTGACCTGTGTAACAGCTGCTTTCTTGCAAGCAGTCAGATGGTATTGTTAATACCATGAAAATTTGCATTTACATACCTTTGTGTGTTTCTTTTAAAGACATAGCAGTGCTTCTGTGCTGGGTCTTCAAGAGAAATCCAATGTGTGAAAAAGGACTGGAGGAAGGGTAAGTAGCCATAAAATAAAAGGGTCCATGGTTCTCACCTGTGACATATGAATCCATATAAGCTTGCTTCAGAAGTAGAAAGCTCCTGGGTGGCTCAGTCAGTTAAGTGTCCAACTTTGGCTCAGGTCATGATCTCATGGTTCATGGGTTCAAGCCCGGCATCGGGCTCTGTGCTGACAGCTCAGAGCCTGGCCCCTGCCTCTGATTGTGTGTGTGTGTCTCTCTGCCCCTCTCCTGCTTGTGTTCTCACTCTCTCACTCTCTCTCTCTCTCTCTCTCTCTCTCCCTCTCTCAAAAATAAACATTAAAAAGTAGAAAGCCTTATGAACATATAAATGATTCACCTACCACTCTATTTTATATTCAGTTTCAGCTGCTCTAGAGCTGTTCTTTAATTTTGCAGAGCAGCATGGAATTCATCAGAGACAACGAAGGCCAGCATTGAAAAAGTCAACACCCCTCCAGGTACCTATTCCCCTGTCACCTCCAACTTCTCCTGTGTGCCACTACACTGTCCTTCTAACAAGTAGAGTAGCATGTGAGCCACGCATTTACATATGTATCTGAGAGCAGATGTTGCCTCATGGAATCAGAGGAGTTTGGACTAATTCTTTTGCCTATGAAGTCAAAGTAAATCTCTAGCCTCAAACTCACAAGCAGTTACTCATATGGAATCACAATCAACCTTCCAGAGTCTGGATAGAAACTTCTTTCAAACCAGGACTCTCAATATAAAGGAAAGCTTGAAATATATATAAATATTTGTATTATTGTTAGCCTGGCAATTATGGATGGGTACACACATAATTAGCATTCAGAAAGAATTCTGAGAAAAATGAGAAGTTACATTTAGTCCTGGTAAATAACTGTATTTGTTCCCCAAATAAAAACAAAAAAAATTCAACACTATTTGTCACATTCAGGGAAATTTTTAACTATTCATTATATGACTTTACAAATATGATTTGGTATGGTGTAAATTAAAAGACCAATTAGGGAATTAAAAGATAAAAATAAGAAGAAGGACACACACAACTCCAGGGACATGGCCACTTTTAATGATGGGAAGGAGGAGGAGGAATGAACAGTGGACCTGGGCTTGAATGTCAAGTAACACTGGAGAAAAGCCAGGGAATTTTGTTCTGGAAGCCAAGCAAAGAAAATTCTTCAAGTTAAACACTGCCGAGGAGAGGCCAACTGTATTATTACAACTGAAATATAAACTGACCATTGGATATAACACTGAAGTCTTCAGAAGACTTAATGTGAGAAATCGGAGTGGAGTGAACTGAGAAACTATAGGAAAGTGAGGCATGGCAAGCAGATTAGGGGATCAGGGCAGGAGCTGAAGGGACACAAAGAAGTAAGGAAGGGCCAGGTTAAGAAGCGAGATATTCAAGTATGATTGTGTGGTATATTAGTCATCTATTGTTGCATAGCAAATTATCTCAAAGTTTAGCAGCTCAAAGCAATGCATTTATTCCCTTACTGTTTCTATGAGATAGGAACCTGGGAGCCGTTTATCTGGGTAGTTCCAGCTCCTGAGGTTGCAGTAAAAATGTTGGCTATGATTACAGTCATCTAAAGGTTTGATTGGTATAGAGGATCCGCTTCCAGCTTACACACACTGCTGTTGACCAGAGGTACCATCAGTTCCTTACGGGGTGACATTCGGTAACAATGACAGCAAGCTTCCTCCAGAGTGAATGAGGAGAGGGACAGAAAGAAACTTCAGTGTCTTTTATAACCTAATATCAGTATCACCTTGGCTATTGATCATACAGACAAGCTCTTGTACAATATAGAAAGGGACTACACTAAGGTCTGAATACCAGGAGACAAGAATCAAAGGGGAATCATCTTAGAGGCTACCTATCACAGAAGATGAAATAAGTGCATATTGTGGGGGGCGGTGAAAATTCAGGGAAAAATGGGAATGAATAAGTGCAGGATTAAAGCCCTTGCATGAGAAAGAATGTCATCTAGCACATAAGTGGAAGGATCAGTCTTAAATAGAACAGGCAGCCAACAGAAGTATAGCCATCTTAACAGGGAAGAGGAAAAATACATTAGATGAGGTAGTTCCTTATGACTCCTTTTATCTTATCAGTGACATCAACAAGGTCAAGTTAATAGTGAGGAGAGAAGAAAAATTTGAGTAATGGTGTGAAACAGCCACTTCAGAAAGCAGCAAAGTTGAAAACAGAATTGACTAGAAAAAAGTAACAGGATTTAGGAGCAGTATGGGAAGGGAAAGGCAATCTAGTAAATGAGACATAAGGGAAACACCTATCCCCCTTCCAAGCTCCAAGGAACACAGGATAAAGAAAAAAAAATACCCCCCCCAAACAGCAAGATAGCAGAGAAGCAAGGTCCATAGGCATAGCAAAGTTTCAATTAGAGTAAGAAAACCCATGAAGTATTCATACCACAAACTGAGGGTCACAGGGGTTTTACTGATGGGTTTACTGATGACTCTGTGGACTAAAGGAAGGGTGGAGGATTGGGTCAGACTGGAGATGAACACAGTAATAGTTCAGATGGGAGTCTTGGAGGACTGCTGAGTTAATGGAAACTACAATGATGAGATCAAACCTGATGACCCCTTAAGGTAAGCTAGAGAGTCAAATTATAACACCTTTCTTGGGATTAGGCAATTTACAGAAATGAGGCAGGGAAGTAGACAGCATATCCCAGTGGAGAAGAAAGTAATGTGGCACTCTTCTTATATCTTACTAAGAATAGTATTGATCCTGTATAGTCAACATGCTCAATAATTCTGAATGGATATCAGAAACTTGGTTAACCATTAGTCTAAGACATAGACTAAATATGTACCTATGTATATTTTTTTAAATTCACTGAAACTTTCTGGATTTATCATTGGACCTTGATTTGATGATGGAACTTCCCTACTTTGTAATTTGTGAAGTAGAACTCAGAAACCAACCTGAAATGTCTTTGGCCAGATTTCCTCTAAGAAATAGAAAATGAGGAAAAACAAACCTCAATTGTTTTAAAGATCTAAGAGGATGGAAATATGATTAACTTTTCAAGCATTAAAATGGAATTTTCAGGGCGCCTGGCTGGCTCAGTCAGTTGAACAACTGACTCTTGATTTTGGCTCAGGTCATGATCTCACAATTCATTAGTTTCAGCCCCACATCAGGCTCTGTGCTGATAGTGCAGAGTCTGCTTGGGATTCTCCCTCTCCATCTCTTTCTCTGCCCCTCCCCAACTTGTGCTGTCTCACTCTCTCTCAAAATAAATAAAAATAAACAAAATTTATTAAAAATTTCAAGAAGTAACATCAAAGCATAAAACCAAGTATGGAACCTTTCTAAGTGTGGGTCCCCACGTGACTAGAGAGGTCACACACCCAGAAACTGGCCCTATCTGACCTTCTTGGAAGAGTCAAGGTCTTAAAACTTAAGAGAAGATTAAGGAACTGCTCCACCTGAAGGTGAAAGAGTCATGACATCTAAGTGCAATGCACTGTATCCTTTTTCCAGAAAAGACATTATTAGAACTAATGGCAAAATTTGAAAAAAACATTTGGGAATGTAATGGTAGCCATGTATCATTGTTAAATTCCTCATTTTTATGATTATATTTTAGTTCTATAGAAAAGTATCCTTGTTTATAGGAAATACACATTCAAGTATTTGGAAGTGATGGCAGTTTGCTCTCAAATGGTTTGGAGAAAAAGGAACTTCTTGATACTATACTTGTCACTCTTCTACAAATTTGAAATTGTTCCAAAAAGTAATTAGATTTTTGGATGAAGTGCTCTGTGGACCCATCCCTAGGTCTGACTTCTCACTGGACCTCCATTAAAAAGAAAAAAAATACATCATACATGATCATGAAGTTGCTGTAAGCACATTTGTAAAATTACCAAAAGTCTTCATATAAGATAAGCAGAGTTCTGGTGACAAACACTATGGTCTCATTTCCGAGCTGCTTCAATGTCTAGGTTCAAAAGTCTCTGAAATCATACCACATCCTCACAAAGTGAATGCTTCATTGCAAGACTGTCATGCCCTCCAACAGTGATTTAGTTAAACCTCCGGGGCTCACTGTAGCAAATGTTATGTGGTTCACTGAGGATCTGACAGAGTCAAGGCCAATAGGACAATACCATTGTTTGAGATCCCACGCTCCACCAGGATTCTTTCCTTTCAGTTGCTAATTTTCTCTCTCTCTCTCTCTCTCTCTCTCTCTCTCTCTCTCTCTCTCTCTCACACACACACACACATACACACACAGACACACACACACACAGACACAGAGCAAAATGACAATAAAAGTGAAATCAGAGGGAGTATAATCCAGATATGATGACAGAGACTTCTTTTTTCCCTATTCTTCCACTATTAAGTACCACTATAATCCCTGGAAATAAAGCCAGAGGTGATTAAAGGAGAGCTCTGAAGAGTGGTTAGAGGAGGACAAACCTGTTTGCCAGGACTGAAGGAACAACACAGCAACAGGTATTCTTAAGACGACCTACACCCTACTACAACCCAGCAGGAAAAAGCAACCAGGCCTGCTATTTCTCAGCCAACAGGAGGCAGCCCAGGTAGGCTTGTTCCTCTTCTGGGATCAAATGGGAGTCTCTGGACAACACCTGGAGAGCATGCATCACTGGTGATGAACCTTGTTTTGTCCACAGGTCCTTTTCCAACTAAGAGATAGTGAGGTGGCACTACCTAAGGAAGTTCCTTCTGCCCCCCTCAGGCAACACCAGCAGGGAAGAACTGGAGGCCAAAAACAGAGTAGAGACTCTGAGTATTAAATTCTTATTGGAGCCACACTCCAGAAAAGTTAGCCAAGGCATGCATGCTAAACCTTAAACAGGGTGACCACCTGCTAAAGTAGAAGATTTAAACAGAACCCAGAGTGTCCTAATGTAACAGGCAAGGTGTCCAGAATATAGCAGATTAAAAACTCATCATACCACAAATCAGGAAAACCACAACTTGGCTCAGAAAAGACAATCAACTGATGCCAAGGCCGAGATAAATCAGATGTTAGAATGATGTGCCCAGAATTATAAAGCAGCTATCATAAAAAAAAGCTTCAACAATCAATTACAAATTTTCCTGAAGCAAATTTAAAAAACAGCAAATCTCAGTGAAAAAAACAAAAACAAAAACAGGAAGAAACAAAAGGAAATTATACAACTAAAAATACAATAACATAAAGTTTTTAAAAACACAGGGAATGGACTAAATAGTAGAGATGACAGAGGGTAGAATCCATAATCTGAAGATATATCAAAAAAAATAGACCCAATCATAACACAGAGAAAACTGCAGGGCAGTGGGGGGGGGGAATGAGTACAGCCTCAGAAACCTGTAGGACAGTAACATTTGGAAATATCCAGTATGTGTGTCATTGGAATCCCAGAAGGGAATAAAGGGTAGGGCTGAAAGAATATTTGAAGAAAATTTGAAGAATTAAGCTTTGATCCCTCATTCCTCTATTTCCAGGAAATGGCTGAAAAACAATCAAGTCTCCTTAACTCCTATAAACATCCAAGAAATGGAAAGAGAGATCTAGGTTGGTTTTGTTTCTTGGTTCTGCACTAGCTCATGGCGTGATTATTAGGTAAGTCACTTTATCACCATGGCTTATGAGACTTCCATTTCTTCATCTTTAAAATGAGAGGGGGGTTAAGGGAGACAATCCCTAGGGTCCCATCTAACCTTCTGAATCAATGATAGTTTTTCATTTTGTCAATAATTTCCAGAGCCCTGAAGGGTATATGTCCCTGAATCCTTCCTGTTTAGTACTTGGCTTCCCTTTGTCTATAGACTCAGAGCTGATAAAATGTTAGGTCTCTGAGATCTGGGTTAAATCTGGGTTAGATCTGGACTATTTCAAATCCATACCTATCAATATCTTGACATTTTTAATCAGCAGTTAAGCATCCCCATAACTTCCTGGATGTGGGGTAGAGGGGCACAAAATCTGCCAAATGCTTACTGGGGAGTTTTGTGCATATAATATCAGGACTCACCTACATTAGATTTGCTAGAAGACTATAGAAAATCACTTAATCTCTCTCCCTGCTTCATTTAAACACTGACAATTAGGACAACTTTGGGAAACATTCTAAGTCCTTGGATAAATGAAAATGCACTTGGCACTGAAGACTATTATTATCCCATTTGTGAAGCCCTTCATTCTCTTCTATAAGAGAGCTTCTGCCTGCACTGGATTTCGGCATGTCTACAAGCTGCCAATGCCCTGCATTAAGTATTTCCTGTCATCTGTGCTTGTTAGAGATTAGTTTGCAGACATTTTGCAAAAAGCATGCATAATACATACTGCTGAATACAATATTTATCATAAAGCAGCTCCAGTGATTCAAAAGCATTACCCAACAGCATCCTCTATTGTGTAATTTGCCTTTCCATCAGTGTACCCTAAGTAGGCAGTATGTCCCTAACCACTGAGCTATATCTAGTCTAACTCCAAAGCCAAGACTGGAATTGGCTCAATTTCACCAGAGCATCATGGTGTTATCTGAACATATTTGTATAGTATGTGCTAAGGAAAAACTGAGGATACTATATATATACACATATATACACACATGCACATATGTACACACATATACACATGCACATATATATACACACATGCACATGTACACACATATACACACGCATATATATATATATATATATATATATGATTTATTTTTCCCCATCAAAGAATACCCTGCAGCCCATTTCAATTGAAAGTCAACTCCTTTCTTATGGCCATGAGTTAGAATTAGGGGAAGAGATACACTTAGTTACAAGGAACATTAAGCAGCACCTCATTTTCCTTTTCCTAATACACATGCTCCTGGGATAATAAGATTTTGAACAAATTACTCTCTTTGTTTCATGAGTGCCATGAATTCTGGCAGGGTTTACTCTGACAGCTATTTTAACAGCACCGTTAACTCTAAAATCTGTCAGACCAAGCTTGTCTCCCCTCTACTAATAACATTCTTGCCAAGAGTCAAAGTAGGTTTTAGCAGGAGGGGAAGAGATGCTGGAACCAAACCAGCCATGGAATCTGGAGGGACCTCACGTAAAAGATGGAGTCATCTGCTGGCCAGTGTTCCTCACCAATCTCCACTCTCCCACAGGAAACACATTTCAGGCCAGTCTGTCAACAAGCAAATGCCTCTTTCTGTTCAACACACAAAATGGCAACTGTATACTAACCCCCTTCTTGATTTTGACTTACAGTCATCTTCTTTGAGTTTTTTAGTGTAGGGCATTCAGTTCTTTCCTGTATTACCTCTCTGTTGAGGCCAGCAGATAACAGTAACAGTATCATATGGGAGAAATATTATGATCCCCAAATAAAAATAAAACTTAAAAATTGATTGGAAAGAAGACATGAGGCAGTAACAGTAGAAAAGCAGGATGGACACCTCAGGAGTGAATCCAAGACAAAACTCTCCTTCCTAAAACATTAGTAGAAAGTGACTCTAAGAAGAAAGGGAGGCAGAGACTTGGAATATATATTTTTTCCCCAAAAGTATTTTGTAAACTACCTGTGCCCCTCCCCAGCCTATAAACAATATATTATGAGAATACTTCTAGATCAGTTCACAGATACCTACTTTGTCTTGTTTGACATTTGAATAATAGTAAGAATCTTACACATAATGACTTAGTTCCTTAAAATTAATGTGTAAATAATAGAAGTAAAACTGATAACTGAAAGGATATGCACATAGTGCCTTCCAAAAACATTGAATAATTACAATTGGTCCTGAAAAAAATGTGTATATAGAGTGCTTACCTCCCAGAATCCATGTCAACACTGAGCATTAATCCTTTTTAATTTTTAGTCTTAATCTTTACTTTTAAAAAATAAAACACTTTTAAAACACTTCATAATTTAAATTTGTATTTCTTTGATAATAAAGAAGAGTAAACATTTTATCCCATGTTTCTTGGTCAGTAGTATTTTTGTGTGTGGATGTATGAGAAATACTTTATAACCAATTTTTCCATTAAGATATTAATATTTTTCTTAGTGATTTACAAGCATTTTTACTAATGATAGTAACTTTACTTACACAGTTATTATTTTCCAATTTTTCAATTATCTTTTTAATCTTGCTATGATGATTTTGCCATGCAGGCTTTAAAAAATGATATAGTAAGATCTTGCAATCTATTCTTTGATGGTTTCTGATTTTTGGCCTTCTGCAACTAAAATTATAGATCACTCATTACTTTCCTATGCTTAATTTTCACACAAGGTGGGGTTGTCTATATTACAATTGTCTTCTCAAACCGTCCTACAAGTGACAGAAACCAACATTCTTACATTCAGTGTTAATGACAATTATTTTTCCAAATTAACTAATGTAGGCAATTGTCAAAATCCTTGACCAGAAAGTATTAATTTGACTGAAATAGTATTAAATTTACATATTAATATAGAGAGAATTGGTATTTTTTAAAACATTTTTTAAGTTTTTATTTATATTGAGAGAGAAAATGTAAGTCAAGGAGGGAGGGGGAGAGGGAAGGGAGGGAGGGGAGGGAGGGGAGGGAGGGGAGGGAGGGGAGGGAGGGGAGGGAGGGGAGGGAGAGGAGGGAGAGGAGAGAGAGGAGAGAGAGGAGGGAGAGGGAGAAAATCCCAAGCAGACTTGCACTGCCAGCGCAGCCTGATGTGGGGCTTGAACCCATGAACTGTGAGATCATGACCTAAGCTGAAGTCAGACACTTAACCCACTGAGCCACCCAGGTATGCCCATTTTTTTAAAAAAAACATTTTCTTTTTTTTAAGTTTATTTATTTATTTTGAGAGAGAAAGTGCAAGTCAGGGAGGGGCAGAGAGAGAGAATCCCAAGCAGGCTCTGCAGGGAGAATTGGTATTTTTAAGAGTACTGTTCTTAAAAAATACAGTACTTTTCCTAATCTGTTCATCTCTTCTTTCAGCACTAGTGGTAGCCAGCCTCCAACATGGTCTCTGGTGATATGCACCTCCTGCTGTTAATACCCTAGTGCAGTCCTCTTCTACATTTTATCTGGGTTGTTCTGAGTGAAGAGTAGAAGTCACAATATAGAATTCCAAAGACTTTGTTCCTACTGTCTCTTGGATTGCTCATTCTGGAGGGAGCCAATCACCATGTTGTGTGGACACTCTAATAGCTCTTAAGAGAGATCCGGTTAATGAGGAACTGTGGCCTCCTGTCTACAGTCAACACCAACTTGCCAGCAATGTAAGTGAGCCATCTTGGAATCCAATCCTTTAAGCACAGTCAAGCCTTTAGAGAACTATGACCCTAGCCAACATCTTAACTGCAACCTCATAAGAAACGCCAAGCCAGAAACATCCAACTGAACTTCTCCCAAACCCCTGACCCTCAGAAACTGTGTTAGATAATTAATGATTGTTACAGAATTAGTTGCTAAAATTTGGGGTAATTTTTTATAACAGATATAGATAGCTGGAATTTTTTATAACAGATAGCTATAATTTCTTCATAATGTCTCCTATATAATTCATCCCTTGGCATTTGACTGTTTTTGTTTGCATTACCCTGAAGAGATAAAACATATCTATGTCATGTCATTTATAAAAATCACTCTGAAATATACATTTCAGATACTATATTTGTTGTAATTCTAATGTACATTTTAGATACTGTATTTCTTGAGGACAGATGACTTGGGTCACCTAGTTGTCATGAGGATAAACAGTGAAGACACAGAACACTCTATTTCAGATTCTTAGTAGTCTCCACCAGTTTAATAAAGGTAGAAAATGGAATGAATAAGCTCAGCTGAAATGGAATGAACAAAATATATTCACTACATCTTTCTAATTCTCCAGTTCACTTTTTTCCTGCCACTATGCCACATTCCATATAAGGCAGAGGGGGCATTTGCCAAAAGAGTTGAGAACTGCAAACCTAGAAATAAAGGGTTTCCCATGGGGCCCCATCCAGTGTTTTAACTTCCTCACAATAGGTTTTAATGTTATTTATTTAAATAGTCTCTACGTCCCATGTGGGGCTCCAATTGAACTCACGGCCCAGAGATCAAGAGTTGTATGCTCCTCCGACTGAGCCAGCCTGCTGTCCCAACTTCAAGATAGTTTTTTAATGTTTAAAAAATACGTAACACCCATTCATTAGTATCAAAAGGTCCTGCCACAAGACCCAGGCACTCCTAGCATCTGGTGACCAGGGCAGAATACAGAACTGACTATATGTGCTTTTCACAATATCCTAAGCAATCCTAAGATTCCTGCTCAGACAACCTTGTCACAAAAGAAAATTCTAGAAGCACTCTGTATCTGTCAGAATCCATTCAGGAGACAGAAACTACATGAGCAATCTTGAGAGGAAAAAAAATTAATATAAAATACTATTATCTAGTGAAAAGGGATTAACTATTAAAAGGGGTAAAGAGAACTCTAAACAATATACGAATAGCAAATATAGGGAACAACTACCACTTCGAGGGCTGAGAGTAAGTATTCAAGTGAGAAACAAACTGGAAAAAAGCCTCCCTCCCCAGGGCTGAGATTCAGATCTCATTGAAGAAGGTAAGGCTGTGGCCCATTGGCTGGAGAAAACTGAGGTGTCAACGGTAGAGGTTAGCAAGGAGGGAATGGCTGCTGGGGTACTCCCTGGGAAGCCACTCACTGTGGTGGTGTGTGTGTGTGGTGCGGGTGGGGGGTAGTGAGATTCACTGGGAAGGCACTCACCATTATGGGAGTAACAGCCTGCTCTAAGAAGAAAAACACTAAAATCAGGAAAGGCCAGTCCTCTTGCAGCGGTCCTGCAGCGACCTCTACTGGCAAGGGCTAGCTAGCATTATTCCAGCTGGCAACAGAGAAAGGTTTCTACTCCTCAATTCCAGAAATAGGAAGTACAAAGAAAAGTAGACTTGGTACATACATACAATGGAATATTACTCAGCCATAAAAAAGAACGAAATCTTGCCATCTGCAAAAACATGAAGCTAGGGAGTATTATGCTAATCGAAATAAGCTAGAGAAAGACACGGTATGGGTTCACTCATATGTGGAATTTAATAAAACAAATGAGCAAAGAGAAAAAAGGGAGGCAAATCAAGAAACAGACTCTTAACTATAGAGAATTGATGGTTACCAGAAGGGAGGTGGCGGGGGAGGGGAATGACTGAAATAAGTGATGGGGATTAAGAAGTGCACTTGTTGTGGTGAGTACTAGGTATGTATGGAAGTGTTGAATCATTATATTGTACACCTGAAACTAATATTACACTGTATGTTAGCTAACTGGAACTTAAAAACTTTTTAAAAAGTGGATCCAAACTGTGAGGCCATAGGTTGATGACCGGTATATACTCTAAAGCACAATGAAATGCAGAATGTTAAGGATCATTAAAATTTTTTTAGCAAAAAAAGAGAAACCATAGTATCGCTGGCCTCAGATTCTACTTTAAAACCAAGAATTCAATACAGCTCATCCAAACTATCATAATCCTCCTCTAAGAGCCTTCTCCACACTAGTAATTTCACTTTATGGACAAAGTATCTAATAAGTCAAAGTATGTTCACAGTATATTTCCTTTTCCAGGCTTCAGTCACATTCTCTGACAGAGAGAGGCAATGAAGTTCTGGGTTCCTGAGAGACTACAATTCTCTGAAAATAAAGACTCTCATGAAATACCAAATTATTTTTATCACAATTTCTATTTTCCTTTCATCTCATTTCATTATGTGAAATTAAATACATCAGCATGGATGCAATAAAAAGAGAAAGAATAATGAATTTTTGACCCATGGGGAGCAACCACGAGCCCATCACCTTCATTCTGCAGTTATTATCATGCAGGGGAAGAAAAAAACAGCAATCTCTACTCTTGCTTGGAAAAAGCACTCAAGATATATATTCCACCTGGAGGGTGTAAGTCTGTGATCAGATCTGCTTTGGGCAACAAATTCTTGCTTCTTTCTTACTTCTGTTGGAGTCTTCAGCATAAGAAGCAATTTAATCAGCTCAGCTTCATGAGAATGCTTCAGATATTTGCATTTTAGCACTGCTTGTCTTTCTTTTTCCTTATTAAAATTGGCATCTACCATGTCACAACACAAACTGCAGAGCGAAGCACCCTGGGCCAATGACAGTACAAATACAGCTGCTTGCTCTATGGCCTAAGCTTTGGTCTCTGCCACTTGTCCTTGAGACCTGCATTTTTCTAGCTATAGAAAATCGATGCTGCCTCTGCCCTACCCAAAACAAATCTGCAGAGAGATGTATTTTATTATTGTGAATAAAACTGCTTAAATAAAAGTTCTTCAGCAAAAATATCTCTCTTGCATGTTAAAGCACTGACAAGGCAGGGAAAAGGTGAGAACATTACAAATAATTGCAGCAGTGATGTGACACTTGCAGAATTTATTTTACTATGTTTGTATACTGTATTATACAGACAATGAGAAAGTGTGCATATCAATAAACTACATACTAGGTTGGATGTACCACTAAAAAAAATCAGGTTATAGTATATTTGCAAAATGAAATCAAATATTCAAAGGGGCTTAGTGATCAAACAGCTATCTCCCTTAGCAACTAGCTTCTAGATATATTAATTCAGAATTACTATTAAAATGCTGAATTAAATTATTGATTTTTAAATCTTATATGTAAAGTGTGGGAGAGACCTCCTTGTGTTTATAAAATCTGTTTTCCCACACAGTCCCCCTTGCATCAATGGGTGGCCATTGAATAATTCTCCTTAAAGAAATGTGGATTAAAAAAAGTGATTTATATCACTTTCCAGATGCTTTTTGGAAATGGGTGTGGCTCTTTACCACTCTATTTCTTCTTCCATCAACTGAATGCAGAAGAGAAAATGGTCATAGGACCTGAAGAACCAGAGATCTGGAAGGAGCCTGGGTCCTGAGTCACAAGAAGGGCAGACTCTCACTGACCAAACCTATTATATTTTCTTCACAAGTCAGACAAACTTTTATTGGGTTTGAGCCATTACAGATTTTGAGGTCTCTGAGTATATATTTCTGTATATATTTCCAAAATAGAAGAATCATTTTTAAGTCAATTAAAAGGTCTGGGAATCTGATCTTTCTCTTCTCGAATGCTATTTTATCCTAGTCATCTATTCTTTCTAGCCCTAATTTTATCCAAGAGTGTAAATTTATTAGACATACCCACAGAAACATCTTCAAAAACACTTAAAGTGCAATTTTTAAAGTATGGCCAAAAAGTTGTTTTATCAATCAATATTGCATGTTTTGAGGCAGTTTGCGGATGCAACAGATGATAGAGAATTTTTACTACATTTAGGCTTTTGGCATGTGCCAGCACTTTTCCACTGACAATATTCAAAGTGACCAGTGACCTACAAAGCCACCAAAATATCCATCAAAGCAACTGAAATCATGTTCCAAATCATAAACACTTTAAGGTGACATGAATGATGCTTTTCAAAACTCAGTATTTTCCATATTGTGTTTCATGCTCAATACATATTTATTGAATTTAATTGGTCAGATAGGAAAAGGCATCCATTTCTCTTAGATTTGATTGACTAAAACCATCATTCTAAATATGGTTTGTACTTTCAATAATGGATTTCACAGTCTTTTCTATACCTAATGCCACTTAACTTGGTTTTCTAGGTAATTACCTTATAGCTTTGCTAGTGTCAAATCCAATGACTTTTCTCTAACCTCGTTTCGTCTTTTTTATTTGCTTTAATTTTGTTTTTGAACCTGCAGAACACCTCTTTCCAAAATTGTATTTCCTCTTGGTTGTAGCAATTCTATGTAATAGTAGCACACCTCCTACTATATCTTATTTTTCTCTTTTGGTCACTGTTCCCTCTTCCTTACAGGCTTTTCTGTGAAGCTATTTTTCTCTCTCCCACTCTTTAATCTATGGGCTGATGATGCCTAAATTTTTGTCTCTAGTTATGCCAATTTTCCTGAGATCTCAAATGCCTGCTGTCAACTGCTTAAAGAATACACATGTTTTCCTCACCATCTCTTCCATTTCTACATGCCAACATCTTTTCTTCCTCGATATGGACATCTATTCCCTTACATACCTGTTTGTATTAGTCTGTGACATCAAATTCTGCCAGTTTTGAGGCTTTTGAATAATCACTGAATTAGCCACCTTCATTTTCCACTTAATTTTTTGCCAAATCTTTTCAGTGTTCCCTGCAAAGTGCCTATTGAATTCTCCTTTTATTGTTGTGAGCAGCTTCTCTACAAGATGCTCAACCCTAAAGTATGGGCTTGATAATCTTATCTGAAGTGACTGTAACCCCATGTGTCCTCCAGCCCCAACTCAAAATAGAGTTTACCAGTGGTTCTCAAATCTGGCTACATGCTGAAATCCCTGGGGAGCTCTTACGACCAGACCAATGTCAGGGCTGAGCGCTAGCATTTTTAATTCTCCCAGTTGAGTATAATATACAGACCAAATTAAGAACCACCGAAGTATCCCATTTCTAGGCTATGCTAATTCTAAGGAAGTTTATATTTTCTGTGTATGTAGTAAATCAGATCTGTTCTTTCATTATATTTGCTAAGTGACTATTGTTGGTATATTTAAAAAAAACTACTTCTTTCCACATATTTATTTATAGGTACAAATCCTTGTGAATTTTTTTCATCTCTAAGAGACTTTAAGTTGATAATTGTGAGTTTTCCAAATAAATCATCTGTATTAGTTCCCTATTACTCCTGTAACAATCTATCATAAACTTAGTGGCTTACAGTGGCACAAATTTTCTTATTCTGGAGGTTGGAAGTTTAGCATGGGTCAGCAGGGCTGTATTCCTTCTGAGGACTCTAGAGAAGAATTTGTTTCTGTACCTTTTCCTGCATCTAAGGCACCTATTTTCCTTTGCTCATGGCCCCTCCTCCATCTTCAAAGCCAGCAGCTTAGCCTCTTCCTTCTTCTCTGACCTCTGCTTCCATTCTTCCATTTTTTCTCTAATGCTACTTCTTCCTTCGTGTAAGGAACCTTCTGATTACTTGGGACTACCTGGGTAACTCAGGACAATCTCTGTATCTCATGATCCTTAACTTAATCCCACCTGCAAAGTTCTTTTGGCCATATAAGGTAATATATTCACAGGTTCCTGGGATAGGACGTGGATTTCTTAGAAAGAGGGATGTCATTATTCTTCCTATCATATCATCTAAAGATAAATTGCCTACTCTGATTAAATGTTTATACCCCTCTTTTCTCGTGGCTTTGTCAGTCCTTCCCCCCTTACTGTTTATAGTAGTGATAGATAGAAATATAGATATAGATAGACAGACAGACAGACAGATAGGAAAGAGAGGGACAAAGAGAGGGAGGGGGGAGAAGGGGGGAGAGAGGGGGAGAGGGAGAGAAAGAAAAAGACAAAGAAAAGAAGATAGATTTATGTATAGGTATATAGCTCTTTTCTCCTTTTACAGTTTATAGTAATGATATAGATTCCCATATTCTTTACAGGTTATTGTTTATCCATGAATGTATTTTTATCTGGTCCTATTATTTGCTAAAAATATTGTTAGGGTGAGGGGGGAGCTCAGAATAGTGTCCTCTCTCTTGGGGGGATACCTTCCTTAATTTCCAGAATTCCCACTTTTGGAGTTAAGATTATTCAAAGATCCCAGGTCCTCTGTGTAGTTTATATTATCGATCTTTGCCCAGCTGAATCAGAAGAGGACTTCAAAAGCAGAGTGCTGCTTCACCCCAGTCATGTGACTGGGAACCTCAATCTTTTTCCCAATCCAATGGGCCACAGCCTTACCCTCTCCAACGAGATCCGAATCTCAGCCTTGGGGAGGGAGGGTTTCTCAGGATAAGGAAATATGGCATGCATTACTAATAGTATGAAACTGGGTTCCTAAGAATGTGTTTCTTCTCTCTAGGCAGGCTCACACTCTGATCATCTTCATTTTTAATAAGGGACTCTGTTTAGACTTTTAGGGACAAGTTCACTAATATTTAGAAATTTCTTACCCTTGTTTAGATTTTTAAAAATAGAAGCCTATGAAGAAGTCATATGACGAATATCTAGATGCTTATACTCCTTCTCAAGCACAAGGTCTCATTTTCTGTACTCTGAGTAAAGTCTGTTTCTTGCCAGACCACTTTCTAGACTTGTGTGATGAGCAACTGTGAGAACAGACCAGCCAGACTGAAAAGGTGGTAGGAGATGGGGGGGGAAATGGGAGAAAGAGAGAAATCACCAGAAGTGATTTTACAAAGTGCCACAAAGATGTGTTGTTCATCCATTTATTTGCTTGTCAAATAATCTATTGAGCATCTTCAATATGTCAGACACTCTTCCAAGTCATGAGGACATACCAGTAAACAAATCCATCAGGTTTCCTTTCTCTAGTTTACATCCCGTTTGGTGGAGAGATAAGCAAACATATAAACAAGACTAACTTCAGTGTGATAAATTCTAAAAAGGAAATAAGTGAAATAAGCAAGAATCTAATATGGAAATAATGAGATATGGGGCAGGTGAGGTGGTCAACGAGGTCCTCTTGGAAAAAAGCAACATTTCAACTGCAGCCTAAAGGATTAAATAGAGCTGCCCTTTGAAAAGCCACAGAAGGGGTATTCTGTCCAGGGGACATGAACCCTAAGACCAGATATAATTTGCCTCATCTGAGGAACAGACCAGTATAAGGAATGTCTCAGCACAGAAAGATGGGGTGGGGGGAATGTATGAGGGCCCAGTAATCCACAGGGTGAGGCTGGAGACAAAGGCAGTAGCCAGATGGTATGTAAGCTCAAACCCATGTGGTCCAATCTTGGAGTAGTATCTCAGTCTAGGAGCCAGAAATAATTAAGAATTAATTTAGTACTGAACTGTTTTGTTTTTCCTCAGAAAAGTCTAGTTCCTCCATTTTTAATGTGAATCTCTCTAACGCCCTCTATCATCTTAGAAGTCTTCAGTCCTACTGTTAACCTTCTGTTTCCTACATCATGTATCCTGCTCTCTCATGGGATCAATCCAGGGAACATACAAACAAAGAAAAGTCAAGAACCAGGTGGCTTTTCAGGTGAATTCTACAAAATACATTAAAGAAGACTTATTGCCACTCCTCAAATTCTCCCAAAAAATTAAAGAGGCCAGCATTACTCTAATACTGTAGCCAGATAAGGACACTAGAAGAAAGGAAAGCTACAGGCCAATATCACTGATGAATACAGACACAGAAATTTTCAACAAAATACTAGCAATCCAAATTTAATAGCACTTTAAGAGGATCATACAGAGATGGGAGATCCCGGCGCGCCTGGTGGCGGGAAGAGCCAGGGCTGAGGTCAGCTGCCGAAACCCATCGATTACCCTCGGCTCCCAGGCTGGCTAGGGCCGCCATCCTTGACCGGCGTGAGTCAAAACTGCCTCATCCCTAGGCGGCCGAGCCCGGATGGCGGAGAAGCAGGGAGCTGTGTAATCCGCGCATGCCCGTATGGATTGAACTGAGAAGGACTGAAGGGATAAAACTTGGATTTGCAAGTAGGGGAAAGAAGAAACAGACGCCAGAAAGAAGACAACCTCAAAGATGCCTGAGTGAGTGACTGTGATCTGGGAAATTAGGGGACGGGCGGATCCCAGTGGTAAAGGGGAAAGGAGCCCCCGAGCCCAACACAGGGAGAGCGCGCTGTGCCCCGGAGAGACCAGGGGAAGAGAAAGAGAGACGGAAAACGCACCTAGAACCATCTCTAAGGGAGGAAAAACTCGCCCGTCTCCCCATATATATCTGCCGAGCACCGGGAGAGAAATTCGTCCCATCGGGACGGCGAGTTCTTCCTTGGGTGCAGCCGCACCGGGAGCCTTGAAAAGCGGCAGCGGCGGCAGCGGCTCCGCGAAAAGGGTGGCGCAAGCCGGCCGGGAAGCCAGCCACCAGCGGGAACGCATCTCATCCCCGGTGACGGTGTTGAACTGCACGG
>CM053565.1:29087279-29126972 GCA_028646485.1 Cryptoprocta ferox | reverse complement strand
TATCATTGCATTTTCTAATTACATGGGGAAGTTCATTCTGGAAATACTCAGATGAGATTTTATCTTTCTTGTTTAGGCTTTAGATATTTATATTTAGGAATTTGTACATCTATATCATCCATATCTTGAGAATGGAACCTGTTCAAGGTCAGGGCCCCTAATGACTTTATTCTTTATTACTCACTAATAAAGTACCTTAATAACTTATTACCTCTGTGACCTTGAGCAAATGACATCTCCTCTCTGAGCCTTCATTTCCTCACCTGTAAAATGTGGATAATTACAGTATCCACTTCATAAAGTTGTTGTTGATTTAAAAGACTAATTATAGGGGCGCCTGGGTGGCTTAGTCGGTTAAGGTCTGACTTTGGCTTAAGTCATAATTTCATGGTTTGTGGGTTCGAGTCCTGTGTCAGGTTCTGTCATGACAGCTCAGCTCCTGGAGCCTGCTTTGGATTCTGTGTCTCCCTGTCTCTCTGCCCCTCGCCGACTCGCACTTTCTCTCTCTCTCTCTCTCTCTCTCTCTCTCTCTCTCTCTCTCTCTACCTTCTGGTTTTCATAATTCTGTCTTAATCCTCCACCCTCCTAATTTCTCTCTTCAGGAAACAACATTAAAACATTAAAAATTTTTAATTTTTTAAAATTAAACAAACATTAAAAATTTTTTTCAAGATTAATTACATCAAGAGTTTAGAACTAGTGCTCTGAGTAAACAAACATTAAAAAATTTTTTCTAGATTAATTACATCAAGAGTTTAGAACTAGTGCTCTGAGTATATTACTAATGGCAATTGTAGCTGCTTTAACTGATAAATCCCCAAATCTCAGTTATTTTAACAACACAGAAGTTTATTTTTCACTCCATAATTGAAAGTGAGTATTCTCTGTTCTGCACAGTAATTCAGGGGCCCAGGCTGATGGACGCTGTGCCATCATCAACATGTACCCTGATTTTTCCTTGGTGATCTATTATCCACCCATCCATCCACCCATCCATCCATTTATTCATCTCAGGTGATAGAGGTGTGATATGTGCATGGGGGGAATTGGGGGAAGGTTTAATGAAGAATATTAGAACTATTTTTATGGTCCAGGCCTGGACATGGTATACATCACTGTGCCCACATTCCATTGGCCAGATCACATGGTCCTATTTAAGTGATTGTGGGTGAGAAATGTAGAACCTGCACGGTATTCTTTCCAGAAATAACTTTTTGCTACAGAAGAAGATCACAAATCTTTGATAGAAAACCTGTCCCTTCCACACAGGTACATGGGAAATAATTAAAAATGTTGGGTACAATTGCTATGTCTTTATATATCATTTAACACAATGTATCATACTTACAATTTACTTGTTAGATTCTTTAATTAGGCTGGGAGTCCTTCCATGTCACACAGGGACTGCATCCTGCCCAGATCCCTGATCATTGGCAGAATTGAAGAACAGTGTAAGTTCTTAACAAATGTGTGGTGACTGGATATCTGTGGATGGTGTGCATTTAAAGAATAGATGAATATGTGATTTGATGTTGGATATACAATGATAATTACCATTAGTATTAACTGAAATTTACAAATAGGTCTTTTTATAAATTTAAAGTTCCAAAAAAGTGAACTGGTCCCTTGCTAAGTATCGCCTCACCGAATATCAATAATCTGGGCGTAGATGGATTTGTAAAATAATAGATGCTGCTGTGGCAGTTAATAACAATGTGGTTGGCCTCTTTGAAATACTGTGATTGTTGTCACTGACTTCCCATTTCTTCAGACTCTTTTTGGAAACACTAAAGCTGGCTGTGTGATGCAATTTATCAATGATTTTGTAATCCAAAATCAATATCCAGAGTTATGAGAATCTGCTTAGGTTGACTAAACTTTCCTCCACTGCTCCAGTGTGTGTTAGCACCTGCTTTTCCAATTAGATTCCATTTAATCTAATGGGGATGGGATGTTGAACACTGTGTCCTGTTGCTTCAGCATTTGTTCCTAGTACTTCTATTAAAATCACAAAGGGGACTCCAGTAAAAGGCAACTAACTTGCAATCTATCCTCTGTATTCTTGGAGCCTTGTTTTAGCATCTCTCATGACATGCAATTCTTGTTCTCCTATAATAAGGAGGCAGTATCCTAGAAAGCCAGAGCTGTAGGGGAAAAAACAGCATGAGCTATTTTTGTCACTGTTCTCTGGAACTTTCACATCACCTCCTTCTGTTTTCTCTGAGGTCTGGACAAAAGGAGGGTTCTGGATAGCAGGAAAAAATCTTTGTGTTTTCTTCTGTGGTTATACATGCACTGTATCATGACAGGCATTCAGATATTCGCTCTTTTATGCATGTATCAGTGAGTTCTCTGATGATGTGGGGACATCTCTTGTGCATAGGTCCCTGGTATGGATACAGTCTATGGCTAGCCTCCTAACACCCCAAGCAGCTTTTGTATATAGCAGAACCCCTTCAGCTTTTTACTGCTTGATTGTCCTATCCCAGCAGGGCATCCTTTGTGGCAGAAGCCAATCAAGACAGCTCAAATACGGTTTCTTGGTCTTTAAGACACTCCTGTCCTTACTCAACTCATGGAAGAGCAGTTTGCCCAGAATCTAATAGCTCGCTCTTAAATGTGTAGGCAAGGCTGATCCAGCCAGCCTCCCACCTTCAGACTTCTTCAGTAACTAATAGGTGTGTTCATTTGTATCCTCAACTTTGGAGATACATAGACACCTCAAATATCTATCTCTGTAGCACAGAGTAGGCCGGTGAGTTTTTCTTGCTTTATGAGCTTCAAACCAGTACCAACCTCACTTAGTTTCTTGGATTAACACAATCTTTAAGCTCTCGTTCTCTTGATGTGGTAGATCGAAGGCACCACCCTTTCGAATCTCTTCCAAAGGTGATTGGAGGAGAAAAAAAAAGAATTCTCCACTTATATGAAAATTCTCTTAACAGTTCTAGTCAATAACCATTTGCGTTCCTAGCTGTATGGAGACCAGAAGTAGAAAGCAATGGAAGATTTTATTGTCACTGCTTTGGCTCTTTTGTCTTTTAGTGCAGCATGGATTCACTTTATGTACAGTAATTCTCTGATGAGAACTTTGTACAGTTGCCATAGGTCAAGCCATTTCAGAGACTTATTTCTAATTTTAAAATCCCATATAAAATTCATCTTTGCAATTCCCCTTTCTTCATTTTATTCATAGTCTTGAGTGTTTTTATGTTTTGCTATGTGCTTGGACCTCTTTTCTTACAAACCATGTTTTGTAAGTCTTTTTGGATTTAATCTTCTTTTGCATAACCCAAAAGATACATATCATGAAAATCTGTTGTTTTGCTACCAACAAAGTGGTCCTAATTCTGAAAAAGAAAATATAGTAACTTGTATGATTATATTTATTTTGGCTATATATGTATTTTTGTATTTATAGGTTAGGTATATTGCCTTCTGAGGTTGAATAGTATCTATTACCACTGGTCTCTCCTGAATTAGTCAGTTCATCACTAATTTCTTAGTCCAGATAATTATTGTGTCATTCAAGATGCTTGAATAGATACCTATACAGAGAGAAAAAAGAATCTAAGGGTATGTTTTATTGTTTTCAACATTAGGGCTTTAGCCCAAATCCTGAGATAATAGCAAATGTTCTATATATGGTTTTACTCTGCCAGGAAGTATAATAGTCTACTTTCTTTACTGTAAAGTATGAAAGAGAATCTTGAGAGCTACCTGAGACTCCTGACATACATATTATTCACCTGACAGATAGTTGGTAACCACAAACCTGAGCAAGGTGCAGATGCTTGGTGGTACATGTAAGAGGTCCTTTTACCACACCAGACAGTACACACATTCCAGTCTTCTCTGCAAACTCTAATGGCCATACATCTGGAACCTTCAAAGTGACTTTTATAAATATTAAATCCCTCGGTGTTAAATATGCAGTTGCATGGGATCTGCTAGATGCAAGTAATAGTATTGTTTCAAGGATTAAATGCAGTTTCATTTTTTTAAAAATCTGACCCTAAAATCATAAATATTTCCCCTGTTTGACTAAAATCTTTGTAAGGACGGGTACTTACCTTTTTCTTTCCTGTTCCACCATCCTGGTGGGGTTGAATAGATCTTTAAAGTGTTGTCAACTTGGATTTTGCTCTGGAACCTAATGGGATCCTGAATCATTTGTACTTTCTAGGGAAACTAGCCAGTGGTTTGATTCCCCCCCCCTTTCCTCCCTCCCTTTTATTGGAAAATTTCTCAGAAATGTCTATATTTGCTGTTTCCATTTCCTTTATTCTCATTCTCTTTTGAACCTATGTTAATTGGTGTTTTGTTCCTTCCTCTATTGAAAGAGTGTTTCCATAGTCCTGGATGATCGCCATAATATCAAATCCAAAGGTGATAATTATTCCTCATCCAATTAGGTCTACCAACATTAGGAAGAGTTGATCATTCTCGCCTTAAAACACCTTTTCACTTTGCTTCCAGGAACTGTCCTCTCAGTTTGCCTTCTATTTTACTTGTCACCCTTTCTGAGTTGTTTCTGTTCATTCTTTCTCATCTTCCTGAAGTCCAGTCTTCAGACCTGCTCTCCTCTGGTTCTACACTCATTGTCTAGGTTATCTACTCTCCCAGTTTCAGGGGTTTAAAGCCATCTGAACTCTGATAGTGCCTAAATTTATATCTACAACCCACACCAGTCTCCTGAAAGTATTCTCATATATCCATCTGCCTACTCAACACATCCCCCTCAGATATAAAGTTGCTATCTCAGACTTAATATGGCTAAAATATAACTCTTGATTTCTAAGCTCCCAATCTGCTCCTCCCACAGGGTTATCTTGATAATTGGCAACTCCTTCCCACCAGTTGCTTGGGCCAAGAATCTTGGAGTCATCTTGAGTTCCCTCTCATTTTCTACATCACTGTACTAGAAAATTCTTTCAGTGGTAACTTTAAAATATATCTGGAATCTAATCACTTCGCAAGTACTACCTATTTTACCTAAAATGGTATTTTTGTTCACTTGGTTTATTACAATAACCTGCTAAGTTCCCCTGCTTCTCCCCCACCCGGCGAGAAGAGTAGCCTTTGAAATAATGTGAATTAACTGAATTCATTTTCAGTTGGAATTCAGATTTTTGCTAAAGGAATAAAGGCATGATTTCGTATTACTGTGGTGGCTGTGTGGAGGTGCTCTCACCCAGGTTTACCCTCAGGATTTAAGATAGCTGTTAAGTCTCGGGGCGTCAGGGCGACTCAGTTGGTTGAGCATTTAGTTCTTGGTTTCAGCTGAGGTCATGACCTCACGGTTCGTGAGTTTGAGCCCCATGTCTGGCTCAGTGCTGAGCATGCAGCTTGCCTGGGATTCTCTCTCTCTGAGAATAAATAAATTAAAAAAAAAAAAAAAAGCTTTGTGTCTCTCTCACAGATCAATACATGCACACACAATTCTCACTTAATAGGCTTTAAAGACTGCCTTTTAGTTTGTTTGTTTGTTTTGTTACGTCTGTTTTGAGAGACAGAGCATGTGTGAGCACACAAAAGTGGCGAGGGACAGAGAGGGAGGGGAAAAAGAGAATCCTAGGCAGGCTCTGCACTGATGAACCAGTCGTGACTTGAGCTGAAGTCTAATGCTTAACCGACTGAGTCATCCAGGTGCTGCTAAAGATGGCCTTTTAGTTCCTGGTAAAGTTACTCCAGTAAGGCAGTTAATACCCTTTCAGGTAGAGGAAGGTGGGCTCAACCTTAGAACAAGGTATGGGGTTAGCTGGCTAAGACATTCCAAGGGGGTAGAAGTGGGAGCATTGTTTTGGTTTTTTTTTTTTTTTTTTGAAGACCAAGATGCTCTATTATTTTTTTAAATCGTGGTAAGTGTGCTCTTTAATCCCCATCACCTATTCTACCCACTGCCTCTATGGTAACTATCAGGTCTCTATAGTTAAGAGTCTGTTTCTTGGTTTGTCTTTTTTTCTTTGCTTTTTATTCTGTTTCTTAAATTCTACATATGAGTGAGATCATATGGTATTTGTCTTTTCTGGCTTATTTCACTTGCAGTTATACTCTCTGGCTCTACTTATGTTGTTGCAAATGGCAAGGCTTCATTCTTTTTTATGGCTGAATAATATTCCATTATATATATATGCACCACATCTTCTTTATCCATTCATCTTGGGCTGTTTCCATAGATTGGCTATTCTAATTAATGCTGCAGTAAACAGGATTGAACATTGAATTAGTGTTTTTGAAGACCAAGTTTCTTCTATAATAAATAATAGAGTAAGACATTAACAATGAGTGGAATCTGGTAAAGCTGCCTATTTGGCTGGGGTCTTAAATCAGGTGTAATTGGCCTTGAACTTTCCGGTAACAGAAATGGCTTCAAAATCAATGGTTACTGATAGCTATTCTAAAAGGGGCCCACATCAGCATTTATGCTGGCTTGGTTTGTTTCCCTCTCACTCTGACCCATTCCATTATTTATTGCCACAGGGTTGGGGCTTGAATATTATCTCAGTCCTGCTTTTCTCATTGCCCTACTTTTAGGCTTCATGCTATGTGGATGTGGTCTGCCTTTGGGTATTAGGTTCATCAAAAACTTCAGTTTTCAATAATAACTTTTAGTTCCCTGTGCCAGGTGCCCTAGGGCCTTTGGATCCTCAGCCAAATCACAAAAATGAATAAAAACAACTTTTCCACTTTCACTAATAGGAGAACAAACTTCTCATCACACTTTCAGAAGAGTTGGCCTTTTATCACAGTCTCTTGTTTGGGGTGATTGAGTTTGAGATTTAAGCAAAGGATATTTTTCTGACACAGAAAAGTGTGCAATTTGTAGCACTTAACTATAGCCCTACTTTTAGTATTAAGATAATGATAAAATTATAGCTACAATTAATACTTCTTTGTGCTAGACAATGTGTTGTATTCTTTACATTTAACCCTCATGATAGCCTTACGAAATACGGATTATTCTGATCTTTTCTTTAGACTTGCCTAGAGTGACAGAAGAGACCAATTTCAGAAAGGATGTTCAGATGTTCTCCTAATGCCAAAGAATATTGTTTGGAAAACTTTACAGTGTTATCTCCTTTAGAACAAGAGGTAGTGACTATGAGGCAGAACATGTTACTTTTTCCTTCTTCCATAAGAGAAAGAGCCCAACTCTTCTGAGTCCTCTCCTAATTCTATTTCTGTCCTGGAAGAATAAGGTAGCAGAGCGGTTTCAGTACACTTCTGGTGCTCAGTTCCAGACAATGAACCAGTCTCTCCTTCCTGGTAGGAGCTTAGGGAAGCTACCAACTTATTTGTGTCCTTGAACAAACTATGAGATAAGGATGTTTTCTGTCCTAGCAGATTTTGAAAAAACGGAGCCAAAAACCTTTTGGAGGAAGCAGCTACATTTGAGCAGTGTTCTTCAGAGTTATCCTGTCCCAAGTGATTCACTGGCTCTTGTTACTTCTTAAAAGTAGCTTTGACTCCAATGCTGATCTTTGGATTAGATTTAGTATATCAATTCACTGTTTTTCAGAAAAGAAGTGTAATTCCACCTTTGAGCCTTTTTAGCTACATTATTAAGACCACACCTATATAAATAACTTTTGATTATTTGAAACTGAAAGTACTTTCATGAATCAGACTGACAAAAACAAGGAAAACCAAGTCATTTAAACCTATAATTGGATCATTTCTACTTTGGACAATCCCCTATATATTTCCTAATAAATTAGTGTGATTACACTTGAGACCCATATGACATCAATTTTCACTTTAAATTAAAGAGAAGATTCTTTGATAGATCTTTTCTCTGACCAACAACCAGTCTCTGGAGACTCTAGGAACTCATTAATATATTGAGCTTTGAAGTTTCTGATTTGGTGGAATATCTTTGTTGAGTCAGTATTAAGTGGCCTAATGCTCAAATTTCTTCTCAGCTAGTTAGCTCCACTGATTAGAAAATGCTGCTAGCAAAGCCATTTATTTTCTGTACTGAGAGAAAGTTGCTGTTCTGAACTATTGGTTGGATCCTTAACTCCACCTTGTCAGTGTTTACGGTGTTTCACAAAGCAAGAGCCAGGGACAGTTGGACCATGGCATTCCTAGTGTTTTCTGTACTTTGCTAAGTTTGATCTCTTCACTAAATTTAGGAAAACAATGTTGATTTCCTTTAAGCCCAAGAATCTTGTCAAATCCACACCCAAGGGCATATGTGTTATACCCAAGGGAATTAACACTGGGTATGGCATAGGCAGGGAATATTACTTTATATCAAGGACCATTTATCAGTCACTCTAATTGTATATGAGAGACCCCTGTGACATCTGAACAGGCATGGGTAAAGAACTAGTTTGAACTCTTGGCTTCCACCATCATGTTAAACTACCTAATCTATGTCTCCCTTAAGAGAAGTCTCAAACTTATTGTCTAAAATAGAACTTCAATATTCCTCTTGTAGAGGGTTGAATGGTGCCCTTCCCAAAAAGATAGGTAATTCTGGAATCCATCAATGTGACTTTATTTGGAAAAAGGGTCTTTGCAGCTGTAATTAAGTTACGGATCTTGAGATGAGATTATTCTGGATTATGTGGGTGAGCCTTAGATCAAATGACAAGTGTTCTTATCAAAGAAGACACACAGAGGAAGAGAAAATAGAGAGAGGCAGAGATTGTAGTTATGCAGCTCTAAGTCAAGGAACGCTTGGAGCCACAGAAGCCCAAAGAAGCAAGGTAAGATGTTCCCCTAGATCCTTTGGAGAGAACATGGTCCTGTTTGACATTCTGGTTTCAGACTTTTGTCCTCTAGAACTCTGAGAAACTAAATTTCTGTTCTAAGCCACTAAGTTTGTGGTAATTGGTTGCAGCAGTCCTGGGAAACAAATGTACCTCTTAAATCTGTGTTAGCCCCAGTCTTCAGGTAATGGCAACTCTAGTCTTCTAGCTCATTCCAAAAACCTGGGGGATTATCCTTGACTTCTTCCATACCTCTAATCTAATTTACCAGCAAATCCTGTTCCTCTGCCTTCAAAATATTCCAAGGAGTCAATTCTCATTGCTTACACTACTACAGTCATCATTCAAGCTACCATTATCTCTTGCCTACCATTTATAAAAGCCTCCTATAACATGTCTTCCTTCTTTGATCATGTCTTACTACACTTTATTTTCAACATTATAGCAAGAGTGGTCCTTTAAAAACCAAATTAGATCCTGACATTTCTCCATTTAAATACTGCCTGTGGTTTTCCATTTTACTCAGAGTAAAACCCCAAATTCGTAATAGTGGCCTCTAAAACCCCAAGTCAACTTCTTTACTCTTAATCCTCTGTGAGAACTGCCTAGAATATTCTCTTAAAACTTGCAGCCCCTCCCCTTGCACACATCCAATTCCTCTTACCCTGATTAACTTCTCCCATGACACTTAACTTTCTAACTATGGGATTAACGTTTTTATTAAGCCAGTTGTCTTCCCACATTAGAATGTAAGCACCAGGAAGACAGAGATCTTTGTTTTGCTATTTTTATCACTGCTGTATCTCAACCCCCTAGAATAGTGGTCAGCAAATTCTTTTATAAAGGGTCCTAGTCCATTTGGGCTGCTATAACAAATTACATGGATGTGGCTTAACCAACAAATATATTTCCCAGTTCTGGAGGCTGGACATCTGAGATAAGGCTGCCAGCATGGTTGGGTTTTTGGCGAGGTACCTCTTCCTTATTTATAGACCACCATCTTCTCTTTGTATCCTCATATGGCAGAGAACAGAGGGAGAGGAAACAAACTCTTTTGTGTCTTTTATATGGGCAGTAATTACCTTTCAAAAACTTCAAATACCATCCTATTGGGCATTAAGGTTTCAATATATGAAAGTCTATAGCAAGCATCTTGTATTTGTGCGGTGTTTTAATGTTGAGCATTTTCATGTATATTACTTCAGAGCATCCTCACAGAAACCCTCTGACATAGCTAGAATAGGGACCTTCATAGTTTATGTGATCTAAGTCACTTGGCTGGAGCAGGCATATGAAAATCCTACCATGGGCTTCTGATCTCTTTTTATCATCATGGCCTCAGTTTATTAACAAGTGATTCCATTTGAAAATAATGCTGTTCTTCTAAAAGGTGAAATATTTCAGCTTTGTTCCAGTACCATAGTTTTGCTTCATAGAGTCTATGTGCTGGTGTTAAGAATGTTCTTCCAGTTCACTGTGGGGATTTCTGGGAAATCAGCTTATCAATATGGGGCAAGAAAAACCATCATGATGCCTGGTGCCCCACACCCAGTAAGACTGCCCAAAAGAATAATCACCATAGCTCCCTCATCCCTTATTTACATCCCATTTCCACAAAGAAGAAGCAAAAGCACATCATCTTGCTTCTTTTGGACACCTGTCTAGAAAAGTGTCATCAAGACAACTTGTATGTTTTTATTTCTCAAGTATTATTTTCTGAGTACTATTTCTTAAGATCATTTCTTTCATCCTCCTTGCTTTCTTCCTTTTCCAACCAAAAGAAATGCTAATTTTTTTATTGGTTTCTGTAACCACAGCAGAGAGGTCCTTCGTAATTTATGGATCATTGCTTCAGTCCAGCCTTGTTAATTTTCTGTGTCACCTTAGTCCTGGGGTCCATTAATTTTAGGATTATTGACAGTAGGATGCAGTCACTTTTTAAGATATTAATGCAGTCTGAATGGGCCTTTGTGTACTAATTTGAATTTAGTAAATGTAGTTAGGGTGGGGAAGTAAAAGATGAAAGGGGTGCTAGGCCTAAAAGGTGGTGTCAGCCAGGAGCTATGTTGGTAATAAGATCATTTGGACATATTTTGGTAATGTGCAGGCACCAGAAATGTTTGAAGAAGGGGATGAAGGGAAAGGATAATATTGGAAATGGCAGGGGAATGATTTCCTACTGTATCTCAGCCCTGCCAGCAATGCAACTAGGGAAGAGAGGGGCTGAATGAACACAAAATTTTGGTTGCTGAAAAAAATAGGATCAAAGAAAAGGGAAGAATAATCAGAGGTAATGATGGTAATTTGTTTTTTAGTTCAGAGATAATTGACCCATGCTGAAGACATAATTATGGTACATTAAGGAGATTAAAAGAAAGACAAAGACAAAGGCATGGAGTGATGACAAACATGATTCAGAATCCTATAATTATGATGTTTTTATAACCACAATATTTTGATATTAGCCTTTCAACCCACAAAATGCAGCAACAGCAGAAAACCAAGCAGATTTCTTTTTACTTGTCAGATACGTTTTCTCTTTTCTTTCGGTTTCTTCCCTTTTTACATTTCTTCTAACAGCTGCCAGTACATGAATGGTATCTGCTGGTGATAAGGATGTGGGAAAGTAGAGAGAAATGATTGTCTATTTAGATGAGAAGAGTGAGTCTGCAGTGAGAGTTCTCCACTCCAGCCTTTTTCATCCAGCTCTAGCTTGGGTATTTCGGACTTAGTCTGAAATTCTAGCAGCTCTCAGCTGGGATTCCTTTCAGTTGCGAATTTCCCAGAGTGTGACTTTATGAGGCGCCTTAAGATGATTTAGGGGCTTTTGTGGACATGTTTTATTTTTCCCCCCCATCAGTTAAGGATTTGAATGAACATTAAAAATGTTATTTATCCCTTAAATCTATGCTGTTGTGGTAGTTCTTAGGATAAAGTAAACAAAGTGAGTCTATTTAAAGGATAATGCCATTGGTGTAGTTCTTTGGTACAAATCACTATAGAGGCTGGGCAGTTACTGACTTTGTGAAACATTATTTTAGTCCCTCCTTTCCTTCATCCCTCAGAGCTGTCTCATCGTTGCTCCTGGCAATATAATGGGAGACAGGTAGGGTGGCAGTTCTGAAATACCATCAGAGCATGGAAATTTGGGTGCTAAGCATTGACTATACTGATATTAATCCCAGCAATCTGTAATCTCCAGAAATAGACTTGAATTCTGCAACAAGTCTACTGCCTGCTGGCAAGTCAGCTAACAATTTAGAGAGTATGCAAAGAGAAAGCCAGAGATACCACCAAGGCTATGTGTTATAGTAGGGATTCATACATTTTATGTTTTTGTGTGCATTTAGTGCTAGGCTGACTGCAGGCATAAGATCATGCTTCAGTGCGGAATGAGGTGGTGTGCTTTCCAGAACCGTGTAGCTTCTTAAAATAAATATGGTCTCTGCTAAGAAAAACATATAGAGCCTATTAAAAGAAATTGATTCCCCCCCCCATTCGGTTCTCTCCTTACCCAGCTTCTCCTATTATATACATTAAGGCACAGTTTTTCTTTGATCCAGGGCTCAACCCATCATTTGTGGAGGTACAGTTCACTGCTTGCTTAGTTCAGATTAGTATTCACCAGCCTCTGTACTTTGTAACTCAATTCCAAAAAATCTTTCCATTCACATGAAAACTGGAACTGACATCCAAACTACCTTCTCAGAGTTGAAGAGGTTTTTCTGAGCATGCAAGATGAGTGGGTTGCAAAGTCTAGAACAGAAAAGGTTTCCAGGTTGGAAAAAAAAAAAAGCATAAGAAATACAGGAAAAATGTATATAAACTCTCTTAGATGGAAATAGCTTGTCACGTAGACCTCAGAAATGCTATTAATTTTTTTTCAAATTACACAACCCTCACACACCTTTCTCTTTACAGGTAAGGTTTCTGCTTTGCATGTTGTGATGGGCAGCTCTCTCTCATTTGGAGCATCCTGTGGTGCCCTGGTGTTCAGCCCACCAGCTTATTAACTATACTAAACATGACACTGAACTGAGACAGAAACAACATATCTGTGCCATACTCAGTTCAGTGTGCAGCCAACACCTGGCATCTGTGTCAGCATTTTCAACCCATAAGCTCCCTGACCTGCTTGGATTGTGATACTCTAGTTTTAGCCTGGACATGGCCTCAGACTCCTCAACACAGTGCTTGAGACTGCCTGTTACTAAGCAGGGGAAGCTAATCTTCAAAGGGAAACTTATTGTCATCCTTAGGATAAAACCATGGAAGGAAACCCTATGTAGAATCACATAGGAATTTGCAGAAGGAAATAATGGATCATGTAATAATTCCACTTGCCCCCTAACCTCCCAGGGCATTTTTAGTAGCTTAATATGTATTATTTTTCAAGTGCTTTATAACCCAAGAGAAGTGCAAGTGCCTAGCTATATTAGTCTGTTTCAGATCTGTAGGGAAAGATTTAATATTAAACCTTTTAAGCTTGACAGCTCCATTTTAGACATGCTCAATTTACCACACTTCAGCTTTAAGCAACCTGGATTGGGATAAAGACTGAGTTCTGTTCCTGTTTGACATCTTCTGAGCATCCATTGTCAGCTTTAACAAGCTGTGTATTGACATTATTCAATATACATAATCTGCCAAGATGCATTCCAGCCATTTAAACAAGGGTGTACTTTTTAACTGGCAACAAGAAGGACTTATTACAGTGCTTATGGTGTCAAAGTTTGAGCACGCAGTGTCACTCATTGGCTATGTAGGTATTGGGAAGATGCAAAATGGAACTTTTCAGTCTCCAGAAACTTTGCAAGAAAAAGGTAAAGACCCCGACATTTTTAAACCAATTTTTTCTTTCAAAAGGAATTACTTGCACACAAACCATTTCTATGTTTCTAGCATTTATATATGTATGTATATTAATATTTGTGTATTTCTGCTATCTGTTCTTATTTTGCATCTCCTCTTACATTCAGCAGTGAGGGGTTAGTTTATATTCTTCTTGAGTCATGAGTCATTCATGAGATTGCAGCTCTTTAAAGGCAAGTGTTCTGTGTGTCACCCTGCTGAGCACACGGGAGCTGCCATACACCATCAACAGTAGTATGCTTGGCCCTCTTCCTGGGCACCAGAAAATCACACTAGCCTTTACTCCTGCTTTGTTGTCCATAACATTGTTATGCAAGCCTTTATAAGGGTATAATTAACTTTACTAACAATCTGTAATAACTAAAGGAAATTACAATATAAGAGAGATAAAAAACAGTCAGTGTGAAATATAGCTATTCCCATAGTGGGAAACATCTAAGAAATTCAACTTTTTGAGGGATAAGGGTTGATTTTTGAATGGGGTGGGGTTCCTTTGGAATGTTTCCTGTTCCTATCTGAATCCTTGTTTTCACATACATTCTTTTTGGGACCACCACTTTGTTGTAATAACTGTTGCGCTTCAGGTCATCCATGCTATTCTCTACCAGCAAGGAGCACATATACCAACATTTAAATTATTTGGCTTAAAATAATATTATTCCAAATATATCTGTCTCCAGCAGGACAGAACCAATGGCCCTCATCTCTTCAATCCTACTGAATAATGTGGTAAAGAGCAATGGGGTATGGGTGTTTTATTACTGAAAACACACAAAACAGTGCAGGTAAGAGTTGCAGATTCATCTCTCCATTGTTTTGGTTGTCTAGTAGCTAACTATAAAATCAGACAAATATTTTTCAGAAAGAAACAACTCTTAGTAAGAGTATATACTACAGACCAGAGGTAACCAGTTCTATTGTTCATATGGCCAAGTAATGAAGTTGATTGGTTGAATTGGGTAGGGGTTATGGGAAACTGAAGGCTATCTATTTATTCTAAAGGTATCTTTTGTAGATATCGGGACCTTGGGAGTTGCTCAGTTCCAGGCGGTAGCATATCTGTATTACATGGGTACAATTCACTTGTATTTTTTTTAAAGCTTGTTTATTTTGAGGGGAGTGGGAGGAGAGAGAGAGACAGAGAGAGACAGAGAGAGAGAGATGACCTGAGCTGAGATGAAGAGTTGGATGCTTAACTGACTGAGCCACCCAGGCGCTCCATACAATTCTTTTGTATTAATTTCACTTTGGATACAAGCTAAGTGGTACTCTGAGTTTATAAGAAAACCTGGCTCTGTGACATCATATCTCATTTCAAGTATGTGAAAATACAAGCTCAGAATTGTCAGATCTTTCTCTATTTCTCTTCTCTCAACTGTAATTCTATATGAAATCTCCCAATTTAATTTTTTGCAAGTAACTCAAATAAAAAACAAGTCTGCGTAAGCCAACAAAATGTCTGCAAGCCAAATTGGTCTTATAAACAAAGATACTGCATTCCATCTAAATCCTTAAGGCACAAGACATACATTTTCCTAACTGCCCCAATAAGTTGAGAGAGTGTTTTTTCTTCCAGTAGGGATAGTACTTCACATTATAATTAGAATGTCCATACCTCATGTTTTGCCTGTGGCAGTCATGGTTTTTGGCTCTAATCATGGTATCCAGTTTCATCTAGTATTTGTCCTAGAGTTTTTATTTTTTTTAAGCATAGGGTTATTGATCACTGCATTAAAATAAGCACTGTGCATTTGGTTGATTTCTACTTCCAGCTTTTACCATGTCAGGTGGGCAATGCATCTGTAGTGAACAGAGTTCTTAAACACAGAGGTCATCACTGGTCCATTTTTCATATTAACTATTTCTCTTTTCTGGTCATTTCCACATGGCCAGTAACTAACACCCTATCCCCTTGCTTTGACAGATAGCGTTAAGAGTGCTTGTTGGTGAGCAAGACTGCACTTTATTAGGAGAAGCTAGAGACAGCTAACCCCTACTTTTAGGTAGTGATGGAAGAACTGCTTATTGCTGCTATTCATTCTGGCTATTGGGTGAATTGCTGTGTTCCTGATTTGAGATGTTGGATACACAAAGCATCAGGCCACTAGTTGCAGACACTGGGAAACCTGCAAAAATTAAAAGTTAGATATATGTGAAATATGTATGGAAAATAATTGTTGGAATGTGTTGCTACAGTGATTTTTGTCATTTATTCCATTGTAACTCTAGAACAATATATTTAATTTTTTCATTAGACTTTAAAAATTTTTTTAAATAAATTTTTGGCTGCAATGTGCTAAAGCAACAGATTATATTTAATAGAGATTAAACATGAATTTGTTTCTTAAGATATTGATGGATGGGAAACTTTCATGAGACTGTTGAAAATTATTTCTTACGGGTGTTGTCATGATACTGATAAGCATGTGAAAACCAAGAGTCAGAAATAGGCTAAAGAAGCATCAGCCTCTCCTTGAAAATTTAATACTTTAAGAAGACTAATCTGTTAACAATGATTGGAAACCTACAGCTTTAGAAAGAGCCTTACATTTCATTCTGTGAAGCATGACTTTTCATTTAGATCAAATGACAGTTCTAAATTAGTTTCTTTCATTGTTGATTCCAACTTTCCCTGTGAATGCACTAAAAGTAAATTAATAGTTGTTAATAGAATAGCTTCATTAGCAGAACTTTACAAAGAATTAAACAATGTTTTTTTCCCCCTCAGTGTCAAATGTTTCAAGTAGAACATGAGCTTAAATTCACTAATAGCTTCTTTTTAAATTCCAATTAATGGGATCAAAATCATTCAAAGTTACAACATAAAGTTAAATATGTCAACATTTAAAATACTGTGTGGAGAAAATAGGAACACAGATTTTACTGGCATACAGTGTGGTGGTAAAAATAATGTTATTAAATTAAGAGGCAGGCCCTGGAGCAGAAATGTACTTGAAATTCGTTGTGGTGCACGCATAGTTTATAACTGCATCTAAACAAAATATGTTATTTGACCAATCAAAATGGAAGCTGTAGATATCAAAATAATGTCATACGTATCCACTTAGAATAAATAAATTACAACTTTATTTTGTAATGAAGATGGTATTAAAGTTTTAAAAACTCTTCAGCATGCTTATTCAGCATCAGAGATGTTTGAATTTTCAATGAACAGCATTAGAAAACAAACTAAATGTTTTATGATGGTGATGGTATTGAGCTGCTTTAAAGAAAAAGTTGCATTTTGTTCAAAATTAATTGAAAATCTTGAATCAGAACATTTAACACATGAATGCCAAAAACCTGCAGCTTTTGATGTATTTGGCAAGTTTCAGAGAAGAAGACCTTGTGAAATTGATCACTTGGAAAGGAAAGGAGGGGCACCTTGGTGGCTCATTCGGTTGAGAAGTTGAGCATCTGACTTCAGCTCAGGTCATGATCTTAGGGTCCTGAGTTCCAGGCCCGGGTCGGGCTCTGTGCTGACAGCTCAGAGTCTGCTTCAGATTCTGTGTCTCCATATCACTTTGCCTTTCCCAACTCGTGCTCTGTCTCTCTCAAAAATAAAAATAAACATTTAAAAATTTTTAAAAAGAAAGGAAAAACTGAATAAAGAAAACTTTGGCCTCACCTGTGAGCTTGTTAGAAATGTAGCTCCCCCACACTCCAGACCTACTGAATCTTAGTCTTTGTTTTAATAAGATACCTGGGGCATTTGTATTTACATTAAAATTTGAGAAGCACTAGTGTAAAAAATATTGTTTGGAAATTTGATAATTACATGTTAGAATATTTTGACAGATGAAAAGAATACTTCGACACTTTTTTATTGCAAAAATCTATATTCTCCACTAGGATGACGAGGATATGAAATTGAAAAGGCCTACAAAGTTGCAATGTCTAAATTTGACAAAGTATACGAAATAACCAAAAAAAAAAGAGATTTGATGATTGAAGAGAAGTATCTAAATGGAAGCAATAGTACAGTATTTATAAAAGTATTTGTTCTGAGATATTTACAGATCAATAAGATAAAAAGTTAGAATGGAGAATAACATCCATTTATGAGAAGTTTGTTCTCAGCTTAACAGATACCTCAGTATCTGCAGAGAGTGATTTTCTCAGTTAAAAAAATTATGGTCTACAGGGAAGAGTCAGCTGAAGGTGTCAACAGTTTTAAATCTCCTACATATATAATGCAGCATTGAGGATGGCGTGTGAAATTAAATTTAAAAAATTAAAAAATAAGAGCATCTTTAACTTTGAGACAAATACTAGTGACAAGACAATTAGGGATTATTATGGCTAAGAAACTGATTAAATTAATCTGTGCCAAAATCTACTCATGTTATCTTTACTTTTTTTGTTAAACATCAGTCAGTGACTATAATACTGTTTTATCTGCATTTGCATGAGTAGATATTTTCATTTTATTTATTATTTAAATATTTGAGAGAGAGGGAGAGACAGAACAGGGGAGGGACAGAGAGAGAGGGAGAGAAAGAATCCCAAGTAGACTCTAAGCTGTTAGCATGGAGCTAAATGTGGGGCTTGATCTCATGAACCCTGAGATCATGACCTGAGCCAAAATCAAGAGCTGGATGCTTAACTGACTGAGCCATCCAGGTGCCCCAAGTAGATATTTTAATTTTAAGAATTAGATTTTGAAAACAATTTTGAATAAAACTATTTTAAAGGACCAACAGTAAAATGAAACCAATTTAACAGTAAATCATTTTTAAAAATCATATAACTTTAAACGATCCCTTGAGAGTGTCCTGGTTTGGACGATAAATCATAATGCAAAACAGTGCTAGTTTATTTTCATTTGTTCTTTCACCTTACCCTTTCCAAATTATGCCTCTTCTGACTTGTTGAGAAAAAAAATAGGTGGCTTTACATTGTCTATTTTTCAAGTGTGAAAATTCTGGAAAAGCATTGAAACTATCACTTTTTAAGGGCTTCGGTAAATTAGGTTCTCAGGCAAGGGTAATAATCCTCTCCAATTATGAGGGGTGGAGGGAAAAGACAATGATAGAGCAGAGACAGGTGGTTTCAGAACTACAGTTTCATATAAATTCATTTACAATATGGTTTTGTTAAGTCAATGCATTTATATTGGCATTATACCTAATATACCACACTTATATGTCATATATCTGTTCTATCTCTACTGTCACTATCCTGGTCCAAGCCACCATGTCACACCTGGATTACTGAAGCAGCCTTCACATAATACATCTTCTCTTGCCCTCTTACAGTTAAATGTTAAATTGCAGCCAGAGGACTTTTTACATTTTAAGTCCACTTTACAATATTCTTCTGCTTAAAATCCTCTGATGGGTTCTGATCTTCATTCACAATCAAAGTCAGAGTCCTTACAGAACCCTTCATGTTTACTTTCATCCAGATTGTACGTATAACAATGAATGTGGTAATGTGGTGACTACCACGCTGTATTTGGTTTCATTTCAGAGGTTCTTGATTAGGGTTTCCCTACATTGGGATATTGTTATTGCTACCTACCATTGTTGGGCTCCGTATCTCATGCTTTGCTGTCATTGATCTTTCTCACCTTGAGACTCATCCCACTCAGTCTCCACCTCTACCTGCTGCTTTTTGAGAGAGTTCAGTTTAGCCACCCTTTCCTTGGAGTTCTGTGGGAATACATTTTTCTTTTCCATTTTACTACATGTGATTATTAGCCAGTGATCTATTTCTTTGGTAGGTTGATTTTTTATAAGAATTTGTCCCTGGTTAGACTTCATCTTCCTAATCTAGGGCTTGCTTTTCTGGCTACCAATCAGTGAATATTAGAGCGTACAGATCTGCTTGAATATGAGAAAGAACAAAATGTAGTATGACGGCAATTTTGCCAAATCCCAGAAGTCAACCAATTTTCATTCAAAATTCAGTGTCTTTTGTTCTGACCTTTTCAGTGATCTGTATTGTGACTCATCCATGTGTATATTTGAGAACTGATTCTGCTACAAAGATAGTCTTTCAGGAATAATATAGCTTACGGCAGTTTCTCCATATTTTGATATCTAAGAAACTATTTTCTATACCATGCATTAGGGTACTAGAATATACACTGCATTTTCTGATGCATAATAATTTCACTCATTCAATATTGTGTTCCTACTAGATGCAGCAGACTGAACTCACTTAAGATTCAGAACTATTTTCAGGGTACCATTAGTCAAATGGCAACTTTATGCTAATTAGACAAATGCACACTTTCTCTTGGAACACCTAGCTGTGTGTAAGGTTGCATAGGTTGATGATCCGAACATGGGTAATTTGAGGCCTCCATTCACTCCACTTGCTGGGCACCTTGGAGCTGTGAACGACGTACTACATTATATGGCAGTTCTAGAGATAAAAGCCATTTCCTTTTGCACTCGGGGAGCTTTCAGTGCCTATTGAAAATTTTCTGAGGACATGGACTGTGGTTTGATGATCTTTATTCCCACCCATCCCTAGAGGAAGGGCTTGAACACATAGTAAGTTCTTGGTAAATAATTACGGGAATGAAACATCCAAATCAGTAGAAATAACAGGATAGTATACTCTAGAAATTAGCAAGTGGTTTTCACCAGCTTTTATCTGGCTATTGTGGAACTTTTCCCTTGGACTGAAATAGAGAATGAGAGAGGTGGGGAAGAAGGAACAAGTGTGCTTGCTTGATGAATTAAATTGTAAATGGATTTGTGTTGTCAATATTAAAATACTATATAATTTCATTTGGAGAACACAGTAACTCTTTGATTGCTTTCAGAGATCTAAGTCCCCATGCATATCATAATAGCATTCTTTGAAGTATGGGTGATGATAAAGAATCTTTGATATCAAACACCTATTCAGCTTCTTTTCACTTTTCTCTGTGGAGCAGCAGTTATTCTTGTTAGCAGAGACGTCAGAGGATCCATTTGAATTTTACTGATACCCTTTTAACACTGTATTCAGCCAACTCTGGACAGAATTTTGTCTGTCAATTATGTAAAAAGACATGTCACTTGAAGTAAAACCAGTATCTTAGAACAGAGACAAACTGCTTCTAGTCCCTGACACCTTCTCTTCTTTAGTGAAACTAAGAACAGGTCTCTGAATAGCTTTATCACTTTTTATCATCCTTATATTTGCAATCAAAACACACTCTTGTGCCACAATGTCAGTGACTCCCTAGTGGACATAGCACCTGTTCAACCCAGTTTTTCTCTAGTGGTCTGTGGCAGCCGTGCGAATACTCCTTGCAGGCTTCCAATTATGGAAGATGTAATTGAACAGAGCCCCAGCTGCTGTATTCTGAAATCTGTTGCCACTGTGTACAGATGTCATGTTTCCCATGCTTGCTTCCAGCCAATGACTGAGCTTGGCAGGGATGCTAAGGCAAACCTGTTCCTAGGAGACCTGGAACTTCTCTGATGGAAAACCTTGGCCCAAGGACTCTCTGAAGATCTTGTCAAACCTTACTTAGAGAATAGTCTAGAATGCTTCTACTACCAAACCTTTTCTCTCCATCTCTTGGGGTCAGACTTGCATCATGGCCTGATGGCTTTCCCAGCATCCCCTGTATCTCTCCCTATTTCTCTCTGAAGGCATTTCCTTAATATTCCTTGCAAATTTAATCCCATCTTGGCATCTGGTTCTTGGATATTCTGAACTAACACAGAACCTAACTCTTAACAGCACATGTTCACAATTATGTTCGAAAAGAAGGCATACAGTCAACAGCTATTGTTCTACCTCATATAGACTGTTGGCAACTCATTGAGTGATAAGCCCCACCTTCTTAGTTCAAGATCATTTTTTAATCTATTGCTTTTTACCCTTTTAAATTCTACCTCCGAGTCATAGCTGTACTCTAGAAAACCACATCTGCCCAGGTCTGTCTGTTGGGTCATCTGTACAATGACTCTGTGTATTACCCTAAACCCACTGCTCTGTGGTGTAAACTTCCTAACTGGACAGCAAGCTGTCACATGCTCTTAATCTTGTCTGTGTCCTTGACTGGAATGAAGCACTATGTTGGCCTCAGGGCCCATAAAATTTCTACTCAGTGGTAAGATTTGTTAAAGGAGCAACTAAAAACTTCTTTGATGTTATATAAAATGGAGACCTTCACGAAAATCATTATATATTAATTTTTAAATGCTTCATATGTTCCAGGCACTGTGCTAATTGATATACATTCATTATCTCTATCAACCCTCACATAAATCCTATCAGGCAAGTGTGATTACTGCTCCATTTTACAGATAACAGCCTAGCAGAGGTCTTACACTAATGAGCGATGAGCCATGAAGTATGACCTCTGAGTTTTCTCTGGATTTTAATTTGTGTATGGTATTGCTTCACAGTTAAAAGAACTTAGTTGTGGTAAGCCTAATATTTCATCTATGAAGCAGGAAGCTGATAATGCTACCCACCGTTTATTCGGTTTCTTGTGTTTTTGTCATTTTACATAATTATCTTATTTAGTCCTCACAATCTTAGAAGGCAGGCATTGTTCTTGTATCAGTTGCCTATTGCTAGGCAAAACTTAGTGGTATAAAACAATAACAGTTAATAATTTCTTATGATTCTGTAGATGTACAGTCTCCGTGGTTCTTTGCCTAGTCTCCCTGAGAATCTTTCATACAGTTGCTGTCCTCTGATGGCTCCAATGGAGCAGGTTATTCCAAGAGGACGCCAATCACATATCTGTCAGCTGAAGCTGATTATGGCACTTCAGTTCTTCTATCTGTGATTTTTTAACCTTTACTAGGCTAGATGGACTTTCACAGCATGATGGTCTCAGGATTCCAAGACAGTGAAGGTGGAAATTACAAGCTGTCTTAATGCTTAGGCTTCATATTTATAACTATTATTTCTCTCTGTTGGTCAAGGTAAGTCACAAGGCCAGCTCTGATAAGGGGAACAGCAGTGCCACCACATTCCAAAGTGGACATTCTTATATTCATAGGGAGGTCATCATTATTATAAATTTCATTTTTAAAATGAGGAAGCTAAATGGAGAAGCCAGAATAAATGTCCATATCTATATTATCTTCTCCCTGCTTCTCTTTCCACTTGCCGTGCTGTAGTACCTCTTTCTCCACAGAGGTGGTATTAGAATTGAATGAGACCAATGCTAGTGAGGTACTCTGCAGACTTGACTGCCATTCAAAGTTGAAGTCCTCTCAGTATTAAGTGAGTTTTTATTCTAGCATATATTTATTAAGTGTAGGATAGAACACTGTTCCAGGGAATGGAATTATAACAAAATAGTAGGATTGAAACTTGAAAATGGAACCTCTGACTACCAGTTCATTACTCTGTTTATCTATTAAGGGATGACAAATGCATAGCACATGGGATGCTACTCCCTGTCCCTGGCAGATAGCACTAACTGATCAAAGTTAACACTCAAGATGAAACCTATTTAAAATACACAATAGGGAAAGAATAGTCTCTTCAATAAATGGTGCTGGGAAAACTGGATATTCACATGCAAATAAGAAAATCAGACCTGTGTCTTAGACCATCCATAACAATTAAATGGAAATGGGTTAAGGAGTGTAAGATCTGAAACAATAACAATTCTAGAAGAAAACATACAGAGTAAGTATCCTGACATTAGTCTTGAAAATGATCTTTTGGATTTAACACCAAAGCAAAAGCAACAAAAGCAAAAGCAAATAACCATGATGATACCAAACTAGAAAGCTTCTGCACAGTAAAGGAAATCATCAACACAATGAAAAGGCAACCTATTGAATGGGAGAAAATATTTGCAAAGCATCTACCTGATCAGGAATTAATACCCAAAATGTATAAAGAATCCTCACGGCTCAATAGCAAAAACACAATCCTTTTAAAAAATGGGCAGAGGACTTGAATAGACCTTATTTTCTTAAGAATACCTACAAATCACCAACAGGTCCATGGAAAGGTGGTCACCATCAGTAATCATCAGGGAAATGGAAATCAAAAGTACAATGAAATATCACCTCACATATGTTAGAATGTCTGTCATCATAAACATAAAAGGTGTTGGGTGAGGCTTTGGAGAAAAGAGGACCTTGGTGCATCACTGTTGCAAATCTATATTGGCACAGCTACTATAGAAAACAGTAGGGAGGTTGCTAAAAAAAAATTAAAAATAGAACTACCCTATGATCCAGCAATTCCACTTCTAAGTGGAAATGAAATCATTCTCTCAAAGAGATGTCTGCCCTCCCATGTTTATTGCAGCGTTATTCACAGTAGCCAACATATGTACAACCTATATACTTATTGATGGATGAATGGATATAGAAGATGTGATATATCACACATACACACAGGAATTTTAGCCATGAGAAAGAAGGAAATGCTGCCATTTGTGATCACATGGATAAACTCTGAGTGCATTATGCTAAGTGAAATAATGCGTATAGAAAAAGACTAATATTGCATGGTATCACTTATATGTGGAACCAAAAAAAAAAAAAAAAAACAAAAACTTCCATGACTTCTTCTTCCTAGAGGACAGAACTGCATTCTGCCAAACACAGCCTCTTAAAATGTATGCTACAGGGTACTTCGCAGTCAAAAGAACTCTTCTTTCTCAAATTAAGTTACTTCCTATCCTGGTGAACTGGGCTGGGTAATATCCAGGGCTTCTCGACCATTCTCTCAAATGCCCTTTTCTGACTGTGCCACCTTTTTCTCTTGGCCTCTCTCACTCTCTTATCATTTACTCTCTCTCTTTCTCCTTTTTCCATCTGTGTCTCTCTCAAAGGCATAATTAACACATCTTGCATTTAGAAACGAAATCCTGCAGAGTGCACTATTATACTGCAAATAACGACTGTGCCATGAGCAGTAAGATTGCCTTTTGGAATAAGAAGTTTAATGCTCTGCACATCTGCAATAAATAAATCAAATGAACTGTTGTTGATTTTGTTCCATGATTCCTGCAACAAATACCAATTTTGATCAAAGCAATTGCTTAATGTTTTCTTTCCAGCAAATACCTTACTGCAGTCATGAATGCCAGCATTGGAAAGACGTCCGTTGTTTTCTTACAATGCAAAGGAAAGCACTTTCATTGAGTTCCAGGGATCTGTTGGTATAAAATACATCTCCAAATAACTCAAGATACTGAGATTGTAAGGTGTCTGAAAGAAAATTGAAATTCTCATTGGTCAGAAGGTTTACCCAGACAAAATGGACAACACTGGTGACTATGTGATAAACTGGATGAATATAAACAGACAATCTAAATTAGGTCACTAATCCATTTTTACTGAATTTTTTTGTCCTAATGAACATGACAATTTTCCTTCCTTACTACTGTTTTAAAATTGTAGAAATAGGAGTGAATTTTGGGGACCATTTAATCTAGTCCCCTGTCTCCAGAACACCATATTCTGTACTCAAAAACAAAACAAAACAAAACAAAAACTTAATAAGCTTTTATCATATATCAGACCCTGGTAATTGCAGAGGCATTTCAGGATGAATAGATTACAGTGCCTTTTATTATGAGTTAGTTATAACATACAGGTCACATGGGTATTTCTACTTTTAAACATCTTTAGGAAAAGAATTTCCATGACTTCTTCACATTATCCAGATGTTCCAAGCAAGCAGTTCTACTTCACTTATATTTCTATGAATCTGTAATTATTATGAAGGGATTAGCGGGGGAAAGAAACCCTTAGCTCTCAGCTTCTTTCTGCCCGAAGAAATTAATTGTTATTTCCCTCTGCAACCAAGGAAAAGATTGTATTGAACTAATGAAAAGAATCAAAATGCAATTTGTTTCACAATTGCTTAGGATGAAATCTGTTTGGCATAAATTCAATTAGTCATTTATTTGAGGGAAATGCTTCTCCATCTGTAGCAGTAGAACTGGCCATGTCAGCGGGATCAGCTACTGGGATTCCCCTGTTATGTTCCGCTTGTAACTTTTATTCATTCAACCTAAGTAGGTCTTAACACACAGTAGTGAGTCCTTAACTAGTTCTACAGGTATTTGTTTACTTTTTTTTCCAAGATCTTAGTATTATGTACTCTTTAGAATAAATGATATGTATGATTTCACTTAGATTTGTGTGTCATTTTAGACTGTCAGGGTATTTAAAGCAATGAATTCAAAGCACACTGCAAAGTGAAACATGAAGAAAACAAGGTGGGATCAGTCTAACTTCAGTATACAGAATTATCAGGGAATGCTGCCCACTGGTCAGTTTGGTCATAGGACAGCAAGTCAGAGAGAATGGAAACAATCATGTACTACTTTTTGTAAACTTCAAAGTAACTAAGAAGTTGCTTCAAAAAATCTGTCTCTAGTTTTTAAGCAGTATAGCACACAATGACCAACACAGGGGCACAAAAGATCTTACATATTCAAAATTGAAGCATGGAATCAGATAAACATAGGAACGTTAGTCCAAATTCTGTGTTTTATATGAGTGATAATGTGATTCACCCAAGTCCCTATAGTTCTGTTGCCTTGACGGTATCTGAGATCATAGGAAAGCCTGCTCATCACACCTGGACTCTACCCTTTGGCATATCTGCCTTCTCCAAGATGGATTGGACTACACATGCACAGGGCTTTCTCCGCTACCATTGGTGCCTTTAATCACCTCCAGTGATACATCTGATCAAATATATTAATGTTCCCTTCATTGTTGGCAAAAGCATCAAACTCACCCCCCATTGAGAGGTGGTCATGTACAAATAAATTCAAATATTAATGTGGAGTCTAATACACATGACCCAGTACACTTAAAAAGCATATCTTTGTTTTTGAGATGTGGTAAGCTTCTATTTTTTCTTCTTCTTCTTCGTCTTCTTCTTCGTTTTTTTTTTTTTTTTTTTTTTGCAACATCTGTTGGCTAATGCATGGCATCCTTTGTAATGCACCTCTGTAGGAAATGGCAAATTCAATAGAGAAGGGGAAAGGTGGAGAGGAATAGGGAAGATGTGGGAAGGCATTTAAAATTTTATCAAGCTATGAATGTCAACATTTCACTTTTTAATATAAAAAAGTACTACCAATGCATGTGTAAATGTGTCTGTCTATTGTCTTTGATTCATTTGTTCTAATTAGGTAAACACAAGATTATTTTTTAATCTGTGTGTCACAGCCAAAGGCACACATTTAAAGTGCAGGCTTAATTCTCTGAGTTCCTACATCCCTCTTTCTTCTTGCTCTCTGAGGTGAACACCCATTCTTCTGGAAGAATAGCTCCTTGGAGAGCAGTCTTAAGTCTCTTCCGCATTCTTTCAGCAGCTCTGAATCCTTTCAAATTGCTGTCTCTTTTAGGGCTTTATATGAGAATCAAGGAGTCCCCATTGAATCCTGTAGGGATATTTATTGTACATACAAACCAGTTAGGTGCCCTTTCCAGAGTCTTCTCTTGGCCAGTAAGTTGGGCTGATTGCTTGTGGTATTGCATATTGGGAGTCCTTGAATAATTTGGTAACATATTAAAGATGTAGAAGAGGTGGTGGCAGGGGATGAGATAGGTAACACTCTTGGTTTCTTCCTAAAGAAAAAAAAAGGAAGCTAATCCAGCTCTTAGACTGTCCTATAGCTTTCTCCTTGAGGGCTGTCTTAGATACTAATTAATCTGTATGAAAATGTTGGGCAAGGGGGCAGGTAGGAGTGTGCAGGGGCAAAGAGTGTGATTTGCCTTTATAGATAGTAAGTGAACTCACAACATGATTTAGTTTCATTCAGACTTGGATTTAAATCCTAGCTCCACTCTTTGCTTCTTTGGGCTACTTACTCTTTTTATTTTTCAGTGCCAGGAACCCTCTTGCTACATTTTTCTAGATGGTGGCTACTCAACCATTGGATCTCAGCTTAAATACCACCTCTTCTGAGATCCCTTCCCTGAGCCCCTGGTCTAGTTTAAATCTTCCCCCTCCAATAGGTAAGGCCTCCCATAGCACCCTTTAGTAATAACATGCATCATTCGTAAACAAGGGAAAAGATTTTGTTCTTCTTTTTTATCACTGTATCCAGCATCTAGCAGAGTAGTTCATATCTGATAGATTTTTCAATTAAAAATTGTTAATGAAGGGCTTAACCTTAGAGAACTTGGGTTTCTTCAACTGTGAAGTGGATATAATGCCAATGCTGAGAGATTTAGCAGAATAATATACGTAAAATGCTAACATGGTGCTTGGCCAGCAGGAAAACTCATTTGAACTTACTGCTTATCATTCATTTTAAGATGCAACCTTCTCCATTTTTACACCTTTGAATTTGGAATATATCTGTTACATGAGAGGATATCATAGATAGTTTACATTTTGTCTTTCTTCATAATGGTACATAAAATAATTGTATATCTTAACTTTAATAAAATATGGTGGTTCCTCTTGGTTCCCATAGTAAATGGTTGTAAACCTTGGCACCGCTTCAATTTTTTTCTTTTACATAAGCATAGATAGTATTTGTGTTTTTAAGCACTCAATATAAAATAGAGCCTAAAATTAAGAAGTAAGGTGAATGTATAGCATGCACATTAGAATATGCCATCTTAATGACCTCATGACCCCATTTTACAGATCAGGGAACTGAGGCACAAAGAAGCTTGATAACTCATCCAAGTTCACACAGTGAGTTGTAGAGCTGACATTTGCTCTAAGAGTCAAATCTTTATTATCTAAGAGAGGGCCTTATAAGTCTGAAGCTGATAAAGCAGTAAAAATAAAAGCTGATATAAATACATAGACACTTAAAGCCTACACTCATAAAAAATTATAAACAAAATTGGAATATCAACAAAATGGTGAAAAAAATGCCACTGCACTCTTTGGCAAGTTACTTAGGGTAATTTATAAGAGGATATAAAATACAGAAAGCTCATAGAGTCTAAGGATATTCAATGAAGCCAGGAATTTAAAAAAATGCAGACCAAAAAATATTGTTGTAAATGGGTCATGAATGGCCTTCTTAAAATATTAAAATCATTATAACAATAACTTTCAAAAAACTTCTTCCTGTATAGCCCTTGCGTATAGTTGATAGCATCTCAACAAAACACAATTCTGTGCATGTACTTCTATATAGTATCAGAATGAATGTGGAAATTTAGCTAGATACAAGGTAAACATACAAAGTTGGTAATAATTGTAAACCAAATAATATACAGAATGCAATGGATGAAAAGAAATCCTTATTTTATAATTGCAACAAAGAAGATTAAAAACCCAGCAATAATCTTAACCAAGACCACATGGCTTATGTATCAAGAAAATTTATTAATGCTTCTGAGGGACATTAAAGAAAGACCAAATTAAAAAAAAAACGAAATATTGGGAAGTCCACCTCAATTGATAGGAAGTTTCAATATGATAAAATTATAGCATTATATTTAAATTTTATTTATATAAAAGCTCAACTTTTTCTAAGGTAGTAAAGATACAGGCGCATATATATATATGTGTGTGTGTGTGTGTGTGTGTGTGTGTGTGTGTATATATATATATATGTATGTTAACTTGACTAAGTGATCCCAAAGTTAAAATGAATATATAGAAAATCACTATCTGGGAGAGGATTTTATCAACCTAAAGCCAATAAAGCAGTTAAGATTCATTAATATCAATAAAATACTTAAATATACTTAAAAATACACTTAAAACATTAATGAACAAAATGAAGGTGTCAACAAACTGGAGAAAATAGGCCAAAAATATAACTTTGAGACATTGTAAAAATGGCCATTGTACAACAGAGAAACTGGAGGATCACTTATGCACCAGTTCCAGTCTTTGATTGAGGTTTGCCCTAGGAGGGTTGAATCATGGGACATTGAGCTCCCATGAGCTTGGAGAGAGTCTTCAGCAGAAAAGCAGAGAAATGCTAATCAAGATGGGAAGCTGTCCGTGCCACTGCAGGTGGACTCAGAGGGTGGAAGTGATATGGGGCAGAGAAAAATCAGTATTTGCTATGAGGGAGAAATGTCTTGATGATAAAATTAAGCAGAAAATACTAGAGAAAAAACTATGGAGAATATCATTATGTAAAAAAAAAATGCACTCATTAAAGATTGGAAGGAAGCAGAGCGAAACATTAGAAGTGAATATCTTGGGTTCTAGGACTATCACATTTTGTTTATAATAGTAATAGAAATAAGAGTTGTTATAATTATTGTTACTTTTGTTTAGAACTAGGGTTGTCAAACAACTCAATCTGTTTTTGCAAAAAAAAAATAAAGTTTTATTGGTCACATAGCCATACCAATTCATTTACATATTGTCTGGCTGATTTTGCTACAGCTGGAGTTGAGTGGTTGCATCAGAGATTGAAAACAGTCGGTTGAGCGTCTGGCGGCTTCGGCTCAGGTCATGATCTCGCAGTTCGTGGGTTCGAGCCCCGCATCAGGCTCCATGCTGACAGCTAGCTCAGAGCCTGGAGCCTGCTTCCGATTCTGTCTCTCCCTTTCTCTCTGACCCTCCCCTGCTCACGCTGTCTCTCTCTCTCAAAAATAAATTAAAAAAAATAAAAAAAAAAAGAAAACATGATATACTTACTGTCTGGCTTTTTATAGAAAAGCTTTGCTGATTCCTGCCTTAGAAAAGTATACTGAACTATACTGAACTACTAAGATAATCTGAGCACAATTTGCGGACCTACTGGAGGTATTTGGGGTGGGGGGGAACCACCCGTAAAACACTGTATTTATGTAATGCACATGAGATAATTTAGGTAGATACAATTAATCATCTCTTCTCAGGGGACAATGGAATTCACCTTTCCTGTATTTGGATTGCTGACTTTTTAGAGCACAGACTGGGAAGATTTGAGAACATCCACCATTCTTGAAACATTTCAATCAGTGTTTGAGTTTCAAATCAATATCTTGAAATTATGTGAAGACAGTGAAGTGGCTAATGAGAAAATTCTTTCTCAAGATTGGATTTGAAAGCTTGAATTAAAGGGCTTCATTAAGAAAATTGAGCCCCTAAACACTCAAAGGGAGCAGGTCTCTTCCAGAATGGAGGCAGAGAAAGTATAAGGTAAATCTAGGAATATTTTGGTGCCTGAAGATAAGGAAGTGTTCAAAAAGTATTGAAAACATGTAAAATAGATGCAAAACTACATTGTTGAGTTTCCCGCTGGCTAAATTTGGGACACTTTGAGCATGAAAAATAGTGGTTATGGAGTATAATGCAATTAAAAATATATGAACCTACAATGATAAAAAATGAGGGAGAATTGAAATAGTTTTTTTTTTTTTTAAGTTATTTTGAGAGAGAGAGTGTGAGCATGCGTGAGAAGGGGAGCGAGAATCCCAAGGAGGCTCAGTGTTGTCAGCATGGAGCCCAAAGCAGGGCTTGAACTCACAAACTGAGTGAGATCAACCTGACCCAAAATCATGAGTTGGACGCTCAACTGACTGAGCCACCCAAGTGCCTCTGAAATACTTTCCTTTATAGAAGAATGCCAGTTAATATATATGGAAGAAATGATAGCATTAGAATAATAATCAATTTGGCACTACCTATATGGTATTCAGGCAAGAATCATCAAGGATGCTAAAATTATTTGATAATATGTTAAGGAAAAGGGTGTTTCATGGTCTCAAAATATCCCCCAATTGATTACTTATTAAATGACAGGGAAAGGACACTTTATAATGAAAAGATCTGGCAGGATACCACCTTAATCAAAGAACACATTGACAGTATGTGCCTTCAAATGTGATTCAGAGGAAATTACCCAACACTACCTATGCAGTATTTTTACCAAAAGTGTTTAATCTGTGTTTAATCATGAGGAAGTAATGAGACAGATCTAAAATATGGGACAGTCCAAAAGTCAAGTGACCTAAACTATTAAAAATGTCAATATCATGAAAGCTAGTTTTAGATTAAAAAAGATTCTTTTGGTTTATGGGAAACTGGAGATATATGACCAAATGAAATGTATGAACTTTGATGAGATTCTGGATTGGATGGGGGAAAACAGATATAAAGGACATTGGGAAAAACTGAATATGTATTAAATTTTTTTTAATGTTTATTAATTTTAGAGAGAGACAGAGCATGAGCAGGGGAGGGGTAGAGAGAGAGGGAGACACAGAATCCAAAGCAGGCTCCAGGCTCTGAGCTGTCATTACAAAGTCCAATGCAGGGCTCAAACCCACAAACTGCGAGATCATGATCTGAGCCAAAGTCGGACATTTAACCGACTGAGCCACCCAGGTGTCCTAAATATAGAATTTTTGTATGACTTTTTTGAATCCGTATTAAATTTATTGACTTTGTAATGACCTTGTGGTTACATAGGAGAGTGTACTTGTTCATGGGAGATATATGCTAAGGTATTTATGGGTGAAATATTATGATTATGCTATATTCTGCATGTGCTCAGAAAGGAGAAGGGAGTAGGAAAATGTAGCAGAAAAGCTAATATTCCAAATTTTTCTTTATTTAAATTCCTTATTTAAGTTGTATTTGTTTTTCAATATCATTCTTGGAAACATTTGGAAACATAGGATATCTGCTAATATTCTGCATGTGCTCAGAAAGGAGAGGGGAGTAGGAAAATGTAGCAGAAAAGCTAATATTCCAAATTTTCTTTATTTAAATTCCTTATTTAAGTTGTATTTGTTTTTTAATATCATTCTTGGAAACATTTATCACATGACTACCATGTTTAAGGACCTTTATTGGGTATTAGATCACAAAAAGCCATAAAACGTGGGATCCAGTTTTCCAGAAGCATCTATTTGCATAGCAAATATTTTCCAAATAGCATAATTTAGATGCTAAATAGGTATGGTAAGAGTTTGGGGGAGAAAGAAATTTCTGGGCTGAACTAATTTGATAGGTTGCAGGTAGTTGGTGAGTCCTGAAGGAAGTAACCACCATTTGCTATGCTGGAAAACTCCAACTAAAAAATACTCACCTTCATGGTAAAATCTCTCAAACCTAAATTCTGATGAGCTCACACTGCAAAATCCCAAATGTATTGGCCCTATTTCTAAAATGTTCTATTATTCTTCCTCTGGTCAGCTAAAGAAATAATGAAAAATAGAGTCTTCTAATCATTTGAGTTCTGGGCAGTTCTCACAAATGGACTTATTTCCTGTCTAGTAAGAGATACATTGCAGGTTGTTCTAGTGTCTTGTTGGATCTTAGCAACATTCTCTCCCTTCTGTGCTTTTCTCTTTATGAGGGGAGGCTAAAAGCCTATAAACTTTATTTCTCAGAATTCCTTGCCCGCTGGCTTCTGGTTAAGTTCTTCCTAACCAGACACTTAAAGGGATATTGGAAAGTAGGAAAAAGGAAGATACAGAAAAAAAGAAGAAGATACTCCTGTTTTTGGTGATGCCTCAGAAGAATGAGCTCTTGAGGTCCTGCTCAGGTAGAGGGTTCCATGAAGTACACTGGCAGCAGACAATCCAGCAACATCAGCAGCATGGTGTCTACCTGTTATGGCTCTGGTAAGAGCAGCATGGCCGCAGTAGACACTTTAGTGCATAGCTCTTGTGGGCTCAGGCTCTGACAGTACCAGTGATGGCAGGCAACAGTGGAGTATGTCTTTGGACTTAATAGCAGTATCAGCAGAAGGGTGGTGTCTTAGCTTTCTACCAAGTAGCAGAACTGTAGTTCCAACAACAGCAGTGGATGCTTCCAACATCAGTGACAGCAATTAGTGGCTTTGAGTAACACAGTTTTCCCATTGGCTCCTCCAATCCTATTATAAAAGAGAGGCTTCTGTCATTATTGATATCTGAACAAACTATTCTTATTTTTTCCTGCAGCCATTCCAACACTTGGGAAAAACGGTATTAAATTCTCCCTACTTAAAATACTGGAGCCAAATCTGTTATTTTGACTAGACACTGAGATATAGGTGAGTTTGAGCATTTGTATGTAACTGGGTTTATGACTTGGACTCCTGGGAGCAGCAGGTTTTAGGTACAATTCTGTACATTTTTTCTTCACGAATTGACTCTCTTTAGATATGTTTAAGACCTTGAAATTTGGTTCACTCATTTAGATAATTTTCTGATGTGTTTTCTACTGATGGCAATGGTATGGACTATCAGGAAAGCTTGGAGGCAGCATTAACAGTGGGGGTGGATTTGTTAGGTGACACCTAATGTACCTTTGGGGTTACTCCTGATAACATTTATATGGCCCCTCGAGAGTGCCAACACTGAACTATAGGACTTCACATTTGTTATCTCAGTAGTATACTTCTGTCCCCCAAAAAACTAAAAATAAAACCCCTGGTCCTGTGGGTATTACCATTTCTTCCATGGAGATAAGAAATTATTGATGCCTGGAGCACTGTTTAAGTCAGAATCTCTGGCCACCATCATTATTAGAATATCTTAGGGTACCTACTAAAAATCAGGTTCCAGGAGCTTACTGTATACTTAGTAATCAGTAATCTCTGAGTTGCACCTGGGAAGTACCTGCTTGTTAACAAGCATTGAAGGTGATTCTTATAACCCCCCTAAAATTTGAGAAGTGCTATGAGAGAGAATTAGTAAGTTACTCAAGGTCAGAGGAGGAGAGATCCCATGTGAACTTGGTCTGACTTGAAATCCCATGTTTTTCTCACCCCACTTATATAGTCCCACCTTCTCACAGAAGGAATGATTTAGCAAAGGTGAGAGACCAAATGCTGTAAACTATTAATGTTTTACATTTGATGAACTTTAAGGCATTTTAAAAACTTTAAGGTATTTTCACCCAATTTGCCCATTTACCAAAGCTCATGGTTTGGTCAAATAGAGACTTTTTTGTTCACATTTTTTGTTCAAATTTATTCTGAGTGCTGTCTCATCTTTCTCTTCTCTTGGCAAGTTTTGAAATAACTCAAATTATCCATCATTAAACACATTCCCAGAGTGTACCCCATGTCAATTTGCCACACTTATTACTTCTGAAATGAAAGGCAATTTGCCTTCCATCTTCTCTATTTCTCCAATAACCTGCTTGTCATTTGTTGCTTTGACTTTTCTGCTATTATTTCATCTAACTTAGCAATCTTGATTCATTTACATTCATCAGACATTTATTGAGAGCCTATGTTGTTCACACTGTCTTAGGCCCTGTGGGAGGTACAAACTCTGCCCCTAGGGGGCATGTTCTCCAAAGCTTGTGTTGGTGGAAAACCTGTATCCCTATCATGCTGCTTTTGGAATGAAGTTGATACAAATCATCCTGTCATCTTTAAAATTATCTAAATTGACAACCAGTGGCTCAGCTTTTTCTCAGTTAAGAGGTTAGTGAAAATGTCACAAAATCTGCTAGGCCAGGAAGTTGAAGTTTCCTGTGTTAACTGTAATTGATGTCAAAGATGTTGTGATACAGATCTCTTCTCCTGACACATTCCCCAAGACTGGGACTACCAGCTGATCCGTTTGTCTTACTAGTGTCTTAAGGTAAGCACAATGTTTTCAGAATTTGAAATTGTCTACCATAGAAGAGTCTCATGTTAAAGGAAGAGATTAACACAGTAGCTTACTTTGTGGAGTTGTGGCGATGATTAAGTGAGGTTTTGCATCTAAAATGCTCAGGGCAGTTTCTAGCTGGAAATAAGAGCTCTGTAAGTGTGAGCTACTTTAAAATTGAGGGCTGTGTGGATAGGAAGCATTTTCAAAATGTGGGAATAAGCTTATAAAACATTTAATAAACATTTCAACACATTTATAGGAATGTGTATGTGGGAGAGAATAAAAATAAGACCTGGTTTTAACTTAATATCAAGCTGCTTGCCAACTAGATTTGTATAAATATATAAATAAATAATCATTATATAAGGTATTATTTTTAATGATTGTAAATGAGGGCTCAAGTTCTGGGATGTGTCCAAATGATGATGATGATAAAGACATAAATATAACACAATATATTTTATATGGCTTTATGATTTAAAATGCTTTTACTAACATTTTCACATTTAATTCTTATAATAATTTGATGGGGCAGGTATTCTTAGGGATAATTGAGAATTGATTTGTCCGTGGTTCTAAGAACTTAGGAGGCAGAGTTAGTATGTAAACCTGGGTTTATTAATTTTATATTTTGTTATTTCTCCTATATTCCGAGGTTGAATATGGATAAATGATATGAGAGAGGTATGAACTATCCCTTGGCTTTTAAGGGACAGTTCTGTGAAGAAGATGGAGTCCATTTGTCTGGATTAAAAAGGCTTTTTAATACACATGCACAGAAGCCATCTTTGTTCTTTGGGCTTTTATGTGATCCAATGAAACATCCTACACTGCCTGTTAATAAACCAACGTAAAATTCTTAACCCATATTCAAGTGTGATTGATGATTATGTGATATTATTATGAAAATAATAAGTTAATTTCATTAATTAGTTGATAATATCTCAACTCAGTCCTACTAATTGGAAAATTAGCTTGAAAATGTTGGTAAAAAATAAATTAGAGCAATATAGTCATGTTGTTTTGGACCTACTTAAAAGAATTAAACATTTAAATCGCTATATTTTCTAATTAAGCATCTTCCTAGGATACCCTTAGAGAAAGCACTGAGAGGAGGAAAATGCTCTCTGCTTTTCAAGCCAATAGTATTTCAATTTTTTATTTTTTTATTTTTATTTTTTTAATGTTTTTTATTTATTTTTGAGAGACAGAGAGAGACAGCGTGAGCAGGGGAGGGTCAGCGAGAGAGGGATACACAGAATCTGAAGCAGGCTCCAGGCTCTGAGCTGTCAGCACAGAGCCCAACGTGAGACTCGAACCCACAAACCGTGAGATCATGACTTGAGCCAAAGCTGGACGCTTAACTGACTAAGCCACCCAGGTGCCCCTCAAGCCAATAGTATTTAAACTGTGTTGTCTTTGAGGAAGGGAGGGAGAGGGTGGGGGGGGGGCAGGGCAGGGAGAAGGAGATGAAGAGAGGGAGAGGAAGAAATTTTAGTTTTAAAATACATAATCGATGATGCCAGCATGATATAGATGCTTAAGGCTTAGTTTCTGGAGAAAATCATAAAACTAAATAATAGTGCCATTGGTTTTATTTTAAAATTGTAAAGAACTTCCGTGCAAATATTGTTGAGAATGGATGGCATTTTTTCCTTCTATTTTCAGCCTGAAACAATAAAAGAATCAAACTGTAATCTCTCTTCACAATAAAATTAAGAAATAGCTACAAATTCACTAACTCTGAAGGGCATTTGCCAAATTCACTAACTCTGAGGGGGATTTGCCAATAATGGATATAACAGCTAAAAACTGATATGTGATTCAAATGTAAACTCAAGTGATGTGGTCCAACCTTGGAGTAGTATCTCACTCTAGCAGCCAGAAACAATTAAGAATTCAGTGGTACACTTTCTCTGGAAAGACTAGCTTCTGCATTTGTAATCTGAATTTCTCTAATCCTCTCTATCCTCTTAGAATTCAGTCCTACAGTTAACCCGCCCTCTTTCCTGCTTCATGTATACCCCTCTCTAATGGAATCAAGTCAGTGAGCATATGAACAAGTTAATGCCAATATCATAACGTGTCCTTGATCCCATAATTCTCTCTAACTGCACTTCATTTCTTGACTGTCTTTCCCCAAAAATGTTTTTTTTAGTTCTTCCCCTGACCTCAGCTTTACTGAAGTATAATTGACATATAACATTGTATAAGTTTAAGCTGTAGGCAATGATGTGATATCTGTATATATTGTGAAATGTTTACCACAGTAAGGTTAGTTAGCTTATCATTCACCACACATAATTACCATTTTGTTGTTGCTATGGTAGCAACACTAAAGCTAACTTACAAGTATATAATAAAGTATCATTAATTATAGTAACCATGCTGTACCCAGTAGTTATTCATCTTATAATGAAAAATTTATACCATTTGACCAACATTGCTCCTTTTCCCCATTTCTCATCATCTGGAAATCACCATTCTACTCTCTGCTTCTGTGAGTTCAGGTTTTCTAGATTCCACATATAAGTGAGATCATACAGTATTTGTCTTTTTTCGATCTGACTTGCTTCCACTTAGCATTATGCTCTCAAAGTTTATTTATGTCGTTTCTAATAGGATTTTCTTTTTTCATGGCTGAATACTGTTCCATGATATATCTGTATTTATGTCTCACATCTCTGTCCATTCACCCATCAATAGGTACTTAGTTTGTTTCCATGTTTTGGTTAATGTAAACAATGCTGCAGTGAACCTATCTCTTTAAGATAATGTTTTCATTTTCCTTGGAAATGTACACAGAGGTGAAATTGCTGGATCATTTGGTAGTTCTATTTTTTAAAAAAATTTTATAATGTTTATTTTTGAGAGACAGAGACAGAGCATGAGCATGGGAGGGGCAGAGAGGGAGGGAGACACAGAATCGGAAGCGGCTCCAGGCTCTGAGCTGTCTGCACAGAGCCCGTCACAGGGCTCGAGCCCACGAAACCGTGAGATCATGACCTAAGTTGAACACTTAACCAACTGAGCCACCCAGGTACCCCTGGTAGTTCTATTTTTAATTAAAAAAAAAAAAACCCTACTGTTTTTTGTGTGGCTATACCAATTTACATTCCCTACCTCCCCAACAGTGCACCAGGGTTTCCTTTTTTCCACAGCCTTGCTAGCATTTGCTGTCTGATTTTTTTTTTATTAGAGTCATTCTAACAGGTGTGGTGATATTTTTTGTTTTTTTGATTTGCATTTCCCTGATGACTTGGTGTTGATCACATTTTCTTTTTTTTTTTTTTTTGATCACATTTTCATGTATCTGCTGGTCATTTGTATGTCATCTTTGGAAAAATATTCAAGTCTGCTCATTTTTTAATTGGATTTTTTTCCTTTGCTATTGAGTTATGTGAGTCTCTTATATATTTTAGATATTAATCCCTTATCAGGTAGATAGTTTGCAAATATGTTTTTCCACTTCATAGTTTGCCTTTTCATTTTGTTGATTCTTTTGCTTTGCAGAAGTGTTTTAGTTTGATGTAGTCCCACTTGTTGATTTTTGCTTTTGTTGCTTAAGTTTCTGATGTCATACCCAAAAAAATCATTGCTAAGACCAGTGTCATGTAGCTTTTTCTGTTTTGTTTTTTCCAAGAATAGCAATGGTTTCTGGTCTTATATTTAAGTCCTTAATCTATTTTCAGTTTATTTTTATGAGTGGTATAAGATAGGGGTCCAGTTTCCTTCTTTTGCATGGGAATATCCAGTTTTCCCATTACCATTTATTAAAGAAACTATCCTTTCCCCATTGAATATTCCTGGTTCCCTTGTCAAATGTTAACTGACTGTATATGTGTGGATTTATTGCTGGGTTCTTGATGCTGTTCTGTTGGTTTATATGTTTTTATGCCAGTACCATCCTATTTTGATTATTACAGGTTTGTAATATAGTTTGAATCAGGAAGTGTGATGCCCCCAGCTCTGTTCTTTCTTGAGATTGCTTTGGTTATTCAGGTATTCTTTTTATTCCATATGAATTTTATGATTGTTCTAAATGTTTGAAAAATGCCATTGGAATTTTGATGGAGATTGAATTGAATATAGATGGCTTTAGGTAGTACAGACATTTTAACAGTATTTACCTTCTGATCCATAAACACAAGCTATCTTTCCATTGATTTATGTTTTCTTGAGTTTCTTTCATCAACGTCCTATGGTTGTTGGTGTGTAGATCTTTGACTTCCTTTGGTTAAATTTATTTCTGAGTATTTTATTGCTTTTGATATTCTTATAAGTGGGATTGTGATTGTTTGTCTATATTTCCTTTTCAGACAGTTCATTTTTAGTATATAGAAAATCGACTGATTTTTATTTGTTGACTTTATGTCCTCAAACTGTACTGAATTAGTTTATTAGGTCTAAATGGTTTTTTTTGGTGGCTACTAGAATTTTCTATATAGATGATCATGTATTCAGACAGTTTTACATCTTCCTTTCTAATTTGGATGCCTTTTATTTCTTTTTCTTTCCTAATTGCTCTGAGACTTCTAGTACTATATTTAATAGGAGTGGTGAGAGTAGGCAATTTTGTCTTCTGATCTTAAGGAAAGCTTTCAACCTTTCACTGTTGAGTATGATATTAGCTGTGGGCTTGTCATATGTGACTTTTTTGGTGTAGAGGTTTGTTCCTTCTATGTCCA